>CM057450.1:619850168-620518740 GCA_016271365.2 Neoceratodus forsteri | reverse complement strand
GGTTTATTCAAGCATCACTTGATGATGGTTTGTGATCAATTTGAGTTAAAACCACCTCCTCATGATTTATTTTGTATAATTGCTTGGCATCAATGTTTTAAGCAGTGGAGATCACGTACAATGCAAATGCAAAGCTCCACTGTAAAAGACAAGACAAATTATACCACAAACCTTAAAACAAACTCAAAGGGCATTACTAAACTGCAAAGGGACAGACAAGGGATTTTTTTGAACAGCAGGGTTTTTAATTAGTAGAACAACATGAAATAAAACCCAAACAATTGGTAAAAGAACATTTCTGACCTTCTCTACGCGTCCACAACAGCATGTAAAGAACGGGAATTCAGTGTGGTTGGGAAAACATTTATGGGAATAGAAAATTGAGTATAGAGGAAAAAACCAGTTAAATGGCTATAACTGTCTACTAAAAAATTGATTTATAGTCATTGAAATGTTAAAAACATTGCACGGTCTTCTTGGTTCTTCATTGGTTGGTCACCTAGGTAATGTGCCCACATGTTCAGGGGGTTCCTGTGAAAAGAAAGGAACCGTGTTCAAATTACAGAACTGATTTTCAGTAAACAATCATGGCTAAATACTTTTTTACACTTTTTTATTTGATTTTTCATTACTTTTACATATTTTACTGGTGAACTGAGGGGAGAAACACTTTATTTAACTAATCCGTGAACCAAGGGACCCAGAACAGATGTGCAGCACTTGGCAAGTAAGAGAGAATTTTGTTTCAAATTCTGATACTGTTTTTTTCACTTGCTGTCACTGGGCTTATGTGTACACTCTAAGAATGCTCACGGCATCACTAGGACAATCACAGTGCATGAATCTTGTAACAACCAGCTGGTTGTTATGGGAACTATCAACTGCTTAATCCAATGTTAAAAACTGATGACCATTAATTATATACAGAGTGTGTATACATATATGTGTATATATATATATATATATATATATATATATATATATACACACACACACACACAGTGTATGTTTTGGGATAAATGACAGGATAAAAAGTAATGATCTCAGCCAGGTCATGGAGATATCAGTGATATCTTCACATTCCTATACATCATCCTAATGAAACTGAAACAATTTCCTATTCACTGTCTACCGCTTCCAACCTCCCCATCACTATCATCCCTTCACCTTGCTGACCATACTTGAACACTTTCACTTTTCATGCCATCCCTCTGCAGTCCTGAGTGCTAATTCCCACAAATAAAAAGCAAACCCCCATGAAATTCCACGAGTCACAACATTTCCCCATTTCCATCTAGTTGATCCTGCCATCATAATCAAATAAACATTAGCTAAAAAAAATCTTATCTGATTCTTCCTGTTGTTTCTCTCTCATATTTCTGGAGCAGCCACAATTTCACTTTCTTGTTTAAATCTGTAGCATGACCGAACGCTTTTAATACAGTAAACCAAGGAGCTACCGCATGTTTAAAATAAGCACTGTCCTGGTGGAAGTTAGATCTGTTGTGTTTTGTTAAAACCTATGCCTGGTTTAGTTAAAAAAATGCTGCTGGCAACAGCAAGACAAGTGAAAGCGAGTCGCAGCTTCAGTGAAGATGTCACAAGCCCAAGCAACTGTTGTTATAGCAACACAATGTATGTTTTGGGATAAATGACAGGATAAAAAGTAATATCTCAGCCAGGTTCAGGAGAGGCAAAGTTACAGAGGTGCACACAAATGCAAAGGTCTCCGTTTTTGAAAATGTTGTCTTTTTTGCCACCCAATAGATAGCAAAATAGGGGACTTAGAAGCCTGAAATTTTCAAATTTGATAAAGCATGGTCCAGGGTATGTGCTTTTGTGGTTTTTAGGTCCAGCTGTTAATAAGTTTTTAAAATATTTGATAAAAATGTTCCATTTCAGAGCATGCACAGTTAAAAATCAACATTCTATTCATAACTGAATTTTTGTGAAAGCAACATTTCGCACTATACGACACAACTGTCTTTACATAGATACATAGACAGTGTCGGCAGATAAGGGCCTATGGCCCACCCAGTCTGCCCATTTGAGCTTGTAAGTTCAGTTTGTTTTCTTAGAAGTCTGTTGCCCCTTACTCCTGACCTCCAGAATTCCTTTATGTCTATCCCATGCATTCTTAAATCCCGTGATTGTTTCAGCCCCCACCACTTCCTCTGGCAGGGTGTTCCACTTGTCCACCACCCGTTCTGTGAAGAAATTCTTTCTCATGTTTTCTCTGAATCGTCCTCCTTCCAACTTCATCCCATGCCCTCTAGTCCTGGAACATCTTTTTCACTTAAAAATAGTGTTTTCCTGCACCCTGTTCCTCCCTGTAAGATACTTGTATGTCTCTATCATATCCCTCTCTCTCTCTCCTCCAGGGAGTACATGTTCAGTTCCTTCAACCTGTCTTCATAGGACTTGTGATGCAATCCATGCACCATCTTTGTTGCCCTCCTCTGAACCTTCTCTACCCTGTCTATGTCCTTACGTAGGTATGGTCTCCAGAACTGTACACTGTACTCCAGGTGGGGCCTCACTAGTGTCTTGTATGGCGGAATTATAACCTCCTTTTCCATGCTGGTGATGCCCTGCCTATACATCCCAGCATCCTATTTGCTTTACCTGCTGCCTTGTCACACTGTTTTCCTACCTTGAGGTCATCAGAGATGATAACCCCAAGATCCTTTCCTGCTTGGTGCATGCTATATCCTCACCCCCCAACTGATATATTGTGCCAGGGTTTTTGTGCCCCATATGCATTATCTTGCACTTCTTTGCATTGAATTTCAACTGCAAACCCCTGACCATTCTTCAAGTTTCTGCAGGTCGCGTCTCATTCTGTCTACACCCTCTGGTGTGTCTACTCTGTTACAGAGCTTTGTGTCATCAGCGAACAGTGAAATTCTGCCTTCTGGGTCCTGCGCAATGTCACTGATGAAGATGTTGAATAGGACCGGTCCAGCACTGATCCTGTGGTACCCACTGGTCACTCTTCCTTTTGTGGAGTGACAGCCATTTACCACCACCCTCTGTGTCCTGCCACCCAGCCAGTTACCTACCCACCACACTACTGTCCTGCCCACACCCATATTCCCTAGTTTGTGTAATAGTCTTCTATGTGGCACAGTGTCAAAGGCCTTGCTGAAGTCCAGATAGGCCATGTCCACTGCCCTCCTGATCCACCTCCCTAGTCACCCAGTCAAAAATTCAATGAGGTTGGTCTGACATGACCTCCCCTAGTGAAACCATGCTGCCTTGGGTCCTGTAGTCCATTGACAACTAGATGTTCCACCAATCTCTCCTTCAGTAGTGCTCCATGATCTTCCCCACTACCGAGATGAAGCTGACTGGTCTGTAGTTCCCTGCTTCCTCTTTGTTCCCACTTTTGTATAAGGGAGCTACATCTGCTGTCCTCCAGTCTTTGGGTACCTCCCCTGTTTCCAGTGATCGGCTAAACAGGATAGCCAGAGGTTCCGCCACCACCTCTCTTAGTTCTTTAAGGACCCCCATCCCAACTCTCTTTAATAAACAACATCTGTGTCGTATAGTGCAAACCCTGCTGCTGTCATTATGGATAGGTCAGGGAGGGGGGCTACCGTCATTGTAGCCCCACCATACTGACTGTGCTGTGCTTCCAACTGTATCTGCACACCGAGGGCCCCAATCCCCGGTGGGAGTATATGTATGTATTTATTTATTCATTCATTTTCTGACTGCCCCCTGTAGCTTGCTGTTTCATGTAATTCACCCCCTCACGTCACAGCAGAGTGGGACACTGGGCAGCCCACCCCTAGTGTCCTAAAATAGATACATTTTATATGTATACCTGCAAAAGAGAAAACTGACCCCCAAGACTTTTTTTTATTTTTATTTAAACCTGAAATAAAGAAAATGGTCCTTTGCCATCACTGCCATTCCCCTCCCCCATCCCAACTCTCCCACTGAGTGCCCACCACCCCACACACCCCTTACCCTATCCTTACCTCCATAGGTTGTATGCTGCCATCTTCTGTGGACCAGGACACGTCTGCACTCTTCAAAGCCAAACTGCAAACTGAGGAATAAAGCTTACTACTTTATATTGTATTTGGTGGTTAACAGCTGGTTGCACTATATGACACAGCTGTCATTTAACAAAGGACAGCTGCATTATATAGTGCAACTCCTGCTGTATTGTGACTTCTTTGTCAGGGATGGGGCTATTGTCATTGCAGCCCCACCATCCTGACTGTGCCTTGAACTGTATTGGCACACCATGGATCTCAGTCCCCGATGACAGTGTATGTACTCATTTATTTATTTATTATTCTTTATTTATATTTCCCTTTTTTATGTGATCCAATACCAGGATACCCACCCCTGGTGTTGGATGCCCCCTCCCCAGCCTGTTGTTTTAGTAAAAGTGCCAACATTGGGGACCCAATCCCCATGTCAGCATGTACAACCCCCCGCACAACAGTGTGGACACTGGGGAGTCCACCCCCAGTGTCCCAAAATAGTTATGTATCCATTGCTGAAGTGAAAAAAAATTCTGCAATGTCTTTGTTTTTTTTACCTCATCATCATCACCATCCCCCTCCCCATCCTTCCCCTCCTACTGAGCACCCACCACCCCAAAAACCTGCTTACCCTATACTTACCACTGGAGGTCAAGAGCTGTCATCTTAAGTGGACCAGGACATGTCTGCCCTCTTCAAAGCTGAACCACAAACTGAGGAATACAAGCAAGTGCCACATAATGTATCTCAAAGGCATTTTGAACTTACATTGATATCTTTGTCATTTTGGGGAATTTTTTCACCAAATTTTCAACATGGCCTTTTTGGGACCCCACCTCATGAACTTTGTCACTGTCATTTTGTTAATTGAATCCAGAAGGTGATTTCATGGTCGCTATGTGAAATCTCCTTTTGGGACTGAATAATGAAATTGCACCACCAGTGTTCATGAGGTGGGTTCCCAAAAAGGCCATGCTGAAAATCTGTTGAAAAAATTCCTGTAAATGGCTCAGTTACATGTGTTCATTGAAATGTTTCTACACACTCACATAACTTTGGTAATTTTCAGAATTTGGGCTCCAAATTTTCAACATAGCCATTTTTTCACACCACCTCATGAACACTATAGCTGTAATTTCTCAGATCCTGTCTGAAATGTGTTTTTGTACCCATGGCATGGAATGGCGATTCAGCAGATTTGAAAATGCTCACCTACGGGGTTTATGAGGTGGGGTCATAAGAATATTATGTTGAAAGTTTGGGGTCAACATATTAAAAATTAAAAAATGTATTAAATAACATTGTTTGCAGGGTTCCATTGCACCACTTGGGAATGCACTGCCTTACCATGCCAGTAAGCTGAGTTTAGGTGTGAACTCAGTGAGCCAGTTTACTAGGAGAAGGCTGATGTGGAAGGTGCTGCAGCATGCAGCACCAGCCCTGGCCTGGGTTGGGATGGAGTAATGTGTGGTACAGGCACCATACCCTGTGGTGGGTCAGGTAACCTCACCCACTAGGTATCGACATCTGTGCCAGGGCCAGCTGGGCTCATGCACTGGGTCAGAATTGTCTCCAATATCATATTAATCTTATTTTGTGCAGTTCCCAAAAGGACCTGCACAAATCAGGATACAATTCCACTATCACAAAAAGAAGGGAAATTCTTTGAAAAAAAACTATATTATTGCAGACAGGGTTGTAAACCACAAAGCGCACAAAGACAGGAAATTAAAAACATTAGGAATTTGGGTCTACAGAGTATTGGCAAATCAATGGTGGGGTCTTACACGGGGTTATCAACCATAATGCCCACCCCTCCTCTGATCAGATGAGCCCTGCATGAAGAAAGCTCAGACAGATTATGTTGGCCATACTGTATCACTATGAGACACTAGTTTGGAACTGTGTCTTGTGCTTTGGACAGCAAGCTATGGGCTTTGGGGATGGAGTGGGCATTAGGTTTGACAACCCCAACTAAGACCCCACCATTGATTTGTCAATACTCTGTAGACCCAATTCCCTAATGTTTTTCATTTCCCATCTTTGTGTGCTTTGCATTCTACAACCTAATGTCTGCATTAATGTGGTTTTTTGCAATGAATAAATAAATATATATATATATATATATTTATAAAATGGGTAGAGAAATTGTTGTTCTTTTATTGGATGATAAGCGTCACATGACCATGAATATATCAGAGCATGGCCACACACCTGCACTTTTACCCCCTTCCAAAACAATTTTGACATTTTATAAGATAGGTAAATCACTCTGAGGTGTGCGGTCGTGCTGTGATATACACACACCTTGGGCGGTTGATGCACTCCGCCTGTGGCCTCATGCATACAATGCACACCAAGGCGTGCGTATATCAGGGCGCGACCGCACACCTCAGAGTGGTATATCTATTACATATATATATATATAGTCATTGCAAAAAACTCCATTAATGCATCAGTTAGGGTTTCTATTACAGTGACAAAAGTCTGAAAATTTGGTGTCACGGTAACCAGCACTACCTCATCCCCAATCTCCATACATGAAGAGGCATCAGGGTGTGTCTTGGGGTCATAGGCCCTAACTCTCACCCCATTCCATGTGTAAGGAAGCTAAGATGGTACAGTATAGAAGAATGGGGTGAGAGTTAGGCCAGATGACCACAAGGCACACTCTGAAGCCTGTTGGTGTATGGAGGGTGGAGGTGTGGTGGTAGGGCTGGTAACCATAATACCAAATTTCCAGTCTTTTGTCACTGTAATAGAAACCCTAACTAATGCATTAATGGAGTTTTTTTGCAATGAATTTCACTTTCTTTTTGAGAAAGTGTAATCTTACCCATATGTGGATCTGGGAATGTAGGACCCAGAGGGCCCTGTGCTCCCATCAGTCTGTAGTGTGTTGTGGGAGCATGCATGCATATTGTAATTGCATCTGAATTTCATAGGGGAATGCAGAGCCCTCCATGCCTAGTGCTCTTATATAACCATAGGTGTAAAGACATTGTAATAAACTCTCATCTCCCTGCGCTCCCATCATGCTGCCATCACTCCATAATGGTATGCATTTGTCATCTATCCATAAGTGTGGAGACATTGTAATGAACCCTCATCTCCCTGTGGGAGTGCAGGGCCCTCTGGGCCCTGCACTACCAGTATTGCATAATGGAGGGCCCTGCAGTCCCATTATTTTATTTTTTACTTTTTTTTATTGAAGTCTAGGATACATCTGTGAGCGGATGCTCGTTGAGAGGTTCCATGTCAAATACATTAAACAACAAAGCAAAAAAAAGACTGAGGACAATTTACAGATAATACAATGAGAGTTCAGCAAACAGATAATGTGAGTATTAAACATAACGGGTACATAAAATCCAGCCAGGAACAAGTAAGCTGTGGCATTGTACAAAGTATGCCTGCATCAGTTGGAGGAGCAGGAGAAGGAAGGGGGAAAGAGGGGCAGGGTAAGCAGGGCAGTGTGAGAAAAGGCAGGGGTTTGATTGGACAAAATAGGGGTACAAGAGGTTGGGGGGACTGCTAAGTGCCAGAGTTTGCCTATCTCAAGGGATAGGGACATTATTGCATAATGGTATCCGTATGTGAGAGAGGAGGGCCCTCTGGGCCCTGCGCTCCCATCTACCCATAAGTATAGAAACAGCGCAGGCCTAGAGACATTCCAAGTAACCCTTGTGATGCAAATGGCACAATATCTCACTAACCATAGGAACACTGGGAAAAATTCCACCGCAGTTGTAATCATGGCCTGGCAACCTGCACATCATGTTTAGTACACCTTTAGGAGTACTAAGCTGTGTTTAGTGAACAATCCATATCTCAAATTATTTTCAAGATATAAAACCGAAATGTACAGTAGCCGCCACAATGTTATCCTATGGGAAATTTCTAAACTTTGGTATGTTATAGCTATGGGACCAATGTAAATGTTATCACCAAACCAGCAAACTGTACATCTGTGGAGCAAGCCCTTTCTACCACACAAATTTTAACCCAAAAGTCCTAACCATTTATTTGCTATGAAGTGGCAAAGAAACTGCTTTTTACTTGCACTTTCACAAAGTTGCGAATCATTTCCAAATTTTTGTGAAAGCTTTTCGCAAACTTGCGAAAATACATTTGTCAAAGTTTTGCAAATTGCAAAAGTTTCGCAAAAGTACTTTTAGAAATTTGTGACACAACAGAACATTTCAAAAAACATATTTCTGAACCTTATTTTTAAAAACTAATATCATGATCATGTTCCTTGGGCCCCAATTAGGTAAACACAACTATTGGTGTTCACTAAGGGGCAGTATTTTTTGAATTACTGCGTTTTTTAGCCATTGCTAACTGAAAACAAGATGGCAGCTGTACGAAAGTGCAAAATCCATTTGTGGCAGTCAAAAGTGCTTTCGCGAAACACAAAGTGCTTTCAAGGTGGACATATATTGTTTCCCATAGACTATAATGGGAAATTTAAATTTTAATAACTTTTGAATGGATTAATATTTTTTTGCCAAACTTTCAAAAGGCACATCAGTGACCCAGACCCCATATACTCAGATAATTTCAGACCAGACCCTCAAACCATTCTGGCCATAGCCCCGAGCAAAGAATTTGTAAAAAAGTGGTCTTTTTTCACATTTTTTCCACTCTACAGCTCCACAACTGCACACCCGACTGGAAAGAAACTTGCTAGGTCCAGAAACCTATGGTACTGGACAGAGCATGCAAAACGTCAGGCAAATCAGACAAACAGTTGCAAAGTCATTAAGGTGCAAAATGTTGGGTTTAACATAGAAGTGGCCATACAAACCCTTACTATACCTGCACTAGGTGGCATTTTGCTAGGCAGATTCAAAATATATGTTGAAGGTGGAAACTAGCATCTAGGAGAAACACATTTTTCTTGCACTGCTGCTTTAAGGTCTTATAGTGAATAAACTCTATTGGAATTTTAAACAGATATCTATTGATTTTCAGGTTTCACCTCTGCCTCTAAACACACAAAATACATTACTTGCCCCTCAGCAGTTCTGGCCAGACATTCAGTGAAAAAAATTAGAGATACGGGTGAAAAATGTGATTTCCACAGTCTAGTAAATTTTGCCCTATCAGAAATGCTAACACATTTCTAGGCAAACAATCTGTGAATCAAACTGTAAACATGGCCCATACTGTAGTGATCTAAGAAGCACAGCATACAGATTTGGTCCCAGATTCATAGTAACATAAAATAAACAGCATATAGTACTTATCATTCCCTGCTTATGAAGCAGGAAGGGGGAGCTGACTTTATTGATCTAGAATTTCTTCTGACCTAAATTATAATATGACACTCTTTTTTATGTAGTTCTATGTAATTGTTTGTTACTATGTAACATAAGTTCGGAACAGACTAAGTTTATCAGATCCACCCATCCCCCACTTTATAGGTAGGGCTTATATAAGTAAGCTGTGCAAACTTCTAGCAATTTTTAGGGAATTTCTTATAGCCCTTGTGGCAATTTGGGTAGTTTTATGTACTTATAGTCCATTGTTTTTCTCATCCATTCTCTTCATGTTTCAGCACTGAAGTGCAAAGACTATGTCATGCACACTGTACAGGGTATTCTGAAGGCAATACAATATTATCACCATTGTTTCGTCCTCATGGGGTACATTGTGCCATCCTCAGGTGGTAAGGTCTGACAAAAATAAAAAAAAAATTTGTAATTTACATTTAAGGGTTTCACCCTTGCAGCTACCCTAAGATATAGTATATATTGCCACTAAAAAGATTAAAACATAAAATATCCTAGGCTTGCTCCAACGATATAGTGGATACCAAGCAATATTGTTATTAGCATTTATCACATGTCTAATCAGAGAAGAACTCTTTTGAAGACATTATATTATAGGGGCACTTTAGTACTTCTATTATTAGGGTTGTATAGGCACTTCCATGTTAAACTCTAATTCTTGCACCTTAATGGTATGACTGTATCTGGATGAAATAACAAGAATTTTGGCATGCACATTGTAGGGGCATGGCTTTCTGAATCCAATAAATTTGTTATTGACTAGTATGGAAGTTTGAATGTTCTAAATGGTCAAAAATACCTAAATATGTTTTTTACATACTTTATGATTACTGATAGCACACATGTGGAGTTGAAACCTGTAACGTCCTGTTTCGTTACTTTTTGGTCTAAGGACGATTCTTTTATAGGTGGCTTTACCGAAAGATTTGTAGATATAATGCACAGTTCATTTGTTAGGTTTATCATAACTTAATACATGTAAAACTGTTGTATGTCATCTCTGTGAGTAAGAGCCCACTTTCATGAGTTAAGACTTCAGGTTTTGTGAGCCTTAATAGTCGTGAAAGTAGGAAAAACAAGAGAAACCTTTGTACATAAAAAGAAAATAGGTGGGAATTTAAGCTGAAACTTACTGCATGTGGTCAATAGAAATGGGTATAATGTGGATTCATAAAGTGTTTTGTTTTGTTAAAAAAATAATGTTTAATACAGTAATGAAATTAGGCTATTGTGTCTCACAAAATCAGGTCCAGCTTTTGTGAGTCCTGAACCTGGGTTTGTGACTCACAAATATACTTTGTGAGTCTTTCTGATCATAAAAATTGGAAAAGGAACTGAAAACATTGTTCATTAGAAACAAGAAAATCTTTTTTTCTTTAAAGTTGTTTTAACCAGGGAAGAACCCGAGGGTAAGGATACTCATTTTCAAGGAGGACTCAGAACATGTAGGAAACATACAACTGAAACACATCATACCGTACAGAAAACTGCAGGTATAACAAGTACAGTACACGAAGAGTTTTGTACCGGATGTTTCTTATCTTGCCTCTTGAAGTGAGTATAATGTTTAGCTTCCAGTAAAAGACTTTGAAAACAATTTCAGATTTTTGTACTATGAAATGAAATAGTTCTTTGCGTCACCAAGTTTAGTTCCCATGAAAGGTAAAATTAATGTTAATAGAGCAGTAATATGAGTATTTTATCTATAGGCTGTTATAAAGTTTTAGACCCACTGGCCCGGTGGCGTATAGGGCTGAGGCACAGGACGTCTCACCTCGTGGCATGCCAGCGACCCAGATTCAGGAGTGAGCCAGGGTCATCAGAGGTCAGCATGGGGTGGGGCGGAGCTGGATGGAGTAGCCGTCAGGTAGTTCTCCTCTCCAGTGAGGTAGGATGGCATCCCTCGCTCAAGGCTACCCCCTGGTGGAGGCCGAGAGGCTGTGCATAGCAAGGGTGCTGGTGATTGGTCAATGGGGAGGGTGGAGGAGGGTCATTACCAGGGCTGTGAGGTGCATGCAGGCCTGCACATGCATACAACCTTCTCCTGGGGCCCTCGGGAAAATGGGTAGAAAAAAATGCAGGAAAAAAACAGCGACAGAATGGCAACTGACTCTCCGCAGGCACTGCTCCTGGACCAGGAGTAAGGTAAGCCCCGGTAATTCCAGGGAACAGAGCTGGGGAGCTGGTCAGATGGGGGCCGTACTGGAATCTTGGCAAACATACAGAGCCCAGTTTTTAAAAACTTTAGACCAATGCAAAGGATGTGCGTCAAAAGATTGTGATGCAAGGGATGACTTGTATCACTGCTTGTGGCAACTGGAATTTTCAAAGGCAGCCTGCATCAAATCCTGATGCAGGTGCGCCAGTGTCCCCTTGTGACAAGGTTGCACCAAACACTCCAGTATGCCAGGCTGCAAGAGGGTTTGCACCATGGTGGGGCTGCAACATCCCCTTTTTGGGGATTTTGAAAGCCCCAGCAGGAATGCAACAAGGGGCTCTACTTAGACCAGCTAGTAGGTGATCTAAGTGGACTTGTGCCAGTGCCACACACTGTGGGGAATGGGGCCAGGGTCTCTAACAGGCCTGATGGGGGCAGAAGGGGCACTAGAAGTGGCATACGGGAAGTCAGGGTGAAAGCTGGGAATATAAGGGAATGAGCTGGCACCACACAGGGTGCATTTACATTATGATGGTACTGTCAATCATTCCATAGTATTGTATTGTGATATACTGTACCTACAGTAGTAGCCACAGACATTGCCAGCTATTTCCAGATATTTTGTGACATTTCTAAAGAGTTTCTCTCTGCTGCCCCTACTGTATAAATGGAGAAAGCATTAGATATATCTGGAAATATCACAGAAATTTCGGGAAATAGCTGGCAGTGTCTGTGGCTGCTACTGTATGACCTATACTGTAAATACATTTAGAACTGATCTAATCCAACACATCAATGGAGGGGCAATTGATATTCGGAATACCATGGGATCATAATGAACTGTAACTCAGCAGACCACAAAACTGTTACATTATATAAACCATAATGTGTAGTGGTCCACCATCCCAACCCCTGATGTTCCCCATTAAATAATCATACATCTGTCCCTGGTGGACTAGTGGATCCCTCTCCCTATCCTCAATCTCCCCCAAATATATTTACAGAACTATCCCTGGTGGTCTAGTGATCCCCCCCTTGCAGGAAGTGCCCCATTGCCCCACTCCCCCTGTCCCATCCCCGAGCTGGCAAACTTCACAGCCCTCCACTCTCCACCACAGCCGGCCATCAACTGAGCTGTCAAGGAGCTTGTACTGTATGCCAGTCATAGTGCTTCCTTAAGTTGCATGTGAGGTCATAGTGCTTCCTTCAGTTGCACGTGAGGTACTCTTACTACAGTAAGAGTACCTCACATGCTGAAACACTGTAATGAACTTCTCAATGACCGCTCGTGCCATCAGCATTTTTTATTTTGTTATTTTTATTTAATTTTTTTTACTCCTATTTGTACCTGGTGCACTGTCGGCTATCTGTGTCCTGGCATCTGACTTCATCAGGCCGCTGTTTGTCCAGACTCAGCCCCCATTGAAGCTCCCACTGTGTGCCCCCGTGGATTGCCCACCATGGCAGGGTGGCAGAGAGCCCTCCTGTACTCCCTACCAAGTCCGGATCCAGTTCCAGTGGTGCTTCGAGGCTGGGATATCCAGAGCCGGCCATCAAGCTGCATCAACGGTGCACCATTTTTTTCCTGTTTTTACACCCCTTGGGAGTGTGGACGTGCAATAACATCAAGGCATACTTGCCGACATCTGTTGCATTCTGACCCTATACTCTGCCATCGCTCTAGTGGAGCCCCCATTCATCACCAGGGGCTGCCAGACAGCGGAGGTTCCCTGGATCCCACCCCGGGATAGGAATGCAGTCCTCTGGATGCTCAATCTTATCCATCCCTTGCCAGCCTCTGATGCTCCAGGTTCATGTCTGAACCCGGATTGCCAGCGTGGTGCGAGGTGTGGCATCCAGTGCCTCAACCCTCAGTGCCACTGGGCCGGCCTCCATCAGCATTTTTAAGTTTTAAAAGAAAGGATTTTTTTTTATCAAGTAAAGTTAGCGGTCTATAATAATTTTATGGGTCCATTTGGAGGACCTCTTATGGATCTAGGAGTGTCACTTCCTGCATCCTTAGGACCACAGAATTATTCACTTTTGTTTCACAGTCCGCTGGTCCTAAGAACATGTGAGGCAACATTCTTACATCCAACCAGACCCATAAATATATACTGTAATGCTGTATGTGATAGTTCTACCACTAGCTCATAAAGGGGTTTAGTTTCTCTTCTCTCTGAGAAGAAGTCCAAGGATGTTTTTTGCAAAGTGCTTAAAAATGGCACAGTTACTTCAAGACATACAAACTTACATCATGGAGATGTGACATACAATTTCCTCTTATCTTCATACAGCTGCATGAAAACAGAAACTTATCTCACTCCCCCTCATTCACTGCAACTGCCCAAACTACTCACCATCTATCCCTGCTGTCTTACCCCCCTCTCCATGTGCTTCCCCACATCCACTGACTAAGCCCACTCCAGCCAAATCTCTTGTGTCCATCCCTCTTCTAAGTCCTGATTTTGCCACCCACCCTTGCCCCCACTCTGAAAATGCCCCCTCTGGCTGATTCTCACACTGTCCTACCCTCACAGCAGGCTCATCGACATGTTAAGTAACCTTGCTTTGTCTGTAACCTGTGTTTATTGTACTCTGTTCTGTATTGTTGTTTATTATATTACAAATTCTGGCTCTGTATTTTGCTATAATAATTGTTTCCATACAAAATGCACTATCATTTGTATAATATTTTATGTCTCTTATGTCCTTTTTTTATTGCTGACATGGAACCTTTGTAAAAGAGCAACTGGCTCAAAGGTGTTAACAATTCCAAGATTTTTTTTATATTTTGTGTCATAATTGCATCATATTTGCAGGCTGCATCATAATTGCATCACTTTTGCGTCACTTTTCTGGGTGCAACCGCGGGCAAAGAAGATTGTGGCACAGACATCTTCTGATGGTACCTTTCTGATGCAGAGACACCTGTGATTTGCAGCACAGAAGTGATGCAACTTGCTGTTGCATCTGTCATAATTCTTTGAAAATACATGCCTAAGACCTCCATATTCAGAGCCAGCCTTTATCAGTATGCGGCAAGTAGTGCTGCATGGCAAATACCACATGCTGGCCTTAAGCAATATTCAAACAATTAGTACATTCCAATCGAGCTTGCTAACTGTTTGAATATGGTTCCATTCCAGAACAGTGCAGAGGTATGATGGTCAGTGCCAGCACAGCCAATGGCAAAATATGGCCCACAGGGAAGTCCACTGGAGGTAGTACAGTGGAGCCCACTTATAAGAACATCGGATATAAGAACATCGCATTTATAAGAACATTGTTTGGATGTCCCGATCTTTGTCCACTATTTTCAATGGAAGCAAAGCCCGTTTATTAGAACATTTTTTTTCCCAGAGGTAGTGGTAGATGTCATTATTACCTCTGAGTGTGCGAAACCTGGGCTGAATCATCACCTAGTCTCTTCATTAACAGTTATTTAACTAGTAAATGGATGTGTGAAAGATGCCCCATGAAGAAGACAGCACATTTCACAGTTGAGTGAGACAGTGAATGCATTTTAGAACATTACACTAATTGTTTGAGCAAGAACTTTTTGAAAAAGCTATGTTCCACTACTTTTAATAATGAGTTGTCTAAAAACTAGTTTGAATCAAATTTAATCATGTTAAGCATATATTTTACATGGATTTTCACTGTTTTCAATGAAGCCCTCTTATAAGAACATCCCAGTTATAAGAACATTTTTGTTTGGCATTTAGTGTGCTGGGTAGGTAACTGGCTGGGTGGCAGGACACAGAGGGTGGTGGTAAATGGCTGTCACTCCATAGAGGGAAGAGTGACCAGTGGGATACCACAGGGATCAGTGCTGGGACCGGTCCTATTCAACATCTTCATCAGTGACATTGCACAGGATCTAGAAGGCAGAATTTCACTGTTCGCTGATGACACAAAGCTCTGTAAAGAGTAGACACACCAGAGGGTGTAGACAGAATGAGAAGAGACATGCAGAAACTTGAAGAATGGTCAGGGGTTTGGCAGTTGAAATTCAATGCAAAGAAGTGCAAGATAATGCATATGGGGCACAAAACCTGGCACAATATATCAGATGGGGTGAGGATATAGCATGCACCAAGCAGGAAAGGGATCTTGGGGTTGTCATCTCTGATGACCTCAAGTAGAAACAGTGTGACAAGGCAGCAGGTAACGCAAATAGGATGCTGGGATGTATAGGCAGGGGCATCACCTGCAGGAAAAGGGAGGTCATAATTCCGCTATACAAGACACTAGTGAGGCCCCACCTGGAGTACAGTGTACAGTTCTGGAGACCATACCTACGTAAGGACATAGCCAGGGTAGAGAAGGTTCAGAGGAGGGCAACAAAGATGGTGCATGGATTGCATCACAAGTCCTATGAAGACAGGTTGAAGGAACTGAACATGTACTCCCTGGAGGAGAGGATGGAGAGAGGGGATATGCTAGAGACATACAAGTATCTTACAGGGAGGAACAGGGTGCAGGAAAACACTATTTTTAAGCGAAAAAGATGTTCCAGGACTAGAGGGCATGGGATGAAGTTGGAGGGAGGACGATTCAGAGGAAACATGAGAAAGAATTTCTTCACAGAACGGGTGGTGGACAAGTGGAACACCCTGCCAGAGAAAGTGGTGGGGGCTGAAACAATCACAGGATTTAAGAATGCATGGGATAGACATACAGGAATTCTGGAGGTCAGGGGTAAGGGGCAACAGACTTCTAGGAAAACAAACTGAACTTACAAGCTCAAATGGGCAGACTGGGTGGGCCATAGGCCCTTATCTGCCGACACTGTCTATGTATCTATGTATCTATGTAGGGTGTGCTTATAACAGGGCTCCACTGTACTGCCCAAACAGGATAGTGCCAGGACTTCTGTGGGCCATATTCAGCCCTATCAGGCTAATGAGCCCATTGGACATGCAAGGCTAAAGGTCCGTTAGCATGTGCATTATGGGCTCATTAGCATGCTGCATAGTCCCTTAGCAGCCACGCTGGGCTTCATTATCAGCTATCCCTGATGCCTAGTGGTCCCCCAGCCTTCAATCACCCATGTCAGCTTAGTTATCATTTATCTCTGGTGTCTAGTGATCCCATCACCCCCAAAGTGTTTGCAAACTCCCCCTCCCAAGCCATCCACTCCTTACACATGCCCTTCACCCTGGAAACTGGTCAATATTGTCCATGATGGAGACTGGCACAGCCCTCTGCTCACCTTCTCGACCAGCTGCCATCTGACTGTCAGTGAGTGATTCTGAGTACCAGCTCCATTCATCCAACAGCATTTGTCATTTTGCTGTGAGGGGCCAGCTTGTGACAGAATTTCCTCCAACTTTACTCTGTTCTTTCTCCAGTCATGCACTTGCTTCTCGTAAACTGGAAGGGCAAGGGTGACAGACCAGTCTGTTGCCTTCCACCTCTGCTCTCTTGACAGCCTGAAGCTTAAATTCTAGGTCATAAGCTTTGCATTTAGCCATCTCTGACAGCAGGACATGCAGCTGTCACTCAATAATGCTCTGCACTCTGTATTCTCCTTACCAGCTTCTTCATCAGCTGATTGTCACAGAACAGCTGATTGCAATTGAAGCCACTCCGTTTAGTAATGGGGTAATTGCAGTCCTTATTTTTGTTTATTTTATTGTTCAATCCAAAGTACCTCAGCATTCTTTCAGTAGGTAAATTAATAAATAAAAATGTAGCTTTTACTAAGACTATTTAAAATTTAGCTCCACCCAGAAAAAGAAAGAACATCCACTGTCGCTCTGAACCAGGAAATCAGATACATTTTGTGTGCTGGTACCTGTGGAATCTTCAGTTGCAAACACTTTGTTTTTTTACCAGCTAGTCTCAGGCTTCACTAGCAACCCCATCATCCCTGAAAAACTTGATAACCTCGGGATCATGGGATGTGATGCCACACACCTGAAAGGACTTGATTATGCTGTCCCTTATGATGGCTGCCCACGCTTCATTCAGCCATTCCACCATCTTCTGTCTGCTCTTCCAAGTCACTCTGAAGTGCTACTTATGCTGTCCAGAGATCCAGTTAGATCGATTAGCTCCCTCTGTCGGAAATGTTGCATTCTGGCCAAAGACAAAAAAGCCGCCCCACCCAGCCGAGTGTCCTAGTGACAGCAAATACCAATCATACACCCAAACTCCAACATCACTCACTGCAGTTAAAAACAAATAAGACCCAAAAATATAAACCTCATCTGAGCCCCTTTTTTAGAAGGCATTTCGTCTTTTTGACTGTTTTCTATGTGTGTAAGTACTGAATTACTGAATTAAAACTTCAATTATTTTTGAACATGCAAAGTGCCTGTTGAGTGGTTTATATTTGTGGGTCTTATTTGTTTTTTACTGCAGTGAGTGGTGCTGGAGTTTTGGTGTATGAATGTTGCATTCTGTCCAGCACCGCTGAGCCAATAGTATTTGTTGTTTTGCTGTGAGGACCCAGCTTGTAACAGCATTTCCTCCAACTTTGCTCTGTTCTTTCTCCAGTCATGCACTTCCTTCTCATCAAATTTTAGGGCAATGGTGACCAGTCTGTTGCCTTTCACCTCTGCTCTCCTGGCAATCTGGAGCTTAAATTATAGGCCATAAGCTTTGTGATTAGCCATCCCTGGCAGTGGCACATGCAGTTCTCTCAGTAACACTTTGCACTCTTACTACCAGCTGCTTAATCAGCTGATTGTCACAGAACAGCTGATTGCAATTGAAGCTGCTCCTGTTTTATAACTATCCTCAATTAGAAGCTGTAGATGAAAAAAAAATTCTAATTGAGGCCATGGCTGCAAAATGGTGAAATATGGTAATTCTTTTAAAATGTCTTGCACTAGTGTGAACTAATATTGGATTCAGAATGAATCACAGCATGATCCTAAAAATAATCCCACCTGGCAAACCAACTGTTGCAAATCCAAAATATTCCTGCAACTAATAGTTAAATAGTTTGATCCATTGAATCAATTTATATGTCTTCTACAAAGATGTCACAGCTATATAAACAAGCATTTGGGGCCACGTACTGTAGATTTGATTGTGCAGTGTAATAGCTCTCTAAACAGAAGATACTTGGCTCAGTTTTCAGAAGTCAATTTAGATCGGCCCATTGTGCAGTGCACCACCATGTGCAGCAAACATGGGAGCACTGTGGACCCTGCACCAGATTTTCCAAGAACAGGGGCCCCGGCACCAAAGTCCCTGAGTTTGCAACAAGCTGACCTGCACGCTGACCAAACAGCACATGGAAGATGAGTGGTGCAAGCTGCAGCTCAGACTTGAAGCATCAGTGGCCAGTGATGGCAACCCACAGGCCAGTCATCCTGGTGGCTTGTGGGTCATCCAGAGGCTACTCTGACTTGCCAGGGGGGTGGCATGGGTCCAACTAGGGGGAGGGGATGACTACTGTCCCTCACAGGGAGATAGCAGGGCTAGGGCACCTTCCACAGAGGGAAACAGGGTCACCCCCACCCAGCGAGGGCTGCAGCAGTGGTGTACAACAGCTTAGACCAGCTCCAGGCTGGTTCAACTGTTGGGTCCATGCACCCCATGGGGGGTTGCTGCAAAATCCTAATGTAGGGGGTATTGCAGCCCTGCTCAATTGCAAGTTCCTTAGGTGATGGCACATGTCACAAGGATGGTGCAGGTCTGGTTGGTACAGATGGTCCCCCCAATGGTGCATAGTCCCTTAGAAGATTAGGACTGATGCAAGGCATGATGAAATGAGCCTCTTGTGCCATTTCTCCTTGCCACAAGCCTCCTTTAACCAGTCCCAACCTTTGAAAATTGAGTCCACTGACTTTATACTGAAATGAAAAAGAATCATTTATGACAAGTTAACTTAAATAAGATGCATACTTTAAGATGTGTTAGTTGGAGCTTGCCCAGTGACACGGTGGACTGAGGCACTGAGTACTACACCACCTACCACACCAGTGACCTGCATTCGAGAAAGGACACTGGCTGGCCAAGGGAATAAGGACTGAGCATTCCTAAGAAATCTGTTCTCCCTTGGGAAGGGGAGTAAATGTGTCCTACTAGATGACTGCAACCTGGAGGAATCTGGGTGGCAATACAGTAGGACACAAGGGAAGGGATCCCACCTGTGAGACCAGGGAAGCAAAGCTTGCACAATGCATCATTGCAGGCACTGTGGGCCCACAGAAAAAAATAATGGGAAAAAAAATTTACCATGGCTGGATGATGGCCCCACTCCCTGTACACGCCACACCGGTAACTGGGCACCTCCAGGTCCTGTGGCAAAGGACACCAGAGCATGAGGCAAGTCCTGGGAAACTCAGTTTTTGGGGCCAGGGTGGGGAACCAGTTCAGATGTGGGCAGGTTGGGAAATAAAGAGATAATGTACTGATTAAAAAAGCATTTGTTAGGAGGGTGGGTAAACAATTGCTTTTATTGTTTATCCACCCTCCCAATTAATGATTTTTATATTATGCACCTTACCAAGACAACCTTGTCATAAATCAAGTTGATTCAATGTTCCTTTGAGGACAAAGTCAGCTTCTTTTGTTGAGACTGCTATGATACCTGATGAAAGGACCCATGTATCCAGATCACTTGTGTACTGCAATATCTTTTAACAGTATAAGCTTTCCTTGCTCAAGTCTCCCAAGGCATGTGGCTCCATCCTCAGATGACTGGGATCAGGATCTTAACCTCTAAGGGAGGGTCCTGGATTAGGATTTTATTGTCTGAGCAATAAAACTAGTTATATGGTGCCTCAACATGTAGAAGCCCCTTGAAATACCTCCTGTACTTCCAGGAAATAATTATACAGGCACGGTAGCACCTGTATATTAGGGTTGTGTTGTGTTTCATTAAAAGTAGCCATTTTCAGAACCTAATGTCTCAGCCATTTTAGTTATGCTGACCATGCGTCAATACAATTACAACGAACATGTCGATATCAACAACATTGACCGTTCACTGTAATGGTCCGCCCAAGACCCCGGCACTCTCTCTCCTGGTCATGCACCCCCTCACTGAATCAACTCTGTCTCGGAATTTGGAATCCTATAGATCGGGGTATAGGGGCTAAGCCCCCTGCATGGGGGGGTTTGGGGGTGAAACCCCCAATAGAAACATTGCTGGATTTATCTTGACAGATTTATGTCAACTGCAACTTGCGGTCAACATAAATCCATCGCTGTGATGTCGGTAGACAACATAGTTGTAGAACCAGCATCATAGACCCACCATCTTAGACCCTAGGACTGCAAAATCCGGTATGTATCTTCTCAGTCCTAGGGTCTTTCAAGCTCCAAAATCTTACAAAGATTGGTTATGGAGTTTTTGAGATATTAAGGGCTGAAATTATGTATTTGTGCCCAATTTGCTACCTGAATTGTGTTCAAATAGCTAAAAAACAATAAAGAACTGAGGCATGAAACTTATAGATTGTGTAGGTATCGTATGAGAATAGGTTCTTTCAGGGTTTTGGTTAAAAAAATGACTTCTTAAGTTAATTACAATTAAATGTTCATGCATGAACATTCAAACAAAATCCAAGAAAAATGGCTAGAACTATGCCTACTGTTTTCATGTTAAGGTTCAACATGAACAAAAGCATTTAAAGTAAGATACATTTTTAATTTGATAAAAGTTAAGGGTGGCAGTGTAGTGTTTGTGAGGGAGGGATAGTATGAGTTACAAAACATATTTTTCTTTAAATAATTAACACTAATTAGTTGTCTTTGATTAAAAATGAAAGTTTTCACAAATCAGTCCTTCACAAATATTATTTTTTCTTCTAAAATCTATGTGTAGCACAAATGTTGAAAACCGGTTTCTAAAATATTCATGCTGAACAGCATTGTTTGTGCCGTGCAGGCATTTTCTAACTGATCGTGAAGTTATAAAGTGTTTCTCATGCTATTTGTACTGTACAGTAGTTTTTGTGCTTTCAGATGATTTATATAATGTAAAATCTCTGTGTAGTAAAAAGTATTTGTGAAGATTTATAAAATATATAAATCTTTGTGCAGTAAAATTATTTGTAAAAATATATTCACACTGCAGAATGATTTTTGTGTTTAAATGTTCAAGCTTTGCATGTTAATTTAGAAAATATACACTATTTGCATATTAATTGAGATAATGTGTTCGTGTTTTGCAAATACTTTTAGTAAACTTGATTTTCATGTTTAGAAAGCTTGCTTTTAATCTGACTCTACAACCACAACTTAACATTTATGTGTATATTGCACTTCCATGGTGTGTTTCATTAATGGAAAGGCAACTACTGCAATGTTCTATGATTTTGAAATAATACTTTATTGAAAAAGGTGTGGTTTAAATAAAATAAGAATATTTAAAAACACATTGCAGTGATGAGTAAATTAGGTTTTTATACACCTTTCTTAGAAAATAAGAAAATTTATGGCAAAAACTACATTAATGCTCATTAGGGTTGCTACCACACAAAATGCACAAGGTTAAGGATAAAGGGACAAATGTAGGGAAATATGACGTTAGGTTTTCCAACCCTAAAATCTCTGCCCCACCACTAAAGCAAATGAGCGGTAGAGTCGTCCTTCGGTTGTCAACCCTAACACTAACCCTGTTGCAGTAATAGAAAAGTTGAGATGTGATGGAGACAGGTGTTTATGTTTCATGAGTGCATACAATGGGGTGAGCATTGGGTTTTACAACCCCAAGGAAGACTCCACCTCTCATTTGCTTCAGGGGTAGTGCAGGGGTTTTAGGATTGGAAACCCTAATGACATATTTCCCTACATTTGGCGCTTTATCCTTAACCCTAACTGATGCATTAACATAGGTTTTTGCAAAGATTATCCATATATCTTATATCCTAGGCCACTAGGGTCAGATTACAGTAGTAAAGTAGAATGGGCAGACTAGATGGTCTGATTAGACTTTAATCTGACGTCAGTTTCTATGTATCTATGTATGTATCATCTTGGAGGCACTAATGTGAGCACCACTGTGCATGGTTGTGCAAAGCCCTGAGCACTGTCAACGTAGCTAGTCCAATGGGGCAGTATTAGGTCTCTGTGTCACAGCAAAGATAACTCAACATCAGGCATGGGAAGTCTGTGTAATTACTTTTCAATTTGTAGAGATCTGCCTGTTGTGACCCTTGCAACTTTAAATTTATTTTTCATAGAAAATGTGTTTTAAATGTGTAGGTGATCGAGCAGAGGGCACATGTCAGTTTATCCCCTTATTAAACTGCATTCCACATTTCTACCCTGAAGGTCATGAACCCAGTCTCTGCATTATACATGGCATAGGTGTGATCCTACTTGAAAACTACTGTACCTCTGGAGAGATGACAGTGTTCCATGCCAAAATGGTGAACATTTTTTGTGGGGCAGGGGCACCTTGCCACTTTGCCCCCACCCCCCCACACACACACTGCCCAAGCCAGTTGAATAACAGCTTCACTTTCTAGTGCCCTTGAAGCTATAATTTTCATCAGAATGCAAACTGCAAAAATAATAGAAGAAAACTGATAGCATAATTTAAAAGGGTAGTTTTCTTCCACTAGAAGCCAGCGCGGTTAGTTCTAATGTTTATTGTTGTTCTACATGTGGACATGAATGAAATAAATGTAATACGTGGGATCTTGTTTACTCAATTTTTATGTTGTCTTGCACGTGCAGCACAAGCAACATTTTGTGGCAGCTTGCTGGAGTAGTAGGTTGTGGAGGTGCGGCAGTGTTGTGGCCAGTGGCGCCACTGCTTTTTTGGACTGGTCTCTGTGGCACCAATAAATGAGCACACTGTCTATGACATCAGTTGCGAAGCATGCCACCAACTTGAAAGAATTTCACCGCCGCAATGAGGGAGCACCCAGTCATTGCAGGGCATGCCTTGCCTGCTGAATCATTTCAATAAACATGGTGGTAGCTGCTGCCATCCACCTCTAACAGTCCTAGAAAGCCAATGTCGGGGTGCCCAATCCCCCTTGTTGGCATGCCCCTCCCTAGTTCGTTGGCCAATGGGAGGGCCCAATCCCCATTGGCATAATGTTCCCCCTTGTTTTATTTGTCTGCAGAGGGGGTGCCAATCCCCCTCGGCACCATGCCCCCCCAAACACAGACACACTTTATTTGCTGAAGGGGGCCTAATCCCCATTGGGTTCAGTCCCCTGTCCCCCCACCAAAAAAAACAGGTGGCACACTTAGAGCCCACTCCAGTGTGCCCAAAGCAAACCTGTAAAAAAAAAAAAAAACCTTCCCGCAATGTCCTTTTTGGCTTTTTTCCCTGTAACACAGAAAATGGTCCCTCATGGTCATGACATCCCCTTCCCCCAACCAGTACCCACCTTCCATGCACCCCACCTCCCCACACTCCCCTCACCCCATACTTACCTCCACAGCCTGACACGATGATCTTCGGTAGAGCTGGAGACGTCTGAATTCTTCAAAAGCCGACCGCAAAATGAAGAAAATCACGGTAAGCTGTATAATGGCATCAATTGGGGGGGGTTCAACTTAGGTGGATATCTCAGTTATTTTTGTGACTTTTGGCTCCAAATTTTCAACATGGGGTCTGCCTCATGAACAGTCACTGTCATTTCATTTTTCGGTCCAGAAAGGTAATTTCGCGGTCACTGCATGGAATCACCTTTTTGTACTGATTAACAAAATGGCAGTGTCACTGCTCATGAGGTGGGCTCACAAAGAGCCTATGTTGCAAATTTGGTGAAAAATTTCCAAAAACATGACTGTGTTTCAAGTGTGTATTGTGCAGTTTCCACGCATGCTCGTAAGTTAGAGAATTTTTAATATTTTCACTCCAGATTTTCAACCTTACCATTTTTTCACACCTCCTTACGAACAGTACAGCTGTCATTTTTCATATACTGCCTGAAATGTGTTTTTGCACATCTGGCACACTATGGCATGGTCGCTGTGGGAAATCAATGTTCAGGACAGATTAAGAAAATTACAGTGACACTGTTCATGAGCAGATGTCCCAAAATGCCTATGTTGAAAATCTGGTGAATAAATTCCAAAAAATGACTGTTACATGTCTGCATTGTGCAGTTTCCATGCACACTCATGAGTTTGAGAATTTTTAATATTTTCACTCCAGATTTTCAACATTGCCATTTCTTCACACATACAGTGGCGTGAAAAAGTATTTGCCCCCTTCCTGATTTTCTCTATTATTGCATATTTGTCACACTGGATGTTTTCAGGTCTTTAGAGAAAATGTAATACTAGACAAAGGGAACCTGAGTGAACAAATAACACTTGTTTTTTTTTTTAATTTCACTTATTTAATGAAAAAAAGTTAACCAACACCAACTGGCACTGTGTGAAAAAGTAATTGCCCCCTTACACTTAATAACTGGTTATGCCACATTTAGCTGCAATGACTGCAACCAAACACTTCCTATAATTCAATATCAGTCTTTCACATCGCTGTGGAGGAATTTTAACCACTCTTCCTCGCAGAACTGCTTTAATTCAGTAACATTTGGTAGGTTTTCGAGCATGAACTGCTCATTTCAGGTCCTGCCACAGCATCTCTATTGGGTTTAAGTCTGGACTTTGACTAGGCCACTCCAAAACTTTAATTTTACTTCTTTTTAGCCATTCTGATGTGGACTTGCTTTTGTGTTTTGGATCATTGTCTTGCTGCATGACCCAACTACGCTTCAGCTTCAGCTGACAGAAGGATGACTGGACATTCTCCTTAAGAATTTTCTGGTACAGAGCAAAATTCATGGTTCCTTTAATTATGGCAAGTCATCCAGGTCCTTAGGCAGCAAGCATCCCACACCATCACACTACCACCAATGTTTGACTGTTGGTATGGTGTTCTTACTGTGGAATGCTGTGTTTGCTTTCTGCGAGACATTATGGGATCCATGTTGTCCAAAAGTTCCACTTTGACTCATCTATCCATAGAACATTTTCCCAAAAGGCTTGTGGATCATCCAGGTGCTTCTTGGCAAATGAGGCGAGCATTTATGTTCTTCTTGGTTAGCAGTGGTTTCCTTGCTACTCTCACATGAAGCCCATTTTTGCCCAGTCTCTTTCTGATTGTGGAGTCATGAACACTGACCTTAGCTGAGGCAAGAAGCCTGCAGTTCTTTGTATGTTGTTTTAGGATCCTTTGAGACTTCTTGGATGATTTTACACTCGCCCTTGGAGTAATTTTGGCAGGCCGCCCACTCCTGGGAAGGTTCACTACTGTTCCAAGTGTTCTCCATTTGGAGATTATGGCTCTCACTGTGGTTCAATGGAGTCCCAGAGCCTTAGAAATAGCTTTGTAACCCTTTCCAGACTGATAGAGGGCAACAAATTTTTTCTGATCTCTTCAGGAACTTCCTTTGATCATGGCATAATGTGCTCATTGAATCTTTGTGCTGCAACGTGACTCTGATGGTAAGGGCCAAAATAAGTGAGGTTTATATTGAGCAGGGCTGGCTGTAATCAAGCCTGGCTGTGTTCAATCAGCTGACTCTAATTATCCCTTTAATTGGGTTGATTTAACTAGGGGCAATTACTTTTTCACACAGTGCCAGTTGGTGTTGGTTAACTTTTTCATTAAATAAATGAAATAAGTAAAAAAAAAAAAGTGTCATTTGTTCACTTAGGTTCCCTTTATCTAATATTATATTTTGTCTAAAGACCTGAAAACATCCAGTGTGACAAATATGCAATAATAGAGAAAATCAGGAAGGGGGCAAATACTTTTTCACGCCACTGTATGAATGGTACAGCTGTCATTTTTCACATTCTGACCAAAATGTGTTTTTGCACATCTGGTGCAGAATGGCACAGTCGCTGTGGGAAATCAACATTCGGGACAGATTAACAAAATCACAGTGCCACTGTTCATGAGCAGAGGTCCCAAATGCTTTCATGAGGTAGGGTCACAAAAAGCCCATGTTGAAAATTTGGAGTGCAACTACCAACAAATGCCCAGGCATTAGGGATTCTAACCATAATGTCCCACCCTGTAGAGACTGACAGGCATCAGGGGTGTGACTTTGGAGTGTCGACTATAATGCTCATGCCATTGCACCCCTACCCCCACCCTGCAGCCAGTGACAGGCATCAAGGTGTGCCTTGGACTCTTCAGCTCCAGAGTTCACCCCATTCTCCTATACTGCACCAATCTCAATGTATTTCCTTATGGAATGGTGTGAGCATAAGGCCTGATGACCCCAAGGCACAACACAACACTTGTCAGAGTCTGCAGGATAGGGTGAGGTGAAATGGCATGAGTGTTATAGCCGATGACCGAAAGGCACACCTCAATCCCTGTCATTCTCTGCAGGGTGGGGTGGGGTTGGTGTCAGTTCAATACTTCACTGCCATTCCTATTAGGCATCTTTCTAACTCCTGCACTACCAATGCCAATGCCAGCAAGACAACATTCAGCATTTACAAATGCCTGTTGAAGTTCCACTGGCTACTGGTTTATTTAGCTCTTCTTTTCCTTTTCAATGTGTCACAGAAAGCTACTATTTCCTAACTGGGTGGCATTTTCCCTGCTTTTGGAATGTCCCCAAGATAATGACAAAAGTGTTCACAAAAAATAAAATTGGAAAAAGTCTGCCAGTCCTTCTTAGCTTCTTTTTCTCTGAACTTTACATGGAGCATGGCTGAAACACTCTTGATGTGCCCATCTCCATGGCACAAAACGATGTAAGAAACCACTATGGTTCTCAAAGGAAGTGGCAGTGAAGGTTCAAGAGAAAAAGAAAGCATTCAGGAAGTACAAGGAATCACAGAAGGAGCAGGACAGAGAACTATATCAGTTAAAGCAAAAGGAAGCTGGGAAGGCAGTCAGAACAGCAAAGGCCCAAACTGAGGAAAAGATAGCCAACTCGGTAAAGAAGGAGGATAAAACCTTTTATAGGTACAACAGGGAGCAAAGGAAGACCAAGGGAGGGATAGTGAGGCTTAATAAAGGGAGGGAGGGAGGGAGGTGGGCAGAGGGTGACTGTGAAAAGGCAGAGATACTAAACAAATATTTTTGCTCAGTATTTACAAAGGAAGATGGGGAGGTACCTAAAACAAACAGTAGAGACACTCTGGATACAGAAGTTGATACCAGCCCATTTACAGAAGAAAGGGTTCTGAAAGAACTCTTAAAACTGAAGGTGGAAAAAGCAATGGGGCCTGAAGGGATTCATCCCAGAACTCTAAAAGAACTAAGGGTAGAACTAGTGACACCACTGACTACCCTCTTTAACAAATCATGGGAGGATGGGGTGGTACCCGAGGACTGGAGGAGGGCAGATGTGATTCCCCTTCACAAAAGTGGGAGCAAGGCAGAAGCAGGAAACTACAGACTTGTTAGTTTACCCTCAGTGGTAGGGAAAATGATGGAATCACTTCTGAAGGAAAGAATTGTCGAGTATCTAGAGGCCAGAGGGGCACAGGACCCAAGGCAGCATGGATTCATAGCGGGAAGGTCATGCCAGACGAATCTGATAGATTTCTTTGACTGGTGACCAAAGTAGTAGATCAGGGAGGGGCTGTGGACATGGCCTACCTAGACTTTAGCAAGGCATTTGACACAGTCCCACACAAAAGATTAATATACAAGTTAGCTAGCCTGGGAGTGGGTCCCAAGATGACAGCCTGGGTAAAGAATTGACTGGAGAATAGGACACAGAGAGGTAATAGTAAATGGGTCCACTTTTACAGAAGAAAGGGGTTACTAGTGGGGTACCCGCGGGGTTAAGTAATAGGACGGGTCCTCTTCAATGTCTTTATGGCGACATTGCAGAGGGACTGGAAGAAAAGTATGTCTCTTTGCAGATGACACAAAGATCTGCAACAGAGTTGATGCACAAGGTGGGGTGGAAAGGATGAGAAGGGACTTGGCAAGGTTAGAGGAATGGTCAAATGTATGGCAGCTTATATTCAATGCTAAGAAGTGCAAGGTAATGCACCTGGGAAACAAAAACCCAGGGGAAGAGTACACAATGGGAGGTGAGATACTAACAACAAAATGGAAAGGGACCTAGGGGTAGTCATATCAGATGACCTAAAGGTGGGCAAGCAATGTGAGAGGGCAGCAAGGAGGGCTGGGGGGATACTGGGATGCATAGGGAGAGGCATCACCAGTAGAAAACAGGAAGTTATTATCCCTCTGTAGAGACAGCTGGTCAGACCCCATCTGGAGTACTGCGTGCAGTTCTGGAGACCCAATCTCCGCAAAGACATAGACAGGATGGAAGCTGTCCAGAGGAGGGCAACTAAAATGGTGCAGGGTCTGCACCAGAAGACATATGAAGAGAGACTTAAGGAGCTTAATATGTATAGCCTCGAGGAAAGGAGGGAGAGGGGGGACATGATAGAAACTTTCAAGTACCTCAAGGGAATCAACAAAGTCCAAGAGGGTAGCATCTTTCAAAAAAAGTGTGCAAGAACAAGGGGCACAATTTGAAGAAGATAGAGGTGGCTCAGAGGTAATTGAGAAGTATTTTTTTTCACAGAGAGGGTTGTGGATGCATGGAACGGCCTTCCGGAGGAGGTTGTGGAGTCAAAAACAGTGGTGGAATTCAAGCATGTGTGGGACAGTCATAAGGCAATTCTAGGGGGTGGGGGCAGGAAGAAGTAGGCTGCTGGTTAACTAGGATCTGCAGCTTATCCATTAGGTAGGGAAATGGGCAGACTGGGTGGGCCAAGCGGTCCTTATCTGCCGTCAAATTCTATGTTTCTATGTTTCTAACAGGAACAGATACCAAAATGAGAAGGCTAAAATATTTCATTTCTAGTAATGAACAGATTGTTAAATAGCCTGAAGTGTACATGTGATTTGCAGGGGGGAACCTGAAAAGGAAAAATGTGTTCTCAGTTAGAAGATAAAATGTCCAAAAATGAATGAATTCAAATGAAAAGAGGAATAAAGAGCTAATTTGCCATCTAATTGCAAATTCATGACTGGATGCCATGTGAGAAAGGCAGCTGAATGTCCTTATTTCACACATGCACATGCACACACACAAAAAGAAATCAAAAGGTGCCAAGAATATGTTCTCTTTATGTTGATTGCATGCTGCGCAAGAAACATATTGGGACAGCTTTCTCAGAAGTAGGCTGTGGAAGCATGGCACTGTTGTGACCAATGCCCCCACAGCCTGCAAAGGCTTGTCCCGCTTCCCCCAATGCCGCTGCAGGCTGCTGGTGACATGGGTTTGGAACCTTTGCACCAACTTCTGACAATTTCACCACTGCAATCAGGGGCCGCCTTGTCATTGCAGCGTCAGCCATACGCTGCAATGAGGGAGTGATTCGTCATTGCAGGGCGGAACTTTCAAACCCTGATATTGTATGTGAACTTGGCGGTGACTTGGCAGCGGCTTGCCATCGTGTTCACAAACAATATAACCCCCACACTGTGCTTATGTGCCAATGGGTGCCCCAATCCCTGTCAGCTTCAGTGCCATAATGTTGATTGTGCTGACAGGGGAGCCCACTCCCCGTCGGCATTCTGTAACCCCCCCCCCGCTTTTAATGTCTGCTGACGGGATGCCCAATCCCCGCCAGCTACTGGCCCCAAAATAAGCAGTCGGGCGGCATACTGGGAGCCCAACCCAGCGTGCCCAATGCCCCTGTGAAGAACAAAACAGTCCCGTGATGTTTTTTTTTTTTAAACCTGTGAAATCAGAAAACTGTCCCTCGCGGTCTCCCTGCACCCCTCCCACTTCCCGCACCCACCCACCTACTGTGCACCCTGCCTCCCCACACACACCACTCACCCCATACTTACCTCTGTAGCTCAGCGCGATGATCTTCGGTGGACCGAGAACATGTCTACACTCTTCAAAGCCGACCGCGAACTGAGGAAATGCTGATAAGCTGTATAATGGAATAAATAGGGTTTTTTCAACTTTAGTGCATATCTCCAGCATTTTGAGGAATTTTGGCACCACATTTTCAACATGGGGATTTTGGGACCCCTCCTCATGAATTCTTGAACTGTCATGGCGTTAATCGGCCCCGAAAGGTGATTTCAGGATCACTGTGCAGAATCACCTTTTGGGGCTGATTAATGAAATGACAGTGCCAGTGTTCATGAGGTGGGCTCTCAAAAAGCCTATGTTGCAAATTTGGTGGAAAAATCCAAAAAATTACTGTTTTACGAGCGTGCATTGCGCAGTTGGTATACACACTCATAACTTCATGATTTTGCAATATTTTCATGATGGATTTTCAACATTGCCATTTTTTCACACCTCCTTGTGAACAGTATAGCTGTCATTGTTCACATCCTGGTGGAAATGTGTTTTCGCACTTCTGGCGCAGAATAGCGCGGTCGCTGTGGGAAATCTGTGTTTGGGACAGATTAAGAAAATTACAGTGACACTGTTCATGAGTAGAGGTCCTAAAATGCCCATGTTGAAAATTTGGTAATGATTTTCCATAAAATGACTGTGTTATGAGTGAGCATTGCACAGTTTGCACGCACACTCATAACTTCGCGAGTTTATAATATTTTCACTCCAGATTTTCAACATTGCCATTTTCCCACACCTGCTTATGAACAGTGCAGCTGTCATTTTTCCCATCCTGGCAGAAATGTGTTTTCACACTTCCAGCACAGAATAGAGTGGTCGCTGTGGGAAATCACTGTCCAGGACAGATTGAGAAAATGACAGTAATACTGTTCAGGGAAAACCAGAATGAGCGAGTGAGAGAGGGGGAGTGCGTGAGCTCAACAGAGCTCTATTGTAAGTACTGAAAATTTCTTTATGGCAGAAGAAGGCGGCAACGCAGGCAGCAGCCCAATAGAAAAGGGCAGCCTGCAGTGCCGGTAGAAACAGAATGAGCGAGTGAGAGAAGGGGAGTGAGCGAGCTCAACGGAGCTTTGTCAAGACTGCTGCAGATTTCTTTGTGGGCAGAAAAAGGTGCCAACAGAGGCAGGAGCCCAGTACAAAGGGGCAGCCTGCAGCGTCAGGAGAAACAGAATGAGTGAGTGACACAGGGGGAGTGAGCAACCTCAACGGAGCTCTGTCAGGACAGCTGTGGATTTCTTTGTGGGCAGAGAAAGGTGCCAATGCAGGCAGAAGCCCAGTACAAAAGAGTAGTCTGCAGCTCCAGGAGAAACACAATGAGTGGGGGGGGGAGTGAGCAAGCTCAATGGAGCTCTAGTGTGATTTCTTTCTTGGCAGAAAAAGGCAGCAATGCAGGCAGGGGCCCAGTACAAAAGGCCAGCTTGCAGCGCCAGCAGAAGCGGAATGAGTGAGTGAGAGAGGTGGAGTTAGCAAGCTCAACAGACCTGTGTCGGGACTGCTGAAAATTTCTTTGTGGGCAGGAAAAAGCCACCAACAGAGGCAGGAGCCCAGTACAAAAGGGTAGCCTGCAGCACCAGGGGAAACAGAATGAGTGAGTGAGAGAGGGGGAGTGAGCCACCTCAACGGAGCTCTGTCGGGACAGCTGTGGATTTCTTAGTGGGCAGAACATAGTGCCAATGCAGGCAGGAGCCCAGTACAAAAGAGCAGCCTGCAGAACTGGGACAAACAGACTGAGCGACTGACAGAGGGGCAGTGAGCTAGCTCAATACACTAACGCAATCAACATTCGGCATTGACAAATGCTTGTTTATACTAGTTGTGGTGTAATATTTTGGTCACCTCATTGTATTGACATACCGGATGCAGTATTGTAGATAGAGCTCCTATAATCAGAAATAAAAAAAACAATATTGCTCCACTGGGACTTCATAGGGAATAGATTTGGTACAGTTTGCATCAAGAAACTGGTGCTGCCAACCTGTTAGTCTGGTTTATATTTACATATTGATTAAACAAGCAAACCCACAGCAATAGCAGTACTACTGTGATACCAGTCTTTGGAAATACAACAATATCTCTGTGGTACTAGACTGGAATATATGAAAGTTACACAACAATACAAATTCATAATAGCAGGTGACAGTACTGCACATTACAGTACATAATGGTAGCACAATACAAATGTAAATCCAGGCCACTTATTTAACTAGTGTGTGCACCCCCCATTAACTATCTGGAAACACTGGTGCCCTACACTGGCATACCAATCACTTTACTAAAAGTTAGGTACTGTCCTTTGTGTTAAGATGTATACCTGGCTCATTTTCTAGAGGAAGAGAGGGGGTAGGGGGTACAGAAACAAACAACTTGAACCTTGTGTAAATTACCCAAACCACATCCTGGGTGAAGGCTGCTAGGGATATGCTTGATATAGTCCACTGAGGGGGCCCCCAGTAAATCCACACAATCAGACGTAATAAATGGAATGTCCATAACTGTGACTGGGATTGTGCTATATGGCTTTATTCAAAAGATGGCAAGTAAAAGCTGAAGTGAACCCCCAAGGGTTGGTCCAGGCTGGACAGGTACAAATTCAAGAACTCTCCTTGCATGCAGTACAGTTCATGAATGACAATAGAAACATCTTCTTCCCAAATTCCCAAAAGTGCCTTTGTAGACACTGGACCATGCACATTAACATCTCTCTTCCCAAGAGTATTATTTAGTGAATCTAAGCCACACACTCAGAACTCTTCTCAGACATAGGTGTAATAAGTGAAACTTAGTCACACACCTTAATCTGCAGCTTGGCCACTTGCTCAGGTGAAAATACTGGTGCCCTTTACGAACCAGGAAGCCCTGCCTAGTAAGTGTTTAGATGGCATTCCTCCCACCCTTGGCCCCAACCGACAGACTCTGCCATTCTTCAGGGTTACACCATTGAAAGCCCCATTCCTCAATGAACTGATGGAGGTCCCATACTTTACTTATCACAACACTGGGGTGACACAGAGAAATTAAACTGCACTCACTGGGGTCCACAGTTTAACTTTCTTCACTTATACTGGTGAGACTAGGGGTAATAACAGGTGCAATCCAGCCTTATCTATGGAGGCATGCACCCCAGACTGTCCACTCCCCTAAGAGTATGTAGAGATTTAGTCTCCTTGACAGTACTCACAGAAACTTGTTCCATCCACTTGGCATGAAACAACCAAAAAGGAAAAGGAAAATCACTCTTCTGAGTAGCCAATCCAAGCTGTCTATTTCCGATCCTATCCAAGGCAGCTGAAAACACCACAGAACTTTCAGGGCATTGCCCATTAAGTCAACAGAGAACAAGCAGATCCTTCCACTCCACAGGGAGTAGAAATCAAGAAATTCTGCTGTAGTCTTGTCTCCACCACTTCAAGTGGAAGCTGGAAACGACACTCGACTAGGGTGAGAAATCCTGGACTCTCTGTCAGAGCCCACTGGCAGTCCTTCTGCCACTCTCACCTCCTCACTCCACAACTGCCACTACAGAACTGAGCATTCTAAGCTCCCCAGAACAGTTATCTACCAGTGTGGCATATTTTGCTGCTGCAAGAGTTCTAAATGACCTAATCATGCCTCCCTCAGACTAGCTGAGTAAAGAAAGATGTCATTATGTAAGGAGCCCCATATGAACTCCCTACCAGCTGCCAGCTGGCTTCCTAACAATAATCCTGATAGGATTCTAGTAACCCCAGGGACTGGGTGGTTACACAAATTTGCTGCAGTAAATACTGGTATGTTGAGATTTACTGTAGCAGCAATGGTAGAACAACAACATAAGTCTACAGTAGCAGGTTGCAGTAGGTTAGGGTATTGCAGTATTGCTAACACAACAACACAAACCCACAGCAATAGGCAGCAGACTGACAGCATAATGTAATACCACAAAGGAAACCTAACAACACAAACTCACAGCAATAGGTACCAGTATTCTGTGATACAGTAACTGTAACACAACAACACAATCCCACAGTAGTAGATGGCAGTACAATGCAATACACTGATGGAAAGCTAACATGACAAACCCAAGCCATTAAGTGACAGTACACTAGTGCATAGCAGTTATAACATGACAAGGGAAAGCCACATCAATAACAGGCAGTATACAGGGATACAACAATTGTAACACAATACAAACTAACTTTAGTGATGTTCAGTACGCTGTGAAACTGCAGTGAAGAGTTGCTACAATATTAAATCCCTTCAGAAAGTGGTATTACATTGGCATATACTGTAGCAGCACATATAAAACAACACAAACCCACAGTGATGCAGCTGTAACATCAGACTTCTGGAGGAACACAGCATTTATCTGACAACTAAAAAAAATGCAAATGGTAACACAGCAATGCAAACCCAGAGTTACAGTACAAGTGTGAATGTGCTAGGAAGGAAAAATGGTGACAATGTATTCACGATACACACCAGCAGCAGTAGGTTACTATTAAGCAAGAGGTGTGGGTGTTGCGACAGTTTACTCCAAATGCAAATGAACAGAAGTAGGTTTGTGACAATATTCTAGGTAAGGGAAATGGTGACGCCGTGTAGTCCCTGTACAAGCCAACAGCGATATCCATGTAATTCCAGCTTTTGAGAATATAGTGCTCTTTCTGCTGCTGTACTCTGACATATACAACAATACAATCATTATATACATCAGTGGTAGTACACATAGGGAGCAGCCATGTGGTTAGGACTGTGGTGGCCACTGAGTACACTTAAAGCTGGAATGCCAAGGATGCATTTTGGAGTTGTGCATGGGAGTTGTAAAAGAATTCATAGTGGCAAGAAATCAGCCTTAGTATTTGCAGAATGGTGCTAAATGAAGAACCCAACTCAAATACAGTAATTAAGCAATAGTGTACAACAGGCTGGCAGTATAGCCTAGAGGTTAGAGTAATGAGCTGTGAATAAACTTGGTATATCCAGAAGACCAGACCTGGGTTTGAGTCTCACAACCTCCACTTGCATAGAGTGTGAATCTGAATAAGTCAACTATCTAGTGCTCCCAGGTCACCCCTGAAAACAGGCACTTGTGCCCAGTGGGCCTTAACTGGTTACCAAAGACTAACTAAAATAAAAGGTTGCATTTATTTTAATTGTGGAACTTCACAGAATTTCATTACTTTCACAGAATTCTGAATGCAGTTCCACTTCATTTTCCATAGAAAGGTTCCATGTGAAAACCATGAAAGGAAAAACATTGCAGTCATATACAGTATCAACGCCATGAAAATAAATGAATAAAATTCACAAAGAGGAATTTGCAAGGGTTTTAGTCAAATTTGTTAGATAAAATCCTCCTGAAATGAATTATGCATTGAAAATTGGAAGTTTCTAGAAGAATACTATGTAAATGGTCACCCAAAATTCATCTATTTGACCACACGATTTTTCAGATGTGCAGTCTTGATGAGATACGCCATAGAAAATGGTAAAATCTCCAGTTTGTTTGTTGACCCAGTTAGTCCATTGGGCCTAGAAGTCTCTTTTCAGGGGCGACCGGGGGATACAAATGGTAAGCAACTGAAATTGAACCAGATTCAGCTGTTGGTGGTATTTTTAGTGAATGAGGGAAATTTGGCCAGGACACCAGGGAAATTCCCCTACTCTTTTTGAGAAGTGCCATGGGATCTTTAACATCCACCTGAACTACCAATCCAGGCAGACGGGACCTTGGTTTAATGTCTCATCCAAAAGACAGCACCTCAGAGGTGCAGCACTCCTCTTATGCTGCACTACAGTGTCAGTACTGGAATATTTACCTAAGTGCCAGATGTGGGAATTGAACCCACAACCCTCTGATCTCCTAGCCTCAGGGCGAGTGTGCTATCTACTGAGCCACTGTTCCCTGTGTATTCTAGTCTATATGAGAGATGAAACTGTGGAAACAAATATGCATTTGCTTTTATCTTTAGTGAAACTATTCCACAGTTTACAATGATGTTTATTATACTGTAGCTTATGTGTGAGGAAAAACTGAAGCAAAATAAAACTGCAGTTTGCATTAACTTTAGTTAATGAAATCTTCAGTTTATGTAAAAATCCTGCAGTTTACTAATTCACTGAATTTCAAAGAACTTTTCAGAAATGTTCACAGAAGATTTTGGAAACACAATAATAGTTCTGCTGGAATTCCACTGGTAGAATTTATCATTCCGTACACCTCTAGGCATTTTTCCTTTGTTAATTTGTACTTTATCCTCCTGATCTCCCTGGCAGGCTCCATCTGATCGACCTCCCAGCCCCATCACTTGGCTCTTCCAGGACTTACCTTCAATGTTGTCCTCTGCCACAGGACTGTGGCTGTGCCCCGCTACCACTGCGGAACCTGCGGGGATGGGGGGGGGCAACTTCATTGTGCCATCAAGGGTGTTTTTGCAGTATGTTTGTTCTCCTTGTTTGCTCCCCATTGCTGGGGTGTGACATGTCACTGTGCATATGTGGAGGCACATGCATTCTGCAGAGTCATGCAGCACCCTCCCTTCATTGGCATCCCCGATCCGTTCTGCCCTCTGGCCTCCACCTAGGGGCAGTCATTCGGCAGGACTGCCAAGCTGCCTTCCCCAGGACAGGACAGTCCTCTGGAGGCTTGATCATCTCCCGCTCTGTCTGAACCCCAGCAACCTGCTCATACCATGAACACAGGTTGCTGGCATGGCAGGAGGTAAGGCACCAATGCGTCAGCTCTCCATGCCACTGGGCCAGCCCTTCTAGGCATGTTTTTTCATAGGAAACATCATACCTTGGGTGTGTTGGAGACATGAGACATTGACAATTATCTTCAGCCACCCAGAGAATTGCATAATCCCTCATAATAACATACGTTCTCGAGTGTATTATTGCCGTTATCAAATTAATTACATAAGCAAAAGAACACAACTGGGTAGGTGTTCTTATAGGGTAAACATACTTCCAGGTGTGTTGTGTGACATGAGGCACTGACAGTGAGTGCCTACAGCATTGGAAGTGTGGTTATCACATAGCTCCCCAAACTCCAACATCTTGTATTGCACTTATAAAATGGGAAAACCAAAAAGTCTTAAAAGATAAAAAAGCTAGCTTTTTTAAAATTAAAACTAGTGTTTTCTTTTGTTAAAGTAAGTTGTACAATCCCCACCATACAGTACATGGATTTTTTTTTTTTGTCATGGAATTCAAGGTCATATATATTAACCAGTGATTGTAGCTAATGGGGTTGCAATGGAAACAGTGTCCCAAAAGTTGTGATTTTTCTCAAATACCATGTCAATTTTAGAGTTTAGATTCACAGTTCAACCATAAGAAGCAGAAACTGGCTTGTGCCACTGAGCCTTCTACACTGAGCTTGTGTGTGCAACCTAGAGAATGATTGCCCCATCATTGAAAGTAATGGCATTTATTAGTCCATTCATGTCAATGAATTTCAATGAGGATGAAATTCACAGTCCAAAACATTTTAAAAATCATTTAAAGAGACACTGAAATCTCAGGAAAACCCTGGAAACACTTTTGTTTTGTACACATATCAGGTTATTTTATTGTGGCAAGGTAGCCCCACTAAAGTGAGAGTCAGGTAGGCACTTCTATGTTTAACCTTGAGTTTTAGCCACTTACAACTGAGCCATGCTGAGACCTAGGAACATGAGCTTTGGTATTCACATTCTTTGTGGCAGGTTCTATAAACCTTCTACATTTGAAGTACATTGGTTTATTAGTTTCAGAGATACAGGGTGCACAAACCTTGAAAAAAATGAAAATTAAGACCTTTTTGCTCCCTAATAATAAAATAAGCTTTGCTCACCACTAACTAAACAAGCACTGGAAAATGCCAGTGATGGGTGTTTGCATTTGAGTATAAGCAGTATACATGGTACTGTATGTGCCGTATGTATGGCGTGCAGTTAGAGAAAACATGAGTATTGATATGTCGAATGGCTTAACATAGTACTGGCGCTGTTGGTGTGTTGGGTGGACAAATCACAGAACAAGTGCCTCCTGGTGGCTTAACATAGTACAGGTGCCACCAAGTGATTGTACATAGTAAGAGTGCTACCAGAGAGGTACAGGGTAGGACATGCATTATTTTTAGGAGGTAAGCCTTATGTTAGAATATCAATACATATAATCACTGATGGTTCCTCTCAGGATTTTAGACCTGATGGTTCATCTCAGGATTTTAGACCAGATGACAGGAACTTCAGTTCAGAACAACTACCTAATTTAATACTTATAAACATAAAAGACAAATACAGGAAGCCCAGAGTCACTTTATAAGATATTTTATTGTACAGTTAAAATGACCAGTGATGAAGGATGATGGGGTTTAACTTATTCATAGCTGCCAGTGTTTGTATGGGGTGACTGTGAACTCAGCAGCACTGTCACATACCAATGCTTGGCATGGTAGTGGTTGCATTTTAACTGGCGCTGCCAGTGTTTGTCATGGATGCACTGGGATTGGTCACATAACAGTGCTTGGAAAGGGTGACACGTGTTAACTGGCATGACCAGTTTTGTCCCAGGTTCACGGGAACTCAGCAGCACTACTCCATGCCATTGTTTGGCAGGCTATGAGGGCACGTGTGAAACGCCATAGCTGTGGTCTGCTTACTCACCGCTACTCCATCCCCCTCACTGATGGATCCTGTCTCTCTCTGTGCTGCTGTCACCAACTCTGCTGCTTTGCTTGGCTACTTAGTGCTGCAACAGCAGTACCACTGCTGTTGTTAGCAGCAGAATTTGTGGATTCGTTGGTCACTGTATGACTCATCTGAACTTCTTTAATGTGAACTGACCTCATAGTACACCCACCATGAATCATGAACACACTGCAACCCCCTCCTTGTCCATCCAAACAGAAAGTGGCAGAGGAGGAGCTGATAAGGAGTAGAAGGTTATTCCAAAGGGAGGGGGAGGCAAGAGGAAAAGGTTGCTTGGCTAACAGAGGTTTCTTCTGTCCCACATCCTTTCTCCAAAGTTGCTGCAGCTACCCTCTTTTCTCAGGCCTTCAAAACCAGTACCTCTTTATAATCATTTGACAGGAGATGCAGGAGTACTGGGGCATTTGCACTTACATCCCCCAAATAAGTACCTAAAAGTTCTGACATGTTGCATTAATATTACAGCAAAGGACGTTATCCCAGGGTCATGGATGACTACTGTAAATATTAACAGGAAAAGAGGCACCTCTTGTGTTTACCATTTCAAAATTCTTTCTGTATACATCTTAAAATCAATCAAAATAACCAAACACTTATCCTAACAGAAAACCTTCCCTTCTGCATTGTGGCCTTTTATACACAAACAGACCACCAACTGCTAATTCTTCTGCCAGCAGAAGCACATTTTAATATATAAATTGTCATGCTTTGTAAGTGACAGAGGGAAAATAATCTAAAGAAATGGTTACCTGCTTCAGTGGAGCTGGAAGAATTCTTAATGACATGGGGACTCTAGTAGGGAACTGATAAGCAAGAGAAGGGAAGACTAAGGATACAAATAGGTCAGAGGTCTTACAGGAGGGAACTAGAGTGTAGGACATAAATAAGGTTTGTTTCTCCATCTCATGATTCTTTTCTTGGTCTGAGTCCCAGATGGGCAGTGGTGATAAGGCAAGGCTGTGATTAGCAAGTGGTGGATGAGATGTAATAAATCTCTATGATGGCATTAACTGGGCAGGGCTGAGTGGCAAAGCCCCCACAGTGGGTAGTTGAGCAAATGTATCCCTGTCCTTCTGCTGACTCCAGGTTGGTGGAACAGATTATCAGTGGGGCTGACCAGGAAGCAGTACTCTGAGCAAATAGGGAGAGAAGCTGGAGACAGAGGAGGGAGCAAGACATTGTGCAGGGTCACATGCAATCAGCTTTCTGATTCTTTCTCTGATGACTGTCTATGATACCACCCCACAAGTACTTCCATTGTCAACCACACACAGTTAGAGGACACTTGAAGACTGGCAGTTGTAACACCAAGTGACAATGCTGTTTGTCCTTTATCATTTACTAGTACATGAAATTTAAAAACATTATTGGACTACTCCTGTAACTGGCAGCAGATCTAGGACATCCCTAACTAAATCTATCTTACACTGATAGCACACTGGCAGTATTTTTAGAGCCTTGTGATGTCACACAGGGCAAAGCTATATCTAACTACAATGTGGTTAGGCACAAATTCACCCTGTGTGACATCATCAGGTTCTGAAATGGTGGCAATATAGTATAAATCAGTCTTCTCACTTGATCCAGTCAAAAAGTAAAGAATGGATACATATCCTACCCCATCACCCACTCTGTGACACCCATACCACCCTCCTCCTGCACCAATTCATAAACAAATAGAAGGACTCTGTCCCATCTCAGATGACAGGCATAGCTCTCCCTTCACCTCAACCAGCTTTCATCTACTAAATGGAACTGGGCACAGGCTCTATAGTAATCACTTGACTGGGCTGTGCTAGAACTAATCAGGTGATTACTACAGGAGTGAGCACCTGGTTCCAGTCATAAGACATAATTGGTTCATTTGGTGAACATGTGCTTCTGTCAGCTGCTCAGAAGTCGATAGCTCCACTCACTTTATTTATTTATTTATTTTATTCCAATTTGTTTACCAGATAAGGAGCTCAGGGCCAAAGGTTCTTTTTCTCCCTTGACCTGTGCCAAAGGTACAAAAAGGCATAAAATATTGCAAGAAAAAAAAATAATATGATACATATTATGCAGATAATACATAGCTCACATATGATACAGAAAGGATAAAACAGAAGTCAACCACAAGTACAAGTACAAGCCTCCATTAAATATTAGCACAGATGGAACTTGAATGCTCCAAATGAGATAATTGAATGAAGGGAGGGAGGCAAAGTGTGTAATAATTCAGTGCAGCCACAGAGAAGGCTTTAGAGCTCATCTTTGTTTGGAAAAGGGGGTAAGTAATCTAACAACCTCAGATGACTGGAGAGAAATATTAGAATATGAGTAGAGATGTTGCGAAGTTTTTCTTCACCAGCGATGTTACAGCAAAATTGCAAAATCTGCCTTCACAAATAACTTTACAAATTGCCCACTTCACCATTTTATCAGTTCACAATGGGTTTTCCTTGGGAAATGGCACTTTTTGAGGTGATGTCAGATGAAGTTAAGGCGTAGCGGATGTCCACTGATCGGGTGCAGAATCTGGGTGTTATCCATGATAGTGATCTGATGCTTAAATCTCAGGTGCCGGCTGTTGTCAAGACCTCATTTTACCATCTGAGGAATATCACCTGGATAAAGCACCTGGACCCACCTGATGACATTATGACACTGGTCCATGTCTTTGTGACCATACGCCTTGATTACTTCAATGCTCTACACCTAGGACTACCGGGGGTAGATCTTTGCTGCCTGCCGCTAGTGCAGAATGCAGCTGCTAGGTTGCTGACTGGCTTATCAAGATCTTGCCATGTCACACCTATGCTCCACAAACTGCACTGGCTGCTGCTGCAGTGGAGGATCACCTTCAAGGTCGGATTATTGACCTATAAGGCCCTACACAGACAGGGACCATGGCACCTGTAAAATCTCCTTTGTCCTTACCGTCACCTTCATCCTCTGTGTTCCACTGACATGGAATTGCTCAAGATTCCTAGGATCTGTTTGACAACTTCAGGTGCTAGTTCATTTGCCTTTGTAGCCCTGACCCTGTGGAATTCTTTACCTCACCGGGTTAAGGAGTGCCCATCCATTGAGGCCTTTAAATCTGACTTAAAAACTTATTTATTTGAATTAGCATTTTAAGTATTTAATCTTGCTGTTTATATTTGTTTTTAAAATGTTATGCTGTGAAATGGAGGTTCATGATTTTATGATTTCTTTTCTGTAAAACGCTATGATCCTGTGGGAATAGCATTCTATTAATAAATTGAGCTTTCTTGCCAGTTGCAACTTCACCTTAACTTCACCTAAAAAAGTGCCACTTCACCTGCCAAAAACATTGCAAAGTCGCACTTCGCAAATCTGGCATCTTTACAAATTATTTCATGGAGTGAAGTTTGCCAGCTTTATACATCTCTAAAAATTGGACTGTTATCAAGTTCTCAGTAGCAGTAGAAGCAGTAGAAAAAATAGCATCATGAATTAGATAACTGAAAAAAAAGAGAAGAAAACCAATATAGTTGGGCATAAAGGGAACAGTGATGGGTTTGGGAGAAGACAAAACTGGACCAGTTCTAACTAATTGTGCACAACTGGAAAGATAATCCCTGATCCAGAATACAACATTGACAGAAATACCCATGATTTTCCAATTTAGAACAAAGCAGTTAGGGGGAGCAAGATGGCCAACACTGAATAGTAACATTTCTGTTGAGCTCTATGACCTTCTTCATTTAAAACTGATTAAAACTCTGAAAGTATCAGCTATTTTGAACATTAAGCTCTCTAAAATTGAGTCCTTTTCTGCCAAGCTGGAAAAGCTTTAAAAAAAACAGAAACATGCCCAGGAGTGAGGACGTAAAAAAAAAAGAGAAATGCCAAGCTCCTCAAGTGTTTCTCCTGAAATATCAAACCCTGACAAACAAGAAAATGTTGGACCGCTGGACCATTTTGTGTCTCTACTGACCTCATGCAGCCCCAAGAATACCTTGTCCACTGTGACTGAAGTCAGTAGCCCAGGACCCAAAACTCAGAACATTACACCTGGTGTAGCTGACAAACCCCAAAAGCCTATGGGGTCAATATCCTCCCCCTGAATTGAGCTCATTTGCTGAAGTGAATAAGAACTACCAGGCCCTCATGCAAGTCATCAGAAAATTTGATGAGAACCCCAATTCCCCTGTGCTCATATGTGAAAGCATAGAATGCCATACTGCTTAAAATGAAAAAGCAATATACTTACAAAGAAAAGAGCAAAATGCTACAGCAATAAAATTGTAATCAACTTCCTTACTTGTTAATTAAATTTTGAGAGACAATATCTCTCAATCCCAAAAAATAGAAATCCTTGAGAACTGTACAATGAAATGTAACTTGTGTATCGTTGGTCATCTGAACTTGGAAAACTCTAAGCAAGTCACCTGGGATGTTGTTAAATCATTTATATCTACATGCCTGGGATGTACTCAAGAAACAATGTTGCCTTTGGTTAAAGTGTTTAGGTTACCCTTCCAATTTGCAAAGTCTCTGCCAACTACACCAACTACCACTTCTGCACTTAAACCAGTGACAGTTTTGGTACAGTCTGCATCAGAATGTGATCGGGAAGGCATCAGTATATAGGCAAGATTGAAAGGTGCAATGAGCTTCCATGGTACTAAAGTTTATATTTACCCAGATGTCAGCCCCTTTAGACAAACTGGAAGATGTCGCTTTATACTGTATCACTCAGAAGAGTAGCAGATTGGGGTAAATTTTCTTTACTCTATCCATGTAAAGCCAGAATTATCCTAAATGCAACAAAACATATTTTCTTTGACTGAGACCAGTCACAGTGCCAACAAAAGCATTGTATTACCTCTTTAGAGAGCAAAATGGATGACCCTGATCTAGACCTGGGAATTATTGATACCGCACTTGGCAAGGAGAACTTTTGAAGTGTCATTTCCCCCGATGTGTAACTCATTTCAATTAATAAGCTAAAACTGTGACAGCACAGCCCACCTGTAAAGTAAATTGGGTTGCTGGCAAATTTCAGTGGGTTCAGAGCGATTACGCTATATGAGGGATTTAGAAGTAGCCCAAGTCAGTTCTTTCCAACCATTTTTGATTTGAATTGTATGTTAGATTTCCCTTTTTGATACCTGGTGTCTTTATATACTAAGTTAAATCTAACATTGTAGAAATAGTTATTTCATTTATTTTACCAGGAAAAAGCTCCATTGAGCAAAGCTCATTTTCAAGGAGATACTGGGAAGGACAGAATACAATACAGGAAAAAGAGATGGCAGTTCAAAGCACAAGATGGGACATAGTAAATAAAGATAGTATACAATGCAGATAATAAAGTATGTGTAACCCCCCCCTACAAATGGGGGTCACTAAAAAGTCTTCTTTTGGTGAGCCTAAATGCTCTCTGCCAGGCTGGTGTCCTGTATTTCAGATGACTTAAAAAATAATTGAGTGAGAGTGCCTAATGCCTCCATGTACTGTCGCTTTAAGAGCTGCCAAACTGCAGTATAATTAATTTGAAATGGTGGGTCTGTGTGTTTCCCTGCTTGAGTCCCGTTTGGGCCATTTAGTAAATCACTCCATTTCTGCAGTCGTTATATGTGCAGAGGGAGCTCTTTCAGAAAATGTAATTGTTTGCTTGTAACCTGTTAGAGTAATAATGAAAATGCAGAATGTTCTAACCTGCTTTCTTGTAGTAAGGACTGTGCAGAGTAGCTCCCTCATGTTGGTTCTGAACTGCCGAATTGAACCAATCATTGTGGAGATCCTTTAAAATGAAGCCTGCTCTGGGCAAATCAGAACTTGGACTCTCCTCTGGAGCCTGCTGCAAGGGGATTGTCTGGACAGTGACTCTGGGAAATGTAGTTTTGACCTTGGAGCCTTTTTCTACCAACAGAGGGAGTCTTATTGTGAGTGACAGCTGAATAAGCCAACAGAATAGTGTGGAGCTAAAGGAAATGCCCTGCTCTGTGACTGGAAAGATCAGATGAGTTCTGACTATGAAAAGATGAGGAGCTCTGTGCTTCTGTGGTGTATAGTTTCATACAGGAAGCGCGTGTGAGGCCCTGAGTTTCGGTCTGCAGCCTTCGTGAGTGCCAGTTGGGACTGAATCCAAGTTGTGAGGAGAAAGAAGCTCCAGAAGTGTGGAAACTAGGCTCACCCTGTAGAAGACTGGAGAAATTGCTGAATCGCACTCAGTCTTTCAGGAACTGAAGCTGCTGTGTGTTCTCCCGGGTATCTAGCAGTTATTGCGGTTGAGATGGAGGAGCAGCCTGCCTGGTATAGTACTTTCCTTTTACATATAGACGTGCCTAGTGCTTGTGGGAAATTACAATCTTATTTTCCCTGGTACTGTGAATTCTGTGCTGAAGCTGGAAGCAGAACCCAGCTTGATTCGGACTGAATCCGCCTGTTTTTCGAATGCAAGTGAGTCCTGCCACGAGGGCTGGGCCAGCTATTCTGTTTCTCCTGGCAATCCAGAACAACCTGCATCCATCCAGTTTTCAGTATTGAGTCCATGAGTACAAATCAGGGTAGCTCCCTGCAATCTGTTTATCAAACTGCAAGTGTGTCATCTAATTGTTGCTGTTTCATTTCTTCATGAACTGAGCCCCAGGGCTCCAGATTACAGTTTGTGTTTGCATGTGTTTTTTTCCATCAAAGGGCCCCAACCAACTGCACTGACCCTGGCAAGCCCCCCACCATCCTGCGTACCCAGAGAGTGACATTTTGGACCCTGTATGCATGCACAGTACTGTGATTTGAATATTTACAAACCAAATCAACCTGATTACCCCCTCCTTGTTATTGCACCCTCTAATAAATCAGATTTGTTGTTATTGAACTATATGCTGTCTGTGGTATCAGTACATGTAGAAAAAGCATTGCATTGTGTTTATGTATATTGCCTAACCTTGTTTTACGGGGGTCCTCAAAGACATGCTGCAGAATCAGTCTCGAGGGTAAGTGGTACTTTATGAGTGAACAGTGTGTATATGTGGGGTATTGGGGCTGTAACTCCAGTGTACTGTGTGAGCAACTAGAGGGAATAATAGTGGGTCTCAGTGTCCCAGAGGGCTGTGACCAAGCTAATCTAACCACTACAAACCCTGACCTCTGGGTGGAGGCACCAGCCATAGGACCTAGGCCCCTCAACCTATCCATAGTCAAATAGGCAGGGGTAGTAGCCCTTGGGATAGTGCCACCTAGGGGTTACATCTTGGAGACACCACTGGGATTAGTGTCCTTTAGTGGCCAAGTGAGGAAAAATAACTCTATATGTTTAATTTAAGGGAAAAATGGGAAGGGAGTGCCACGCCCAAATTAAAAATTAACCCCCATACATTGATGATGCGCAAAATGGTGAGGTGGAGCAAAACTCAGAGAAAGGACCCCCAAAAGGCTATTCTGTTGCTGGATGTCCCCTTAGGGACCAGTGATGCTGACATTGTATCCACTGTGGAACAAATTAAGGGCATGGGCAAGGTTGAAGTAAAGGGACGAGATACTGATTTATTAGAGCAGACTATGATAGTACTGATCTCGTGTAACTCCCCAGTGGACCTCAAGAGGGTACCCCCTGTCATGATGCCTGAAGGTACCCAGACGAGATGGAGGGTCATTCATTTACATAGTGGTCTGGCTACCCTGGGTGGGTCTCCTAGTATAGATGGGTTCAAAGAGAAATTACTCAAACTGCTAGCCTCTGAAGGGTGCACTGCTCAGGAACTAGTAAAGGTGTTTGACCTCTCAGGTAACCACATGCCCTGCATTCCCCAAGTACATCCCCAGTACCCCACAAGAGCTCTCCAGTAGCCCCCTCCCCAGTCATAGTTCCCCCGATCCAGTTGGACTCTTACAGCAAGCTCAGACTTTTCTCTGGCACAGTCCCAGTGCCCTCGGGGGAGAATGAGTGGGAGATCTGGATAGATTATGTTGCCCCTTTGGTATCCAAGTGGCAGTGTGCAGAGGCTGAGAAATGGAAAAGAATCCTAGAGAGTTTGAGAGGTCCCGCTCTGGAAGCCATTAAGTCTTTGAGGTCCACAAACCCTGATCCGTCTGCCCGGAAGTATCTATCCACACTCGAAGGCCATTTTAGGAGCATTGAGTCAGGGGAGAGCTTGATGTGAAAGTTGCAGGTTACGAAACAATGGCCAGGGGAAAGTTTGTCCGCATAAGTCGCTCATCTAAGAAGAGCTCTACAGAAAGCTTACCGGAAAGGTGGGATAGCCAACAGTGACTTAAATCGTATGAGATTGGGGCACATACTGCAGCATGCAAAGTATTCTAAATTGCAGCTTCTTCTATTAAGTCTCCAAGAGAAAAGGGGTAATCCACCGGACTATTGTGGCTTGATGAAAGAACTCCGGGAGATGGAAGATGAAGAGGGGGATTGTATTTCTAGGGTGAGTGCAGCCAAAGTGATCATGGCACCAGAAGGCCCTCCCCAAGTGGGGACCAATGAGGGTGTGCCACCATGTAATGAACTGCTGAAGGAGATCAGGGAAATAAAAAACAGTCTCCTTATGAAGGCCTCTCCTGTGAGCACAGGCCCTGACCCTTATTTGACTACATATGCTATGGGGTTGGGGGGTGCCTTCAAGCCTCCTATGATGAGGTTAGCCCCCTGGTTGAGCTCAAAGAATTGGTTGCCACTCTAAAGGATCTGTTGAAACACGTTACGTCCCTCTTACTGCCACCAGCAGATATGGGAACCCAACCCCTTGCTACTACTTCAGTTCCTCATTCAATGTTTTCCCCAAGGATGCCCCATGATCCTGTCATCTGTCACAATTGTGGAGAGGATGGCCATATGAAAAGAGAGTGCTGGTCTGAGACAGACTTGGAGAAAGTGGTGAGCCGACTTCGAGGGGAGATCCGAAAATTAAATCGATGGATGAGGAGTGCCCACAACGTTCACAGTGAGAGTCCAAGGAATGATAACTCAAGTCCTGTTGTGGCTAGATCATCTACTCAAGCCCTTGCTACAGCCTTTCCTGATGGGTCCAGAAAAGTGGGCCCTTCAATGGAGACAACAGTAAGAGTGAATAGAGTATCTACTAGGGTTGCTGCAAGACCAAGACAGAGAAGACATGCTCCTGTGGTTTCTGACTCAAGGTTTCCTCCACAGCAACCCTCAATTGAAAAGGATTGTCAGGCTACTTCAGAGGAAAGTGAGTGCAACTTTGGGTACTGCACCTCTTATGAACTGAGTCAATTGTTTCAGGGCAACCCCCTAGTCAATTATGGAGAGAAAGCTGGGCTCTCTGGACTGTCTGACCCCCCAGCTTTGTTCCTGGAGCCAATGCTCCCAGAAAGTGAAGTGCAGAATGTCACGTCTCATGATCTTGAGTAACTCTGTATGGTGGAACTGTATGATCTGCCTGAGAGAGGGAGTGCTGATACAAGTCTTTCTGGTGACATGCCAGAACTTGAGGAGTTCGTGGAATGTGATGATAGTTTCCTGCCAGTGTTGGAGTGCTCTATGAATGAGTTAAGTACTATGGAACCAGAAGTTGCCCATCCAGGGGTTGACAGTACCCCAAGTCTGGATTTTTCTACCCCAATTTAAACTCTCCTGGAAAGTCATGACAGTGGTGAAAGCGAGGCTAAAAGTGCAGAGACTGTACCAGTTCCACCTAAAAAGACTGGGTGAGCTGTAAGGCCTGTGGTGCACTTTGACTATAATTCTCCTGGGAGGCCTGTAGACTTGCCTCTCAACGTGGTCCATAAAGGAGTGTTTGTGACCCCAAGTTCATTGCCCAAACTGAGCATCAGTGCTAACTCCAGGTTAATTATTTTGCCCTCCAGGTATGATGCCCTTGGCCCTTCTAGCCCCAAGGTAGCTGATAGGGAAGGGCCCCCTCTCTTCAGGTTTCATGTGCAGGAGGTAATAACTTGAGTTAAGGTACAATGTGTGTATAATGCTGTGTAACCAGTAATGTGCTGAAAAGTATCAGAAATGTGCTTATGGCAAAGTTGAGATGCTGACTGATGATTACACGTATAAGCCTGATGTGAATGTGATGTAAATGCATATGATGCTGTATTAAAGTTTAGGGGGTACTTACTTGATGTGGACACCAAGGTTTTCCAGGCCAGGAAGGGTATAACCCCTCTACAAATGGGGGTCACTAAAAAGTCTTCTTTGGGTGAGTCTAAATGCTCTCCACCAGGCTGGTGTCCTGAATTTCAGCTGATTTAAAAAATAATTGAGTGAGAGTGCCTAATGCCTCCATGTACTGTCACTTTAAGAGCTGCCAAACTGCAGTATAATTAATTTGAAATGGAGGGTCTGTGTGTTTCCCTGCTCGAGTCCCGATTGGGCCACTGAGTAAATTGCTCCATTTCTGCAGTCGCTATATGTGCAGAGGGAGCTCTTTCAGAAAATGTAATTTTTTGCTTGTAACCTGTTAGAGTAATAATGAAAATGCAGAATGTTCTAACCTGCTTTCTTGTAGTAAGGACTGTGCAGAGTAGCTCCCTCATGTTGGTTCTGAACTGCCGAATTGAACCAATCATTGTGGAGATCCTTTAAAATGAAGCCTGCTCTGGGCGAATCAGAACTTGGACTCTCCTCTGGAGCCTGCTGCAAGGGGATTGTATGGACAGTGACTCTGGGAAATGTAGTTTTGACCTTGGAGCCTTTTTCTACCAACAGAGGGAGTCTTATTGTGACTGACAGCTGAATAAGCCAACAGAATAGTGTGGCGCTAAAGGAAATGCCCTGCTCTGTGACTGGAAAGATCAGATGAGTTGTGACTGTGAAGAGATGAGGAGCTCTGTGCTTCTGCAGTGTATAGCTTCATGCGGGAAGCGCGTGTGAGGCCCTGAGTTTCGGTCTGCAGCCTTCATGAGTGCCAGTTGGGACTGAATCTGAGTTGTGAGGAGAAAGAAGCTCCAGAAGTGTGGAAACTAGGCTCACCCTGTAGAAGACTGGAGAAATTGCTGGATCGAGCTCGGTCTGTCAGGAACTAAAGCTGCTATGTGTTCTCCCGGGTATCTAGCAGTTATTGTGGTTGGGATGGAGGAGCAGCCTGCCTGGTATAGTACTTTCCTTTTACATATAGACGTGTCTAGTGCTTGTGGGGATTCGCGATCTTATTTTCTCCGGTACTGTGAATTGTGTGCTCAAGCTGGAAGCAGAACCCAGCTTGATTCAGACTGAATCCGCCTGTTTTTCGAATGCAAGTGAGTCCTGCCACGAGGGCTGGGCCAGCTATTCTGTTTCTCCTGGCAATCCAGGACAACCTGCATCCATCCAGTTTTCAGTATTGAGTCCATGAGTACAAATCAGGGTAGCTTCCTGCAATCTGTTTATCAAACTGCAAGTGTATCATCTAATTATTGCTGTTTCATTTCTTCACGAACTGAGCCCCAGGGCTCTGGATTACAATTTGTGTGTGCATGTGTTTTTTCCATCAAAGGGCCCCAACCAGCTGCACCGACTCTGGCTAGCCCCCCACCATCCTGGGTACCCAGAGAGTGACATTGTGGACCCTGTATGCATGCATAGTACTGTGATTTGAATATTTATAAACCAAATCAACCTGATTACCCCCTCCTTGTTACTGCCCCCTCTAATAAATCAGATTTGTTGTTATTGAACTATATGCTGTCTGTGGAATCAGTACATGTAGAAAAAGCATTGCAATGTGTTTGCATATATTGCCTAACCTTGTTTTACAGGGGGTCCTCAGAGACATGCTGCAGAATCAGTCTCGAGGGTAAGTGGTACTTTATGAGTGAACAATGTGTATACGTGGGGTACTGGGGCTGTAACTCCAGTGTACTGTGTGAGCCACTAGAGGGAATAAAAATGGGTCTCAGTGTCCCAGAGGGCTGTGACCAAGCTAGTCTAACCACTACAAACCCTGACCTCTGAGTGGAGGCACCCACCAAAGGACCTAGGCCCCTCAACCTGTCCATAGTTAAACAGGCAGGAGTAGTAGCCCTTGGGATAGCGCCACCTAGGGGGTTACATATGGAAATAAAAGGTTATCTTAAAGTATAAAGTTCAAGGGAAAACAAGTTGAACCAGACTATCACAATATGAATAGGTAGCCATATGACAAGGTTACAGTCAGTTATCTGGAAAGAAGACAGTATATCAAATATTTTTCCTTTCTTTTTTTTTTTTTTTTGGTTGCTTTTTCTTCTTAGTCACAGAAACAAGGGGCAAGAATGGGAGACAGAAGTTGATCATAATAGGTTTTCCTGTGTATTTTATTTAATACTTATTGTGGTATTATCAGCCATAGATGAAAAACTTTAAAAGTAAAGCAATTACCCTTATTTTGCAGCTACCCAATTAATAACATATTTACAAAGGTTAATACCAATGTAATTTAATTTTCTTGTATTTACACAATTATGTGAAGTCTCCCCCACTTTAAGGACTGTGTCTACACTGCTGTAACATTCTTAAAGTCAGGTAATGTTTCCTTTTTCTATATATTTGAAATTTATTGTTAAATAATCATAAAATCTCTAATGTGCAATGTATGCAGTACGTAAGTACCCTTGATACACATTTATCATGTATTGAAAAAGATGGGGTACTTGGGGATATTACATATCCTAAGTATAACTACGACTGATTATTTGCTACGGAATGTCAAATCTTATTTTTTTTTTGAGTTGTTTAACCAGGAGTAGCACACTAAGCTGAAAGCTTTTTTTACAGGAGCATCCTGGGAGCACAGGGAAGGTAAGTGATTTGCTCAGGGTCACAAAGTATGTAAATGGAAGCTGTGGGATTTAAACCCATGTCTAGTTTGTTAGATGTCACCAGATTTGCAGCTCAGAGTCTTAATCCACTGCGCTATACTGCCTCCCTATTTAAACGATACTTGTGCAAAAGAGAGCAAACCCTTTGGGCTTGTGGAGTGCAATGGTGTTTTTAGACTACAAATATGTTATATATATCTAATTGGTATTAATGATACTGTGGACTTGGGTCACTATTTCAAACAATGCTGAAGCTGCCAAAGGTGGACTGATAAACAATGCACACTCTTATTCTAATGTTAGAAGGAGGTATAGAACATAATCCTGTACCTGAGAATGTTGATTTGTTTGACATTGATCAGCATTGGTTTAAACAATCTGGACTAAGACTAGCACACATGAATAAACCAAAGTACAGTAATGTGTGGCTGTGCTCAAGACCCCTTTTCCTTATGCAGGGGAGAAAGGTTAAGGTGCTAAAGTAACAGGATAGTAAAGATTCTGAACAGTGTTCCTCACAAAATCATTTTACCAGCACCCAAAACATTTCCACCATTCATTTTTTTATTGGTTGTAACCTTTAATTTTATTTTAAACCAGCAGTAAAATTAGCAGCTTCAGCTTTAAGCTCTTATAAAAGAGCCCTTTAATTATTACAAAATGTTCTGGTTCTTTCATGTAGATTTTATGACACTTTGCATATAGCACTTTTTATCACAAGTTGAAACGTAGCTATACTTCTTTGGTTCGAGTATCTATTGTTTTTTCACCCAGCTCAGTAATAGGGAGTGGCAGTTTGTATATACTGCATTAATACAGGCTGTATCGCTGATGTCACCTCTGACAATGGGGCAATGAGCTCCAAAACTGAGCTGAGGACATTGTTGCTATCCAAAAGGAGGTTACAGCAAAAAGCAAGGTGCAAAGGGAGCAACATATTGACAGCCACTGGACTACCGGATACCCAGGAGCTGGGATCCATTGAAGTGCTCAAACGCTTGTGCGCATAGAAACTGGCTGCAGGAAAAGTAAAGGCTGAGAAGGAGCACAGCAACAGCATCTTGTTGGAGGACAGGTACCAAGGAGAAGGTGCCCAACCTTGCAATGGTGGCACATATCAAAGATGTATGTAATTAAGTCACAAAAACACCGGACTACAGAAAAAGTTGGGTAACATTTTTTCTGACTCAAATTTTTTTTTTTTAATTTATTAACTTTGTTAACCGGGTAGGCCCTCTGAGCCCCAAAGGTCCCTTTTTCAGGGGTGACCTGGGATTAGTTACATTGGAGGAGACATATAGATAGTACAGCACTTTTAACAGGAACAAATTTATTATATCTATTTGCACTGAGAACTTAAAAAAGGTGTGCAATTATACAAGAATGGTAGCACAGTACATGTAAATATAATGAAAAAGATAAAGTTTAACAAGTGGGGATGAACTTTCAGGCTAAAATACTTTGTGCTTAAAAAGAAACTACAGATTTGAAATACAAAAGCCTACAGCCTGTATTGATGCAGTATATACAAACTGCCACTCCCCATTACTGAACTGGGTGAAAAAATAATAGCTGCTCAAACCAAGGAAGTAGAGTTGCCTTTCAACTTGTGACAAGAAGTGTTATATGCAAACTGATATCAAATCTATATAAAAGAACCAGGACATTTCTTAGCAATTAAAGGGCTCTTTTATAAGAGCTTAAAGCTGAAGTTGCCAAATGTTAACTGCTGGTTAAAAATAAAATTAAATGTTATAGCCAATAAAAAAATGAATGGTGTAACTTTTTTGAGTGCTGGTAAAATGGTTTTGTGAGGAACACTGTTCAGAATAGCACACATGAATGTTTGCAGTTTGACTTCAAAATAGAATGAGTGAGAAGTGTGGATGAGTGTTTATGCCCCAAATACCATGGTGTTAAATGAAACTTGCCTAACCTATACAGTTTCAGATGTAGAAAATAACTTACCAGGTTATAACATTTACTGTTTAGTTTGGACAAATGAAATGCTTTTTTTTTTTTACTTTATATCAAAGAAGAAGTAGAAGTTGGGTATTTTGAAGATTTGGAAATGGTATTTCAATGGGAACTATTCCTGGCAAACATGAAGCTGGGAAATAAAAAAAACTGGGGTGTGTTTACATCCCTCCAAAGTGGGGACAGAGACTAGATTATATGTTGAATTTCTTAAGTGAGAAAAGATGGAGTGAGTTGACGTCACTGGGAGATCTAAATTTAAATGGAAGTGAGTAAACAATAACTATAGATAAAAATTATTAAAACTGATCTAGCTCAATTATTAGATGGGACAACATGACATAATAATAAAACAAACGCAGGTGCACTTCTAGATAGGATCATGGTCAATAACAAGACAAACATTAAGTCATTTGGAAATTTTCCAGACTGTATTAGTGGCCATGCTCCTGTCTTTTGCACATGGAGTAACAGTTAGCTGAAAAAGAAACCTAGAATAGTACAATTTAGAAAACAGACCATTTTGAAGAATGATTTAGATTTGATTTGGCAAGAATTAATTGCTCACTACTTGACTCTCTTACTGATATTTATTTATTTTATTTATTTATTTTTTGATAACCGGGTAGGTGCACTAGACATGAAAGTGACTATTTTCAGGCACAACCCGGGAGGTCAACAACATAGAGAGATAACAGTTACATAGAATACAGTGTCAGGAGATGTGCAATACATCGCAAACACAAAGCGAGACAAAGTTAGGACAAATAAAGTTACAAGGCACGAATGGTGTAAAAATTATACAATTGGAGATAAGTGCCCAAGTGTAGATTATCATAGTAATAACACAAGATATGAGGTACAGAGATATAAGTGAGGCATTTGATTTTTTTAAACATTAAAAAGTGTATTTCATGGGCATGCCCTTACACACAGAAAAGGGTGAGTGGTTACTTAATTAGATGGTTAAATGGGGGACAACAGGCTGTAATTAAGGAATGAGATGAGAAATGGGAGAAGTTTAAGGAATCTGGTAATGTGACTGACTGGCAACACTTCACAAATTTAAGAACTATGTATAAACAAGCATTTGTCATGCCAAATGTTTGACTTGCATGGCTGCTACCCACCAGCCCTGAAGACATTACTTCATATTTTTTGTTGACATTTTGGCTCCAAATTTTCAACATAGTCCTTTTATAACCCCAGCCCCTTCCAAACAAGACAGGTGTCATTTATAAAATACTGCCTGAAACGTCATTTTGCACCATAAGTGCGAAAACACATTAGAGCTAGAATTTTAAAAATGACACCAGTCCCGTTTATGAGAGGTGTGAAAAAAATGGCTAGGCTGGAAATTTGGGGTCAAAATATTGAAAATCACTAAAGTTATGAGTGAATATTGAAATATTTCAATTCATCTTGTATTGTGTACAATGTACCTTGAATATTTCAATGTTCCTTGGGTTAGCATAAGTATAAGGTGTTCAAGGATGGATGGTTTTCTGAGTTCCTTGAGTTTAGCATACAATATAAGGTGTTTATTCTAGGGTACTGTGGATGCTTAAAGTATTGGGAAATAGTAAAAAATACTGTGGATTCTAGGGTACTGAGAACGGGTGAATCGCTTAAGGTTTGGTGATCTAAAATCACTTTTTTTTTTCAATAGTGTATGTGTGCAAAACCGAAGGGAAATAGGCCTGTATTCTACAGTAATGTCACTGGGGGAATCACTCAAAGGTCTGTGATTTAAATGATATATTTTGGTATTGTATAAGAACAAAACCTAATGGTAGAAGGCCTTAAATAGGTACAATTGAGGGGAGATCTGCCTGTACTAGGCATTACAGAAAATGGAGGGGCAACCAAATTGGAGGAGCCAATAGAGTGGAGGCAGGTCTGGGGCATGGTACACAGGCTGCAAGGGCATGGGGCATCTTTGGAAGGGTGGTAGGGTGCACTGGTTGTGGGTCAGCCATGGTACTGGCTGTAGCATGGACGATATGGGGGCTGCATTGTATGTAGGCAGCTTTGAAGCTAAGGGAGGAGGTGAGGTGGTTGAGATAGACACCAGGATGGGCAAGGGAGAGGGGTAGGGGGAGGACAGGAGGGGATCCACTGAGGGGGCAAGATGGCAGGGGGTAGAAGAATGAACAAAGGGGAAGATGGGATGGGGACTGGAAGAAATCAAAATATGCAAGCAGAGATTAGAGGGGTTGAGGAGGGCACAGGAGGGGCTTCAAGGGGCTTAGGCAGGGGTGACACAAGTCACAAGAAGGACCAGGGGGATGGCAGAAGATAAGGTTCAAAGGTCCAAAGCCAGCACTAAAGGGAAGAGATAAGAAAGCAGGGGAAGGAGCCCCAGTCAGAGGGATCCAGGCGGTGGGAATAGAGCTGAAAAACAGACTTGCACCACAAGGGCACATAAGGGGGGAGAGAATCAGGACAATGGGGTTTCGGAGGACTTAGGGGGTACAGGAGAAGCAAATGCGAATGAAGGTTCAGTGGAAAGGGGAAAAGAGGACACTCCTTCAGGAAAGAACCTAAAGTGTAGCAAACAAAAAGATAAGGGTGCAGGAGTGAATGCACCCCAGAAAGGGCTAACCCTCAAGGGGAAGGGAGACAGCTAGCTCAGGTTTAGAGGGGCTAAAACAAGAAGGGAATGGGGAAGCAACCTGATCACCAGGAAATTCAGTCAGGGCATGGGAAAGGGAAAGGCAAAGGCAAATGGGAGAGATAGAGCTTGCGGATAGTGGGGCGGGGTGGATGGTTTAGCAGAAAACACCTGTGGGGGGCATGGAGCATGTGAAGCACTGGGGAAAATCAGTACTCAGGAAGATGCGATAGGGAAAGGGTAAAATGAGGAAAGGGTAACAAATGGGATACAAGTGGCTGGGAGAAGGATAGAAGAGAAATACAAGCAGACGGTAAAGGAGAGCAGGGTCTTACTTGTTGGGGACTCAGTAATAAAAGGAATCTGATGGGGGCAGGAGAGACAAAAGTAGTACAGTATGGATTGAGTGCCTGCCAGGTATGACAGCGGCGGAGGTCATTTACCATATTCCCTCAAGGGGAAACATCAGGATGGGAAACACACCTGATGTTCCACCTTGGAACAAATGATCTGACAGGATATAGCCTGTTAGAGGTGCAGGCAAGATTCAGAGCACTTGATAGATACTGCTACAGTCTGAGATTCTAATCTGTGGCTTTTTTGGAGGTGTTGCCTGGGTCAAAGGCAAGCATTGAAAGAAGGCTGAGGACTAAGGAGTTTAATTAATTGCTGACTAGATGGTGTGCACAGATGGGGTATGGGTTAGTAGGGGACTGGGGATCAACATGGGGGGATGAGAGCCTATTTGCCCCGAATAGACTGCACCTGAACAGGGAGAGTGCGGCACTGCAGAAGAGTAAGTTAGGAGAGTTCATAGAAGAAACCTATACATTAAACTAAATGTCACCAAAAGACAGGAAAAATGGGGCCTACCATCCTCTCTCCCCCAGGATAGAGACAGAATGTTGGGCAAGAGGGTGTCAGTTGAAGGGGGGGTAGGGGGAACTTGGTGAAAGAGCTTAGCAGCCAACGCCAGGAGCTTAGGGAACAAAATGGTGAACTTGGAGGCCATTATGGGGAACGAAGGGCTGGATGTAGTAGCAATAAGTGAGACTTGGTGGACAGAGCATTATACCTGGGAGATGACTATCCTAGACTACAGACTGTTTAGAAGGAAGAGGGAGGGCAAGAAGGGGGGAGATACATCGGGGACAACATAAGAGTAACTGAGGGACAACAGGAAGAGGGGGAGACTGAGCTACTGTGGGTAACACTAGGCAGGAGGACTGGGGAATCCTTGTGGCTGGGGGTGGCATACAGACCACCTACATAGGGGTAGGAGGGGGCTAGACAGCTAATTTCAGCAGTCATGAAGATGGTCCTAAAAGGAGAACTACTACTGGAAGGGTACCTAAACCTCCCAGATATAGACTGGAGAATCCCGGATGTAGTATTGACTAGGAGCAGGGAGATACTAGCTATGCTGCAGGGGGTATTCCTACAACAGCTAGTTAGGGAGCCAACAAGGGGCAACAACCTGCTGGACGAGGTCCTGACAAACGGGGAGAGTATGGAGGAGTTGCAGGTGGGTGAAGTTTTGGGCACCAGTGATCACAGAACTGCAAGGTTCAGGGTTAGGGCAGGGAGAGAGGAAGGGAGACAAATCAAACCAGTACTGCAGTCATGGACTTCAGATGCACAGGCTTTGACAGGATGAAAAGGATAGCAAGGGAAACAATGGAGGTAATGGATACTAAAGGGGTAGTGGAGGAGTTATGGGGATCTATTAATAGGGGATACTGAAAGCCATGGAAATGTGCACAAAAAAGGTTAAGAAGAACAGGAGGAGGAGACCGCTTTGGTTTACAAAGGAGGTAGCAGGGGCAGTCAGGGAAAGGAGGAGGGCTTTCAGAAAATGTAAGGGGACATTCAATGAGGAAGATATGGAGGCTTATAAGGAAAAGAGGAGACTGGCAGGGCAGAAGATAAGGAGGGAAAAAGCGGAGAAAGAAGAAAATAGCTAAAAAAGCCAAAAGGGGGACAAAACTCTTTTCAGATATGTGAAGGATAGGAGGAAGGCAAGGCAGAGGATTGCTAGGCTGAGGGGAGGGAGGAGGGATAAAATTGGAAGGGATTGTGAAAAAGCAGAGGTATTGCAGAAGTATTTTTACTCAATATTTATGGATGAGGAAGAGGGTAGGGAACCTGAGCTAAAGGCAAAGGGGAGGAAGGGCAAAGGGGTGGATCAGAGCCTGTTCATTGTGGAGAGGATTAGGGAAGAACTAGAAAGATTGAGGGTGGACAAGGCAATAGGGCCAGACAGGTTACACCCCAGGGTGATAAGGGAATTGAAGGAGGAGTTGACCACCCCACTGACAAGGCTATTAAACGTGTCCCTGGATATGCAAGGGTGCCGGAGAACTGGAAGCGGGCAGACGTGTTGCCTTTGCACAAGGGAGGAAGAAAGGAGGTGATGGAGAACTATTGACCTGTCAGCCTCACCTCAGTGGTGGGGAAGGTAATGGAGGCTCTAATCAAGGAGTGGGTGCTGGACTACCTGAAGGAGAGTGGCTTACAGTACAGCAGACAGCATGGCTTCACAAAGGGAAGGTCATGCCAGACAAAATCTGATTGAGTTCTTCGATTGGGTGACTCAGGTGATCGACCAGGGAGGGGCGGTGGGTGTGACCTATCTGGACTTCAGTAAAGCCTTCGACACCATCCCCCACAGAAGGCTGGTGAGCAAGCTGGAAAGTCTGGGGGTGGTGGTAAAATAACAAGGTGGGTGGAGGCCTGGTTAGCAGGAATAACCTAGAAGGTGGTGCTAAACGGGGTGTACTCCAGGATGAGGGGGGTGAGGAGTGGAGTGCCCAAGGGGTCCATTTTGGTACCTCTCCTTTTTGACATTTACATCAGCGATATAGAGGAGGGTCTGAGGGGGAAGGTATGCTTATTTGCTAATGATACAAAGATCTGCAATAGGGTGGACACCCCAAGGGGGTGGAGGACATGAGGCAGGACCTGAAGATGCTCAAGGAGTGGTCAGAGATGTGGCAGCTGAAATTTACTGCCAAAAAGTACACTGTGATGCACATGGGGAGTAGAAACACACTAGCAGGATACACCCTAGGAGGGGAGGCAATTAAAGTAACAGAACAACAGAAGAGGGATCTGGGGATCATCGTCTCATCCAATCTTAAGGTAGGAAACTAATGTAGCAGGACACTGGGTAAGGCCAATGGAATGTTGGCATGCGTCAGCAGGAGTATTACTAGTAGAAGGAGGGAGGTAATAATGCTCCTCTATAAAGCTATGGTGAGGCCGCATCTAGAGTACAGGGCCCAGTTCTGGAGACCATACCTCCACAGGGACATAGATGGGATGGAGAGGGTTCAGAGAAGGGCAACCAAGATGGTGCAGGGTATGCAAGGGAAGACATACAAGAAGAGGTGTAAGGAGCTGGATCTGTACACACTGTAGCCTAGAAGGAAAAGTGGAAACATGATCGAAACTTTTAAATATGTTAAGGGGCTCAACAAAGTAAGGGAAGGGTGTTTACTTAAGAAGAAGGAGGGGGCCAGAACTAGAGGGCATAGCCTAAAACTGCAGGAAAAAAGATACAGAGGCAATGTGAGAGGGTGATTCTTCACACAGAGGGTGGTGAAGCCCTGGAACAAACTACCAGAAGAAGTGGTGGGGGCTGAATTGGTGGAGGGATTCAAGAAGGCATGGGGCAGATACATGAGGCTAAGTAGCAGGGGGAGGGCAGGGGCTGACGGGGTGGGGAAGGTGTAGGGGGGAGACAGGGCAGACTAGATGGTCCAGTGTGATCCTTTTCTGCCATCGAGCATCTATGATTCTAGATACCTTCATAACTTTGAAATTAAGATTTTGACCCCAAATTTTCCACATGGTCTTTTTATGACCCCACTTCATGAACAAGACAGGTGCCATTTTTGAAATCCTGATCAAAAGCTGATTTTGCAGAACAACTGCAAAATCACCTCTAAGATGTGAAAAATGGCACCTGTCTTGTTCATGAAGTGGTGTAAAAAATGACTATTTTGAAAATTTGGGGTCAAAATATTGAAAATTACTAAAGTTATGAGTGATTGTTGAAATATTCCAATGTACTGTACCTTCATAACTTTGGTATTTTTTAAGATTTTAATCCCAAATTTCCAACATAGTCTTTCTACGACCCCACTTCATGAACCTGATATATGAAAATATTCTATTCCTGCCAAAAAGGTGATTTTGTGGAGAGACTGCAAAATCATCTTTTGGGCTGGATTTGAAAAACATTACCTACCTTGTTCATGAGGTGATGCCAAGAAAGGTCATGTTGAAAATTTGGTGAAAAAATATTTAAAAATGATGAAATTTTGACTAAAAGTTCAAAATACATTGAAAATACATTAACAGCTCTTGCCTTGTTTTTCCAGTTCTTAGCGCTGAAGCAGAAGGATGTGTTTTCCTCACAGAGTGGCGTTATGGTGCTGGACTTATTTTAGGTGATTGAGGGGCATCAGGGGTGTGAGGTGATGAGTGCCGAGCGGGACACTGAGGAGGAGGAGGAGGTTGGGGAGTTGGGAAAGCTGCAAAAGACATGATGTATGGATTTCTGCTTCTCAGGTTTTAATTAAAACATTACCAAGGGACCAAGGGAGACACTGGTGATTGGATACCACAATGTCACAAATCAGGAGACACATATCGAATATCGGGTGAGGTCTCAGCAGGTCATACAACCTCATCCCAGAATGGGCTTTTAGAGGGGGTTCAGTAGGTCATGCAGCCTCAGCCGAGGATAGACATTTTAGGGGAGTCTTAGCAGGGTCATGCAGCATCAGCCAATGATAGGCAGTTTTCTTATTAAATATTTCCACTTAGAGCAGGCATGGAAGACCACAAGTGGCATCAGGAGCAGAGGACAGCAAGGGGATGAAGTGCAGGCTGAGCATGATGGCACTCAGCTGCCTGCTGGGTGGTGTCTTGTAAATGAGAGGATAGAGCAGTACGCTGATAGGTGTGGCTTTATCCTTTCAACTACACAAAGTTTCCACCCATTCATCAGGCTAGACACCATCACTGTCAGCCTTCTCCTAACTGGCCTGTCACTTGTGAGCCTCCTGCAGCTTGAGCTGCACTGGATGCTACAGTGAAATGCCTCTGCAGCACTGACTCTCCTGATGTTCAATTTGCACTGCATGCACAAACAATTATAAAAAGAGATTAAATATGCTTAAGAAAAATGCTACAAACAATAACAAACTCAGCAGTTTCTTGATGCTAAACATTCTGGAACTCAAGCAGTGACCTTATGAAACCAACAATAAACAATCATCCAAACACAATAGTAAAGAATGGATAAGAATACACTGACGGAAAGGAAATTAAAAATACGTTTAACCTGGCTTTCGCAGACTTAAAATGTTGAGTGGATAATATGTCTGGGTCTCAAGCTGAAGGTTATAATATTGGCATTATTTATTTTTTTTATTTATTGAAATTTTGGGAAACACTTGTGAGAACAAGCTCATTTCTTAGGTTCCACATCAGACGAACAATACATATTGGAAAAGTATGACATGGAGAACAAACAAAACAAGGAATGATATACAGTAAAACCCCAGTTATCCGAACCTCAATTATCCGAAACTCTCAGTTATCCGAAACTGTGGTGTGTCTCCCAGCTTAATAGACTTCACTGTAAAGTTCCCTCGCTAATCCAAAACCCCAGTTATCCAAAAAATTTTATTGTCCCCCAGCACATTCGGATAAATGAGGTTATACTGTAAGACATTACAACAGTATATAACTAGAGAAGTTCCAGCACACATGGCAGTGTACAATGTATGCCAAGATGCATATTTGATTAAAACCTGCAATTCAAAAGGTCATATTAGAGGGGTTGGGGTCTTATGAAATGACCCTTTACAGGAAAATGAGAACAGACTCAGCCTAATATCTAATAACCAACAAGGTAAGGAGCGGCATCAGCTCAGGGGCCTCATCAGGGGTGAGAAGGTATGGGACAAAGCATTTTAAACTAAGCAAGGGAGCTCAGAAGGTATGACGGGGAAGGGGGGATGGGGAAAGCCATTGAGGGGTGAGAAGAAAGAGTGGAAGGGATCAAGAGGAAATGTGAAAGGAGAATGATTAGCAACATAGAACAGTTATTTACATGCTGAGAACAGTTATGCATAAGGTCAGGATAGCATATGGTTAGAATAAGTTCTGGTCACAAGAAGGAAGGTTATTGGAAGCAGTCACAACTGGCATCAGCAACTAGCTGTTGCTTAAGTTTAACCTTGAAAGAGCCCATGGTGGATACTGAAGTGATATCATGGTGCAGCGAGTTCATCCATAGCAGAGCACGGTAGGCAAAGGATCTTTGTCCCAGAGAAGTGCGACAGTGGGGTATAGTAAAAATCTGGCTAGTAGAGCTTCTGGTGCAACAACGGTTGATAGTGGGGGTAAGAAGCTTTTGCACTCCTGGGGGCATTTTACCTAAGCTTACTTTTTTGGACAGTAAACATGTTTGGTGCATGAGTCAATCTTTGAATTGGAGCCAGTTAGCCTGAGCGTACATGTTGCAGGTTTGGGACAGGCAGGCTGAGCCGATAAAAAGACGACATACTTTGTACTGTGCAACCATGATGCAGCGGAAGAGTTGTTTCAGCAGTTAATCTATAGATTAGTAAGTCATAATCAATAAGTGAGACAAGAGAGCTTTTAATGACCAGGTCAAGAGCCTCTGGGGTCAAACATTGCTTATGCCTATAAAGTAGCTCAATGTGTGTGTTAACAGCCTTAACAATGTTATCAATGTGATAGGCATAGGTCATCGTACTGTTAATAGTAATCCCCCAACATTTAAAGAGCTGAACTAGCTCCAGGGGAGAGCCCTCTTCATTGGTGATAGAAAGAGAGTAAGTTCTGTGCCTATTTTGGGAGCTAGAGAACAGCATAGTTTTAGTCTTGTTGTAATTCATAACTAACTTGCGCTTAAGGAACCATCTTTCTATGACTACTAAATTACTCTGCAGCCTGGATTCAAGAACCTTAAGGTCTGTATCACTGGTAAACAGGACAGCATTGTCAGCATATAAAAGGATGGGACCATGACAGGAGTAAGGAAGGTTATTGAGGAAAATGCTAAAGAAAAGAGGGCCGAAGACGGACCCTTGAGGAACTCCAGATAGGACAGGTCTGCTATCCGAGAGGGTGTTACCAATCTTCACCTGCTGTGTATGGTTGTGCAGGTAACTTTCAACCCAGACTATGCTGTCACGAGCTAGGCCAATGGCGGTAAAAGCTGTTCAACCAGGAGGGCGTGATTCACTGTGTCAAAAGCTTTGGTTAAATCAATGAAAGCAGCACTGACCAGGTGTCCTTGATCTAAGAAGTGGTGAATAAAGCCTGCGAAATCCAGAAGGGCTGCAGTGGTACTATGACCATTTCTGAACCCGTGTTGTTGCGGGCATTGTAGCCGATATTTTTCTAAGTATTCAACCAGTTGGTCAGCCACTATATGCTCTAGAGCTTTCGAGAGTGGGGGCAGGATAGAGATAGGCCTGTAGTTCCCAGTAACTGTGCAAGCCCCAGACTTATGAACTGGTGACACAGTGGCAGATTTCCATTTCTGAGGGGAATTGAGAGTAACTAAATGACATGTTAATAATATGTGTTAGTGGTGACAGAATTTCATCCAGCATAAGGGCTACAAATTTAAGATCCAGGGAGTCACCACTAAATCCTGATTTCCCTAATACCTTGAGTAGGCAATTCTTGGCTTCTTGGGCTGAGAGGGTTTTGAAGTAGAAAGGAGGATGAAAAGGGTGCTGAGTCTCTTTCCCAGAGTAGTCACTTGTGAGGGGGTGAGAGAAGTAGTCAGGTGGCAGGACACCACTCAAGTCCATGAAGGCATTATTAAAAGTGTTAGCAATAAGTCTGGGGTTGAGTGAGGGTACACCATCAATGTTAAGCATGGTAGGAGCAGATCTGAGGTCTCTCCCAGTGACCTCTTTAAGGTTAGTCCAAAATTTTTCTGCCATCATTCGAGGTCTGAGAGAGCACTTCCTTATAATATTGATTTCTAGCTGCATGACTAGCCCTTGTGCAGTTGTTTCTAGCCGCTTTGTACCTCTGGATGTAGACCTGGTTTCACAGGGACCTAGACCTGTGCCATAGTTGGTCCCTTGCATTCAGAAGCTCAAGGAGGTTCGGTGAATGCCAGGGATTACAGCAGCCTTTGATTTTACACTTTTATGGGTGGGCCTATCACATATAGCATTGAACTGAAGAATTAATTGGTCGAGGTCAATGTCAGTGTTGTTAGTTGTGTAAACCATTGAGCAGTCCTGATTACACAGGTCAGCTTTTAGTAATTCAAGATGCCCACGGATGAGTACCCTGGTGGTAATTGTTCTAGCAAGTGGTTTAGAGAATTTGTTCGCCCAATGAAACAAGACTGGGGAGTGGTCACTGAAGGCATCTGGGAGTACGGTTGTGTACAATATATGGTCTGGGTGGTTAGAGAGCACCCAGTCCAGTAAGGTACCTGTTCCAGTTTTATAGTTGATTCTAGTGGGGAACTCGACTAGCTGGGTGAGGTGAACTGCTGAAACTGCATCTTTGAAAAGGCTTGTGTCAGGAGAGAACCAACTGATATTGAAATCTCCTAACATAATAATTTCCGAATAAGGACACAGAGAGCCAAAACACTCCAGGAGTGAATCAAAGCAGAAGGCCATCTGTCTGGGAGGAATCTAGATTGAAAACACAGTAAGGGTTTTATTGTGGGTACCTAGAAGCACTTTTATGGCAAGGGCTTGCATATGGTCATCAGTTTTGGGCAGAGTTAGGACGAGACCTTGAAGTTTGTTTTGGAGGTAGATCACACAACTGCCCCTATGCTTGGAGAGATGATCCTGTCTAAACACTGTGTAGCCTGGGATGGAAATTGAAGCATCCACTACTTTTGGAGAAAGCCATATTTCTACGACTGAGAGGATGTCTGGGTTATGTTGTAAGATCTATGCATTCAGTACGTCCATTTTGGAGAGGAGGCTGCATATATTAAGTGAGGCAACTGTAAGTAACCCAGTAGATGACTGTGGGTATGCCATAAGTTGTGGAGGGCCAGGTTTGGGGTGAATATTGCTAGAGAGGAGCAGCAGCAACAGTAAGGCCAGTCCACACCGATATTCCTTTAACTGCTTGTTGCTGAGTTTGTGAAGCTTCCTCTGAGTTGAACGCGCTTTACAGTTGGCTTGTAAGTTGAAGATCCCAGAGAGGAGTGCCAAAGGGGGTAGCCAGCTAGGGCGATGAAATGGAAATTGGCCTGAGTTCTATTCGAAGATGGTTTCCTATAAGGATGTTTATTCATGCCTCACTGGATTGGGTGTCTCAAAAGGCCCAAATCTGGATAAGTCTGATTCAAACATTTTAAAAAACTGGAGCAAAGGAACTTACATTACCCTGATGAAAACACTAAATCTGTATTTAATAACCTGTACAGCCTGACACTTCTCCGCAGCCAACTTTTTGCCACTGAGACACTCTCAATATGATTCCTTGCAGTCTCCAAACATAAAAACAGTCTCAATTTGAAACTTGACATTTTCAGATTTGTTAGAGTTTGCTCCAGAATAGGGTATTTGCTGGTTTCGGAACAAAATATTTTTTTTAGTTTTTAAAATGTTAATGTTTAAACGTTTGTTTTTATAGCTATTGTTTTAATTATGCATGTATGGTATACAAAAACTATTGTGATCGTATCTTGCAAATTATACTTAGAACTCTTTTTAAAGTCAATCACAATTATTTTTTAAAAAAAGGTTTGTGATTTTCTGTTGCAAATGACCTTAAAAATTTGACCACACAAGTATGGTTAAAAAATATTGTGATTTTTCTGTCAAACTGACTTTTTAAAGCCAAACACAATGTTGTTGTTTTTTTTTTAATTAAAGATCTTTCTTTAAAGCAGTTTTTAAGTCACAAATGGCTGAAGATCATATTTATTTATTTCAAACATTTCGCCAGGAAAAACATACTGAACTAACAGCTCATTTCCAGATGTGTCCTGGGGAAGGGGGGTTGGAGCATGCAGTAATAAGTTACAACAATAATGTTACAATAATAAAACAACATTGACAATAATTATAAAAAGTCAAAGTTATGCAGTACACAATTGAAAAGAAGCACAAAGTAAGTAGTGCAAAACATAGCATATCAATAGCAACAGATCAACAAAGTGCGACTTTCAGCAAAATAGGGGGGAGAGGAGACTGCAAATATACCAGGGGACAAGTCAGGGGGAGAAGTGGACCAACAAACCAGGGCAGTAGGGTTAGGGAGTAGTATGGAGGGAGGAGCAATGGGATTAACCTAGGATCAGCATCAACTGCAGGAGTAAGCAGTGAAGTCACAGAGGGATTTTAACCACAACAGTAATGTTACAAAAGTTGCAATTTTCTGTCTCACATGACTTCAATAATTTTAACTTCAATAATAATGTTGAGAACTATGGTCATTTTTCTAGTGCAGCAAACTTTTTACAGTCAATCATAGTTTTTTTTTAAATGATCTTTATATTCTGTTGCAAATTAGTGATATTTTATTTTTAATTTTTTGTTTATTTATTCATTTGTCAACTGGGTAAATGACACTGGACCAAGGGCCCCTTTTCAGGTCCGAGCCAGAGCAAACAATACACAAAATACAGACAACAAAAAATAAAAAGAAACAGTACACAAGCAATATACTTTAACTATTACATACACATTGATACTTTGCCAAAAGAAATACCATAAGTTTTTTTTTAAACACAGCAATTGATGAGGCCTGTCGAATAAACTGGGGAAGGGCATTACAATAAATGGGAGCAGAGATGGAAAAAGTACAAGAGGCTAATTTCAATTTAGACAATTCAGTCAATAATGAAACCCCAACTGATGAACACAAGCTAGAAGGAACATTTCTAACATTAATTAAACCATTCAGAGGAAATTCTGGCCCCAAAAACATACTTTTAAATACTAAACAACAAAAGAAATATTCTATTCTAGCTAATGGAGGCAACCAACCCAATTTAGAATACAATAAACACTGATGTAACCAAGGAGATTCTAACAAAGCAAAACAACAAATATTATTATAGGACACCTTCAATAGTTGCAATTCCCTACTACCCAACCCCAAATAAATATGGGCAACATAATCAAAAAGACGTAACAAAGAACCAACTGCAACAGACCTCCTAACTTCAAAAGAAAAACAATCCTTATATTTATAAAGCAGACCCAATCTTTGATTTATAGAACAGGTTACAGATCTAACGTGAAAGGAAAAGGATAAACTGGGATCTAACAAAACACCAAGGTATTTAAAAAGAAAAACCTGTTCAATACCATGTCCATTTTGATCAAATAAGTTTAACATTGGATTTGAGCTTAACATACCCTTAGTCCCAAAAACCATGGATTTCGTTTTAACTGAATTAAGAACCAAAGAATTTTCCAAAAAACCAAGAACGAACCCTCCTAAAATCACAACTTAAACCCATAGATATTTCTTCAATAGATTTCCCCTGACAATAAATTATCAAACCATCAGCATACAAAATAAATTGATGCTTCAAACTAATACAAGGAAGCTCATTAACAAACAAAGAAAACAACAAGGGGCCCAAAATGAACCCCTGAGGAACCCCACACTCAATCACAGACACCTTAGAAAAATTAAACCCAACACTAACAAATTGTACATGATTAGACAAATAATCCCTAAACCAAGCCACAACCAAAACCAGAAAAACCAAAAATCCCTAACCTTTGACAAATTAAATCATGCTCCAGCAGATCAAAAGCCTTGGTCAGGTCCACAAACACCACCCCAGTCATAAGGCCTTTACCAAAGCCCCTCAGGGCGCCGTTTGTGAACCTGACCAAGGCAATACCAGTCCCATAGTTTTTCCAAAAGCCATGCTGATATGGCGAAAGCAACCCAATCAAATTTAAATAATCATTATTATAAAAAGGGTCTCAGAAATGCTGCAATCTGATTGGCTGTTAGGATTCCAACAGCCTTACATTAATCCATGTTATACTGTCATGTACAGCCTGATCACCATGGCACATGAATTCTTTCTGTCAGCATTCCATCCTCTAGCCCTGCTGAATGTGTGGAATGATGCATTCTGATTTTGAACCAGCATTCTTAAACTGTTGGTAGAAGAACTATTTAATTAAAAATCTCCCTCTAAATGAGAAAAACATTGAAAAGGTATACTTTAAACTCTTTTCTTTTGGTGTGTTTTTTATAATAGCAATAAGGCACTTCCATGAGTTAGATTAACAGTCAGTTAATCATCCCCTAGGGGCAAAATGGCACTCAGCTGCACCTCGTGACACATTATACCCCTAGTGGGTGATTAACAGACTGTTAATCTAACCCCTGGTCATGCCTTATTGCTTAAATGCCACAACTCTCTCTAACATCTTGCTCAGTGGGTTCAAATTTGAAATTGGTCTAAAATCATCCAATGAAGTTGCATGATTCTTTTTGGGGACAGGCATCACCCTTGCCAGCTTCCACTCTGTTGGAAACTGACAATACTGTAAAGAAAACTGAAAAAGAAAACAAAGAGGTTTAACCAAAAATGGAACAGCTAGATGCAAAAATCTACCATCCAACCCCCCACCGCAATCACTATATTTATTAGGGAGACCACTTAATAACTGCAACATAACATCCTCATTTATCTTCTTAAAATTAAAAAAAGGCTGACCAATCAACTTAGGATCCCTCAGAAATTCCCCACCACCAGAACAATTACCTACCCTTCGAAATTTAGATAAATCAGAACATTTCTGATTAAACAAATTAGCTATATCAACAGGATTTGTAACAGTAACATTATCAACTAGTAAACTCCCAATAGTAGAACTAGATTTAGGGGAACACAGGGTATTTATATTATCCCAAAATTTTTTTGAGTCAGCCCAATTAAGCTGTATTTTATTCCAGAAAAAAATGCTTCTTTGTTTTCCTCACAAGTTCAGAAACTTTATTCCTAATACACCGATAGTGATTCAACAAATGAACCAATGGATCCCTCTTGTATAGTTATTCGCAAAAGTAATGCTATGAAACTATTGTGATTCTTCTGTTGTAATGGACTCTTTACATTTTTACCACAACATTAATGTTAGTTGAAGTGGTTATGTGTCATTGACTGTACTGTCAATCCAGGGTCTGTTTACCATTGTCAAGCTAGGCACTGTATGTCATTGTTAATTCAGAGACTGTTTGCCACTGACAGCACTGTCCATTCAGGCACTGTTTGTCATTGACAGAACTGACGACCTTCAGGGACCATTTGCCATTAAAAATACTGACAATGATGGATAAAGGCCAACATTATTTTTTTTTTTTATTTTACTATACTTTTTGTTGGTTCCTGGCTATCAGTATTATCTGCCCTGATCACGGACCCCACAGACCTCCACCCCTGATTATAGCCTGTGCTTCTCCCAGTCACCCCTGGCTTATCCCCCAGAGAGTGGGGTTATGGGTGCCGGCCTTAATGCTACAAGATCAGTATCTGTTCGGGGGAGCCGGCATTGGAGGCAATAAGAGGTCCGGGGGCAGGGTATCACGGAGATGAGTCAGGCACCAGTGTTTGTCCCTGTAGGCAGGGGTTGGGGGCATGCAATGATGACCAGCATCTGCCCCACCCCTGAGAGATACAGGCGTTGGTGTATGTACGGCAACCCAGCCTACACTGGGTGTCACTTGACACCGAACACTCACACCCACCCTCCCCCTGAAGAAGGAGAGCAGTCTAAGGACACTCGATCCTTCTCTCCCCAGCCAGCCCTCCGATAGCACAGGTCCACTCCCAAACCTTGGTCGGCGGCGTCACGAGCAAAAATCCAACCGCTGCGCCAGCGGGCCGGGAAGGCCAACATTATTAATCCAGGGACTGCATAGATCTTCTTATTAAATAGTAATGAATTTCACTGCTGAAAGCTACATTAATGCACCCATGTAAAAAGTAGGGAAATTATATATTAGGGGACAAAGTACCCTGAGCCTCTGTGACTCTGTGGCATGACATTCGTCAGAATTTGGATGATCACACAATGGAAAATTTATTTTACATTAACTTCAGCACTTTCTCTGTATGCATTGGTAGGAGTATTTTTTTTCTGTGCCTTGACAGTGTTGAAGTTAGGGTAACATGCATACATGTTTGTGAATTGTCTTAACCATAACATCATTGTATGTCAGCGCATCATCCAAGGTACGGTAATTCCTCGGTATTTAAAACTGTATACTATATCTATGGAGACATTATCCAAAGTTGTAATATCACAATTAGAATTAGGGGTTGTGGTCAGGTAAATTTAGAAAAACACTGTTGCCTTGTTTTGTTTTTGGAAATCAGTACTATATTAGTGGTAACCCGTCATGTGGGTGACTCAAATTGAGCGACCCTATTTGAGTGCCTGGGTTGCATTAGAATAGCGAGGAGGAATGTGAGCCACTAGAGAACACAGCGAGGTACCATATGTTGAGGGAGGATCAGCTAGAGCAGGGTATAGAGCTTTGTTTGGGAGGGCCGATCCGAGCTGACCTTCTGTTGTGGTGGCTAAGAGCAGGGTCTACAACGGTGGAGGTCTGAGGTTTGGGACTGGTGCAGGGTTTATTTTTATTATGGTTGTTGTTTTTAATTCAGGGGTTTCTTTATCCCCGACTTTGTTTGTCCCCTGCTCGCAGGTTGCTCCTTGTCCAGTGTTCTCCCCCTGCATACTGCTACTTCACTGAGTAGCCCCCTCCCATGGTTGTCTCTGTCCCCCAGTGTCCATGACCCCCTGGAGTTTGTTATTTAAAAATGGGGGGTACCATATTCGGTGATTCTCCAGAGACCAACGTTATAGAGCTGAGAACTCATTCTATTAATTTTCTCTATCTCAGCTGTGTGGCCTTTGGAAAAAAAATGTCACAGTGGAGGCTATGCATCAAAGGTGGGTCATGTATGTGCAATTCACACATACCTGACCTGCATACGTCTGCACCTGTGGAGAGGTATGAGGTGGTCAGCATGCTAAGCTTTGGCCACCACCATGTGCTTGTCCACGGCCCTGCCCCCCCCCAGCATGAAGCTATGTGGGGGCTTATCGGAGGATGCAGCGAACTGACAGCCCTGAGTCCCAGAGTGGATCCCCTGCTCTTTATAAGCAAGGAAGTCTGGGAAGGTGCAGGAGCATAACATTTTAAAATGTCAGTTGAATGCTGGAATGGCTGCCCCCAGCTCTCACGTTCCACCCAGGGGCTGAAGCAGCACCATAGGGGATGTTTTGTTGTCCCATGGCCTGCAGGCTTTCCTTGGGGGGAGTCACACAATGGAAACAGATACAGCTGGGTGCCTGCTGCCATGTACTGCACCCTCTCACCTGGCACTCAGTGCACCTGTGAATGACACTGAGTGCAGGTTTGTCCTAGACATGCCCCCAGACTGGCCATGTATGTAGCTGCATGATAGGGTGGGGGATTGAGTGCAAAAGGGGTATACACCCCTTCCATGAATGATACTGGAGGTCTGCTGGATCCCTGATTCATGGTATTCTGACTTAGGGTTGCCTACATGCCACAGATATGCAGTGTGTAGGTAACCAAAACGTTTGTGCATAGACTGTATTATCTGTATACAAAAGCACGTGTTTTCTGTGTTATGCTGCCACACAGCACTACAATACACAATTCTGGCTGTGCATCCCAGGTAAAGATGTCACCACTCCCACTCCATGAGTGTGGCATAATGCGATTTGCCAGTCCATATATTACAAGTACAGTCAGGGATAGTGCCAGCTAACATTCCTCATGAATGATTGCAGACAAGGTTCTATGTAGTATTGCAAAATAGGCCCAGCACATGTCAAAATACCACACTGTATAGTGTCACATTTGTGGTGTTGGCTCCTCGCTTCCTTTCATGATAGATCAGAAACAGTAGGAACTGTAAATAACCAGGGCATATCATTTGTGAAGTTTCTACCATATGCTGACTGCTATTATGCTGTGGTGTGGCAAAATATTACATTTCTAATTGAATTAATTCTCCTGGCTGGAGTTATCAGTTATATGTCCAGAACTGTTTGTATTACACATTCCAAGCAGCCCCTTTAATCTAGTGGCTCACCTTCCAATCTACGGATCCTTGGTTGTTCAGTGTAATTCCTCAATTAGTATAGCTATTTCCCCCCATAAAATATCCTATACACTCCTATCTGGAATCCTATACCTCCTGCTAGAAATCCTATGCCTAATTGCTAGTGATCCTGTACTAAATAGAAATATGTCAACAGTGCAGTCAATCACTCACTCAGTCAAAATCTTTATTTATCCAGGCGGGCACCATTGAGCAAGGCTCGTTTGCAGGGTGGACCTGGTCATGAATACATCAAAGTACAGTACAGAGGCAGGTATACAAAAAGCAATAATATACAAGGAAGAAAAAGTATATACAGTATATACAGTACAGTACAAGGTTGAAATAAACAAAAAAAACACAGCATTATTTTACAATTGAAGAACTCAGCAGATGTAAAATCAACCATAGGTATACAGGGGTTATAAGCAGAGCTCTTTTGAGTGAGGCAGCCGGCTACTACACATATAGGGGAAAGAGGCCGTGTATGGGGTGGCAGGTTAGAGAGGTAAAGAAGAGGAGGGACATATTACAGACGACTGGGGGAAAAGTTGGGCTAAAACCACAGAAAGTGACGATGGCTGTCATGTACTTGTTTATTATGATAATGACGGAGGAGGGCTAGATAATTGGGACACTGCTATGGATGGGGTAGGATTTTAGCCAGGCTGGAGCAGACAGGGAAGGTTGGGTGCAGCAGGAAGAGTTAATAGGGAAAGAGTGAGAGCCGGGGTAGAAACATGGTGAGCGGCAGGATGGAAAGGAGGAGTTGCGGAACTAGTGGGCTAGCAGTGAGGAAAACATTTGCAAGGTGCTTTCATGTAGCGATCGTAGAGGGCCTTGAAGATATTCAGGCTAACAGGACAGCTCAGCTTCAAGTTCCTTTGTAAACCATTCCACAATGTGGGTAAAGAGAAGCTTAGATCACCTTTGCCGAAATGAGTGTTGACCCTTGGAACTTGGAGGGCAATTAGGGAATAGTTCCTTAGAGTGTAGGTGCCTAACACACTCCGGGGAATACAATCTGAGACATATGAGGGGAGCTTGTTGGTCACCACTCTGAAGGCCCACAGGGCGTCGTTTCTATTCCTCCTATAGTGAAGGGATGTCCAGTCTAACAATGAGTACAGGGAGCAGTGGTGTGTGGAAAGTGGAAGTCCAGTAATGAATCTGATAGCTCTGTGGTAGAGGGTGTCCAACTTAGCCAGTGCAGAGGCAGTGCAGTGGCTGTAGAGCAGGTCCACATAATCTATTAAAGATAGGAAGGTAGCTTGAACCAGTTGAGTCTTGGCCTCCTTTGTGAGCAGGTGGTTAATTCTGTAGAACAATCCTAATCTTTGTCTTAGTTTCTTCTGTGGTTCTTCGAGATGGTCGGCGAAGGAAAGTTTATGATTGAGCCAAACTCCTAGCTATTTGAATTTAGCTACATACTCTAGTTTTTCTCCAAGAACAGTGGTAATTTTGGGGGTAGACTCCCCTCCAACAGGAATTGCTGCGTGCAAGGAGGGGCAGAAGAGCATAGCTTTTGTCTTTTTCACATTGAACAAAAGCTTTCTGTTTATGAGCTGGTATTGTAGAAGTTTAAATTCAGCTTGGAGGTCTTCACAGGCTGCTTCTGGCATGGGACGACTTAAGTACAGTACAGTGTCATCCGCGAATAAGTGGATGTTGGCTTTTTTGATGGGGTCATTGATGTTGTTAATGTAGACTGCAAAGAGGAGGGGACGAAAGATAGAGTCCTAGGGTACGCCCATCAGCATAGGTTTAAATGGAGAAATATCACCTTCAGCTTTAACCTGCTGTGTTCATTCTCCGAGGTAGTCTACAAACCAGCACATAGATTTATGGTCCAGGCCTGAGGTGCTTAGGGAGGAAAGAAGCAGGCCGTGATCGACTGTGTCGAATGCCTTACTAAGATCCAAGAAAACTGCACAGACATGTGCATGTGAGGAGCAAGCACATCCACGTGTAGTCACAGGAAACCTCCCATGACATAGCTGAGATTATTGATGGGCACCATTGAAACTGGTGGCCCCTGGTTCCATGAGGGAAACACATCTATGAATCGTGGGTGTTACAAGGAATCTGTGCCTTATTTTGCAGGTACGTAATCTAATTTTCCTGTAACCTCATTTAATAACCGCTTGCTTTTCATACCTTGTGATCCCCTACCATAAAATAACTGAATACATAGGGTCCACCATAGGAACTGGGAACCCACAAGTAACATCATGCACCCACCTCATAATATTTTTCAAATCATTGATGGGCACTATTGGAATTGGTGACCCCTGGTTTGGTGTGGGTAACCTACTTATGAATGTTGGGTGTTATGAAGAACCTGCATCTTATCATGGATGAACTATACATATGCAGTACTATAATCTGCATGAACATTCATTTAGCATTCAATTTTTTATACCAAGTGACCCCTACCATAAAACAAATGAAATAGAAGAGTCGCCATAGAAACTGGGGACCTTGTGTTTGGTGGGGGAACCACCCTTTCCATGTTCTTGCTTTTACCTACCTTGAAAATGTAATTGCACGTGAGGAACCTGCACATTCACATGTAGGGCAGCACCGTTTCAGTTTGCAACGTTTACTGTTCAACATTGTTGTCATTACATTATGTATGTTGCACAACAACATAAAAGATTACATGGACAAGAAATAATTATCGCAATAAAGCACCACGCATATTGTGAAAACACAGTTAGTTACAGCTGCAGTAAAATGCATATGCTAGATTGAGAACTGAGGTGCAGAGATATCAATTAGGTGATGTATTTCAGTATAGCCACCTAACTTCACTAAAAATATCACCAACAGCAAAATCTGGTTCAATGTCAGTTGGCCTCCATCTGTATCCCCCTTCCCCTGGGCCGAGGATGACAACTGGCAGAATTGTCTAGTCTTCCTTTCCAGGTGAACAAAAACCAACTGAACTAAACTAAACCAAACCAAACTTATTTTTTTTATCTAAGATGTTAACCATAAACAGTGCCAGTTTTTTTAATAATCAATGAGCCATTAGAATAAAGTGGGATATTCAGAATAGCCGTACCCATAGTTAGAGATAATAGGATTTGCCACTAATATTTTAAGCACAAATTTATTTTTCATTTTTTCTGACAATGCACATAGTAATAACATTTGACTGGTATTCTTTCCCTTTATTTTATTTTGTTTTATTTATTGTTTACAGTCACTCTGAGTATCTGCATCTTGACGTGTACATTTATTGTATCTCATTATGAGAAAAGTCAAAGTCTTAGTCTGAAAATGAAAATTTGTAAAGGCTTTCCTTTGCTTAGGATCAGTTACTACATCAACATAAGGTTCCTATGAATTAGTTGCTTTTGCTTGAGCAAACCAATAACCAGTTCTCATGTTCTTTACGTGTAGCATGCCACTTTATTCTGCAGTTGAAACCAAATTGTTTTTAATACGTATCTTATATCAATCATTTAATTTCTTTTGCACGCTAGAAAATCCCATAATGGCTTCTGGCATGTCCTATCATTTAACTGAGAATCATGGAAAAAATATATGTTTCTTAACTTCTCTATGCCTGTACTATATAAACTACAAGAAATATTTTGTATAGACAGAAACATATTACAGCATGGTACTCTCTTTAATTTCTAATAAAGAAAAGATGAACAAAATGGCAATGTGTACCTCTGATTTCTTCAGTCTTTTCTGTGTGAAAATCAGATTATGTATAAAGACAATGGGCTGGGTTTTCAAAGCCCTTGAAAATCCTGTAGCTGCAGGAAAAACTTGGAGCAAGTGGCTTGCCATGTGCGGAGCCACAGTTTTCCTGCAGCTATGGTATTCTCAAAAGTGGAGCCGGTCTGCAATGGGCTCCACGATTTTTGCCAGCCTGCAGCTGTTTTTTCCCCACAGCTGCAGAAAAATGTTATGGCCAGTGGGACCAGGTGTAATATCTCACACAGCTACGGGGCTAAAACTACAAATCTCTGCAGCTGCGGAGATTTCGGTCTGCAACTGGAGCTGCAAAGTTGGATTTAGTCCCAGAAGGATTTGAAAATCTGGGCCTATGCATTTTTTAATTTTTCCACTATAAGACTAAGTAATTATGCAAAAGTTTGTAAATTATTCCCACTGAATTAGATTTGTGAGGTGTATACTCTTTTGTATTAATTTCAGAATTGTTTATCTTAGATGTAAATGGTTTGATGTTTTAAACATGCTGAAAAGCTGTCACTATAAATAACCATATAAAAGCCTACAGGATTGATTTTCTATCAGTCCTGAGATCAGCACAAGGTGTGCCAATCTACAGCTTCGGCAAACTCTGGGTGTGTCAAGGGACCCTGCACTCTGTTGTAAATAACTGGGGTCCCTGCACCAAAGTTGCAAGATTTGCCACAGACACAGGGTTCTGTCATACCTTTGGTACACCTGAGGGATTTGATGGAGGATCTCATCAAGCCCCCTACTCGGTGCAACCCTAGAAGAGCCATGACGGTGGGGTGGAGGTATTTATGCCTGCTAGATGGGGACTGGGGGCAGAAAGAGCAGTGGGTGTGCCATAGGGTCCAACAAGGGCATGGTTGCAGTGTCATGGTTCTGAAGTGACACCCAGCTGCAGTTCTATATTCAGTGGGACAGATCTGATCAGCCCCTTTAGAAAGGGGTTGGCATGGACAGCCTCTGACCTGAACCCCAGGTGACAGTAGCCTTGGCACCTGCCCTAGTGGTGATACAAGCCTCTTGCATGTGATGGGTGGCAGTGGCTGCAGGTTGTGGGGTGCACTTGATGGACAGGAACATTCCCAGGGCACTGTGACATTCCCTGGGTACTGTGACATTCCCCTGGTACACAGCCACCTTCATGGAGGTAGACTAATGTCTAACTACACTGTTGGGGACTGTGTCACCTCTGGGGCAGGTGCCAGGCCTGTTGCCACCTGGTGTCAGGGTCCATCCATGCCAACTCCCCTAAACCTGGGCCAGATGGCTCTGTCCCACTGAGTATGACACTGACACCAGGTGCCACATCAGAACCATAACACTTCTGCCATTCTCCTGTTGCCTCCTATGGTACTATCACTGCTCCCTCTGCCCCCAGTCCTGATCATCTATGCTCCCCACTTGCTGCCTTCCAAGGCAATGCCACAGAGCCCCAAGGCCAGCTCCTGGGTGGTCTAAACTCAGCCCCATCTTGTAACCATAGTGGTGCTTCTAAAATTCCAAATAAGGGGATGGTGCAGCCCCACAATGGTGCAGGCCCCCCTTGCAGCCTGACACAATGGCAGTTCTGCTACAAGAGTGGTGCAGGGTGACTTTGGTACAAAGCATTCCGATTGCAATGCAGCCTGCATTAAAATCGGGATTGCTGCAAACTTTGGCAAAAGGTGCCACTTGCATCAAAGCCCTTTGACATAGGCACCATATACCAAAGTTCAGCTTTTTAAAATCGGGAACTATACCTCTGACATCTACAGCACCAGACCTGTATATTAAGAGTAACAATCTGCATACATTTGTACATTTATTTAAAATAATTCTTACATTAATAATGAGTGTCTAAGATTGATCTGTGGCATTTTGAGTTACCCACCTTATATCCCTTGTACTGGGCTGTACATATATTGTCCCCAAAAATTAGACAAAATGGACCATTTTTAAGTTGGCCTCTACTTAATCTAAATAAATATATGCAACTCTGCAGGAAAATCTAAATAAATATAGAGCTAAAGAGTGAAACTGTAAATACTATGTGTATACATTTCATTCCAATTGTTGTTGTCACAAACAAATACTCTGTAGTTGTGGAGCTCTAATACAGTAACATACTGAAGAACCAATACTAAACTATGCCTTTTGGAATTCTACAGAGTGTAGCCATTCCAGAGGTACCACACGTATGTACCTTTACTACAAATGTCTGGCAGAAATGGTCCCTGAAATCATAAGGCGCTATGTTTAATCGGCAGAGGATATACTTGGGTCCAAATTGAAAAATGCACAGCATTGCTTCTCTGCCCTGTAGAACCCCAGAACACCATGTTTCTAGGTCTCTGTGAATCTTGGGCAATATAAACACAACGCAAAGGTAGTATTCAAATGTTGTTAAATTTAAGAGATGGTTTGAGCAGACTTGTGACACACCAGCTTTCTTTTTGTGAAGTAATTTTATAATTTCTCTCTCCACAGCCATTTGCTTGACTGACCTCCGGCTATCTTCATGACCCCCCTGCTTATACTTTGAATCCCTGGTCTCTTTTCTTGTCACGGGGGTTAAAACTTGTGGCCTATGCCCCCTTGTTTCCTTGGCATGGTGTTTGCCCTCTTTAGCAGTATTTGATAAAATGAAATAAGAGCCTATATATGTCTATGGTCTAGAGTGTGACAGCTGAGATTCAGTGTGAAAAAGTGCAAAATCATGCATTTGGGGTGCAAGAACCCAGGGGAGGATTACATGATGGGGTGGGGGAGATACTGATGGTCACCAAACAGGACAGAGATTTGGGGTAATTATATCTGATGACCTAAAGGTGGCCAAACAATGTGCCAAGGCTGTGGGGAGAGCCAATGGGATGCTGGGGTGCATAGGGAGGGGCATCACCAGCAGAAGAAAAGAGGTTGTGATGCCACTGTACACATCATTAGTGAGGCCTCATTTGGAGTATTGTGCCACATTCTGGAGGCCACATCTCCATATGGACATAAACAAGGTGGAGGCAGTTCAAAGAAGGGCAATAAAGATGGTGCAGGGCCTGCACCAAAGGTCATATCAGGAGAGACTGGGAGACCTCAGTTTGTTTACCCTGAAGGAGAGGAGAGACAGGGGAGATAGGATAGAAACCTACAAATATCTAAAGGGTGTAAATAGGATATCAGAGGGTAGCATCTTTTTTAGAAAAGAAGATGTTCAGAAATGAGAGGCATGACATGAGGTTGGAAGGGGGTAGACTAATGGATAATGTGGGGAAACATTTATTCATGTGAAGGGTGACGGATGCATGGAATAGACTACCAGCAGAGGTGGTGGGGGCAAACACAGTGGAGGAATTCAAAAATGCATGGGACTAGCGATAAGAATGAGAAGGTAAAGCCAGAGATCAAGTAGATCTGAGGCTTTTGCAGTAGGTAGGGAAAATGAGCAGATTGAATGGGCTAGCGGTACTTATCTGTCATCAAGTTCTATGTTTCTATACTGATATTAAGGAGGAGACTGTAGATTCTAGCTAGGGGTTTCAAAAGACAGTTGTGGGCCTGTCCTGCCCCTGAGGAACAGGTTAAACCCTGAAATGATAAGGACCGCTTAGATTGTTGACTGCAGCTAACTGCACCAAGCTTTGTTTGATTGTCTTTCAGTGACTTAAAACTTTCACTCTTAACTTAGACTGTGCAGTGCACTTTTCTTCTAGTTTGTGACTGTCCTTTGGCACCTGAAATTGGTCCAAATACTCCATAATCTGATCCTTGGTTTTAAGTATTTTCATACAGTGGAGGTTAGAATCACTGGCCTACAGTTATCTGGGTCCTTTCCAAGTCTGTTTTCCAATGCCATATGGTGCTACTAGTAAGAATGGGTTAAACAGTGGCATCATGTGTGGGCTCCACCAGTCTTCATGCACCTCACCAGTTTCCAGTAATGTCTTTATTTATTTATTTATTTATTTATTTATTCATTCTTGGATTACAATATGTCTGAGCACAGACAGCTCATTTACAAAGGTTCCACGTCAGTGGGGAGAGGAGACAAAACATACAAAGGGGTAAAAGTATGTTTCCAAAACAGTCAAATAAAGTGAGCAAATATATATGTATCTATACACAGTTTTATCGTTCTAATAGGAGGAAAGCGTAGATGAGAGGGAGAAGGATAAAGATGGGAGAAAGAAAGAATGGTAGGAAGTGGCAGCCATAGGCCTTGTCAAGCTGGTGTGGGAGAGTAGGGACAAGGGGGAGGTGGGCAGGGGAGTAAGAAAGGTAGGAGGTGGCAGCCATAGGCCTTGTCAAGCTGGTGTGGGAGTGGTTAGGGCAGGGGGGGTGAGGTGGTTGGGGTGGTAAGAAAGGTAGGAAGTGGCAACCATAAGCCTTGTCAAGCTGGTATGGAAGGGGTAGAGGCAAGTGGGGTGATGTGGACGGGAGGTAGCCAGGGGCCTTGTCAAAGTGCAAAAGGGGGTGTAGCCTCAGAATTATAAAGGTAAAAGCTTTGATTCAGGGTTATCCAGTTGTGAGGAGAAGACTGAATGCTAGTAGATGGGAGTCTCAGGTGAAGCAGTCACAAGAACTGTTGGCCATGAGATGTTGGCGTAACTTCAATTTGAATGGTCTCAATTTAGGTAGGGTAGTTATTGCAATATGAGGAGTATTAAACCAGTGAGGTGCTCTGTAGGCAAATGAGCATTGTCCCTTAGCTGTCCAACATCTGGGAACATGGGGATGATGGCTGTTTGAGCTTTGTGTATGCTGTGAACTACAATGGGGGCTTAGCAGGTTTGCGATGCCTAGTGGCAGGAGGCCAAGAAGTGCTTTTTTGGCTAAAAGACAGGTTTGGTCTTGGATCCTCCCAGAAAGCTGTAGCCAACCAGTCTCAGCGTAAAGATCACAGGCATGGGTGAAATGTGTGGACCCCGTGAGTAGTCTGCATGCCTTTTCAGAGCAATGGATATCATGCGCGACAAAGACATGGGGGCTGCTTCATAGATAACAAGACTATAGTCTGCAATGGATATGACAGAACTGGGAAAAATGTCTGAAAAATCATTTCCAGAATACCATCTACTTGTATTACATCCTTACCCTCCTTCTGTAACATTGGATGGAAACTTTTCTGGTCCTTGTAATTTATTCATGTTCAACTTGCCTAACTGTAGAACAACTAAGAGATACATGATACCATAGGACTGCAAGCATCCTCTACTGATCTCTTGATTGTCTCATGTGATGTCTTCCAATACCTCTGTGGTAAATACTAAAAACCAGAGTCCGGAGATTTGTGGCAGAATTTTTTTGTTATTAGTCCATTTGGTGGCTTCTCTTAGTGAGGAGGAGAGAGGGAGTGGTTTGTTTGCAAGCAAACAGGGGAGCCAGAGTTGAGAAGTGTATGTGACAAAAGTGAGAGTGACTGTGAGAGCACTTTCTCTTTTTGGGAGGCACATTTAGTTAACAAATAAAGATTATGCTTTGTTTTACTTTATTTTATTTTACCAAGAGAGATAAAGTCTTGCATAGGTTGTGTACAGAATTGGGGACAACTCAAATGGAGCAGCAGGTGGGAGAAAGTTAATGTCCTCAGAGTGTACTGCAAACATGACAGTGCTGCATACTGTACCTCTCAACTGTACCACATTATGAGGAACATTCCTCATTTTACTTCACAAAAGCTCTCTGTTCCACATTGTGAGGATTTGTTCCACATTCAAAGTCAACATTTTAAAGCAAAAATCCATAGTAAATGATGCAAAAATCTATTATTCAATTAATAACAGACTTTCTAAACATAAATGCAACATGCTAACAGTGTTTTGAGCTTCTTTGGTAACGATTTGATTAAGTGTTCCACATTTTGCCCATTGTTTCACATTTTGACAGGCAATGTTCCACATTTGGGGGACAAAAGGTTGGGAGGTATGCAGTACTGCAGGTATGAATATAGTAAATGTTAGAAAAAATGTTTCTAGGAGAATGGAGTGTATCTGTCACTGTTTAATTTCTTGGGGATTTTAGGAAGGAATGAAATCACATTTTGCGAATGCTGTTAGGAGAAGCTAGTGGTGGGAAGTAAAGCAGGCTCCACTGTGACTTTTAAGGAGGAAAGTATTGCTAGCGAATGGGGAGGGAGTAGATTCATCATTATGCATCTACTGATTATAAATCCTGATGATGAGTTTAGTATATGAATAAATTAAGCAAATTGTAACAACCTGTGTATTGCTGAACAGCTATGTAACTGTATGTCTTTGTATGTAATTTCTGTGATGTGGAACCTTTGAAAAAGAGTCTCTGACTCAAAGGTACTTTCCGAACCCTCTATAAATGAATAAATAAATATTAACAATGTACTCTATGGTGTGTGTCATGCTGGGACAAGGTCACGCCTTGAGAGTTAAAACATGAGGCCACAGGCCAAGTGCATTCAACACCAAAAAGTGACATTATCCCAGCACAACACACACCCTGGAGTGCATTCCTGCTATTATACAATGACTCATTTAAACAGAGAATAAAAAACAGAATAAATACTGGTTAAGCATAGGGTTTTTTGTTGTGTGTTTGTTTTTTTAGCATGAAAGCATATTTTGTAAGAAACTAGTTCTTTTTTACTTTTTGTCTACAAGGTGGAGTTGTTCTCACTGAGCTGTTTTGATTAAAGAGCAACTCTGCACTTAAACATATGCTTTTGTAAACAAGGTGTTTCAGCTGTTACAATTTAATAGAGAATACATTTTTTTCATTTTCAATGTTTCTTCCACATTTTACAAGCTATATTGGTAGTCCATCTAAAAGGTATGTGTAGAAAACATTTGAAAACAGTTGTCTCTCCCTGTTTACCTCATAGTGTCTCTGTTTATGACATCATAGTGCTCACCAGGACAACAGACTGTGATGTCACAAAACAGTAATTCTGTGGTTAGCAGAGGAAAGTTAGATACATTTTGAAAGACTCAGTGAAATAATTGCTGTATTATCTACAATTCTGCATTAACCAACAGCAGAGGGAAGTGAAAAAATAACAAAGAACTAAAAAAAATACAGTTACAGCCTAATTGGTGTAAATCTAATGTTTTAAGATTTTTATTATAATAGAGAGTTGCTCTTTAAAGGGTTGCCTTTGCATGTCTCTCTCACTCCCTCCCACCAAAAAAGTTGTTCTCTGGTTAACGTAGTGTATTTTGCCTGGTATCCAAATCACATGTAGAGTTGTGTGAAATTAGAAAATTTCACCAAGCGAAATATATTGTGCAATCCCCTCATTTTGCAAAATATTTTGCAGGGGTGAAATTAGAGGTGGATGAAGTGACAAAAATACACTATGCGGAGTAATCTGTGAATTTTCCCCATTTCACATAGTGAAATATGAAATTTTGCCTGTGGAAAGACAAACTTTCACCTATGGAAAGGCAAAATTTCATCTTGTAAAACAAAATTTTGATTTCCAAGGTGAAATTTGGCATTTAGAGTTGAAATTTCTCCTTCCAAGGCAAAAATTTGCTTTCCGCAGGTTAAATTTCAGCTAGGTGAAAACGGACGAAAATGGGAGAAATTTGCAGATTATTCCACATGGCAAAATCTGCCACTTTGACACAACCTCACTGGCAAATTTTAAATTTGCTGCATCTCTATGTGAAATGCAAAATCCCCCAGCAAAGTGCGGAATTTCGCCCGTGAAATGCTAATTTTGCCAACCGTAGGCGAAATTCCACATTTGAGAAGAGCCAGAGGGGGATAATAACTAGTCAACTATTATTGTACACATCTAAGTTTAGAGCCCAATCTAGTGCCTTTTTTTAATTGCAATAAATAATTTAAGAATGATTTTAAGGCAGTGAGCCAGACAAAAATGGGGCTCCACTGGACCAGTACTGTAACAGATTGATTTCTTGACAAACTGGTTAAGGTAAAACAATATCAATTAAAGTCCTCTTGTGTAGAGTTCTAAAGTAATTCAGATTATATTGTAGGAAACGAAATCCTTATTGCTTAGGTTTCGATGCTTCTAAGATTATTGATGCTAATTTTGTTAATAATTTGCATAAAAAATAACTTCAAAGCAAAACAACCATTGCATAAGTTACCTTACTCTCTACAAATAATTCTTCCTGTTCTCCAAGCCATTAAGTAACTCTTTTCAGCTATAGCTTGTAAGGGGAAATAGTAAGTTAGAAAGCCGCTCCTGATGGCAATTTTTAAAAAGAAATCAGCCTGCCCTGGAATTGGGAAAACAGGAGCCGCTCAGTGCGGTGCAGTGTAAGGCAAGCATGCACATGCGGTGAATACAGAGACAGTCTGAAGACTCATGTTATGGCAGTTTTAAAAAAAATTGCAGTTTGGCTTCCTAGTGGTTTTGCCTTGGCAGTGGATTTCAGAAGTAACAGTGAAAGGGAATTTGTGTTTATTTGGGGGGAGGTGGGAAAGGCTGTATGATATGATAACAACTTGGCAGGGGCATTATGGGGAGAGGGAGTAATATGTTGCCAGTTCTACATGCAAGAAGGTCACATATGTGCCTGGACATGATATGGTGATATAATTACTGACTAGCACTTTTTCCCATACAGAAACCCAGTTATAATTTGTCATTACAACCAGCTGGTTATAACAGCAAACATGTGCTGGGTTTCCCTTTGACCACACATGCGCCAGTCACAATCTTCTTTTAGTATATGACGTTCGTTCCCAGAAGCAAAGCCCCTCGCAGTCAGCGGTTGGTTTTTTAATTGAAAAAAACAAAATAAAGAAGTCTATACCTTTGAAGGAAAACCAAATGGAAAAACAACACACAGTCCGGTTTCCCCTGTCCATACGCAAGAGTCAGTGGGTCTCCTCTTCATACCGAAGAACACCACAGCCCTGCAACTGCCGTTTGCCTGTAAGTTTAAGTATACCAGAAACAAACTGAAAAATACAGACACAACTACCTTTAGTTTCTTCACTTCTTCCTACCTCAGATAAGTGAAGCACTATAACTTGGCAGACCATGGACCGCTAAGACTTCCAATTGGTCAGTGGTTGCCTGAAAACCGATATGTTTATTTTCTATGATTGCTGAGGCAAAAAAGCACATGCTAGCAATTATAAAAATTAAAATATTGGGTGGTGTGTGTAAAACTTGATTTTACACACACACCCTCATTGAGGGATGCATTTTATAAACCCCAAGGTCGATTATGTAGCATCACACAACTTGGGTGTGTGTAAAATCTCATTACACACACCACCCCATATATTATTCTCTATTTTATGCTCAGGTAGCATCACCATTCCAGGCATACACTGACCAATCAGAATGCAAAGAATGTTCTTGCCATTGTATAATGAAATTAATACCATAGTAGCTCAGATAACATGATTTATACAATGGGTTTTGTGTCCATGCGTGCTGCATAAATAATAATGTTTCATTAACATTCCCAATGTCTCATGCAATGTTATTTCCAAATTTCCTTGTAGCCAGCCTAATATCCTTTCCTCATTCTTTTTAGTGCTTGTTTATATCTGGTCATATTTTACATGATCCTGCTTTCCATGCCAGCCTTAGTGTCAATTTATAAATAGATCTTGTGGCCAACAGATTGATAGCAGTAAACAGTACTTTGTTGAGGCAATATGATTTATGTCAGTTTTTAAAAGTAACTAAAGCCAATATAATATATAGAATGAAGCACAAGTTAGTGTGTGTAATGAGAAGTTTATGCACCCCGAGGTATTAGATGCTACATAAACCCCGAGAGCAAAGCTCAAGTTTTTTTTAAAGCATCTAACATTGAGGGGGGGTGTAAACTTTGAGTTTGCACACACGGCCCCATATTTTATTTTATATAATTGCTGGCTCTCATTTTTTCACTTCAGCAATTACATAAAATAAAGAGTTTCAGTTTAGCTGCAGTCTGACCATGTTTTTTCCTTCGCAGTTGGATGTGCCGGAGACGAAGTTTCCATTTTTTTGAATTTTTTTTTTTCATTTGAATTAAGTGAGTTTCAGTATTTCCAGGTAGGAGACTCTTTTGTTAGTTTAAAAAAACTTACCGGTGAGTTGGAGCGGCAGTGAGGCTTCCAACTGTAAGTCATGGCAACAGCTTCTAGAGAGGGCACAGAGGTGACTGGCGAATGCGCAGAGGAGGGGAAACCCAGCATGTGTTTGCCACTCTAAACACTCCTTTATAACAGCAAATTATGCCATGAGTTTTCTTAGGAGAAAAACGAGAGCCAGTTGTTATTGGCTGCTTATTAATATGAGTTCAAAGGAAAGGAGTTTAAAGAACATGGGACATCTCTCAGAAAACTTAAAAAAAACAGCAACAATAATATTTGCACATAGTTCCACTTATATTTCTGTATTTTCTGGATTGATCTTCCCATTGTTCTTTACTACTGAGGACAGCTGCTTGGAAATAGGATCCTTTCCTTTCACATTTCAACTGCTTCTTCTGCCTGTCTACACATGATGGCATAATTGTTGGCGAACACATCATGATTGGTTACTGCAGAAAACATTGTGATGTAACAAGCAGGATATGTTGATATTATGTGTGAATAAACAGCAGGAGACAATGAAGTCTGAAGAGCAAGGATCCTGGGTCCATCCCAATTTCCTTAGTAAATGAGGATAAGGAATATAAAAAAGTAACTATAGGAAATACAGCTGGAACTGTATAGAGTTTAGTAAGTTTTCCTGTAGACATCACAGGCTCTTTAGTGAACAATGAATTCAGAATTGCCTATACTAACACTGCCTGTAACATGGACCCAACTGCTTGTACCGCTGCCATGGTATATGGGAATCTGGATCACAGTGGTACCAGGTAGTACTAATTGGGCTGTGCATCAGGTGGGTGGCTGCTTATGAATATGTATAAGCACATGCAGAGCACTGTGTTGCTCCCTGTGCTGCCTGCTGGTGCAGTGTAACATATGCCTCGAGGCAGGGGACTGCTCCGAATACTGAGGCTGAATCCCCATTCTGCCTTAGGTCAGTAAACTATGCACACAAATGGCATAGACAAGGTAGTCTGTGCCACAGTGCTGTCTTACAGTACCATATGGTGCCTACCATATGGGTCCAGTGTGCTGCATGTAGGATCAGGGGATATATGGAGCCAGCAGCCATCTACATGGGAAACATTTCTGACTACATGACCACCAATGTGGCTGCCAGCCTGCCCTGGATACAGCACTTCTGTGCAGATCGCATACAAATGCCATGGCTGATACCACTGACGTTATGGTAGGCTGCACTCAGCCCAGGACCCTGGCACCCCCATCATGCATCAGACAGGGTTTTGCCACCAGCCCAGAGTCAGATACTGCTGGAACTACCAGCAATGTCCATTCATGAATCCAACCCATCATCTACTACAGAAAGCACCCTTTGTATTATCATTGCATATCTGTACAACTTGTATATTCAACAAGGATTTCACCACTGAACTATCTGCAGCAGATTATATGTCAGTGGACTTCTATAATGTTGTTAAACAAGATACACTAATGTCAGGACTTTTATGTTCAACTGATGTCATGGACTTACACATACAGTATTTCTAAATGAATGGCATTGAATATTTTTTGATGTGCTACAGTATGTTTCCATACTGTTAAAGAAAAGGTAGTCCTGTTAACTACTTTAGTTTTCATTTAACTTTGCAGGGACAGCAAGAGTGGAGCATTCCTACAGCAGTAAAGTGACCAGACACAGAAAACAGGGAGCTGCATGTTGGGCATACAACAACTGAAGGATATTCACAAGTTTTACAGGACCCAGGGATAGAAATCAGAAAATTCACGCTTCACTGACACATTTAGAAATGCTCTGACATCTGCTTAGATTCCTGTGGATTGCAAAGCAGCAAATAACTACCACTTTTCAAGAGCAGACCAAGAGATGTGTCAAGTATTGGTAAGTGCTGTCCAGTTGATTTGACATGAATTGTGGGTACATGGTTTGTAACAATGTTATGGGATTTAGTCAGAGAACATCTTGAAAAACCTAGCTGGAAACACTCAGTATGGTAAAACGCAGGTGCCCTGCTTGATGAACTTCAGTAACTGCCACGGTAAATAAAAGACATGCACTAGACAGCCTACACTGGATGTCTCAAACGGCAGGTGATAGATCAAAGATTAGCGTTTAAGTATGAATTAATTATACAGAAAGTTTGCAGGTCTGCTAAATTGAAACACTGCCTTAAAAGTGGGAAACAAACTGTAAATGGTAGCCTTTCTAACTGGAAAGAGGTGACAAGTGGAGTACTTCAGGGTTAATGGGCTTGTCTTGTTCCTTGAGTTCTGTAAATAGTTTAGATGGGAACATTCAAACTAGGCTGTCGTCATTTGCCAGGGATACCATGGTTTAAAGTTTAGCCAGTAATATGAACAATACAACCAGGTTTAAAGTGATAAGGATGTTTTCAGGTAACTGGTCTAACAAATACGGATATATGAAAATCACCAGCAGAAAAAGGCCTTAAGGTCTACCAAGTCTGCTCAGTTGTGCAGCTAGCAGTCCCTATTTTGCAGCTGCCCCCCCGCCCCCTCTCCCTTCCCTTTTGCTCTGTCCCATCCCTCTTGATGCCCCCACTGTTCTACTGGATACCACTTCTGCCAGCAGTGTATTCACCCAGCCACCACCCTCTCCATAAAAAAGTGTCTCCTCATCTCCCTCCTTACCTTCCCCCCTCCAGTCTCAAATCATGACCTCAGCTGTCCCTCCCCTCCCTTAGTTTGAAAAGCCCCTTCATACAAGACTTGTTTATTCCTTTCATGTACTTGAAGGTTTCAATCATATCTCCCCTCTCCCTCCTCTCTTCCAGTAAGAACATGTTCAATTCCCTCAGTCTGCTCTCATGTGGTAAGTCCCCCAGACCTTCTATCATCTTTGTCACCCTGTGTTGCACCCCCTTCAGAAGCTTAATGTCCATCTTCAGGTATGGCTACATGAACTGCATGCAGTACTCCAGGTGTGGCCTAACCAGCGAGCTATACAAGGGCAGAATCACCTCCCCCCTCCTGGAGGATATACCCCTAGCAGTACAACCCAGAATCCTGTTGGCCTTTTCAGTCACCTTTCTACACTGTGCTGAATTGTTCATTTCCCCCGTAATGAGCACCCCCAGATCCTTCTTCTCTTCCTCAGTCACCACCAACTGCACATCTCCCAGATGGTAGCTCCTCCTCGGGTTTTTAGCCCAAAATGAAGCATCTTGCATTTTTTGCCATTGATTTCCAGCTGCCAGGTGTCTGACCAGGACTCCAGCTTTGATAGATTATCCTGCAGCCCCTTAGGTCATTTACCACTGCTCATATCTTGATGTCATCAGAAAACAGACTAATTCTGCTCTTGATGCCCACCAAACTATCTGCAATGAATATCACAAACAGCACTGGTCCCACCAGTGAGCCCAGCAGAACTCCACTCATCACCACCCTTGGGGATGATAGCTTCCCACCCACCATCACTTTCTGCTGCCTCCCCTTCAGCAAATGGTTAATTCAATTATTTATGTACCCTCCCCCAATTGGGGGATTACATTAAGGCTCTGCAGAGTCCCTCACAAACCACCATCACCAGTTTGCTTGTTCCTTCTCAGCCCCAAGGACTTGGACTGAGTGGGGACAGGAGGAGGAGCAGAAGATTCAGCACCCCTCCATGCCATTCAGGGAAAATTGTGCCACTGCCACTTCCAGAGTGAGCCATCTGTGTTCAGGAGAGCAGGAGATTCCTCCCGCAATTACTGAAGACCTACTGGACACTTAAGCAGGACCAGGCAAATAAGCCAGGGACACAGAAAATAATTTAAAGGCAGGAGCCCTTTGGAAATAAAGACTTTTGAGGTCAGTGCTCTTGGACTATAAATCAACAGCCATCTTAGCCGCCTCTGACCTTGATAAACATGTGGTCAGAGGGTGGTAGCAAAGTCAATTAGGCTTCAGAACCTGCAAGGGAGCCACAAAGGGCTTTAGCAGACACTGGTGAGTTTCTTAGTCTCACAGAAGTGAGGCAGCCAAACAACCATCGAGTGGCTGTCAGACAGATCCTCCAAATAGACTGACAGGAGGCAATTGGCCAACCAGGAAGCTGGCTGCTTATGGTGCATATGAGTAATTTTCCAGCATGACAGCAGTCTCCTGGAGACATGAAGGGAGTCAGACGTCTTGTCTTGTACAGTGAGAAGGGAGCTAAGCATAGCTTTGGAAGGGTGGAGAAGTGTATTGATAGCCACTAAGATAGAGACTGCTGGTGCAGCATAAGATGAGAGAAACTGAAATCTGCAGCTGAAGGCTGTCAGTCTGCTGCGGTGAGCCACCCTACAGTTGAGCTCAGTTTGCATAGGAGAAACTTTTCCCTAATCAGACCAGATGGGTCTGCTTCTTTATCACAGTTAAGTATGGCCTAAGGCCCCCATGCTGACCCCCCTAGCCCAAGGACCTGCAGAGTTCAAACAAAACAACAGTACAGCACTTCCAGAGAAAAGACAGGCAGTCTTGACACTGAGTGAACAGCCCCAACATTAATACTGAGATATGCAGATGGTCCTATTCACTGGAGACCAAAGATATCGGAATGGGGGGTCCTCTACGGCCATGGCCCTACCACTTTCATAAGTGGCCCCAACAATTTTTGCAATTTACTAGGGGAGAATTTACCCCTTACATCCTTGGCCCCACCCCTTTTCAGACCGTTCCTTCATCAGTGTCAGAGACAGAGAATAATAAAGACAAAGACTATTGCAAATTCATACTGCTTCATTGGTGTACAGTAGACACTGTCTGTAGAACGCCTACTGTGTCCCAGTGCTTCCAATAATCCAGGTCTTCATCAGGGGGTGTGCTGACAAAACAGAAACACAGATCTTAAATACCACCCAATTAAAGTGGTAGTAACAGAAATTGTGAAACTAGTTTTAAGAAACATTAGAAAAGTAAAAAAAAACAAACTTCTGCAGGATCAGGCATCTGATCCAGGTGGGCCACACTGAACATATAATTACTGATAGTACAAAGTACTTTTTTTGTTACTGTTAAAGGCTGGTTTGCCATTTGTGATGTAATTAGTGAGCTGCATGACATATGTTGTGTGGTGGCTTGAAACAATTATGCACCACATGATTGACTGGAGAGTAGATGGAAACTTTTTATGCTAAAAAACAAACTGACTGGAATACAGTAACAATAAAAAACAAATTATTTCTTATTTAAGAGATGTGTGTGTGGGGGGATTAATTGCTGTGCTCCATATTTATGATTTTTGAAAGAGATATGTGATGTGTGTGGTGGGGAGATCAGTTATTATGTATTTACTTATTGAATTTTGTTGATCGGGTAGGCCCACTGAGACCACTTTCCAAAAATAAGTAGGAAACTCATCCTAATCCTACTGCTGATGTCAGGAAAGATCCACCATAACCCAGGCCCCCAGACAACTCCTGCCCAGACTCCAGCACCAGATGGCCAGCTGAAGATTGTGGCATTGAACATTGGGAGCCTCCTGGCCAAGCTGACACAGCTGGAGTCCTGGGTGGCACTTACTCAATCAAACATCTTAGCATTGACTGAGACCTGCTTGTCTATGCGTACATCCGAATTGGCAGTTTCTATACCTGGCAACAACTTGCACAGGCTGGACTACGCAGGGAAAAAAGACGGCAGATGTTTAATCTATACCCACAACCATCGGCAATGCTACAGAGTCCAACTTATGGCCACCAATAATGACTGCGAATGCCCAGCAATCAAAATCCTGATAGGCAAGGGGCGTAAATGCCTGATTGTCATGGCAGTCTACATCCCAACTGGACAGCAGCAAGCAGGGCTTGAAGCATTCACTAACCTCTACACCCAGGCAAGCCAGAACAAGGAAACTGTTATACTTGGGGATTTTAACTCTAACTGGCTTGCCAGCTTCTGGACCACACACAGAGACTTGGTATCTGGACTCTACCTAATGCAGATGGTCAAGAGCTGCACCTGTACAAACTACAGCACAGGCACAAGCCCACTGATTGACTGGGTGTTGATAATGCACCTGAAGCAATTAAGGATTAAGGGATATCAAGGTACTCCTCGACATCCTCAGTGACCACTCATCTATCCAATGTGAATGGATGACTAAACAGGCCAAGCCTCCCCCCAAGATTGGTGAGGACTAGAGTTGTTAAAAATAGCTCACTGGTCAACTGTAGAAAATACCACAAAGGAATACATTGGAGCTTCCTTGACTCATGCCTCTCTGTGGACACAGCCTTGGAGCTCTTCCTCAATCACATCAATGCAGCTGCAGATACGTTTGCCCCTTATCACAAGAAGATGATTAAAGGATGCTGTATGGACTGAGCTACGCTGGAACTGCTAGGATTGACGTGGCAGCAGAATCTACTCTGGCACCAGGCAAGGGCAACAGGGACTGCTACGGATGTCCAAAACTACAAGGCAGCACAAAACAAATGCACTTGGGCAATCGGTCAAGCCAAAGCTACCTACCATAAGAACTGACAGTCCCAATGCTGGGGTAATGGGAAGAAATTTTGGGCCTCTATTAAAAACCTTATCGGAACCAGTGACAGATCCTTCCCACCATGCTCCACCACAACGATGAAGCAATTCTAGATGATGACAATATGGCCGATATGTTTCACAAAGCATTCATGGATTACAGTGCTGTCCTCCCCCCAAAACTGGCTACCTATCCCAAAGGAATACCGGAAAGTGACCGATTGCCAACCCCCTCCAGCACTAGGAACTGCCCTTCCTTCTGCTTCAGATGGGTATCCATCAAGGAAACAAGGAAATACCTCACTAGAGTCCTCGGCAAAACAAGGTTGGAAGATGATGTTATTGACATAAAACTGATCTCCATCACACTATCTGAGGTAATTGGATCTATCACCAAGCTGTTCAACTTATCACTCTGCCTGTCCACTTTCCCTACCATCTGGAAAACTGCTGTGGTCACACCTGTGCACAAAGGGGGTGACCAGTCATTAGTATCGAATTACAGACCCATCTCAATTCTATTTCCACTCTCCAAAGCACTGGAAAGAATCATAACTGACCAGCTCATGGATTACCTGCATAACTACGATCTCCTCTCCCCCCATCAACATAGCTTCTGCAAGATGCATAGTACTAATACCACCCTAATTGATTTCACTGACTACGTGCACGAAGTACTTGACCAGGACCAACTGGTAAGGGCAATCTTTATAGACCTAACCAAGGCTTTTGACCTTGTGGACCACCAATTGCTGCTCCACAGGTTAAGTGGCCTGGGGCTACCCCCGATACATTGAGGTGGTTCACCAGCTATCTGTCTGAACGGTTCCTGAAAGTAAAACTCAACAGTGCCATTTGTGACACCTGCGAGGTCACAGTAGGGGTCCTTCAGGGGTCTATACTGGGCCTGCTCTTATTCAGGCTATTTGTGAACAACCTCCCTGACCCTTGCTCCACATTTAGGATCCTGCTATATGCTGACAACATGGTAGTATTCTCCTGAAACTCTTGCCAAGAAGCTCTGTCAAGGGATCTGCAGTACAATTTTAACCTCCTACAGAACTGGTTCAAAGACAGCATGCTGGTGCTCAACAGCAAAAAAAGAAGACAATGCTCTTTGCTGGTTGACAAAAGATGAGATCTACTGCACCCCTCTCCATTACCTGTTGCTCTCATTCCACCCTGGAGCAAGTGTCTTCATTCTGCTATCTTGGACTCACAATAGATGATTCCCTGTCGTTCAACGAACACATATGCAATATCACTGCTGCTGTCAACAGGAAATTAGGGGCCCTATACAGGCTTCAGTTCTGCCTCACTCTCAAGGCTAGGGTTCAGGTGATCAGAGGTACAATTCTACCTATCCGGGACTATGGGAATGTAGCCTATGGTGCAGCCTGTGATACAAGCCTGATCAGAGTACACACTACTCTCAATAAAACCTGTAGATTTATGTTAGGTGCCGATTGCTTAACACATACGTGCAACCTATATATTAGGACTAACTGGCTTCCACTTATGGATTGCATTAAGCTTCATGACTGCCTTCTGGGATAGAAGGCCCTACAAGGACTCACACCTCCCTCACTTCAAGCCTTATTCCATCCTGCCCCAGCCGAACATGCCACAAGAAGCGTCACTAAGCAAGTACTAGCAGTGCCATTCAGAAGGACTGCCTTGGGGAGGTGAGCCTTTGCAGTACAGGCTCCCACTTGGATAAATGAACTCCCACTTACAATTAAAAGCATTGCACATCTCGGTCCCTTCAAGTCAAAGCTTAGGAACTCTATCTCCTCTCCAGTAAGCTGCTACTGCCACTCCTAACCCAGCTGTACCAACCTCCTTATGCCTTGTGCCACGCCCAAGGTCCATCCTGCTCTCTCCAGTTGGATCAGACATTCCCAGCGCACCACCTGCCCATGCCTGCCTATCCTCCTTGTACCCCCCCAATGGGCCCTCATCTATCTACCCACCTTCACCCTTCTCATCCCACCCACCCTTGATGAGTCCACCTCCTGTTCCAACTCTGTCCCCATATCTGACTCCAATATGACACTTAATCCTGATCCCCCCCACACTGTTTGCTAACTACCATTGTACTTACTCTCCCGGATGAAGATACCTTTGTACCCCCTTAGGTGTCGGTAATGCTGTATTGCTACTAGTTTTGATCACTTTAGCTAATACAGAATTAGACAAGTGCACTTTTAATTACCAAGTCCACTGTGTGAACTGTATCCCCTTACACTCTGTACCCATGCCCTGGATGTTTTTTGTCTTTGTTATCCTATGCAACTGCTTACACAATGTTTCTATTTAGAAGTTATTGACAAAGGTTTGTAATTCCAATTACTCAAATAAACAAGACTAGAAGTCCCTTTTTCAGGGACAACCGGGGTTTAGGAGGGGAGATGCAGATGGTAACCAACTGAAACTGAACCAGATTAAGCTGTTGGTGGCATTTTTAGTGAATGGGGGAAATTTGGCCAAGACACCAGGGAAATTCCCCTACTGGTCTGTAGGGGGCGCTGCTAGCTGTGAGCATGGCCAGTCCTGTGAGAACTCCAGTGAGGATGGATGCAGCAGAGGTGGGGGAGAAGGCCTCCTCTGATACCCTGAATTTGCAAGAGGATCCTTTGGATAATGAGATTGTAATGTCTGTGAGTGATACAGAGCCTGAAGTTCAGGAAATTTTTGTGTAGACAGAGCATCTCAGTCAGCAGAACGCTGAAGCTGAACTTATTGCAGAGAATGTATTTATTAGCCCAGCAGTGGATAAAGAAAGAAGTTTGCAAACAGAAATCCTAAAACAAAATGAGAGACATTTACTAGCGCAATCCCACTTGAATGAACAACTCGCTCTTTTGAAAACTCTAACAGCCTGTCAAACAATCGGGCCCTTCTGTCAGTGATTCAGATGATGAGACAGTATCAAAGGTCTGCATCCAGGTGGGTGAGTCAGAGATGCTTAAAGTTATTGCTGTTACATTATGTGATTCTGTGGCTAAATTACTAACTACAGACTGTATAAATCTAGCTACTGCAGCACTTAAAATACCTGTTTTTTTGCTGAAAATAACCATGGATAATATAGTTGGGGAAAGTGAGTGTATTGGGGTAAAACATTCAGGACAGACTCCTCCACCCTCCTGGGAAGACAAGTGTATAACTTCCATGGACAGTCCTAAAACTTTTAAACCCCCCACTTTGTCTCGGCAAAAGGGATTTGTGTTTTAATGCCGAAAATGTGACTCCCCGGTTACTCTGTCTAAACAAATTAATTTACTGGTGGTTTTTCAATCTAACGATGGCCTTCAAGAGAACCTGACTGTGTTTTCTTTCAACTCCAAGGGTCAGCCAGCAAAATTGGGGTTTAGAGATGAAGTGAAAGAGAAAAGAGCAGCTCTAACGCTAACAAATAGGAATATCTTCCAGGAGATGGGGGCCCCACTGCAGAAGGCTGAATTACAGGGTAACAAGGCTGAACTGATGTTGGATCTAATAGACCTTTCTAAACCTTTACCTCCATGCTCCCCTTGTGGTCCCTGGCAACCCCATAAAGCTTTACAAGAAGCTGGCTAGAAATTAACCCCGAATGAGACTTAGATCCCCAATCCAGAGTGAGATCCATCATTAAATTTTTCTCAAGCTACTCCAGAATGTCACCCCGCAACTCCTGCTCAGGGGGGAAAAAATGCCTTGGCAATTCTGCCTGTTCCAGAGACATTGGGCCCAGAGTCCGTGGATTTAATCAAAGACTCTCCCTCTAACCCATCTGGTCCCATGGATCTCACTGTCTTGGACCATATGGATCAAAATGACAAAAATAATGATGTAACCCCAGATTCAGGTAAAACTCTTCTGGATGTTCAGATGCCAGTACCTTCTCAGAAACCCCTGTTATCTGAGCTTTTTTTGAAAACAAAAAAAGAAGCAGCACCATGCAGAAATGCTGTGTAAATTCATTATAAGGGTGGACCTGAGGAAAGGCTAGACATGCTCTATGTGGGTAAACATCTTCTTAAAGACTCTGAATTTTTCCCCAAGAGAGGTGTATGCCTTCATTAACATTTCGGGGGAGGACAACTACGATGTTAACTTTCGATCTTCATATGCTCTCGACCTTTTTTGGGAGAGATACAATCAAGTAAAATTTTCACCCATATGGACTCCCTTCCTTGTTATTATCTTAACAAAACCGTTAATTAAATATGTCATGATTATGCTTCGGAATGAGGATGTCCATGTGGATGACATTACCTATTGGTTATCCCAATGCTGTGAAGTACTGAGTGACCCAGAAGCAATACTTGACAAGGAGATGTTTTGGACAGGGGGTTGGAAGTATAAAGTAAAGTTAAAACAGAATGATTCAGGAATTTTTCATGTGCCAAATTCTTTTATGCTAGGTCGAGACAGGGGTGGATGTTATTCTGGGCAGCCACGAGCTTGTTATCGATGTGGGGCTAGATCCCATTTCTCCAGTACATGTGACAAACCCTGTTGCAACAATTGTGGGGAGATAGGGCACATCACATTCCAATGTGCCAACCACACCAGGTGTGACCTGTATGAAGATTATGACCATGTTTTTTTCTGAATGCTCCTGGGAGGCAAAAAAATAAAGCAACCCATAGTAGCCCAGAATTGCTTATTCAGCAGCCCAAGATTTAATCACAATGCCTGCTCAGATTCCCACCCTGTCCACTATTCCAGAACCTCCCAAACCCCCCTTCCTCATTATCATTTCAGAGCTTCCATCTGACACCCAGGCCCCCTTTGAAAGGATTAGAACTAAGGAAAGCTCCAGTCCTGACCCCAGGTCCCTAGCTCCTGTTTGTTACAGTGAGCCTAATGGACAGAAGGCTAAATCCGCTCCATCAAGAAGACGGTCTACTAGGAATGTTAACCGCCCCCCCAAAGTAAAGTTTGAATCATAAAATTCATATGCAGCCCTTTTTTCCCAGTGGGGGGATTCCGACATGGAACAAGATGATCCAGCTTCACAGCCACTTCCCTCTGATCATGTATATCCAGATCAGGAACTTGTTGGCTATAAAGAAAAAAAAAAGAGAAAAAATAATTTTTGAGTGATCTAAAATCCTACTTCTTTAACAATCTGTTCCCTAAACGTCCACAGTTTATTGAATGCTGAGAGACACCGGATGATTTTTAACTCAATCAATCAATCAAAATCAATCAAAATCTTTATTTAACCAGGCGAACACCATTGAGCGAGGCTCATTTACGAGGTGGACCTGGGGGGAAGGGGTACAACAATACATATATTACACACAATTTCAATAATTATAATACAAGCAATATCAGTGTATAGCATGTGCAGAACAGGCCAAAGCAATACTACGGCTAAGTCGGACAGATTCAGCCAATAACAATTATGTGCATGTGGACCATTGCAGTAGCATACTTAATACTGGATATGGCTAGGAGAAGGGAAAGAAGGAGGACAAGGCAAGAATAGGGAAAGGGGGTGGGGGGGAGAGAGACAGAGAGGAAGGGGGAAAAGAGAGAGAGAGAAGGCCAGGAGGAGCTGGACCGGCAACTAAAAGGGGCCACGGTGAAATAGTGGACTCCAGGTGGTTAAGGGAATCCATGATCAGGAGTAGCAGGTGCAGGATTCTGCAAAATAGTGAGAGTATAGTGCTTTGAAGGATGCCAAACTGACGGCGAGCTTTAGTTTTAGGGTTTTTTGCAGTTTATTCCACAATAAAGGTAGCACGCAACTAATAGCAGCACAGCCAAAGCTAGACCTAGCCTTGTAAACCTTCAAAAGGAGGTAGGAGGCACTTCTCAGGGCATACCTATTAGAAGTGCAAGATGGAAGGCAGTCAGAGATATAGTTAGGCAATTTATTTAAGAAGACTTTGTATGTTCACAAGGTAGAGTTTCTTTGGTGCTTGAAGCTAAGGGAGGACCACCCAACTGCCTTGTACAACAAACAGTGATGGGTGGAGTAAGGGAGATCTGTTATAAACCTTAGGGCTCTGTGGTTGTACAGGAAGTCAGTGTAATCAAGGAGGGAAAGAAAGGTGGTTTGGACTAGCCTCATCCTGGCTTCCCTGGGGAGAAGATCTTCTAGTCCAAGTCTTTGATGAAGTTTCTTTGTTAATTCTTCAATATGTACCAGGAAGGAGCGTCTATTGTCAAGCCATACCCCCAAATACTTGAAATTGGTTACGTACTCCAGTTGCGCACCAAGTAAGGTAGTTACCAGGAGAAGGGTCCCATTTACAGAGGGTTTGGATATTTGTTTTATTCAAGAATCATGGATGTACACTATTGATCAAATTCGTACCTTTAAATCTGAATGGTGATGGGATCCTTCCTGTTGGTCATTTGGCACGGAATGTGCTGATGGCGTAGGGATCCTGTTCAATTCCTTTAAGTTTTCCCTACTTAAATTAATAGATTTAATTCCAGGAATGGTTTTAATTCTTGAGGGGCATGGGAAAATTTCATATTCAGACTCATCAATGTGTATGGCTCCCAATCTAAAGCTGAAAGAGTTAAACTGGTGACCTCGATACAACCCTTCTTTATTTCCTCTCATAAAATAATTTTTGGAGGGGATTTTAACTGTAATATAATAAAGGGGGTAAAGATCCATTGACACAAAAGAAAATATATTGTGATTCCTCTGCCTTGGCTAGGGTAGTGGACACAGCTGACCTCACTAATTGTATGGCTAAACTGACTAAGGGGCTCAAATTTTCTTATAAAAAATATAGTAATTGATTATGATTGGACAAAAAAAGACAAATGTCATCCGCCTACGCTTGTATCAGAGGACAATCCTTGGGATCAGCACTGTTTAATCCTTCCCATAATGAGTTTTGAGTGACTGTTCAAATTAAGGGGTCCAACATGAATAAATAGAGTAGGGGACTCAAGGGGCACCAGTCAAACCCCTGTAGAAACCTCCAGTAGAAACTGTGCTATTTAGAAGTGAAGGAGTCAATATTACCAATATTTTCTACTGGCTTGAGAAACATTATACTTTACAGGGGACCCCTGATCCCATTGTGGACAGTGAGGGTTTCTGGAATGAGGGGGTGGCGAATCAAAGTAAAGCTTTTTCAGTCTGGTAATGACTTTCAGCATCTACTGAATTGTTTCTTTACTGGTAGAGACAAAGGTTTCATATTTTACCCAGGACAGCCACGGAAGTATTATAAATGTGGGTCTGACAGACACATAAGTACAGTTTGTGATGCGATACAGTGCACACAATGTGGTGAACTTGGTCATTCTGATTATCATTATGACAACTCTTCCAAATGCAATCTTTGTGATGAGTGGGCCATACTTTTATGGACTGCCCATGGGCAGTGCACAATACAGAAGATGCTGATTATAGAGTCCAGGATTTTTATATTTTAAAGGCATTAAGAGTTGCATCAGATTCCTCTAGAACTCGAGCTCTACCACGGCCTTAACCACAGAGACAGCAATACCTATTGTGTTCTTTTGCAGAGGTAACAAAACAACATGCCCCCCACCAGAGGATACCATCCGTGCATCCACCTCGGCTGCAGAGATGCCTTCTGGGCTGCCTGATGGGGACACTAGTTTGCAGATGGATGCACAGGTACATGCTCCACCACCTGTGAATACTATGCCACCACCCCCTGTACCCACAAAAAAATTCCAGATGGTTCCCCAAAGGGGAGAAAATCCTCTGCACAACCTGCAGTTGACCCAGTACCTGAAGATATACTAGTATCAAACAGATATGAGATTTTACAGACTGATCAACTAGATGAAGACTTTAACTCTGATACTGCATCACATACGTCATCTCAGATGGATGTTACATCAGAGTTGGACATTAGTAAAGAACAAATAACAGCACCCAAAAAAGAAAAAATGGATGGGGCCTTGAATAGGTCTGAGAAAAAGTTCTAGGAAAAACAGTTCTATGACGTGACACTTTGAAATCTGGGTGCACCTGCAGTTTATGAGGGACAGTGAATATGGCATCTGAAATCTCGTCTATAACATATCACGAGATCTTGGTTGGCACACCATCACTTAGCAACAGTTCCGAGAAGCAGTACATAGAAGTCCTCATACAGCAGTACTTCTCATTCTTTCAGCCAAATACCTGTCCCTCCGAACCCCTTCAAATTTATTTTTTAATTAGATTTCATGTACTGTGTATCACTGAAACTACCCCCCACCCGTACCAATTCCACAACTAACCCTCCAAACTGTTTTTTTTAAATTAGATTCCATTTACTATCATTGGGGGGCTCTGCCCCCCGCACTCCTGTACCAGTTCCCAAGACGTAACCCCCACACTCCTCCAAACTGTTTTTTTTTTAATTAGATTGCATTTGCTATCATCACATGATGGAATACTATGTCACTCTACATCAGAATACATTATTCCATCCCGAGATTCTCGTCATACCACTGCAATATTCTGTACCTCCAGAGGCGTCCCTCATAAAGTGCAGCCGGGTCAAAATCTGACCTCCTACAATATGAGCTAACAGTAGCTAGTTTAAATGTAAACAGTATCAGGTCAGATCCTTTTGTCCACCCAGTAGCTACATCTGATCATTGTTTACTCACTTTAATTATTTCAAACTTCAAAGAAACAACAAAAGGCCCAGAGTACTGGAAAGTGATTTTATCCCTCTTAGATGATCCTACCATAATGGTAGGTTTTCAGTATGTTTTAGAGGCTAGGAAATATGTTTTAGTTTCCTTTATGATTCCAAGCAGAATTGGTGGCAAGATAGTAAATAGGATTTCAGGGGTTATTTTAAAGCAATAGGGAAGATTTCAGGGAAATACAAAAATGACAGATATTGGGAACTTAGACAACAATTGCATACTTTACAATCTTTGCAAAATAAAGGAGACTATGTAGATTGGATGACTTTCAACACAAAAACAGAAATGGCTAATATCCAATATAATAGGATGACATCGCTTGAGAGGGAACAGAAATTTGGGACGCAAGGGAAGCAGGCCTTCAAAAACTCATTTGAATGTTGTAATACTCAGAAGAGAAAGAAAGAAATTAAACAACTTAAAATCCAGGATGGAAAAATAATGCATTGTCACGATATTTTAAGAGCAGTAGAATTATATATTACTGATATGTTTACAGCTGATCCTAACCTGATGGAGGTACACATAGATAATTGGCTGCAGGGTTGTACTCTCACCCAAGTTCCTGAACAGTATTTTATTTCTCTAACAGCACCTATTACGGCTCAGAAACTTCAATATGTAATTTCCAACTTACACATTGGTAAAGCACCAGACCAAAATGGTCTATCAAACAAACTGTACTCAATTATTGGTAAATATCTTTTAGAAGAGATGACACATATGATAAATGACTGTTTAACACAAAACATAATTAAATTCTTACAAAACTTCTTAGTTCTAGATTGGCAATGGTTCTAGAATATATTATATTACCTATGCAGTTTTGTTCAGTACCAGGATGATGTATTACTGATGGGCTAATACTGATTTGAGAAATCTTGGAAAGGGGTAATATGGAGAAATGACAGGTTTTCTGGTATGTTTAGATCAGCCAAAGCCTTTGACTGGGTGGCACATCCATACCTGTGGAAATGTTTGAACACATTTGGATTCCCACAACCATTCATTCAGTGGATACAAACTTAGTACTTTGTTGGATTAGGACAAATTAGGCATAAACCCATCGTGTTCGTCCCCCCATACCAGTGGAGCACAATTTAGTAATCCAGATAACTAATAAGTGCCTTTTTAAATTTATGGAACTCTTGCATACTAACTGCATTATTTGGTAGTTTATTCCAAAAAGCTATTACACGTAATGTAAAAAAAATTATCTCACATTTTTGTATTGGTCCTAGGCAGCTCAAATTGATTATTTTTATAAAACATGTTATAATTAAGCAATAAGGCATGACAGGGTGTGGTATATCATGGGATATCATCATGCCTCGGGTGGTTGGGCACGAGGCCGCAGGCTGAGTGCGTCCAACCGTCTGAGAAGTGACGATATCCCATGATATATCACACCCTGGAGTGACTTATTGCTATTATGAACTGGATTGCATATATGTATCAATAAAATATTTTACAAAAAGCTTCTAAAATGTTTTAGTAATGCATTTTGTAGTGTGTAGGGATACATTGAAATAATATAGTCTGTTTAGTTTTTGATGTGGCAGTAGGTGGCCTTATTGTAATGCTTTGTTAAAATGAGGAAGAACTAGGTTGTGAATTGAATTAATTTTTTTTTAATTTGTGGTTGCTTGTACAGCGGGTGACAAGGTTCTGAATTCCCGAGCAGGAATGGTGCTGGCAACCCATGACGAGAAATCACTTTTTGTTTACATGTATTTTCTGAACATAGAAATTCATTTATAAGTTCACCCTGATGTCAAAATACTAGTGTAGTGCTTAAAATGAGTGTTATTTTATTTGGGAAGTGCTTTTGAAAACTAAAGCTGTGATTCTGAGGAAGTGCATCAGCGTCCGCCACAGATGCTGATACGCATGCTCGGAGTCTCGTGTTTAGCTTTCGAAAGGCAGTTGCCAGGTAAAAAAAAAAAAAAACAGTACTTTGAGTAATGAAATATTTTTTTACATCACCGTGAATTATGTAGTTTATTTTTATGTCCGGATTGCAAGACCGCACCGCCAGAGACGAACAGGAGCAGCTGACTGCGGGGGAATTTTTGTGTAAAAGAATGATGCAAGCGGGAGTACGTGAGGAGCTATTGCTGCTGCCGACTGTAAGTTCAGTGTGGCTGCCCATTGTCTCAGAAAGATTTTTTTTTCTGTCGGTGAGAAGGCTGGTGACTGGAGGTTTTCTGAAGCTGTGATGATGTAGCTCGATATCATCATGGCTTCAAAAACCTCTCAGCCAATCAGCTTCACGTATTTACAATCCCCAGTTCATAATAATGCTTCAACAGCACCATATATAAGCAGATTGATGGGGACTTTGTGTAAGGTTACTAGGGAAGTGAGGCAAGGGTGCTCATTGAGCCCTATGTTATATATTTTGTCTCTAGGACACTGTTATCTACAGTGCAATACTTAGAAATTATGATATTAAGGGATTGTCTATTTCTAGTGATGATGCAGAGATAAAAACCATCGCTTTTGCTGATGATATTTGTCTTATCTTAGCAGACCTTCCCCCTGATGGAGTACTGGAAGCAGTGCTGGATGACTTCACTCAGGGAACGGGTTCTCGGATAAATCTTGATTAAAGTAAGTGTCTCCCTATTGGAAGGATGCCTACAGCAGACATGGAAGTCTTAGGTATACCAGTTTCACACACACCGTGTAAAGTCCTGGGCATTTATTTTGGACCTGGCAATCTGGGTTTTGTTATTTGGGAGATATTGCTTAAGCAGGCCCAAGGTAAAATTGCCAGATAGCACAAGTGGTTTATGTCAAAGAAAAAAGGGTATATATAATAAAAACTTTTTTGATTGGTATGTTTCTACACTTAAGTACAGTTTTTTTCTATTCCTACACAGTTAGAAACTAGGGTTTACAGTATTTTTTCAATGTGTGTGGGGCAGCTGCCTTAATCCACTTAAGAGAGGGATAATATATCTTCTTGTAAAAAAGGGAGGGTTAGGATGGTAAATCCAGTGGTGTTTTTCTTTTGTATGTTTCTATAGAAAAATGTAAAACCTGTGTTAAAAAAAGGACACTATATGGGGTCCTTGGGTATTGGACCAGGTTTTGTCATGGGTCCAGAGTTGGGAGATGAATAAAGGTACTCCCAAACCAAAATCTCTACGAGGGCTTCCAATATATTTTACAAATTGTTTTGGGAAGCTTAAATTATGGGGTTTGGCTAAATCAGCAATTTTGATCATTTCCAGGGAGGAGATGTATAGTCAAATCTTGTCCCATTTCTTTTTTGAAACCCCCCATTTTGGGAATAAGTCAGAGGGTGCAATTCAACAAACAGAAAAAAATGTTACAACAGAATAGAACCCCGATATTTATGTGGGATGTCTTGTGGCTTAGTGCTCATAGTAGGCTGAAATCTAAAACATGAAGAAATGGGGGAAAGAGTATGCTCTAGGGCAGATTTTTGTAATGGACAAGTGGAAACCATCAACCATTCATATTCTAGTTGTCCATATATTTTACAATTTTGGTCACATGTATATAAAAATTGGGTTAATTCCCCCTTTACTTTAATGACCTTGGATATCATATCGTTAATAATCCTACATTCAGCGTAGCAACAATTTAATGCTGATACAATACATTTAATGTTAATATGTTCCAAGTACCATATATGGCAAGTCAGGTGTAAGTGGTCCTTACAAAAATATTATACTATTCCAGAACAGCTTTTCTAGATTATTCATGACTCATGAGCAAAACATATTCTATCTTTGTGAGAATTAGAAAAAAATAAAGTACCACAGGAAGTGCATAAACAGTGATGGTCTAATGTGACATGGCTAGACACTGGATGATATTGAGCAAAATGTATTATATACTGCATTTTTTCAAGTTTGAATAAATAATTCTCCTATTCTTAAGTATTGGGGGGGGGACTCATAAGTACTAATGTCATCTTTGAGTTACTTCATGATTTCATCTTTTTTGATAGCACAAATGTATAAGGATATGATTTTTGGGAAGGGGGTAATATGACAGGAGTATGAATTAATATGTATTTGATTTAGTATGATTTTTCGAGTTCTTTTTTTTTTTTTTACTGTGAATTTAACATGTTGTGTATTTTGTATTGGAACTATGATTTCATTTTTAAGTTTTGAATAAAAATTACCCTACTCTTTTCGAGAAGCACCATGGTGTCTTTCAATGTCCACCTCAACAACCACCAGAACAGGCAGATGGGACCTCAGTTTAATGTCTCTTCTGAAAGACAGCTCTTCAGGAGTGCAACATCCCCCTCTTGATGCACTACAGTGTCAGATTGGGATTTACCCCAAGTGCCTGGTGTGGGGCTAGAAACCACAACCTTTTGATCATCCAGCCTCAGAGGTGAGTGTGCAACCTGCTGAGCCATTGACACTTTAAGTACAGCTATAGGTTTCTGTGTCTCAACATAGGTTTCCATCTCCAATTTAAGAGAACATTATTTTTATTCAGTAAATCCATTAGAGGAAAAGTCATCATTAATAATGAGAAAATGCCCCTAGGTTACTTAAGAGTATCATTTCGAGATTCCTTAGGGTTCCTGGACCTCTCAGAATTCACAAGATGACACTCTTGATTAGCCAAGAGACATCTCCCAGACACTAGTTACTTATAACTGTGTTGGTAGGGGTATTTCTAACATTGTTATGGGTCAATCCCTGAAGAAAATCCTATCTTTTACATTACACTTTGCCATTAGGGATACTAATGCTATGTGCACAAGGTGTCTGATATCTCATATTGTTCTGATGGAGATAATTATTAAATGGTAACCAGATATTTTCATTTCCACCTATCCTGTCCCTAGCTTCATATACCAGTTTCTCTAAAACAGACCAGTCTGATGCTGTGTTCCACATCCCTTTATCTAAAGGGGCTTCTCTTCACTTTCAGTTTGTAAGGATACCCAGCTTAGCACATATGATCATCAAGTATATAAACCTTGCCTATCCAGTGGGGGATCTTATCATATTCTGACAAATCCCATAACAGAATTTCCTTGGGTGATACATTTACTGGTAGTTCCACTATCTCAGTGAGCATTCATTGTCTCAATGGTATTCCAATACTTCCTCCAAGTAGGACAACAAAACAGCCTACCATATGTAGCAGTTCATTTTTTTTCTGCCCTGCATCTAGGACATCTCCCATCCTATAAACTAGAAAAATGTAAGCAATTTTTACTGGCACATAATAAGCCTGTTGTAAAGATGAGCAGTGAATTTGTATGAGTGATGCAAGCCTATACTGGCATGATGGGCTGCGAGTGATGCAAGCCTATACTGGCATGATGGGCTGCATCTGTCCGGGAGGGGAACCAGGATCCTAGGTGATAGGTTTAAATGCTTCATTGGCAAGCTTTTAAACTAGCCAAGGAGGGAGGCACTGGAAAGGAGCAGGAAAATCTAACCCCAAATAATCATGGTAGTAGTAGAGGCAAACACCAACATAGAGGTGTCGATAGGGAGAAGGGCAGGGTAAATGAAGAAAGTGACAAAGGCAAGAAGGACAGGGATGGGGCAAAGGGAGTAAGGCCATCAGGAAATGGAGGGTAATGAGTACCAATGCCCATAGTCTGGGCAACAAGCTCCCTGAGCTGATGGCCTTAATGGAAGAGGATGCCTGGATATCATAGCAGTCACAGAAACATGGTACACAGAGAACCATGACTGGGATGTTAACATACCAGGGTACATAACCTACAGGAGAGACAGCCAGGGGAGAAGAGGAGGAGGAGGAGGAGTAGCTCTCTATGTAAAGGAAGGGATAAAAGCAACTGAACAAAAGAGTAAACAGGGAGGAGAGGAGGCACTGTGGGTCACCTTGGAGACTAGAAAGGGCACCACAATCCGCACAGGGGTTGTGTACAGACCCCCCATGTCAGGGGGAAGGAATGGACAAGGATATGATAGAAGGCATTCTTAGAATGGCAGAGAAAGAGGAGATACTGTTGATGGGAGACCTGAATATGCCAGATGTTAACTGGAGCACATTTGCTGCAGCCACATCCAAGAGCAGGGCCATTCTTGATGCCCTACAGGTGGCAGGCATTAGACAGCTAGTTTCGGAACCCCACTCGTGAGGGAGCAATCTTAGACCTCGTACTCTCAAATGGGGGCAGTGAGAGGATCTCAGATCTAGAAGTGGGTTGCCATCTGGGGACAAGTGACCATCAAACAGTGTGGTTCACATTAAACTCAGCTACAGAGTCAAGCCATACAAAAGTGAGGGTACTGGACTTTAGGAGGGCTGACTTTGGCAAGATGGGAGAGTGCCTCAGAAAAGCACTAGCAAACAGGCTAGAAGGAGGTGTGGAGCAACAATGGGTAATTATCAAAACTGCCATCACAGAGGCAACAAGCCTTTGTGAAGCAAATGAACAAATCAAATGAAAGAAAAAGCCACTATGGTTCTCAAAAGAGGTGGCTGTGAAAGTCAGGAAGAAAAGATAGCATTCAGAAGTATAAGGAAACACAGAAGGAGCAGGACAGAGAGCTGTACCAGTTAAGGCAGAAGGAAGCAGGAGGAAGTCAGAATAGCAAAGGCCCAAACTGAGGAAAAGATAGCCAACTCAGTTAAGAAGGGGGATAAAACCTTTTATAGGTACATCAGCGCGTAGAAAGACAAAGGGAGGGATAGTGAGGCTGAATAGAATGAACAGTGGGTGGGCAGAGGGGGACAGTGAAAAAGCAGGAATACTGAACGAATATTTCTGCTCAGTATTCACAAAAGAGGAGGGGAAGTGCCTAATCCAATTAACAGAAGCACTCTTGATAGGGGGGTCGATCCCAGTCCTTTCACAGAAGGAAGGGTTCTGCAAGAACTCCTAAAACTGAAGGTGGACAAAGCAATGGGTCCTGATGGAATTCACCCCAGAATTCTAAAAGAATCAAGGGAGGAACTAGTGAAACCACTGGCTACTCTTTTTAATAAATCATGGGAGGATGGTGTGGTACCCGAGGACTGGAGGAAGGCGGATGTGATTCCCCTTCACAAAAGTGGTTCCAAGACAAAGGCAGGAAACTACAGACCAGTCAGTCTGACCTCTGTGGTAGGGGAAAGTGATGGAGTCACTTCTGAAGGAAAGAATAGTCGAGTACCTAGAGGCCAGTGGAGCACAGGACCCAAGGCAGCATGGGTTCACAGCGGGAAGGTCATGTCAGACGAATCTAATAGATTTCTTTGACTGAGTGACCAAAGTAGTAGACCAGGGAGGGGCTGTGGACATGGCCTACCTAGACTTTAGCAAGGCATTTGACACAGTCCACACAAAAGATTAATAGTCAAATTAACCAGCCTGGGAGTGGGACCCAGGGTGGTAGCCTAGGTAAAACATTGGCTGGACAACAGGACACAGAAGGTAATTGTAAATGGAGTCCATTCTGAAGAAAGGGGGGTTACTAGTGAGGTACCGCAGGGTTCAGTATTGGGTCCAGTCCTTTTTAATGTCTTCATAAGTGACATTGCAGATGGACTGGAAGGAAAAGTATGCCTTTTTGCAGATGACACAAAAATCTGCGACAGGGTTGATACACAAGGAGGCGTGGAAAGGATGAAAAGAGACTTGGCAAGGTTGGAGGAATGGTCAGAAGTATGGCAGCTAGGATTCAATGCAAAGAAGTGCAAAATAATGCACCTGGAAACAAGAACCCAGGGAAGAATACACAATAGGTGGGAGGTAGTAACAACAACAAGGAAAGGGACCTGGGGTAATCATATCAGATGACCTTAAGGTTAGCAAGCAATGTGAGAAGGCAGTAGGGAGGGCTGGGGGTATACTAGGATGTATAGGGAGAGGGATCAGCAGCAGAAAACAGGAAGTTGTTATCCCTCTGTACAGACAGTTGGTGAGACCCCATCTGGAGTACTGTGTCTAGTTCTGGAGACCCCATCTCCGCAAGGACATAGACAGGATAGAGGCAGTCCAGAGGAGGGCAACTAAAATGGTGCAGGGTCTGCAAGAGAAGCCGTATGAGGAGAGACTAAAGGAGCTTAATATGTATACCCTTGAGGAAAGAAGGAGAGGGGGGACATGATAGAAACTTTAAGTACCTCAGTGGAATCAACAAAGTCCAAGAGGGTAGCATTTTTCAGAAAAGAGACTTGCAAGAACAAGGGGACACAATTTGAAGATAGAAGGAGGGCGGTTCAGGGGCAACGTGAGGAAGTATTATTTCACAGAGAGGGTAGTGGATGCATGGAACAGCCTTCCTGAGGAGGTTGTGGGGTCTAAAACTGTGGGAGAATTCAAAAATGCATGGGACAGACATAAGGTAATTCTTGTGGGGGGTAGGAAGAAATAGGCTGTTGGTTAACTAGGATCTGCGGCCTATCCTGTAGGTAGGGAAATGGGCAGACTAGATGGGCCTAGCGGTCCTTATCTGCCGTCAAAGTCTATGTTTCTATGTATTTGATTTGTATTAAAATCCTTTCTCCAGTTTCAAAAATGTCTCCCTACTCTGTTTCTAAAATGTCTATATTTAACCATACCTGCCATCACTCCTAAATCTTTAATCCTTTAGATATATTGTAATACAGTACAATCTTATACAACCTTGTCACTATACTGTCAGTTTCAGTTGCCCCATCCAGGACCTGAGCAATCCTGGAGGGATCCTGTAATTTACATTTTTTCATTCTAAATTGGTCACTGAAAAGTGTTAAATCTGTACAAACTTTAAAAGATGAGATTATGGTAAAGAACATTGTTCCTTTAATTGTGTGACTGGCAAGAGCTGACCCTGCTAGTTAAAATGTCCCAATACACAACACACCTTCCTCTTTCCACAAAGAAAATCCTCAGTTCCAAAGAAAAGGTGGGCAAAGATGATTATCCCACATCGAAGTCAAATAACTCCAGGTTTTTATTTCAACAAAATTAAGTTTGTAGCCTTAATGATTCCAAAGTCATAGTTATATAAATTGCAGAAAAACTTCATTAATGCACTAGTTAGGGTTAACGTGACAAAAGTAGGGAAATGTGGCATTAGGGTTTCAAGCTCTAACACCCATCCCCTTCCAGGCAGCACAGCAGGTATGGGGGTGTGCTTTGGTGTTATCAAGCCTAATGATCACCCCATTCTCATACAGTGTACCCATCTGACCTTATTTGTGGATGGAATGGGGAAGGCACACCCCACACCTGCTGTGCTGTCTGGGGGGGGGGGAGTGTTAGTGTTTGAAACCCTAATGCCGCATTTCCCTAATTTTGTTGCTTTAACTCTAATTAATGCTTTAACAACATTTTTGCAGTTTATTTCTTTGCTTTTTGAGATAGTATAAATGTATCCCTATTTGGTTGTGGGAGCACTACTTTTCATTCCTTACTTACCTTAGCCATTACTCCTATTTTTATGTTAAGTATTTGTTAAACTTTTAAAAAGAGAACAGGTAGACAAGACAGTGTAAAAGTCTCAATGTACAGCATTCTGGTGACAAGATTGCAGTTGACAGTCTAATTAAATATTACAGCAAGACTGATTTCTTTTTTATATACCAATTAATGGTACTGAGAGTGCCATTGCATGTATTCAAAAATGTATAACAACTATTTGCATGATCTTTGGCTGCATACAATAATATATTCGTATTTATAACTCATAGTCTACGGTGTAAAAGGGATAAAATCTGCAATAGAATGTACCTAAGGTTGCCGTATATCAAGAAATTATGTAGTTCTATTTCTCACTGAGAAGGTCAGTTACTCCATATGATATGTAAGCAATAATACCCGACAGGGTGGGCGGTATTGCCCATACCGCCCATCCTGGAGGGTATTATTGCACTTAGAAAATGCCCACTGTTATAAAAAAAAAAAAAAGAATTCAATAAAAAAATTGTTAGTAGGTTAAGATTAGTTTTGTAATAAAATAGTTCCTCTGCCAGGATGAGCTATGGAGTTACATCCACCCATAGTCCCACAGTAGTCTATTTATACCTCCTCCCTATGCAGAGTGTGTTTAATTTACTTTGTGTTTAATGCTCGCCCCCCCATGTTTACTATTTGTGCTTTCTTTTTTGGCTGGCAGCAGTTGCCATACTTATCACAACAGGAAGAAAAGATAGTGTGAACGTCTTTAGCAACAGAGCATAAGACAAAGTGACTGCATTTGGCAGCAAAGCATATTTAAATTTATGACTGAACATATTGTTCTTTTTTGTGTCCTTATGCGGTATGCAATTAAGGTCTTTTGGGAGACTGAGCATGACCGAGGAGGTGACTGCTTACTTCGGGCTGCTTTTATTTAATTGCGGTCACAAGTCACAACTGAGAAGCTGTATGCTGACCTTACGACCTTTCACCATGCTTGAAGTGGATCCTGCACTTGCTGTGAGGGAGTGTTGTGAGGTACAGGACGTATTTCTTTTTAAATGAGAGAGTGGGGGTATTTGTATTGTGCTTAATTTACTGGTTTGCTGCTTTTTTTTAAAAACGGCGCATGAAGGATGCAGCTGATGCGAGTGACGGTTTCTGCATTTGGCAGCAAAGCGTATTTAATTTTATGACTGAACATATCGTTCTTTTTTGTGTCCTTATGCGGTATGCAATTATGCTCTTTTGGGAGACTGAGCATGACCAAGGAGGAAGACTGCTTACTTCGGGTTGCTTTTATTTAATTGCGGTCACAAGTCACAACTGAGAAGCTGTATGCTGATCTTACCACCTTTCGCCATGCTTGAAGTGGATCCTGCACTTGCTGTGAGGGAGTGTTGTGAGGTACAGGACGTATTTCTTTTTAAATGAGAGAGTGGGGATGTTTGCATTGTGCTTAATTTACTGGTTTGCTGCTTTTTTTTAAAAACAGTGCGTGAAGGATACAGCTGATGCGAGTGACGGTTTCGGGGACTGCTACCTTGTGCAAGTACAGTTTGAGAAAGTGCGGTCAGGAAAGTGGTGCCATTTTAAAACAAGACTGTTTTCACTCTCCTGACCACAAAATCTATGTTACTTTATTTACTGCTACTGAGGAAAATAAATTGGGGGAAAAATGTTGGTGATTTTAAATTTCATCAGCAGCCTTCAGCCAATGAGGAAGTAGGCTTGGCAGCAGGGTAGAAGGGTACCTTGTGAAGTGGCACTTTGGCTGGCACTTATTTTTAGCTGGGCATCTATTGAGAAATAAATGACCAGCTTGGAGGCAGTGTCAGCCAATCAGGGTTGATAATTATTTCTTGCCATTTTCTAAAGGTTATTAACAGTTGCCAGCAAGTGTTTAAATGTAGGTGCCTTAGGTTTCAGCCACTGCTGAATGACAGCTTTACATACTGTCACTAGAAACATTAACAGCAAAGTTTTAGTATTCCCACAGATCCCAAACCTCTGGGGAAGAATGTTTAGAAATATAATATCAGCCAGAACTGTGGGCAGGTATGCAAGTATGCGGGACAGGTTGTCTCAAGCCTCAGTCCATAATTATTGCAAGACTGAGCAGAGTCAAAAGATATGAGCCTGGTCCACATGTTTTTCACCAGAAAGTCTCCAACACTTTCCTACTGGTCTCCCATATATGTGGCCTATACTGTATTGCCAGTGTGCTGAAGTATCTGTTGTGGCACCTCCATAAGAACTCTCTCCAAAAGGGAGATGAAAAGACTTTCACTGTTGGGTAGAATACTTCAACTAGCCCTTATAACTGAGATCTAATGCAAGATCTTTAGCCCATCTGTTCATTATAATTTTCATGTCAATGTTGCTTAATTCCTGTAGCCCTTTATAGAAAAGATCAATTAGGTGGTGCCCCCTTTCTCCCCAAATGGTATACATGAAGAGTTTATGGTGGTATCCCCACCCACTCACCCTCCCATGTTCATGGCATGCTGAAAATAAGAAAACAATCCCTCATTGTGTTGCTTTTTGTTTCAACCTGTAAAAACAATCCATTGGTGACTGCCTACACCCCAACCAACTTCCACATACCTACCACCCCGCTCCATAGACCCTACACACTGTCTCTCACCTGAACAGCTCCCAGTGTGAATATGCACTCTCGACGAACACATCTTGCTGCTGGAACCCGGCAATCTGCTGTATGAAAATAAGGTAACTGCATTCAATGTATTTCAAAGGGTTTTTGATCGCAGTTATCTTATTTCTCATACAGCAGTCACCAGTTCCAGCAGCAAGATATGTCTTTGATTGGAGAGTGGATCTTCACAAAGTAGTATCAGTTCAGGGGTAAAAGATTTAATATGAGGAATGTCAAGAGTGCAGGGTGGTAATTAATCAGAGAAAGTCAGCAGGTAGATGGGTGAGTGAGCATCACTGATGGACTTATTTTTCAGATTGGAAAAATATCAAGACATCGAGGGACTTTTTTATTTTCAGGCTGATTGGGACGTGGGAGGGTGGGGGAGTACCACTAGACACCAGGACAAGCTAAATCAAGATGCCAATGGACATCAGAGGGTGGGGGTGCCACTAGACACCAGGGTAAACAGACATAACAGGATCAGGCACAGAAGGGTGGGGAGTACTACTGGACACCAGGGAAAACATATGCAAATATAATATAGGCTATATGGAAATAGGAGGGTAGAGAGTGTCACTAGGCACCAGATATACATATAACAACATAAAGGGGAGTGGGGCACAGTTGGAAGATGGGGGGTGCCACTGGACACCAGAGAAAATCAATGAAACACACAGGCACAAAGTGAATGAATCCTTTTTCGTGACCAAAAATCTTGTGCTCTATAGAACGAAAAAGGATTTATTGCCACGACAAGGGAATCGGGGAAAACTAAGTCCTAAATCCTTTCTTGTGCCAATAAATCCTTTTTTACCAGCTTTTTTTCATTCTCCTGAAAAATGATTTATTCTCTCAAAAAATATTTCTGACTTTTTTTTAAATCTTTTTTCGCAAGAAAGGATTCTTTACCATGACTCCTTTTGTGTTTTCATGCAAAAGGATCACGTCTCATGAAAAAGGATTTCGGACTTCAGTTTTCTTATCCTTTTTCATGAAAAGAATTCTTCATCGTGAATCCTTTTTAGTTCTCACAAAAAAGGATTACATCACACAAAAAGATTTTGAGATCCTTTATCATGAATCCTTTTTCATTCTCGCAAAAAAGGATCATGACTTGTGAAAAAGGATTTCGGACTTTGTTTTCCTGAAATCCTTTTTTGTGAGACATGGTCCTTTTTCGTGAGAACAAAACAAGACACACAAATCAGGATGTTAGTGAGTCACAAAATAAGGATTTAAAATAATATAAAAAAACATTTCGGGATGGAGTCCTGATGAGTAAGATACATATTTTAGTATGTCTGCAAGACGTCATTTTGACCAGTTTGGGATTTTTGTTTCCCAAAACAAAAAAAAAACAAGTTGGTGACTCACGAAAAAATATATTTTTTTTCTCATGAAAAAGGTTTGGTTCCTCACAACAAAGAATCTTTTTTCGTGAGACCAAATTCTTTTGCTGTTCCAGGAAGGTTCATACAAAGGTGTGAGGAGCTAAAAAAGAAGTGGTGAGCCCATAAATGCTCCTTTCAGATCACCCATAATAAGTAGGGATGTTTCCATCAATAATATATGCATCTAGCCTGTTTTTGAACTGCTGTTTGTTTTCACTAATAATAATATTTAATGGATGCTTACTCCAGGAGTTTATTACTTTCTGGGAGTAAAAGCCCTTTTTCCTAGTTGTGTGAAAACCCTGATGCCTAAGCTGTAAGGGATGGTCTCTAGTACCTGAGCTATCATTTTTAAATTCAATGCCCATTTTGTTAAGTAGATATTCATTTGTATAAAATCAAAACACAGCAGTACATCTCCACAAATTCTTCTGGTCTCAAGCGACATTGGACCCAAATGTTTTAACTGTTCTTGGTATGATAGATGCTTGATATCATATACCAGTTTTGTTGTTTTCCTTTGGACCGTCTCAAATTTGTTTATAGTCCCTTTATTTATAGGTCCCCAGACCTAGCTACCATAGTCAAATAGAGGTCTGATATAGTTCCTATACAAGAGCATAACTACATCACTACTCTTACTTTAACATTTTTTCTTAAAAGCGTACAGTACCCTGTTAGCCTTTATAATCTGGCTTTCATGATGTGTATTTGAAGTTATCTTAGTGTTAAATATCACTCCAAGATCCCTTTCTTGTTCAGATACTTTCAATGGTACCCCATCTAGCAGACATGTAGCTGTATTTGTCTGATTGCCAAGATGTACAACACAACATGTGTCCTTATTAAAAGGCATCCCTTTTGCCCATTTTATTTATTTATTTATTTGAATTTTAGTATCCAGGTGAGCCCACTGAGACCATGTAGTTCCTGTTTCAGGGGTGACCCCCAATCTAAATGATCTAAATATTATTTAGATAATTTTGAAATTCAGCCTATCCTTCTACAGTTTGTACTATACCAGCCAGTTTTGAGTCATCTGCATATTTTGTTACCCAGTTTATAATTTGTTTTTCCATATCTGAGCTGAATATCTGAAATGCAATAGACCCCAGGACTGACCCCTGAGGTACTTCACTTGTCACTGGTCTCTGTTCTGAGTAGCAACCACTGATACATACTTTTGTTGTCCTGTTATTTAACCATGATTGGATCCATTTAATCACCCTATGGTTATGCCTAATCGCTACCAGCTTTTGAATAATGTCAGTGTGGGGGATGGTATTGGATGCCTTAGAGATGTCAAGATATATACAGTCCACAGGTCAACCACTGTCTAATGCTTTGGAAATGTTTTCATAGAAACACAAAAGATTGGTAATGCACTATCATTTTGCTTTGAAGCCATGTTGGTTGTTACCTGCTACACCCTGTTATAAATGATCAGTTATAGTATCCTTTAGGATTGATTCAAATATTTTACCTGGGACAGAAGTTAGGCTTATGGGTCTATAATTTTTACCTGATTTCTTACATCCCTTTTTGTATAATGGTATAACTGAGGCTGAACTGACATGCTCAGAACTCAAAACTTTAAAATTAAATACTTTTGGAATGGATTAATATTTTTTCACCAAACCAGTGAAAGGCATTTCTGTGAGGCAGCCCTTTTCACCCTGAAAATGTCAAACCAAAATTTCAAACTGTCTGGGCACAGCACAATGACAAATAAAGCCCGCAAAACAGGGTTTTGTAACATTTTAGCACTATGTGCAACTCAGACTCTGCATATACAACTGCGATGAAACTTGGCAAGTCAAGAGATCTACCACACAAGACTGTGCACTCAAAATGTTTTGCAGATCCATTGAATGGTTGCAAAGTTATTAAAGTGCAAAATCTGAGGTTTAACATTAACGTGCCTATTAAACCCTAACTATAGTGGTGCTACCTCACTCCTATAATACACCAGTACACTTACAGCATAACAGCAATGATACTGTTACAAGTGTATTGATATGTAGTATACAAATATTGACAAGCGGTGAGGAAAATTGTCAAAAAATATTGATACAGAGGGATGAACTATTGCCTGACACTAGTTATATAGCCAGAAGTTGAAGGCTGAGGGTAATATCACTATTGAAAGGCACTAATTCATCCTTAGGGTCTATATTATACCACTATATCCTGACAAAACTCTGGTCAATATCTATTTTATTAAACCTTGCCCAAGATATGTTGCCCCGCACCCACATTAGAAAGGGAAATAGATGAACAAACCGATTGCCCAGTTGTAATTATTGTCCAGTTCTAATGAACTATTGCCTGGTTCTTCATTTTGTGACTGGCTCTTGCTCAATCAGAGACCAGAATTCTTGTCTAAGGTTTAATAATGATATATGTTGAATTGTTGATGCATGTAAACTGAATTAATTGGATATTAAAGCCTTATAACATTGATCCTGTAGCACTGAGCTCAAACTTTATTTATTTAATTATTTATTTAAAATGTGATAACGGGGAAAGGCACTCTGAGCCGAGGCTCATTTCCTGGTGTGACCCGGGGGAGAGGGTAATGGGAATTACAGTAGTCAGAGTAATAAGACATCAAGAAATTGGAACATATGGATGAACAGGTAGTACAATAAATATCACAGTAGATATTCATGCAGGTAAATTTTTGATGCAGCATGGATTTACAAAGTACAAAGTGTGACTGGCAGTGTTATACAGTATCAACAAATTTGCGTTTGCATAAATTAAACACATGGGTAAGTAAGTTTACATTAGCAATTAGAGAAAATACTAGAGTAGCTCAGGACATCACATAGGGAATGAAGGAGCAGAGGTTTAGGTAGAATGGTAGCATGGGCTCGGAGGGAAAGAATGCAGAGGAGTAAAGGAAAGGTATGTCAAGTGGGAGGGAAATGTTGCAGGAAGAGCTGGGGAGGGATGAGCAGAGGGAGGGATCAAAGCGGTGGAAATGGGGCAGTTGCAGTTTGGGGAGGGGTTGAGTTTTAATTGCTTTTTGAGTGTGGCTAGGATGGGTGCAAGGCAGATCAAGTGGGGGAGATGGTTTCAAACATCAGGGAGTCTGAAAGAGAAAGTGACCTTACCTGATTGTGAGTGGGGTTGGGAGAGAGTAAAGGTGCATGAGTCATGGATTCTGAGGCAGTAGGTTGATGCTGAAGTGGGGCAAGGAGGTTGGTGAGATTGGGGGGAGGGCCTCAAACCAGAACTTGCTGACAAAAGCAGTACAGTGATCAAGGCGTCGATTTTTGAGAGAGGAAAGGGATAGGGCACAGTATAGGGAGCAATGGTGAGTACAAAAGGGGAGGTTGTAGGTGAATCAATAGAAGGCATCATACAGTGAGAGATGATTTGGGGGCTGAGCTATAGACTACATTGGCATAATCTAGCAAGGGGAAGATTAGTTTGGTAAGGAGCTCTTTGTGGTTCAGGAGGGAAAGACAGTCCTTAGTCCTGTGCAAGGCTCCCAGTTTGGGCTGGAGTTTGGTATGGATGAAGTCAATATGGAGAGAGAAATCTAACTTTGGGTCCAGCCAGACCTCTAGGTATTTGAAAGACTGTACTATTTCTATTTTTTGAGCCAAAGAAAAGAAGGATGGATGGGACGGGAGCTTGGCCAGTCTTTTGACGGTGCTGAAAGCCATGGCAACATTTTTTTTTGTTGCAATTGAGGTTTGCCTCAAACCACTTAAGGGCCTTCATGAAGGTTGCCTGCAGGGATGACTGGACCTCGGTGACAGAGGATCTGGAAGCATAGATGCCGGTGTCATCAGTGCACATATGCTGGTGCATGGGTGAGCAAAAGGAGGGAAGGTTGTTTACAAAGACAGAGAAAAGAGTTGAGGAGCAAAAATGGGGATGTGGAAAGTGGAGTGCCCTAATTGTACATATTGGTATCTGTCTGATAGGTAAGATCTAAACCAGTCCATAGAAAAGGGAGAGAAAGCCCTATGGAGGTTAATTTATTTAGTAGGAGATTGTGTGAGACCAAGTCAAATGCCTTGGCAAAGTCGTCGGAAATTGCCAAGGTGAGGTGACCCTTCTCCATGGTGGAATGAATGTGGTTTGTGAGGTGGAGCAGAGAGGAGGAGGTGGAATGGATGCACCTGAAACCAGACAGTAAGGGGCTTAGATTGTTGGAGTCATCCAGGAAGGATCTTTGCCTTTGGAAGATGATTGCCTCCTGGATTTTGGAGAGAGTGGGGAAGATGGAGATCAATCTGTAGTTGCCCAGCTGAGAGGGATCACCTTCTTTGTGCAGTGGAATTACCTTGGCCAGTTTCCATGCCTTAGGGTCTATATATTGTGCAATAGATAGATTGAACAGGTGGATGAGGGAGGGGGTGATAGTTGGAGCAGATATCATAAGAAGCTTCAGATCATGACCATCTTGGCTCTGTTTGGAGGGGTTAGGGTATTTAGTGCCCAAAGTACTTCTGTGATCCTTTGCCAAAATCTGGAAAACAAGGCAATTCCCTGAATATCTGGTATCAAGCATAAAGAAGTTACTTATGGTATTCCATAGTGAACCACATTCTTTTATGTTTGTTTGCATGTATGCTCAAAGTGAACATATTGTGGCTACTCAGAGTGTAGGGTCTGGGGAGGTGTGGCACTACAGCAGCCAATGCAGCTGAGCCTGCAGAATGCATGCAAGTGACAGACCAAGGAGAAGCAGGCTGATGATGATAGAGTTCAGACTTGCTGATAGGCAGAAACTGTGTGTAGGTAGCCACACCCATCATAGTGCAGCTGCATCCTTTCATTTACAAGACATTGCCCAGCAGCCAGCTGAGCAGTGTCGTCATCAGCCTGCTCCTTCTTTTCCCCCCCGAATGTCAAAGTTCTCCCCATCATACCCTGTGACATCAGGGTGCCAACACCCAGTGCTGCCAAATAGCACATGACATGGGTATGCCCAATCCCCAGTGCCAACCCACTTGAATGTCCAGTGGTCATTTCCCAGCCTCCCTCTGCCTGCCCTAGGATTAGGAGCAAATGTTTAGACCTCCACCATCAGTGATTCTTCTTTTCTCCTGGCCCACCTGCTTGCCCTGGGGTTAAGAACAACTGTGGCATTGGAGCGACTTATACACTTACGATACACAAGACCAGTTAAGACTTACCCAATACCAGACACTCAATAATATGTATTACACCCCAGTCAAATTAGCAAAAATGGGATGTTTACAGTCACTGTCTTGTGTTAGATGTGGCAAGGTGGATGGGACACTATTACATGTTTTCTGGATTTGTGAAAAAGTCTCCCCCTTGTGGACTAAAATCAAATCCCAAATGGATCCTCTGCTAGGTTTAGACCATCTTTTTACCCTGAACATCTGTATACTGGGGGACTTATCTCAAATCAAGGTTAGAGAAAGGAAATTTCATATTTCCCTCATTTCTATTGCAGTGAAAAAAATTGTACTTAAACACTGGTTAGACCAATTCACCATCTCCTATACAGAATGGTTACATGAAATGTCTTTTTACTTCAGAACAGAAAAAATGATAGCAGGTATTCGGAATAGACCATCTTGCTTTGATTATAAATGGAGCAAATTGTTGGCTCTCTATCTAAACCAACATGACCAGGTTCTCTAGCTCCCTTTAAAGGTATTATTTTGCATACTGCACAGGGTATTAGCTGAATATATGATGGGATTTGGGTCACTCCAAGGGGTGGGGGGATGGGGTTAAGGGTGGGTAGGGGAAGGTGGGAGGGAATTTATTGTCTTGTTGCTGTATCTACTACACTGTACAAGAGTATTTTTTTTTGTAAACTTAATAAAGCTTTCTAAATATAAAAAAAAAGAGCAACCGTGGCGTGTGCCAATATCAGTGGCTCTTCTTTTCCTCCAACTCCACTGCATGTTCTGGGGTGAAAAGCAACTGTTGTGTGTGCTGCCATCAGTGACTCTTCTGCAGACCCTGTGGCCTGCATTGGGTCGGACTGCTGCTTCTCTGAAACATGCTGTTGATCTGGAGCATGCCCAGAGCCTGACTGAAAACAAGAAAAGTCTGGTTAATGGCTTTTTAAGGCCTTTTTCATTTTTACTCATAGCTTTTCCCTTTTTTTATATTTTTATCCCATGTTTTGAACATGGCCTTTTTGATCTCGCGTCATAAACCAGGGAGGCGAAATGTTCTAAATCCCCCGTGGAATGTGTTTTTAGTCACTCTTTGAAATCACATTTCTGAAAAGATTTAAAAAAATTCACCTGCCTTCATCATAAGGTGGGGTCATGAAAAAATACTATGTTGCAAATTTGGTATTAAAATCATCAAAAAAAAACAATGTTATGAAGAAACACAAAACGCTTTCAGTGTTCACTCATAACTTTGCTATTTTTCCAGATTTGGACCCCAAATTTTCAACACAGACATTTCCCCCCACCTAACAAACAAAGAAGAGGTGATATTTCAAATCCTTTCCAAAACATGTTTTCGCAATCTCTCTGTTAAATCACTTTTCAGATGGAATTTTTAAAATTCTGTTTGTCTTAAACATGAGGTGGGGTAACAAAAGGACATATCAAAATTTGGGGTAAAAATGTTATGAAATAATAAAGTTATTTTCTTTTTTTTTTTAAGTATACTTTATTGAAAAGTTTTCAAGAAATAACAGAATAACAATAAACAAACAGTCCCAAGCAGGGAACAGTGACATAACAACCAAATACATACAAACAAACAACCAGTCCAATGCCCACCCACCCCCCAAACCAATCCCCCACTACCCCTTCCCTCCCTCACAGAGAATTAACTGACCCTGAAATCAGGTCTACCCAATAAAAGTTGGAACGCTGTACTAAGGAGAAAAACAAAAAGGATATGTGTATATATATTCTTGCCCAGGCAGTCAAGATACAAAAAAAAAACATAATCTGGGTCCTGGGCATGAAAACAATGAAGTTATGAAGCAACCTTGAAATTTTTCAGTGTTTACTCACACCTTTTTTTGTGGGGGGGTGATATTTTGACTCCAAATTTTCAACATAGCTCTTTTTTTTTACCCCACCTCTTCAACATGACATGCAATTTTAAAAACATATTTTCTCGCTTGTGCCTCAAAGTGACATTTTGGACAGGATTTCAATAAATAACATCTGTCAAGTTCATAAGGAGGTGTAATTAAAACTCATATGCAATCAACACTGTAAACAAATATCAAAGTTACAAACACTGACATTTTGCAACATTTATTCATAACATCTTAAAGTCAAGGTCCCAATCTAAGAAAAGAACGGTGCTATGTGTGAACCTCTTCATTTCCTAGTCATGACAATTTCAGTGCTAAAATGGATTGGGTGTGTGGTGATGTTGTGGCTCTTGCTGCTGGGGCAGTGGGGCTGCACTTTTTTTGAAAGTCACATGGCAGCCCATGTCTGCACTTTGGTGGTGGTGCTGCTGTTGCTCAATAGTGCTGTGCCACAGCCCCCCCTCCCCAAAAGCACCAATAAAATGTCACGACATGCAAGGAAACATTTAGCATGGACAAAGGCTTGTTCTAGTTTATGATGGTAGTGGTAGTCTCTTGGTCTGCTAACAGAAGGTAGGATTGGAGGGGTGGCTTGTATGAAAGCTTGCCTCCATTCCTTTTTTCTTCAGAGTTTTAGAGTATACATCAATCTGCTAAAGCTTCATTTACTCAAGATTTTACTGTTTGTTGAGATTAACCGGGTTAACAAGAGGCTGTGATAAGAATCTGTTAGGAGAGATGATTTCACTGTTGTTAATTTAGTGCTGCAGATTGCTGGGCTGCTGAAAGAAAGACAAAACAATGCAATGTGCCGTAACGGCAGTCCTCAGAACTGGCCATAACCGAATTCAGCTTGCAGAATCTGACCCATGCTGAGTGATAAGGATATAAGAATCCTGAGCAGTTGCAGAGGAAATTGCTTTGATCTGTGGGGAGTGTTTTTTGTTTTCTCTTTCTGCCTTATCTTTCTGCCTTATCTCTCCTTTATTTACCAAATGTTGCAGGCTTTATAGGAGGAACTGCTGCATATCTGACTTTCCACATGATTTGGGGAAGGGGAGTGACTCTGCTGTTTCATTAAACTTTAAAACCAAAATAAAAGACTGCCTTACATTAGTATAAATACTAAATTTCCAGAATGTACGCTCCCCTCTTAGTGGGCTATGACACACTATATTTGACTAGATGAGCCAATAAGTGTCTGCCTGCACAGGCAGTATCTGTATAACTGTAGACAGACAGCAGGTAGTCATCAGACTATGTCAGCCTGGCAATCCAATTCAGACTCCACTAGTCAATGTTGGATTTCCTGGCTCCACTCCCAGACCTGCAGGTTTTTCCACATGGCAGAGCTGAGTGCTGCAGTCATGTAAGCCATCTGTGTTGTCTGTGCTGCTGTCTCACAGTTGCATATATGAAAAGGCAGTCTGTGACTAACAGTTCCATCTAACTGCCTGTTTACATGGTTACTTTTGCACCACAGCAATCTGAGCGCTCGGGTTGCTGCATTGTAAATGCAGCCATTTGGACACTTACTCAATCATGGTTAAGTCCATTCTTGCTCCTTTCCTGGAGCCGCTACAAGGCTGATGATATTTGCCAGTGTGAGTAATGTATGCAGTTGTGTGAACAGGCTACACCACTCACTCCGACGCACCCAGCCAGTGCCCCCATCCAACCACCCATATCCCAGCACTCATGGCTCCTCCCAAGCATGGCTTGCACTGCTGCTAAGAGGAGCTGTCTTAGCATAAATAAACTGGCTAAGGAGGTCTTGGCTGCACCTGAACAGATCAGTGTGGGTGTCAAGTAATAACTGTGTAAACAGACTTTAAATGTGCTGCGACATGCTACAGTAGCATATCCTTAGAATGTTTATATTAGAGCCCTGTAGTGCTAAGAAACTGACAGTAACAGAAAAAAGTAAAAGTAACAAGCATTTGTCAATGCTGAATGTTGTCTCACTGGCATTGGCATTGGTAGTGCAGGAGTTAAAGATGCATAATAGGAATGTCAGTGAAGTATTGAACTGATGCCAATCTCACCCCAACCCTGAAGAGACACATTTTCAACATAGGCATTTTGGGACCTCCCCTCATGAACAGTGGCACTGTGATTTTGTTAATCTGTCCCAAAAGTTGATTTCCCACAGCAACCAGCCATTCCGTGCCACAGGTGCGAAAACTCATTTTGGGCAGGATGTAAAAAATGACAGCTGTACTGTTCATAAGGAGGTGTGAAAAAATGCCTGTGTTGAAAATCTGGTTTGAAAATGTTACACATTTACGAAGTTACAAGGGTGTGTGGAAACTGCGCAACGCATGCTTGTAACACGGTCATTTTATAGACTTTCATCACCAAATTTTCAACATTTGCATTTTAAGATCTCTGCTCAGGAAGAGTGTCACTGTCATTTTGTTAAACTATCCCAAAAACTGATTTTTCACAGCGACCGCACTCATTTACGCCGGAAGTGCAAAAACACATTTCAGCCAGGATATGTAAAATGACAGTTGTACTGTTGATAAGGAGGTGTGAAAAAATGCCAATGTTGAAAATCTGGAGTGAAAATATTACAGATTAATGAAGTTACAAGCATGCATGGAAACTGCGCAACGCATGCTCATAAAACAGTCATTTTTTGGATTTTGTTCCCCAAATTTGCAACATAGGCTTTTTGAGAGCCCACCTCATGACCACTGGCACTGTCATTTCATTAATTAGTCCTGAAAGGTGATTCTGCACAGTGACCATGAAATCACCTTTCTGGACTGAATAACACCATGACAGTGATTGAATTCATGAGGAGGGGCCTCAGTAAACCCATGTTGAAAATTGGGTGCCAAAATTCCTAAAAATGCCCAAGAAATGCACCCAAGTTGAAAAAAACCCTATGTATGCCATTATACAGCTTACCTGCATTTCTTCAGTTCGCAGTCGACTTTGAAGATTGCAGACGTGTTCCCAGTCCACCAAAGATTGTTGCGCCAGACTCCGGAGGTAAGTTTGGGGTGAAGGGGGAGTGGGGAGGCAGGTTGCACAGAAGGTGGGTGTGGGCTGGGAAGGGAGCAGGACAGACTGCAAGGGACCATTTTCTTCTTTTACAGGTTTAAAAAAACATTGCAGGATTTTTTTTTTTTTTACAGGGGCATTTGGCACGCTGGGGTGGGCTCCCACCATGCCACCTGACTGTTTTGTGGGGCTAGCCGATGGCGGGATTGGGCACCCCTGCCTGCACATACCTAAGGGGGGGGACCACGAGGGACCATTTTCTTCTTTTACAGGTTTAAAAAAAAAAAACATTGTGGGATGGTTTTTGTTTTACGGGGGCATTTGGCACACTGGGGTGGGCTCCCAGCATGCCACCTGAGTGTTTGGTGGCTAGCCGACAGGGGAACGGGCACCACCACAGGCACATACCGAAGGGGGATGCAAGTGCTGAGGGAGATTGGGCAACCCCTCGGCACACAACAAATGGGAGGGGCATTATGCCGACAGGGAGTGGGCTCCCCTGTCGGCACATGAAATGGGTTAGGGCATGGTGACAGGGGGATTAGGCACCCCCTAAACTTCAGCATTGTGGCAGGCGGTGGCAGCTGTCACTGCCGCCATGTTTGCTTCACCAGCAAAGGCACGTTGGAAGGTGCGGCTGCATGATGAGCTTGACTGTCATTGCAGCGGGCCTTTTTTTGATCTGGTGGCCACGTTATGTGTTGCTGGTGCCAGTGTCTGCAGCTGTCTTATTAGGGAATGAGGGACGCACCTACTGATGCGTGCCCTGCATTCACCCACAGTGACTGCTCCTCCAAATCTGCTACTACTGCAATATGTTGGCTGTGCAAGCGCGAGCCAACATAAAAAGTGCACTGTAGCCTCCAATTAATATGAGTTTCCCTTTCTTTTTTGTAACTTTTATTAAAATTGCACAGATGAGCATTACATTTCATGCAGACAGGAAATTCAGTCATTCTTATTCCTGTTAGATCATAATATCAATAGAAAAAAGCCATACATTTTTACTACTTGGGCTTACCTGGGAGAGAGAAATGTCCAGGCCAGCAGAACCCAAGGAATGCTCAGGAGCAGACAGTGCAGAGTTTAGGAAGAAGGCATGGGGGCCACCTTTAATACTGATCATGTCCAACCCTGACACTGAAGAGCTGGAAAATAGGGTCTGGCCCTCTTGGTGAAGTACAAATCCAACCACGTGATCTTGATGAGTCACTGTATTAAGGGACAAAAGTAGGGTCACATGACATAACATAAAGGACACACTTTGTCCATCTGGATGTGAATTGTTCCCTTTTGTTATTTAAAGCATAAGTCATCCTCTCCATTTTATCTGACTCACTCGGCCTGTCCAGGTGTCTAAGACTGGGATTTCTGTTAACAGCAAGAGTTTAGTAATACGTGTTATCCCTGCTGCGATTAGGATCCCCAGCAAATGTTTTATATGCCTATCTCTGCAACCTGGATGGTATTGATGCAGTAAAAACTAAGTTGGAGTTAAATGAAAAGGTTGCTGAAGGATCTATCCAGTCTCCCCTTTAAGGTCTGTGAGATAGGGCTTTAAGTTCAAGCATGTCCAAAAACACATGTGTGTGCCCTACCCTGTGTCCTCCACACTGTCACCAGCAATGAGCAGTGGGATGTTGAGTGCAGTGTGCAGAAACAATTGGTGTACCAAAATGTCTGGTGAGATGCCTTCACATATGTTCTCTCCAGCAATGTGAACTCATTATATTTATGTGTTTCCAAACATCTTCATATTCATTTCTCTTCCATCCTCTTCCATCTCCTCTGCCCAGGCCAATTTGATGCATGTGGTACTTACCCACTCTGAGTCTTGTCTTACAGTACTCGGTATAGGTGTGACACCAAATGTTGTGTCATCCCTGCTTTGCTAAACTGAATAAAAGCCAGGGCTAGTGGTTTGAGAAGGAGTGAGTCTCAGGCAGCAATTAGGAGAGAAAAATGATGCATCTGAAGGAAGCAATAAAAACGGATCCACAGTAGCCCAAATTTCTGGCATACTCTTTCAAAGAGAAGAATACTATTGCCCTCCAGCAACTGGTGAATGTATTGGAAAGCGTATCTGCACTATTGGCAACAGCCATCATCTTGTCTTGCTGTGAGAAAATTTTCCACTAGGCCAACTGGGCAGAAGTGGAGGAGAAAGGGAGTGAGATGACATTTTTTTCTTATCTCCCTCCATCCACAGACTGTGAGTTTGATAAGGTAGGCAAGGAACAGTGTTATGACCATGTTAGTGAAGGGAAACATTTCTTTCTCTATCTGTTGCTATATGGTTGGCAGCTTCCCTAAATGCCAAGTGTTGTTAGCATTGTTGCCCAGTAGTAACACCGGAGATCCAGTAAGGCTATTCCCTCTCTGTCAAGCATCAAGGAGGAGAAGCTAATTCTTGGTTTACTGCCAGCCCAGACACAATAACAGATATGTTTCTGCCAGTGATTCCAGGATTTTAAGAAATACAGTATGTTAGGAAATATTCTGAAATAGAAAGAGGAGACATGGTGTCATAAAGTTACCATCTGGACTGAATGTATTTGAGAAGTTAAACCAAAGGGAGAGCCATCCAATAATTTAGATCTCATATTAGTTGGGCTGTGACAGATTGGGCATAAAAAACTCCTCCATATTCTTAGTTAACTGTACCCAAAAATGCTATGTAATGTATGGGAGTGCCTGATTACTGCTTAAAAGCAGCAAGATTTGGTCCAGCACCGTGGCGTGGACGGCTGAGGCATCACTGCCTTACCTCCTGCCATGCTGGTGACCCATGTTCATGGTGCGAGCAGGTCGTTGGGGGTCAGCCAGGGTGGGAGAAGATTGAGCATCCAGAGGACAGCTCTCCTCTCCTGAGGAGGGGTAGGACTGGAGACTGGTGCATGCCTGGCCCCTAGCGGTGGCTGGAGGCTAGCACACTGGCTCCATCGACAAGGAGCAGAGACAGAGCAGATGCCCACATGCCACATGCAGAAGCATGTGTGACTTGGCCATTGGCATTGTTGCATGCATCACTCCACTCTCGGGGTCAGAGAGAAAATGGAGGCTGGAAACCCCACTGACTGGTGAGATGATACTGGCTCCTAGCAGGTGCCGTACCCAGCCTTCTGGTACCTCCAACACCATGAGACAAGTTCCAGTGGATGCTGGAGTGATGGAGTTTGGGGGTCCAGTGGCAGGGGGCTGGTCAGTTGAAGGAGAGAAAGAAATCAACTAAAAAAAATAAAAGCATGGTCGGCCCAGTGGTGCTGAGGGTTGAGGCACTGGATGCCACACCTTGCGCCACACTGGTGACCTGGGTTTGGGAGTGAGCTGGGGCTGTTGGGGGTCGGTGGGGATGGGGAAGGATCGAGTATCCCATGAACTGCTCTCCTTCTCTGGGGTGGGGTTCCACCAGCCAATGCACTGGCGGCCTCTGGCAGTGGCTGGAGGCACTATGGTGCATGGCCACAGAATGTAGTGGATTAGAGCTATGGCGGATGTCTTTTGGGTGTGCATGGGAGCATGCACACACTGAGTGGGACATTATTGTATGTCTGAGCTCAGGGAAGAAGATCTAAGAAATTCCCCTACCTCTGGGAGGCAATGGGACCTCCAGTGGCCTGGGCCCACATTCCCAGTGTCAGCTGATAATCCCAACTCCACCCTTGAAGATCTCGGGCCTCTCCTAGTGGGTCCAGAGAGCTGAGATCCTGAACCTGATTCCGCTGCCGGGAGGACGCAGTTCAGATGGGTGGTCAGGTGCACCAGCAGTAACTGAGTGTGGATTCCCGAGAGATGCCCCGTCAGGTAGGAGCAAAAAATAAATAAATAAATAAAAGCAGCAAGATTATTTCTTTCTAATCTGATTACTATGATGTCAGGGACTGAAAATCCCTCTTGAGTACATCATAGCAATGGGATTACAACTGAAGCTGATGTGCGCATGCGCACATTTTGAATTAGAGGGGCAGAATGAACATCCACCGCGGTGAGAGCTGGCGCTAAGGAAATGTAGCGCTATGGGCAAATACTTAAAAGTAAGAAGTTTCTTTTGTTGCTCAGTAGATTTTTTTGCTCATACACTGTAAAATATAATGCCTGGGAATTCAGGTGATAACCAAGCTGAAATCACCTCTCATGGTTTGCAGGGCAGCAGTAAACCTAGCAAGCTACGCTCTCGAGGTTCACTACATTGTCCTGGCAGCCACTTGAAGTGATTACAGCAAAGTTATCACCCAAATCCCAGGCATTATCCTCTATATAATGAGGAGGTCCTATTTCAGGGGGTATCACATCTGTAAAGCCTATGGTGGGTTAAAGTTGAGGAGTAGTACCTCTGTTTTATGATGTTTAGCTTGCTCCTTGATAGGTCATGAAAACTTGTACAGAACTAAGAAGGCAAAGGGAATAGATTTTGAGAGGTCAGATAAATACAGGAGCACATCATCAGCCTATAATGTGACAAGATGCTCTTGGCAACCACGCTCTAAGCCCTGGATAGTGGGATAAGCCCTAAAAGCTTACGCTAGTGGCTCAATACAAAGTGCAAAGAGAAATGGGAACACAGGGCATCACTGATGAGTTCCCAAGAGTGTCAGAAGATTGCAAAAAATTATGGGAATGAAGTCTGAAAAAGCTTAAAAAAGTGGGCAGATTTTTGAGAGGGCAGGTAATGCTTGAAAGGTTTAAAGGGTGCCACTACAAAATAGTTGGGGGTGCCCTATAGTTTTGACACCCATGCATGTTCCTCTGCAAAGCATAAAACTGGGAGAGATTTTAGCCTTAATATAAGCTTCTGGTGAAAAGGTAAATCTTGTGTAGTAAGGGAATAAACAGCTGTAGGTGTCCCACTTCCAACATCACACCATAAAGAAAGGTCCAGGAGACCTTATCAAAGGCCTTTTTAGTGTCCAATCTGAGGATGACTGCTTTTGATCCTTTGTCACTACAGCTTTCCCTTTTGAGGGACACTGTCAACCCCCTTCCCACTGGCCATACTCAAGGCAGCTACAGAACAGGCTATAGGGGAGTTGGGGGACCACTAGACCATCAGAAACATGCAAAGCAGTGACAGGACAGTGATCAGGAGGCCACTGTGCATGGGCATAGGGCAGGGTTTTGGCAGTGTTAAATAGCACCGTGGCACAGGCTGTTAAGTGCTGTTGAAACAGCTGATTATACTGCTGCACTTAGTATGAATAAGAGACCCTTCATTTACATGCACACAGCAATATATTCTGCAAGGACATGGTGCCAGGTCAGTACAGCACATTTATTGCCTTTGAATATGGCCCCTGCCCTATTAGTCAGTGCTATTCATGGTTATGAAATGGGCTCAAGATTTAGAGCCTTGTGTCTGGTTGTTAGCTGTGCACTGAAAGTGTCTAGCCTACAGCTACAAAAAAAGTGCAGGTGAGCCTCACCTAACCTTGCGTGCCATATCGATGGTATTTGAAATGACATTTTTCTTACCATCTGCCCATGCTACCTACTGACAAAATCATTAAAAAATTCCTCCATACTGTATTCTGTTTCTCTGCAGAAAACCTTTTTACTTCATACATTTGTTTAATTTTTTTTTTTTTTGGTCAGACCTCCGATTTTAGGAACTCCCTGTCAATCGCTCCCTCGCTAGGGCACCCAGGCTGCAGCTGTTCACTCGCTTGTTTACTGCCATCTCCTGTTCACTCTCTCTCCACATTCATAAAACAAGCACCCATTCTGCCTCCCAGTCATAAAAGCAACCGCAGCTTAATCACTCCCTCATACCATGTTTTCTTTCTTTTTTTTTTTATTTCTTCTAGTGTTCCTGGGTGTTTTTGTCTTACCTCCCACAAACTCTCCCTGCCCGCCTGCTTGCACACTCTACTGCTCAATGGCTGGCCTCCTCCTGGCCACTCATAGAAATGTAGAAACATAGAATTTGACGGCAGATAAGGACTGCTTGGCCCAACTAGTCTGCCCATTTCCCTACCTGATGGATAAGCTGCAGATTCTAGTTAATCAACAGCTTACTTCCTCCTACCCCCCACTAGAATTGCCTTATGCCTGTCCCAAGCATTCTTGAATTCTACCACTGTTCCTGACTCTACAACCTCCTCAGGAAGGCTGTTCCATGCATCCACAACCCTCTCTGTGAAAAAATACTTTCTAACATTACCTCTGAGCCGTTCCCCCTCTATCTTCAAATTGTGCCCCCTTGTTCTTGCACATCTTTTCTTCCGAAAGATACTACCCTCTTTTACTTTGTTAATTCCATTGAGATACTTGAAAGTTTCTATCATGTCCCCCTTTCCCTCCTTTCCTCAGGGTACACATATTAAGCTGCTTTAGTCTCTCCTCATATGTCTTCTGTTGCAGACCCTGCACCATTTTGGTTGCCCTCCTCTGAACAGCCTCCACTCTGTCTATGTCATTGTGGAGATGGGGTCTCCAGAATTGCACTCAGTACTCCAGATGGGATCTCACTAACTGTCTGTACAGAGGGATAACAACTTCCTGTTTTCTACTGTTGATGCCTCTCCCTATGCATCCCAGTGTCCCCCCCAGTCCTCCTTACTGCCTTCTCACATTGCTTGCCCACCTTTAGGTCATCTGATATAATTACTCCTAGGTCTCTGTCAATTTTTGTTGTTGTTATTAATTCACCTCCCATTGTGTACTCTTCTCCTGTTTTTTTGTTTCCCAGATGCATTACCTTGCACTTCTTTGCATTGAATCTGAGCTGCCATGTATTTGACCATTCCTCCAACCTTACCAAGTCCCTTTCCATTCTTTCGACCCCAACTTGTGTATCAACCCTGTTGGAGATCTTTGCGTCATCTGCAAAGAGACATACCTTTCCTTCCAGGTGCTCTCCAATGTCACTTATAAAGACATTAAAGAGGACCGGTCCCACTACCGAACCCTGCAGTACCCTACTAGTTACCCTCCTTTCTTCACTGTGGACTTCATTACTATTACCCTTTGTGTCCTGTTGTCCAGCCAGTTTTTTATCCAGGCTACCACCTTGGGACCCACTCACAGGCTGGCTAACTTGTATATTAATCTTTTATGTGAGACTGTGTCAAATGCCTTGCTAAAATCTAGGTAGGCTATATCCACTGCCCCTCCCTAGTCTACTACTTTGGTCACCCAGTCAAAGAAATCTATTAGGTTCATCTGACATGACCTTCCTGCTGTGAAACCATGCTGCCTTGGGTCCTGTGCCCCACTGGCCTCTAGGTACTCAACAATTCTTTCCTTCAGAAGTGATTCCATCGTTTTCCCTACCACTGAAGTCAAACTAACTGGTCTGTAGTTTCCTGCCTCTGCCCTGCTCCCACTTTTGTGAAGTGGAATCACATTTGCCCTCCTCCAGTCCTCAGTACCACCCCATCCTCCCATGATTTGTTAAAGAGAGTAGCCAGTGGTGTTACTAGTTCTACCCTAAGTTCTTTTAGAATTCTTGGGTGAATCCCATCAGACCCATTGCTTTTTCTACCCTCAGTTTCAAGAGTTCTTTCAAAACCCTTTCTTCTGTGAATGGACTGGTATCGACCCCCCATTCAGAGTTTCTCCCTTGTTTGGTTTAGGTCCTTCCCCCTCCTCTTCCATTGTGAATACTGAGCAGAAATATTCGTTCAGTATCCCTGCTTTTTCACTGTCACCCTCTACCCACATTCCTTCCCCTTTATTAAGTCTCTGTATCCCTCCATTGGTCTTTCTTCACTCCCTAATGTACCTATAAAAGGTTTTATGCCCCTTCTTAACAGAGTTGGCTATCTTTTCCTCAGTTTGTGCTTTTGCTATTCTGACTGCCTTCCCTGCCTCCTTCTGCTTTAACTGATAAAGTTCTCTGTCCTGCTCTTTCTGTGTTTCCTTATATTTCCTGAATGCTATCCTTTTCTCCTTAACCATCCCTGCCACCTCTTTTGAGAACCATAGTGTTTTTTTCCTCCATTTGCTTTTATTGATTTACTTCACACAAAGGCTTATTGCCTCTGTGATGGCTGTTTTGATTATCCCCCATTGTTCCTCCACCCCTCCTTCTTGCCCATTTGCTGGTGCTTTTCTGAAGCACTCTCTCATTTTCCCAGAGTCAGTCCTCCTAAAGTCCAATACTCTTGTTTTTGTATGGCTTGCCTGTATGGGCGTGTTTATTGTGAACCACACTGTTTGGTGGTCACTTGTTCCCAGATGGCTGCTCACTACTAAATCTGAGATCCTTTCTTCTTCCCCATTTGAGAGTACCAGGTCTAAGATTTCTCCCTCCTGAATGGGTTCCAATACTAGCTGTCTGAGGCATGCCCCCTGTAGGGCATCAAGAATGACCCTGCTCTTGGATGTACCTGCAGCAAAGGTACTCCAGTTAACATCTGGCATATTCAGGTCCCCCATTAACAATATCTCCCCTTTTTCTGTCATTTTAAGGATGCCTTTTATCATTTCCTTGTCCATTTCCTCCCCCTGAGATGGGGGTCTGTACACAACCCCCATGCGGATTGTGGTGCCATTTCCTGTCACCAGGGTGACCCATAGTGACTCATCAACTTCCTGTTTACTCTTTAGTTCTGTTGCTTTAATCCCTTCCCTTATGTAGAGAGCTACTCCTCCTCCTCCTCTTTTACCTACCCTGTTCCTCTTGTAGACTGTGTATCCTGGTATGTTGACATCCCAGTCATGGTTCACTCACTAGTTTGCCTCTCTTAGCCCGCATGTTGACATCCCAGTCATGGTTCACTTACTGGTTGCCTGTCTTAGCCCTCATTATTTCCTCACAGTCACAGTCTTTGCTTACTTAATGTATGTTATTCTCTTCAAACCTGCTGCTGGCATTCCCCAATGTAGTTCCATATCTGCTTGTTCCATGTTAGACAAATATTAGTGGTGTCTCCTCCCCGGCTCTGCCTGTTGCCATAATATACAGAAATCTTTAATAAAGGAAAAAGGGCACCTTCTTTCCAAATATGGGATTTATATAACACGAACGGAAATGGTGATGGTTTGGAGGGGGGTAGGCCCATGACACCCACATCAATAAAAAAACTACAACTATGGAGGCCTTGTAAAACAAAAGTTTGTTAAGTCAGAAAATATATCTATAGTAAACTGATGAAGGTGGAGGAACTATTTTATTTAAAATTAAGACAAAAATTCAAGATTTTCAATACTTAATCTTATGAATTTCAGTTTAGACAAGCATGTACAATTAACCCTTTGGCTGCCAACAGAATTAGAAAGTATAGTAATTTTGGACTGATAATATCAGTCCACAGCCCCACAAGGGTTAAGAAGGACTGGGAAGTCTGGGAAACAAGATCCCAGACCTGGAGGCAACAATGACAGAGGCTAAACTGGACATAGTAGCCATTAGCGACACATGGTTCACCGGTAACCACACTTGGGAGACTTCAGTACCCAGCTATGTACTGTTCAGAAGAGACCGAGGTGAAATAAGGGAGGGGGAGAGGCCCTTTATGTCAATGAAAATATCAAAGCTACAGAAATTTAGAATACACTTAAGGAGCCAGAAGAACTGTGGGTCACCCTGGAAACAAGAAATGGGACAGCCATATGAACTGGGGTTATCTACAGGCCTCCGGAACAGGGGAAGGACATACACACATTATTGTTAGAAGATATACAAAACATAACAGCTAAAGGAGAGGTTCTGATAATGGGAGACTTCAACATGCCAGATACAGATTGGTCAATACCAGCAGGAACATCCGCCAGAACTAGACACATTGTGGATTCCCTGCACGGGGAGGGCCTCAAGAAACTGGTACAACAACCCACAAGAGACAGGGTGATCCTGGATCTAGTACTGACTAATGGGGAAAGGACCACAGATCTCCAGGTAGAAGGTCACCTTGAGGCCAGTGACCATCACATGGCGTGGTTCAATTTGGCCACTAGAACAAAATCATCCCATTCCAAGGCAAAAATATGGGACTTCAGAGGAGCTGACTTTGATAAGATGGCCAACAAAGTTAAGCTAGCCCTGGCAAGAAGAAATACAGGTGAGGGGGTACAGGCGAATTGGGTAAGCATTAAGGATGCAGTACTTGAAGCAACAGCCCATTGTGTTATGGAGAAAAGCAAGAGCAAAAGAAGGAGGAAACCACTTTGTTTCTCAAAAACAGTAGTAGAAAAGATCAGAGTCAGAAAGTTGGCCTTCAGGAAATATAAGGAAATGCAGCGGGATGAAGATAGGGAGGCATACCAAACTTAAGCAGGAAAGGCAGTAATGCAGGCAAAGGCCCAAACCAAAGAAACACTAGCACAAACAGTAAAAGAAGGGGACAAGACTTTCTATAAAAACATTAGTGAAAGGAGAAAGTCCAGAAGGAGTATTGCTCAGCTCAAAGGGGATAAGGGGGAGTATGTGGAGGACTACCAAGGAAAAGCATATATCCTAAATAGATACTTCTGCTCAATATTTACTGAGGAGATGATAGAGCAGGGCCCACAGCTCAGCACCATGGACACAAGGCGGGGGGGTGTATAAGTCCCTTCACAAAAGAAAGGGTCCTACAAGAGCCTGCTAAGCTCAGGGTGGACAAGGCAATCAGCCCTGATTGCATATATATCCCAGGGTGTTAAAGGAGCTAAGGATGGAACTAGCAGAGCCATTAGCAGAACTGTTTAGTGAGTCTCTGAGCACAGGAGAGATCCCAGAAGACTGGAGGAGGGCTCATGTGATCCTGCTCCACAAGCATGGCAGCAGGGAGGAGGCTAGAAACTACAGACCAGTCAGTCTTACCTCAGTAGTGGGCAAGATTATGGAGGTACTCCTTAAGGAAAGGATAGTGCAACACCTGGAATCCATAGGAGCACAGGATCCAAGACAGCATGGATTTACAACAGGAAGGTTCTGTCAAACTAATCTCATAGATTTCTTTGACTGGGTAACCAGAGTGGTGGACCAAGGAGGTGCAGTCGATGTCACCTACCTTGACTTCAGCAAAGCTTTCGATGCTGTTCCACACAGAAGATTGATTAATAAGCTGGTAGGGACAGGGTGGGTCACAGGTTGGTCAACTGGGTGGCAAACTGGTTGGCAGCAGAAAACAGAGAGTGGTGGTAAACGGTATACAGTCAGAATAGATGCACGTCACAAGTGGGGTACCTAAGGGATCAGTCCTGGGGCCAGTCCTCTTCAATATCTTAGGTTAAGGTGTGTCTGATTGCAAATGACACCAAGATCTGCAGCAGAGTAGATGATCCAGATGGGGTGGGCAGAATGAGAAGAGATCTGGATTAACTGGCAAAATGGTCAGAAGAGTGGCAACTGGGGTTTAATGCAAAGAAGTGCAAGATCATACACATAGGGAAGAGAAACCCTGAAACTACCTATAAGATGGGAGGGGAGTTGCTGGCAAGCATAAAGGGAAAAAAGAGACTTGGGCATCATCATCACAGATGACCTGAAATCATCCAAGCAGACCATTAAAGCAGTAGGTAAGGATAGAGGGATGTTGGGGTGTATTAGTAGGGGTATCACAAGTCGTAAGAGGGAAGTAATAAACCCTCTTTACAAGACACTGGTTAGGCCCCATCTGGAGTACTGTGTGCAGTACTGGAGGCCACACCTGCACAAGGACATTAACAAAATGGAGGCAGTCCAGAGAAGGGCAACCAAAATGGTGCAGGAACTGCATCAGAAAACATGAGAACAGATTAACGGAGCTCAATATGTATACTATACCCTAGAGCAAAGGAGGGAGAGAGAGTGATATGATCGAAACATTCAAACATCTTTAAAGCATTAACAAGGTGAAAGAGTCTAACATGTTTCAATACAAGAAAAATAGCAGGACAAGAGGACACAGCATGAGACTAGAGGAAGGCTGATTAAGGGGTAATGTGAAGAAGTTCTTTTTCACGGAAATGGTGGTGGATGCACGGAACAGCCTACCTCTAGAAGTGGTAGATATGAATACAGTGCAGGGCTTCAAACAGGCATGGGAGAGGCATAAGGGAGCAATACATATGAGTATGACTAGATAGGCCATTGACAGAGTAAAGACCTATGGCACATTCATAAGGTAGAAAAAATGAGCAGACTGGATGGCCTTGTGGTTCTTATCTGCTGTCAACTTCTATGTTTCTGTGTTTCTATGTAAGAGGCCCATTTCATATGTGCAATAAGACAGTCGGGGGGGGTGTTAGACACCTTTAGCACACAGCCAGGGACTAAAGGCACTTGACCTGCAGCTTCATGTCTCACTACACCCCTAGGTGTGCGCTAGAAGTGGCTAGCACACACCCCATCATGTCTTATTGCTTATTTGGCAAGGCACTAACCCAGATAGCGCTGTGCTTAGTGTATGAATATGGGGGACCTAGAGCTAGAAAAATGGTGAGCAGAATAAAGAACATCTTTTTCAGTTCACTGTTTCTTCTTAACTTTGTTGTTGTCTGGCATTTGACTCCCAGATGTTCAACACAGTCTTTTTATGACTCCACATTATGATCAGGACAGGTGGAATTTTTTCAAATCCCTTGTGAAAGGAGATTTTGTGGAGTGACTCTGAAAACTTGTTTTGGAGGGGATTTGAAAAAAATGACACTTGCCATATTCATAGAGTAACTTAAAAGCCTTTGTTCAAACTGCAAGGTGAAAATGTGCCAGAATGTTACAGTTATAAGTAAACAATGGAAAATTAAATGTTTTTCATAATTTTTTATTTTTTACATTTGATATCACATTTTGACATGGGATCATAATGTCGCGCGTCAGAATGCCATCTGGCTCAATCGCGTTACGCACAATTTTGGTTTATTTTCTTTCTGTGGGAGACTCTGCCCCCACTAATCCCCTGTTATGGGGCCAGCCTGACCCCAACTTAGGATTCTAACTCCGGGGGGTCCAACTCGGAGAGTGCACAGGTCCGTGTTGCACCATAGTGCCATATGCTATTAAGCATATGACATTATGATCCAGTACACCACATTTTCCACCCTATCAGATCATAATGTTGTATGCTTAATAGCGTATGACATTATAACTAACCCGACAGAGCGCTGTCCAGGACAGCGAATGGTGCAATCCCGTGTATACCGCTGTATGCTGTATTGCACCATTCACACACTCCCAGGCAGAGGATAAGACCTCTGCTGGTAGTGGGTTCCACCGAGCAGCTGCCATGGCTCACTGGACTGATCCACAGCAGCAGGAACCCAGGCGCTGCGTCTGGGACTGCATTTGATTCCCGGCCCCAGCCATTTTATTTTTCTTCACGATTTGTGCGCTCCCCAAGTTGGACCCCCCTCCTGGAATTGAGAATCTTTAGGGGGAGCCAGGGGTGCAGCCCCCCATAGTGGGGGGGGTGAGGGGTGGAGCCCACCCACAGAAAAAATAATTATGTTGCATGGCAATATCGTGCTGTATTGGCAGTGTGATTTTGCCATGCAGCATAATGTCTTGTGACATTATGACCCCATACCATTTTCCACATACTGTAGTCTTTCTATAACCCTACATATGATCAAGCCAGGTGGAATTTTTTACATCTGATACAAAAGGTGATTTTGTGGAGTGACTTCAGAAAAATGTTTCAGGTGGGATTTGAAACATGTCACCTACCCTGTTCATGAGGTGGGACCCCAGAAAGGCTACATTGAAAATTGGATGCAAATGTATTTTAAAATGTGACAAAATTATGAGTAAAAGTTCAAAACACTTATTTGCAGCCAGTTCACAGTTGGGCTCCAGAGAAGCAGGATGTGCCATTGGTCCAGATAGGTAAGTGCAGGGATATGTGGTGGTGAGTACCAAGAGAGAGAGACTCAGGGTGAGGGGGCCACAAGGTTGGAGGAACTGACAGGGACCTTTCTTTCTTTATTTATTTATTTTTTTTTAAAGACAATGATGAGGGGCAAGACTATGAGGGACAGTTTTCTTTGTCTGCGGTATCAACCCTGGGGATTGGGCACCCCAGTGTTGGTTTGTTGTTTGGCAGCACTGGGGGTGTGCACCATTGTCACATCCTTTGTGTGTAGGGGGGAGGTTAGCTGGCACTGGGGGTGGGCACCCTGGTGTTGGACTGTGCTTAGTAAGCCATCATGGGGGAGGGTTGAGTGCTACATTCTTGCACTGCTGCTTTCAACATGGAGCAGGAAGGAGGTGCATGAAGAAACATAGAAACATAGAAGTTGATGGCAGATAAGGACCACAAGGCCCATCCAGTCTGCCCATTCCTTTTTCTACCTTATGAATGTGCCATCGGCCTTTGCTCTGTCAATGGCCTATCTATTCAGACTCATCTGTACCGCTCCCATATGCCTATCTCATACCTGTTTGAAGCCCTTCACTGTATTCATATCCACCACTTCCTGAGGTAGGCTGTTCCATGCCTCCACCACCCTTTCTGTGAAAAAGAACTTCCTCACATTACACCTTAATCGGCCTCCTTCTAATCTCATGCTATGTTCTCTTGTCCTGCTGTTTTTCTTTTATTGAAACATGTTAGACTCTTTCACCTTGTTAATGCCCTTAAGGTGTTCGAATGTTTCGATCGCATCACCTCCCTCCCTCCTTTGCTCTAGGGTATAGATATTGAGCTCTGTTAATCTGTCCTTATATGTTTTCTGATGCAGTCCCTGCACCATTTTGGTTGCCCTTCTCTGGACTGATTGCCGTGCATTAAGAGTATGCCAGCATGTGGGGGGGGGTCAAGTGCTACATACTGGCGCCGCTGGTACTGAACACATCATTCGGGACAAGTGAGAGGAAGGGGAGTAGCTGCACTGAACACCACCATAGGGATGGGGAAGGGGACCAAATGAACAAGGCCATCAAGACCCGGGGGAGGGAAGCCAGCATGAGGGCAGAGTGTGTGTAGGGGGCACAGAGTGTGCCAGAAGGGAGGGGAGTTTGCTGTTATTATTGGAATGCTACTGATCTTGCCCTGTTAGCATGCTAATGGGTGAAAACTTCTTATGATAGCATCAGCTTTACCCTTTCATATGTAAGATGTTTCTGCCCATCAGCAAGCAGAATAGCATCATCACCAGCCTGCTTCCAATAAGCTGCTCACAGCCCAGCCTCCTCAATGCTCAACTCCATTGGTCAAAATATGATTACACCTTCGAAAGCTATACCATCCTAAATGCCACCAATATGTTTGCTTTTCTCATGTGCGCAAGCAAACATAAAGAGTGTGAGCTCATTGTGTCCTCAACTGCCATTAATGACTGATCTCTGAGACAGACAATTCCCAAAAGTGTAGCCCCTTACTTCCAAATAAGTTTAATTGGATAAGATTTAAAAATAATAAAAATTAATCATACTCACAAATGACAATCATGGCACTCCTGTTTCCAGAACATGCATCATATATTTCTCTCATTAATAATTGATTTTTTGGGCCATTTTTTAAAGCATAACATTTTTTACCACTTTGTGATAATATCGTCCCAGTACACCATACCTATGTCTAACCTGGCCAGTGCCTGCTGTTTTTATGGTATGCCAGTAGATTGCTCAATATATGATACCAACTTGTGTAACGCCTATTTCAATTACTTGTACCCTGTAACTTAAATGTATTTTGTCTGACCTCAGTGTTTCATGGCGCCTCTGATGAACGCCTATTTCAGCAACCTGTGCTATATAACCTAAAACTCTATGTATGTCCTCAATGTGACGAGGTACCTTTGGAAACGAGCCCCTGGCTCAAAGGTTGTAAACTGATTTTACAAATAAATAAAAAAATATCACTGTGCATGAGTGATTAGACCACTCCAGTAGCAAATTCCCGCTGAAGGAAATATGTATATCAAATGCTGATTTATTTTAATTGCTATACCCTTTTAATTCAGAGCAAGCAAAATTCAAGGGGAGTGCAATAGGTATGAATGAGCATAAACAAGCAGTAAGAACTCAAAGGTTATGTCCCACAAGTGTTTCTTTTTCTTCTTCTGCAAAGTTTACCTCAGTGAGATAGCACAGCGTATAATGGACTAATACAATTAGTGATACAAACTGCTTGTTTTTTTATAATTCTAGACTGATTTGCTATTTGCAATTCAATTAGTGTGTTGTGTGATACAGTTAAGCGGTGTGGGCTTGAGCAGTTGCCCACTCCATGTCTGATTGGAGAATAGATAACAAATGTTTATGCTAAACAAACAAACACGCTGGAACAAAGTCATGATAAACAGCGATGTATTACTTATATATGAGAGATATGTGTGTTTTTGGGGAATCATTTTTGGCCTCTGTATCTCTGACTTGTGAAAGAGATTTGTGATGCGTGTGGTGGGGTGTAGGAATAATCTGCACACAGGCATAGGTTTCTGCATCTCAGAATATGATTCCGTCTCTGATTTAAGAGTGCATGATTTATTTTCATGCAGGAAAAAAATGGGGGAAAAGACAATTAATAGAAAGTAAATGGTGTCTACAAAATGTCTCTCGGCTAATCAAGAGCATTATCTCTAGACTTCTTCGGGTTTCCGAACAGCTGAGAAGTCATGGGATGCCACTCTTGATTAGACAACAGACATCTCCCAGACACCATTTACTCACAGAGTATCGACTCAAGTTTCATTTGTTATATGCATGATAAATATTGAAGGCCTTGCCATTAAAATGCATTCCCAGAGGCTATGATTACAGTCCCAGCTTTGAGGGTTAAAGGACTCCCATGGAAAACAAGCTCTACATCCAGCTTGTTTCTACTTGTGTGGAATTGCAAAGAACTCTGAAACTGCCTTTGCATCTTTTCCACTTCTGCTGCCAGTGTCAATGCACTTGTCACCAATTCTCTAAGCAGTTTAGTTTTATAAGAATAGGGAAATGTGTGACAACCCCTCCTCTCCACCACTCAGTCCTGCAGTGGATGCTGAGACAGATGTCATGTTGTGCATAAGTACACACCTTCCCTACCAAAAAGGCATCTACTTGCCTTGATCAAACACTCCAGAAAGAGCAATGAGAGCAAAACTACTGAACATACTGTGGAAGGGATCAGCATGGGGCCAATCACTTTACAGAGCAGCAGGGATACCATGTATTTATTTATTTATTTATTTAGTTATTTAGTTATTTTCACAAAATTATACACAGTGTAACATAACCAACACATTTACACCCTAACAAAGCTGGTCCAACTGGAAATGATTAATAGCACCTGATATATTAGAAAAATAGTTACCAGTGTAAGATATTTTTCACAGTACAATGAACTCCTATTTGAGCTACAATTGGAAACACAGATTATTCTTTGCCACACTGTTGTCTGGGTTGAATGTCTAAGAAAATATATTGAGATTCTACATCTTTGGCCATGCCAAGCCAGTGTAGTTTCTTTTTCCTGGGTGATAATGAGGACACAACTTTGCCTGGAGGTGGGAAAAAAAATATTTTTCACATCTCTCCCAAACTGAGCATATGTGGCTGAGCCAGGTATGAGCTCTTACAAGCTCATTTTGGAATTACTCCTATTCCAGCCTCTCCAGGATGTGTGACATGCCAGGATAACAGCATGGCATGAGTGGGCTGAAGCACAAGCTGAAGGCCAAGTGCTTCCACCACCTGAGAAGTACCATTATCCCAGCACAATGCACAACCTGGAGTGCCTTATTGTGATTGTGGAACGGGTCCATTCTCATTAGCAAATAGGATATTTTTCAGAAAATGATTTTTTATCATTTAAAATAGGAAATGAAAATAAAAAATGGGATACAAAGGTTTTAAAAGAAAAAAATAATAGATATATTTGGTCAGTACAGTGTTAACACCTGGCCAGTTGGTGGAGGTAACCTGCATATAATAATCTGTATCTAAGCTGTTAAAGTAATGGCAGCAGTGAGAGCAAGCACTGCCTCTGATAACAGTATACCAGCAGGTGAGTGAGCAAGTAGCGCTGTCTGAATATGTACATTCATTGGCTGTTTCCAATTATTTCTGCTGTCCATGAACATTACAATCTAAAATGAATAAACTCCTCTGTGGATGAATATTGTGGCAGAGAAAGCACAGTTATAGCAGGTGGCATGATGGAGAACAGAAGTTCATTTCAGCAAGAGAGTGTATTGCTGGTTCCGGAGGAAATTTAAATGCAGAAGTGGAATACAATCAAGCAAGGCAGCAGCACTGAGAAGGGACAATTGAAAGAGAAGAGCACATCTGAAATGAAGAAGATATTTTCTTCAAAATAAAATCAGTGTCAGAGCTGAAGCAAAGAGGGACACAAAGCAATGCAGGGGGTGTTAATAAGTTTGGTAGGGGACCACTGGGATCTGATCAGCAGTAGTACTGGGCAGCGTAGAGCTGGCAAACAACAAATGTACCACAAAATCATAATTTAAAAAATATGGAGGAACTGCTGAATTCACATAAGAGCTTAGGACAGTCTCTTGTGGGTGTGTTTCTTGAAATGATGTCAGCAGCCAAGCTTGCTGTGGGCATTTATGTAGGTGAATTGGTTCAGTTAGTAAACATTTCAGGGCAGGTGATGGGACTTCTTCCCATGCTGTTATGCTGGGATATCAGCATGGGTCTCGGAGGTCCTCAGCCAACCAGGCGTCTCGATTTTTTCTACCCACTTTATAATGTTTAGCAGTGCTGTTTGTTGAGCCTGACAGTGGGTTGCTTGAGCAATGGTGGGAAAGCGGGGAAGTTTATAAATACTGTTAATAAAAGGTCTTAGCTTTATGAGGAAGTGTTACATTTGCCCGTGTCCAGTACATGGGGGTAGCTAGTTAAAATGAAAAGAAGGAATAGAAAATTTACATTTCATTGTACTTGCAAATACAAAATCTTTAAACTGAACTTTTTGAACTTGATTGAGATTATTTTTGGCAAGGAGTCCTACCTGAAACCCCCCCACTCAGCTATGCGTGAATAGCAACACTTGCATCTCCTATTATTGCTAAAGAAACAACTTCTTTTAACACTCTTGGCCCTGATCCTGTGGATGCAGAGGCATTTTGCCAAACTGTGTGCACTTAAACCCTTCCATGGTAAAATAAGAAACTACACTAGTCCCTTGCTATAACAAATGAGTTGCAAGCCTTAGCTGCCGTTTGTTATAGTACCTCGTTCCTTATAATGAGGAATGCTAAAAAAAAAGTCAGAGCACGGAACGCTAGGAAACAATCCACTTCTCTAGATAGACATCTTAGAAATGCATCCCTCAGTCATATATCTCAGTCATTTAATTACATTTCTATGACTTAAAAGTTAGGCGCTACACACTGAGTAACATCTTCTGTCCTCCATCCTACCCATCCTACCTGCTCACCCGGTGATACAGTACTGTATCACAATATCTCCTGACAACGGTGTAAGAAGACTCCTGATTCACAGAGTAGCTTTCAGCTTATCCTGTTTTTATACCATAACACAAATGCTTACTTGTAGAATTTCATGTTTCCCTTTTCTCTGCTGATGTGAGCTGTTGAAGTGTGTTCTTCTCTCCCCACACACCCCATCGATTTCCCTGACTGAATCTAAAGGTGTTAAAGCTGCCACTCTGTTGAAGGAGATTTTACTGCCTTTTACTGTTTTTGTCTTTTTTGTCTTCCCCGGCCAAAAGAGGGAGTTAAAGCTGTGGATGTAGTAAAGCAAGTAATGAATCGAGTGATACAAATGATGTAAGCGATGCATTTCTATAAAAATATTTTTCACTGTGCCTGCAGCCCACTCACTCCCACAACTAGAATACAGGTACTGATACAGGTACAGAAATAAAGAAGAAAAGAAAGATTAAAATGTCTGAAAGTGGTGGTTTGGCAGAGTCACAATAAAGCGGTTTGAAAGAGTGTGCCACAAGCAATGAATGAACAGATGACAGTAGGGTTGTTGTTTTTCCAGGAACCAGGTTTGGCATTCATTATAACCAATAGTTCAGTATAGTAGAGTTCATTCACTTATCGGACCTGTATAGTACAGTATGGTCTGCATGCCCATTAGTCCACGCAGTGGACCAATAGGCATACAGACCGTACTGTACGCTGTCTTTCGGCGGGTGCCAGGAGGCATACAGGTGGGGTGCTGCCATCCATTGATGATAGGGGGACTGGGTGGTGGGGACCTCTGTGGGTGGGTGGGTGGGAGGGTTCCACTGGACCACCAGGTAATGCTTTCTTTTCACAGCAGCCCATGATCAGGGCAATGGAGGGGGTACCGCTAGCCCACCAGGGATATCTTTCATATTACTACAGCCCACGATGGGGAGAGGGGGGGCTACCACTGTACCACCAGGGATCCTTAATATTACACAAGCCCATGATCGGGCAAAGGGGGGCTTACCACTTGACCACTAGGGATCCTTCTTTATTACAAAAGCCCACAATCAGGCATACAAGAGCAGGGAGGCTACATTGGCACACCAGGGTGTCGATCCCCGATGGCTGCAGCTTGGCAGGGTGCCAGGCGCAATTCACCGGGGATCGGTGCATTGCATGCAAATGGTGCCATAATGACATGCAGATAGCCCCATTTGTGCCTTGCATGCATAATGGCCTCCTTTGCATGCCCCAGGTTGAATATCATGGGTGACGCACCTAGAGCAACTGCACTTGTGCTGGCATATCCCCCTGCCCCTTTACTGTCTCTTGTGCTGGTGCAGTGCCACTGCTCTATGTGCAGTGTGCGCACCCTCTGTGCCATATTCAATGCTGCTGGGCCATGGTGTAGCACCGTTGAATATCACCTGGTCCATGCCCTGGCACAGCCCTCTTGCACTGCACCCAGGCTTGCACCACTGCCTGGTGCAGTCTGAATACCTGAGCCCTTGAATTCATTATAGGCAGGTCATGTCAAACGCAGCTGATAGACTTCTTTGATTCTGTAATGAAATCAGCAGACAGTGGGTCTGGAGATTGATATCCTTTACCTGGATTTCAGCAAGGCTTTTGACTCTGTGCCACACAGGAGACTAACCAAGATGGTGGGTGATCAGGGGTGGCAGAATACCTGTCTAGGTGGATAGACAACCTGCTAAATGGGAGGACTCAGAAGGTGGTCCCAAATTGCAAATTCTCTGAAGTCACAGATGTCGCAAGTGAGGTCCCTCAGGGATTAATCATGGAACCAATGCTCCTCAATGTCTACATCAGTTGGTATGCCCGGTGGTGCTGAGGGTTGAGGAGCTAGATGCCACACCTCATGCCATGCTGGCAACCCATGTTTGAGAACACGCTCAGGTTGCCAGGGATCAGCTGGGGGGAGGGTGATGAGCTGGATTGAGCTACCACTAGGCAGCTGTCCTCTCCCGGGGAGGATTATGAGTATTCCAGGTTCTTGGCTGCCACCAAGTGGAAGCTTGATGGCAGTGCCAAGCCCAAAGGGAGATTTGGCATTAGGCAGGGTGGGGGAAAGGTCAGTCACTGGAGCCACAGGACGCAAGCGTGGCTCCACTGGCATGTGTGATCATGTTCTGGGGCCCTGGGACTTAGGTGGGAAAACTGGAAAAGGGGCAGCAGGTCAGGCTTAGTGAAGCCCCAAATAGAGGTTGAAGAATGGATCCTCTTGAGGAGCAGACCATAACCTACCTGGTCTGCACCCTGAGGAGAGAAACAAAATATGGAAAAAAACATACAACGGTGATATACAGGAAGGAGTAAAAGAAAAGTGTGCCTTTTCATGAACTATACTAAATCTGCTGTATGTACTGTAGGGCTGAAACTTTGGTAGTACAGTAATTACCAAAAGGATACAAAAGGATGTGGAAAGATTAGAAAAAAAGACAGGCATATGGCAGATTAAGTCCAATGCCAGGAAGTGCAAGGTAATCTGTACAGGGGAAAAGAATCCTAAGACAGTCTATAGGATTGATGGAGTTAAAGTGGTCCAGACAACAGAAGAAAGGGATCCGTGGGTTTTTAATTAGTGGTACCATAAAATCACTTCACATAAGGCTTATGAGTAAACCAGCAGAATGCAGAGCTGCATAGTGTAGGTCAGGGTTTTACCTGCAAGAGAAAGGAGATGGTAAAGCCCTATATGCAGTACTGTTTGCAATACTGAAGCCATCATCCAAGAAAGGACAGGGACAGGATGGAGATGGTCCCAAGAAAGGTGACTAAAGTGATGTAGTCCAGCATGGCAATGCATACAAAGAAAGGCTGCAAAACCTGAATGAGTATTTCTTGAAGGCCACATGGGAAAGGGAGACTGTAATAGAAACCTTCAAGTGTCTTCATGTGATCAGCAGGGTGGACTCCTCAGAGCTGTTCACACAGTATGTGAGCTTCTACACCAGAAGATGAAACTACAAGTTGGTTGGGAAAGTTTCGGAAGATACTTGAGGAAGTTCTTCTCCACTGATTGGATGGTGACCAAATTGCAAAGTTTGCCAGCAGTGTGGCCATTGCTAAAACTGTAGCTGGATTCAGGACTGGATTGAGCAGATTTGAGGGGCAGGTAGTGGTGACAAGAAGTGGACATGGTTGCCCATGTATTATTTTCTATGTATTTCATTGCCTAATTTCTAACCCCAGAAGCTATGGAGGAAGTGAAAACAAATGCAATTCATATAGTAAGTAGTGTACTACTGAAATCCGCATAGAGAAATTTGTGCAATTGTGTAAATGTTACTATGTGAATTGCTGCACTATGCATGCACTACATGCCTTATTGAATGATGCAAATTGCATCAATTCAAGTAGTAAAAATCCTTAAAATTGTGGTGAATAACATAGGGCACAATACATTAATGCTATGTGTACTGTGCAGTGGCTGAATTTGCAGCAATGCATGTGTAAATTTTAAATTCACACACTACTTACCCCAAGTACATCCAAATTTTTACCTACTGTAGTTAATGTGTTTTTATGTTTGCTTGCATGCATGTGCAAGAAACATAGTGCCATCATCCAAGTTTTCGGAGGTATGTCAGCCCTCTTCCAATTCAGTAAGTGTGTTTGCAGGCGCGGCAGCAGTTCTCCAATGCCTGCTGGAGCTGTCTATGACAGCTCCAAAATGCAGTGGCGTACAGTTGAAAGGGGAAGCTACGCTTCAGTGAGCAGCGATAAGATATCACCTGCTCATGCGCGCTCCCCCTACACACACACACACACACGCGGTGTGCTGCCACCCCCCCACGCACACACTGCATAGCTGACAGGGGTGCCCAATCCCCCGTCGGCTGTGCTGCGCCCCCCCCGAAACACAGGTCTATATGCCACACTGGGTGCCCACCCCAGCGTAGCTACATGTTGTATAAGCGGACGGGGTGCCCCAATCCCCACGTCCAGCTCCTGTCTCCCCGTGCAGGGTGCCGCACTGGGACCCGCCCAGTGTGGCAACAAATGCTGTGGCTGACGAGTGCCCAACTCCTCGTCAGCTCCATACCCCCCCAACCAGTTATCTTTTTCTGCCATGCTGGGAGCCCACCCCAGCATGGCAAATGTCCCGTGTCGTCGTAATAAAAAAAAAACCTGAAAACCAAAAACGGTCCCTCGCTGTGTCTGCACTCACCCGCGCCCACCCACTGCGCACCTTGCCTCCCCACACCCCCCCTCACCCCGTACTTACCTCCGGACTCCGGAACTACAATCTTCAGTGGACCGGGAACACGTCTGCACTCTTCAAAGCTGACCGCGAACTGAGGAAGTGCCAGTAAGCTGTATAATGTATGATAGGGTTTTTCCAACTTTTTTGCATATCTCAGACATTTTGGGGAATTTTGGGCCCAAATTTTCAACATGGGGTTTTTGGGACCCCTCCTCATGAATTATTGCACTGTCATGGCGTTATTCGGGCCGAAGGGTGATTTCACAGTCACTGCGTGAAATCACCTTTCAGGACCGAGTAATGAAACAACACTGCCACTGTTCGTAAGGTGGGCTCTCAAACAGCCTATGTTGAAATTTTGGTGGAAAAAATCCTAACAATTACTGTTTTACGTCTGTGCGTTGCGCAGTTCCTACGCACGCTCGTAAGTTCAAGAATTTTCAATATTTTCACTCCAGATTTTCAACATTGCTATTTTACCACACCTCCTTATGAGCAGTACAGCTGTCATTTTTCACATCTTGTCCAAAATGTGTTTCCGCCCATGTAGCGCGCAATGGTGCAGTCGGTGTGCGAAATCAATGAATGGGACACATTAAGACAATCACAGTGACACTTTTAATGAGCAGAGGTCTTAAAATGGCTATGTTGAAAATTTGGTGAAATAATTCCTAAAAATGACTGTCTTATAAGCGCGTGTTGTGCAGTTCCTATGCACGCTCATAAGTTTGCGAATTTTCTATATTTTCACTCCAGATTTTCCACATTGCCATTTTATTACACTTCCTTATGAACAGTACAGCTGCCATTTTTCACATGTCACCCAAAATGTGTTTCCGCACATGTAGCGCACAATGGTGCATTCGATGTGCGAAAGCAATGTTTGGGACAGATTAAGAAAATCACAGTTACACTGTTCATGAGCAGAGGTGTTAAATGGCTAGTTGGCCCAGTGGCACAGGGTTGGCGCTGGTGCCTTATCTCATCACGCCGGCGACCGGGCGAGAGGCACGGACTCAGGTCGCCGGGGCTGGCAGGGCGGGAGAAGATCGAGCATCCGCAGGGCTGCTCTCCTCTCCCAGGGGTGGGTAGTGGGGTCTTGTTGCACAGCAGTGGCCCCTGGTGGAGGCCAGGAGCACTGCTGGTGCATGCAAGCAAGTAGGGGAACCGGAAAAAGCAGAAATACCGCTTCACGGTAACCGGATGATGGCTGCCCGGCGCTCTGAGGCCATCAAGGGTCCTTCCGAGCTCTCCACCTCAGCAGCATCCCCAGGGCTAAAGCAGGAGCGCTGGCCTCCTCCTTGGCTGGTGCCTTCCCTCTCGGAGGAGGGGGACCCATCCGGCGAAGGGTTACATCGGATCACCCTGGGGATCGGCTGCGATATAAGGTGGGAGTCTCGAGGGATGGATGGGTTGGAGGTCTGCCCTGGCAGCCTGAAGGAGTGGCTGCCATGGGGCACGTAGGGGGTAGAAACAGATAATACCAAAAAAAAAAATGGCTATGTTGAAAATTTAGTGAAAAAATTCCTAAAAATGACTGTTTTACGAGCGTGCGTTGCACAGTTCCTATGCACGCTGACAAGTTTGCGAATTTTCTTTATTTTCAATCCAGATTTTCCACATTGCCATTTTATTACACTTCCTTATGAACAATACAGCTGCCATTTTTCACAACATGGCCGAAATGTGTTTTCACACTTTCAGCGCAGAGATGCGTGGTCACTGTGGGAAATCATTGTTCGGGACAGATAAAGAAAATCACAGTGACACTGTTCATGATCGGAGGTCCCAAAATGCCTGAGTTGACAATCTGCTGTAAAAAAATCCCCAAACTAATTACATTACGGGTGTGCGTTGCACAGTTTCTATGCACGCTCGTGACTTCACCAGTTTTTTTTATATTTTTACTGCAGATTTGCAACATTGCCATTTTTTCCACCTCCCCATGAACAGTACAGCTGTCATTTTTCACATCCTGTTCGGAATGTGTTTTTGCACCTGTGGTGCTAAATGCCGTAGTCGCTGTGCATAAGCAGCTTTCAGCTAACAAACTGATATTGCCACTGTTCATGAGGTGGGGGTCTCAAAAAAACCATGTTGAAAATTTGGAGTGAAAATACCAACGAATGCCTGAGCTGTTAGGATTTCCAACCATAATGCCCCACCCTGTAGAGAATGACAGGCATCAGGGGTGTAACTTGAGATTCTTACCTGTAATGCTCATACCATTCCACACCCTGCAGCCAGTGAGAGGCATCGAGGTATGCCTTGGACTTTTCGGCCCCAAAGTTCACCCCATTCTCCTATACCGCACCCATCTCACCATATTTCCTGATGGAATGGGGGTGCGCATAAGGGCCAAAGACCCCAAGGCACACCTTGACACTTGTCAGTGTCTGCAGGGTAGGGTGTGGTGAAATGGCGTGGCCCTTATGCCTGACAACCCAAAGGCAAACCCAATGCCTGTCGCTCTCTGCAGGGTGGTGGTGGGGTTGGCTTCAGTTTAATACTTTACTGCTATTCCTATTATGCAACTCTGTAACTTCTGCACTACCAATGCCAATGCCAGCAAGCAAACATTAGGCATTGACAAATGCTTGTTAAACACTTGCTACTTGGTCGGTGTCAGTTTAATAGTTCTAATTTGCATTTACCTCAGTTTGTTCCACTCTGTCTGGGCTTGAATAAATGTTTCCAGTTTATTTTTTCTTATCTCTACATACATATTTATTTATTTATTTAGTTTTTGTTGACCATGCAAGGTGCGCTAGTCATGAAAATTACCATTTTCAGGCACTGCCTGGGAGGTTACAGGAAGGACATTACTGGTAAAATAGACATCAAATTATATCAAGATCCAAAAACCAGGAGATAATAAGGTGGTAATACATTACAGCAGCAAAGATAAACAAGCAAATTCACATCAAAAGTGTTGAAGCAAACAAGGCAAAACAATACAGTAGTGCTTCAAACAAAGCAAATCAAAGTAGCAGTACAATTAAATAGCCTAACACACAACAATTGGATAAGAGGGATTTTTAACAACATTTGAGAAATAAAGGGCAGAAATAATTGCATGGAACATAACCCTGAAGATCACGGAAGGCTAGTATAAAGAATGGAGCAAATTAGGTAAAGTACAAAGGGTTAAGGTGCAGGCGGTGGGGGAGCTAAGGCTACAAGGACTAAATGAGTGTAGGGATCAAGGATAGGGTTCAGGATATTGGGAGGTAAGTTTGGGGCCAAAGAGAAGAGGGAGGTAACATGAGTAAAAGATGAAGAGGAGTAGGTGAGATTGGGGAGAGACCAGGGAAATTTTGGAGTACTAATAGGAGGCTGTGCCAGGCCTGCTCAGGAGTTGGTTGGGGAAACCAAGGGCACCAAAGAGGTGGGAGGAAGAGGTACGGTAGAGGTAGAAGAGATAAGAGAAAGGTGGAGGGGAGCAGTAGGATGGGACATGCAGCAAGGTAGAGATGTTGGATACACAAGTATGCTAGTATGGTAAGAGGGCAGGGGTCTTTAAAGGTTCTGAGGGTAGATGGTCTAGGGTGGGTTAAAAGAGGTACAGCTGGCAAGGTAAACAAACAGATTTTGATGCCTTTTTATGAAGATGCGATGGCTTGACACCTCACATATCTCAGGTGGCAAGGAGTTCCAATATTTAGGAGCAGAGTGGGAAAAGGCACATGTGCCTTTAGTAGATTTGCATCTGGGGTCTAGTAGCTGTGTTAAGTTCGAACAGCATAGTCCATATGGTGAGGTCTGGTGTGTGAGCAGTGAGGCAAGTGTCAGGGGAGTGTTAGATCTAATGATAGTATTCCATAAATATCCTAAGGCCAATAGTCGATGAGAGTGGGGAGAGACACGATTTAGGTCAGCATAGAGCTGAAAGTGGTGTTTGAGTCGAGGGGACTAGGAGGCATAGCAACATATGTTGTTGTATGTAACATCCCTCTTGTGGATAGTGGCTTTAGAAGCATTCATGTAGATTATATATGCATAGGTTAGAGATGGAAGAAGAATTCCACGAGCAATCACAAGTCTAGCTGAGGACGAGTGAGCATAGCAGGTTCTGTAGGCCACACAGAGTTTGCTATTCATAGATTTGCAAATGGTCTGAATGTGCATATCAAAACTGATTGTAGCATCAAGGTGCACTCCCAGATATTTGAAGGAGGTGACTGCTGTAAGGGGGAACCATTGGCACAGCTTATGGTAAAAAGCTCTCGACAATCTTTCAGTTTTGCAGCTGTACCAAATGGCATAGCCTGTGTTTTAGCCACATTTAGAACCAACTTATTTCTGGTTAGCCTTGACTGGATTTCCTGAAAGGCATATGTGAGGTGATGGTTAATATCAGTGACACTGCTGGCACTAGAGTAAAGGACCAGGTCGTCAGCGTAGAGGATGGTGGTGCAGGCATGGGTCCTGAGAGATATTCGATTGACAAAGATGGTAAAAAGGAGAGGCCCCAAAATAGAGCCCTGAGGGACACCAATGTTGATAGAGCTAAGCTCAGATAGGGCATTATTGAATTTAACCATTTGAGTCCTGTTTGATAGGTAATTCTGGAACCACACCACCGATTGTGCTGAGAACCCAAGGGATAGGAGATTTTCTAGGAGGGAGGGTGATCAACTAGGTCAAAAACTTTTGTCAGATCTATAAAGACGATGCCCATAAGTCGGCTGCCATCCATAGCACCTAGTTTGTCGCTGGTAAGTTGAACAAGGGCAGTGGAGGTACTATGACCCTCCCAGAAGCCATGCTGGTAGGGTGATAGTAGATTGTATTTGGTGAGGAAATCAGTCACTTGCAGTGACACCAGCTTCTCAAGTATCTTACTCAGGATGGATAGCATCACAATGGGCCAATAGTGATGTCTTTTTTATCATCCTTTTTGAAGATGGGTGTAATCCTAGCAGTCTTCCATATGTCCAGAATGTGACCTTGGCATAGAGATGTACAGCTCGGATGTACAGACTCTCACCAGGACTACAGGAGTACCTGTCTTTCCCTGGTAATTTTCATCCTATAAATAATCTACTGTTAATGTTGGTTGTTACCCTAAGTAGTAGCAATTATTTTTCTGTCCCTTACAATTCATCTGTTCCTTCTTGCTCTCAACTCAGTCCCTCCTAACAAACCTTTCTATCCTAATACTTTGCTTCCCCAGCTACATGCAGCAGATCTCCTCAACCTGAACTTGAGCTATACAGACTGATTAAATAGAGAAAGGGAAAGGGGAAATTGTTTAACCAGGAAATGCACATTAAGCCAGAGCTTGTTTCCAGGTGTGACCTGGGAGCACAAGGAAGTTAAATGACTTGCTCAGGGTCACACAGTATGCAAGTGGGAGCTGATGAGGCTTAAACCCAGGTCTCTAGGTTTGCAGCTCATTGCCCTTAGCTACTATGTTATACTGCCTTCTTGAGAAGACTCCGGGGAAACATGACCAAATACCTTAAAGCGGTACTACCGTCAGATCAAATGCCCTTCTGAATACCCCAGAATAAATGAACAAGGAGAAACACAATGTCACGGAAAGGGGGAACATTCAGAAGAAATAACTGGAATCACTGCTTCAATGAATTCTGTTGATCATGTATTTAGATAACAGATGGAGTTCATGGTTAGGATCTGTCAAAGGTTAGGTTGTTTCTGCTGCTGTTTTAGGAAATACATTTACATACAAAAAGTGTCTCAGAAGATTTGTAGATCTGAAGGAAACTTTGGTATAAAAAAGAATGATACGAAATAATAGTTGAAACTTGCTCCTGTCTGCCTCTTGTACTTTACTAGAGACCATACTTGAGAACAGGATGTTAAACCTCAGTGCATTCATCCGGTGAAACATCTGAAACAATTTAAATAATAAATGCTCCAGCTAACCGGCCCAGTGGCACTGGATGCCACACCTCGCACCACGCCGGCGACCCAGGTTTGGGAGTGAGCCCGGGCTGTCAGGGGTCGGAGGGGGACAGATTGAGGATCCATAGGACAGCTCTCTTTTCCCAGGGAGGGTTTTGGAGAAGTGATCGCTCCTGGAGGGGCTTCTGGCGGTGGTTGGAGGCACTCAACGTAGTGACACTGTGGATGCAAGGGGCGGAGTTGTGGCATAACGTTGCCTTGCCAGCCACACTCCATGAGGGCAGGAACTGAAAAAGAGAAAAACCCCACTACTGATGATAGATGAAGGCACCACTGCCTCCTAAGCCCACACTCCCAAATCCGGACTGGCTTCCTCTCCATGGATCGAATCATGTGCCTGGCACTTTGCTCTATAGATAGAGCACCCTGGGTGGATAGGGCAGCCCTACCTCCGGGGGGTTCAGAACAGGAGGTGGTACTGGGTAGCATGAGTGGAGAGGACCTAGAAGTCATGGAGGGAGGTAGAGACTTTGAGCCCCCGAGGATGCTGGAAGACGTTCCCCAGGTGGTGGAGATAAAATTAAAAAAAAAATGCTCCAGCTGGGAAGAAAGCGGGCGTGTACAAAATGGAAAAATATGTAAAACTATAAATTATACAGTAACTGCAAATATTATACTGATGAGAGACACTAATGAAAAATGAGTGATATATAGAATAACATATGGCTAACCATACACATCAAGGCTGTATTTCCATCAAGGGGTGAGATGATGTCAAGCTTGAGAGGTCCTTATGATGTCATTTCGCCTGCGATGGAATCATCAGCCTTGTTGTCTGTGATTACAGCCCTATATTATTTTATGCAGTATATGGTTTTCTAAAGTTAAAACTATCTCCCCAACTTCTAGCCACGCATACATTTTCTGTTTTTATAATGTTTGAAAAAGTAACCACCCTGCACCCAGCTCATGCTTGCCCACACATTTACACACTAGAATACAAGAAAATGCAAATAGTTTTTTCATCTACCTGCAGATCTCATCCATCATTGGTCACTATCTTCATTACTTCTCTTTTCTTGAAACACACTGAAAGTATATCAGCATGCATCGAAAAACAGAGTGGCAAGCATTGTGATCGTGAAGTATGTGATTAAAGAGTACTGAAAAAACTGTTTCTTTACATTTTGTCTGTGTTCTAGGGTGGCAAATGAGTGGGGCATCATGAGCTGGGTGCAGGGTACGTTTTTTCATACATGAAAGAGATAATAAATGTGTTCAACAAATACATTTTTGTTGCAGGCAGGTGGCTGGTGAAGGTAGCGCAGGTGGAAACAAATGTTAGGGACAGCTGGCATGAGTTAACAGCACAGAATAAAACTGGTTGGCATGAGATTATAAAAACAGACAGTTACTGTGGCAAAATAATATTTTGATGTCACTACTGTGATGCAGCAGCAACTTGGAGAGTGTGGATTTACATGCACAGAAAATACCTAACCAAGTAACCATATACTATCAAAAATGTCTGCATTGTCCCAAAAGTAGGTGACCCATGCTGCCACTGGCCCCCGATGGTATTTTGTAAAGGCTCACTATTTGTTTTCATGGTCCTTGACTGCATCCTTGAGCAGGTACCGAATTCTGTGTATGTGTTGTGGGGTGAGGAGAGCAGGAGGGGGTCAAATACCGTGTTTGTACTTGAAAGTGTAGGCTGCTTCCATGAGCCAGCAGTTCCTCAAACCATTAAGAGCAGTCAGAACTCACTCAGAAGTAGGTCAGTTAGTGAACAGTACAAACATTAAAGTTGTATGATACAGGAACAGTTGAGATTTCCAGAGAGATAAGGAAGGAGCAATGTTTTGGGTATCAACAAAGTGTGATTATTGTCCCTCATGGCTTGTTTTTATAGAGACTTTCCCAAGCTGCAGATGCAGACTCAGTGTTGGAGCACAGTGAACTGGCTATTGAACTTGAATTCCAGCTGAGTTCTTCAACTCAGCCCATGACAAACCGCTTCTTACATGTTCGGAATGATCTCGTTCTTAAGGACAGCCTGCACACAGGGAAACATGGCATTCGTTTCCCAGTTTTGTTTTCCTACCTGATTCTTTGCCCTCCTGTATCCTGTCCCTTTTATATCAAACAGACTGTGCTGGAATTATAGGGGGGCTTGCCAAGGCTCAGCCCTACTAAATCTGAAGTGAACTGCGTAGCTCATGCATTACTGACATTCTCATAGAATGGGAATGGGTGCAATTTAAAGATATGACCTTAATGGGCCCCCCAGCTCTAAAGTTTAATTCCAGCTCTGAGTACAATGAATGCAACCTCAGGGATGTAGCTAAAGAATAATTTAAGGGGGACTAATTCCATCCATTAAGATATCAATACTCTCTAATGTTAAGGTCAACATGACGAAGTGCTGTCAGATTGTAATTGGGTTGTGAATCTCCTCCCCCAGTTGGGGGTCCAGTAGATGGGTTCTGGGGTAGAACCCCTCTCCCCTTTTAATCCCTATTTCTGCTAAATTAGAAGGCTCTTCTCATGAACCTCACTATAAATGAGTAGAATCCTCATGACAGCCCTAATTCTGCCCCATCTCCTGGTAAATGCCATTTGTTTCAGAAATATATTACAGCTTATGTCTGTCCTCTCTGTTTAAGCAGACCGATCTCAACCTTTCTGAGCCCCAGAGGGTACAGTTATAAGCATTCAGCTTAAGGGAAATCCCCCTAGCTAGAAGATCAGAGAGCTCTTGATTTTCCACAATGCAACCACAAGGGCCACCACTAGAGGTCTCCATTGCTGTTTTTAGCTCTCAGCACTTACACAGCCCCTAAACCAGCAGCATAAACTTTGAAAAACATATCTTCAGACACGTCAGCATATACAGTACTTCATGTATTGGCGAGGACGGAAATCTCATCTAGACAATAGGTCATGAGGTGGAGTGAGGTAAACCTGGGAAGACCGAATGGACCAATTCTGTTTTTCTGTCAACTTGTACATGTTTTTACTTTTCTAGTGCCTGCATTTCACACCCCCCTTAAAGAGCTGGTGACACGTTCAGGAGAACTTTAACAAAACAAAATATTTAGTTACTGTCCAGCTTGTATTTCCCATTAGTTCTGTATTCCTCCTCCCCATTATTTAGTAGTGAGGTCATTTGTATGAAAACATGATCTTTGCTCCTGAAGAGTTCATCTATTCCTGCTGCTTTCTCCCTACCTGAAGTCATAGAGCACTGCTTGTGACCTCACAGTTACTCACATGGCAACAGATTGCTATCTCACAGCAGAAGATTATGACATGAAGTAGGGAGTAAGCTATAGAGGCAGATGAACTCAAAATTAACTCTAAGGGACAATGATCATATATTCATACACATTTCTTTAGCAATACATTATAGGGAGAGGAAATATATACAACATAAATGGAATGCAAGCAGAATTGTACCTAATTATTGCTCTTTGACATTTTCTTTGAGGTGTCAGTAGCTCTTTAAAACCAGACCCTTCTTTCCCAAGGGTCTGCCCGGTAAACAAATAAAAAATATATAAAAAATATGAATATAAGGTCACTTCCCCCTCTACCTTGTATGCTGGTTTACTCCTGACATCCCAGTCCTGTTCTTGTGACATCACAATAAGTTACTGTGGAATGAATTATGATGTCATACACAGAGTAATGTGATGTCAGTAGACATGAAGACAGAGCAGATAAGTCAAGGGGACAATGAACCTGTTTTCATGTTAATGTGTACTGTTACAATAAAACACTGGAAGCTAAATACAGAACATATATCTGAAATAAACTAAATTGTGGGCATTATTTAGGTTTTTTCAAAGTGTCAACTAAAATGTCATGGCCTCTTTAAGAATCATTATTTGCAACTGCTCAAACTAGATGGGACTGGCTTATGCATATTGCTTTTCTCATATGCACCATTAATTACAAAAAGTATCTAGAAATGCTACAATCTGATTGGCTGTTGGCAATCTAGCAAATGGCTCATGAGTTCCTCCTTTCAGTATTCCATCCTCTAACACTGCTGAATGACTGGATGATGCATTCGGATTCTGACTGGTGGATAAACTATTTCATTAAAAATGTCCCTCTCAAGAGGGAAATCATTCTAGAGGTACACTTCAAACATTTTTATATTGGAGTTATTTTTTATATATACTATTATACTTTTATTATTATTCTATTTTATTATTCTCTCTTTATATATATATATATATTATTTTATTTTTTATAATTATTATTCTTTTTTATAATAGAAGTAATAAGACACTCCCAGGTGTAAGATTAATGGTCAGTGAATCACTCCCAGGGGCAATAGCAGTGCCTTATCCTAACATATGCTTCTAGGGGTGATTAATAGACTGTTAATCTAATGCCTGGTCATACCGTACTACTGGATATCACCACAGATTTTTTTTTTTCATAATTCACTATATTTTTTACCTTGCCATTACCTCTGGGCCTGGCCTGATCTGCTGGCCATCTGAGTTCTCCAGTGCTGGCATCAGCATTCCTTCCTCTTCTAGACCCTTTGGTTTGTGACCAACATTACTCCATTGATTTCGCCCCACCACCACCCAAAAAAAAAGAGGGACTGCCAGGTTCTGTGTACTGTAGTTAGCGCTTACTCGGGAGAATACAGATACCAGTGGAGCAGTGCAGCTTTTGGTAGGTAGGGATGGCATGCTCCTGTGATCGGCCCTCGGGGTAGATTATCATGCTGCCTGTGTGGAAGATTTTTCTCCACAGGTGGTCCCACTAACCTCCTTGCATTGATGGGCACATGCTCTTGACTGAACTAGAGGGGTGTCTGATGCTGCATGGTCCCCCCCTCATTGTCAGTGGCACCCCTTGCAGGCTTCTCTTTTTGTCACTCAGTGAGCCATTGCACGTGCTCTGTGCCTTCCCCTGCTGGACTCTGTTCCTAATGTCACTCTGTTGCGGTGTGAACCCAGGTCACCAAAATGCCAATAGGATGCCACAGCACTAGGCACCATGGGTCTAGCTACCACAAAGGGTTTCAAGCAGGAAACTGCACCCCCACCCATAGTCATACTCAAAACTACACAGGCCAAATGTTATCTATTTATTTATTGATAGTTAGGATTACAAATACCTTTGAACCAGGGGTTCTTTTACAAAGGTTCCGTGCTGAAACAAATTTACAAGTATAAAGAGAGCACTACCATTTAGACCACCAATCAAAAAGTCTTATTCAGGCATAATATACGTTTGTCCCATAAAAAACACCTGCTACTGCATTCTTCCTCTTTAGCCCTCTTCAGAAGAGCTTGTTCACTTTCATATTGTATATTGTCCATGCCATGTCTTTCATGTAGTATTTATGTCATAAGAAAAAGACAAAAGAAAAAACTGGCACACAACCACAGATTGTTTTAAGGTGCTACATAGAGGATAATGGATGGGGATTTATCGGTAACTATGTTGTAATTGCTTCAAGAGGTTACTGTGACAATGTAAACCTCGAAAGCAAAGCTCGAGAGGTTTACAGTTGTCATGGTAACCTCGAGAAGTGGTTTCAGTGAGGTTACCGATAAATCCCCATACATTATATTTTATAGTGTATGGACTGAAAAATGTAGATGTTTCTTATTAAGTTTTCCATGGTACCTCTCCAGATTAGAGCCAGCTCTCATTGCCGTGCTGTCCGTTGTGCGACGCTTGTGTAAAGGATGCATAGATCCACTCCCATTGTTATGGTATCGATGTGATGTACTCAAGAGGGGTTAACAACCTCTTGATGTCACATCGATGCCATAACAACACTATAAACTTGCCGAATTCGGACAATAACAAGGGCTCCACATACATTATAGCTAGGGATGTAAGTTTGTCATGGATGAGGTTTTAAAGACTCATTGTTTGTTCATGAAATCATTAGTAAACAGTAGTAAATGTTGTGGCACTGTCATCATTGCTACATTCTGATGACACTAGTGAAAGTCATGGAAGTTCTGAATAAAGATCAAACGTCATGGAATCAATGATGTGTATGACTGCCATGACAAACTTACATCCCTAATTATAGCACATTTATGTCTGGGAGAGATGACTATCAGAGCTGAACAAAGAGTGTTGTTCAGCTTTATTATTTGCCTACTAGATGATTAGCATGTTATTTTCCCTGTTAACTGTCAATCATGTTGGTTCCCCAGCTTATATCAACCTGAGATATGACCCAATGTTTAAACTGGACATTCCATAGGGTGTCCAGAAATAAGTTTTTGGTACACTCTGGCATGCTATCAACCTTGCTGCCACTGCACTTGTGGCTCCACTTCACCGTGCCACTTATTGTTAGGGGGCACTGTTGGCAACATTCCAACATGAATAAAAAGCATCTTCCTGCACATGCTATGAAATATCCCCTATTTATTGTAAAATGTGCAGTACAGTGAGCAGTCGTGATGATGCCTCAGCATGCAGTGATATGTAGGTGCGTAAACTTCTGAGCCTGTGAGACTGCGTTCTGTCTTTTTCCATAAATATGCACTAGCACCTTTAATCAGTCTGTGGCTGTGCTCCGACTTGTTTCTTTTTCTTGTGATGCTGTGGAGTCTCTGCATTTATCAACAGCATCCATTTAGTATGTGAGCATCCATTCATCACTCTTTGTTTTATTTAGTATCTGTTTCATGTTTTGGTATATGTCACTTCTGTGCAGTCTCTTGTTCATGTACTCATTTTTATTTTATTTAGAAAATGTTTCTTACCAGGATTAGTGTGCTGCACTACAGAGGTAATAGTTAATTTCAAGATGTGTCCTGTGAAGAAGTGTACCCTGGCACCACCCCTGTTTACAAAGAAAAACAGACACCACTCTCAGGGAAGTACTGTATAAGCCATTAAGCCTGACCTTAAATGCAGGTGAAATACTGAAGACAGTTACCATGGATTAGACTGTAGAACATGTGGATAGGTTTCTGCTGTTATAGGAGAATCAGTGTGGAATCTCCAAGAGGCTATCATGTGGGCTATCATGCCAGTCTAACTTCTTGGTATTTTTATGTTTGCTTGCACGCATGTGCAAGAAACATAGTGCCATCATCTGAGTTTTCAGAGGTGTGGCAACCGTCTTCCAATTCAGTCAGCGTGTTTGCAGGCATGGCCACAGTTCTCCAATGAACGCTGCAGCTGTCTATGACAGCAGTTGAAAATGCAGTGGCCATACAGTTGAAAGCAAGAGCTACATTTCAGTGAGCAGCAATAAGATATCGTGTGCTCATGCTTGCTCACCTCACACACACACGCACGCATACTGCGTGCTCGTGCTCCCCCCACCACGCACACACTGTATAGCCGACGGGGGTGTCTAATCCCCCATCGGCTGTGCTGCACTCCCCTCCCAACAGAGTTCCAGATACCACGCTGGGAATTCACCCCAGCATGGCAACAGATTGTATGGCCGACAGGGGTGCCCAATCCCCATTGGCTCCACTGCCCCCCCCAAAGAGAGTACAGGGTGCCACGCTGGGAGCCCACCCCAGCATGGCAACAGATCATATGGCCGACGGGGGTGCCCAATCTCCCGTCAGCTCTACGCCCCCTCAAACAGCCTTCCAGTTCCCACGCTGGGAGCCCACCCCAGCATGGCACAAGTCCTGCATCGTCTAAGTTAAAAAAAAAAAAGAAATCTGAAAGAAAAAACCTTCCCTCGCTGACTGTCCTGACCCAATCTCACCCCTCCCGCACCCATCCTCTGCGCACCCTGCTTCCCCACACCCCTTCCTCACCCCATCCTTACTTCCGGAGCTCAGTGCGATGATCTTCGGTGGACCGGGAACATGTATGCATTCTTCAAAGCCGACCGCAAACTGAGGAAATGCCAGTAAGCTGTACAATGTAATAAATAGGGTTTTTTCAACTTTAGAGTATATCTCGGGCATTTTGGGGAATATTTTCACCAAATTTTCAACATGGGGTTTTTGGGACCCCACCTCATGAATTCTGTCTCTGTCATGGCATTAATTAGCCCTGAAAGGTGATTTCACAGTCACTGTGTGGAACCACCTTTTGGGGCCTATTTATGAAATGACAGTGCCACAGTTCATGAGGTAGGCCTCCAAAAACCCATGTTGAAAATTTGGTGAAAAAATTCCCAAAAATGAGTGTTTTATGAGCATGCATTGCGCTGTTCCTACGGACGCCCATAAGTTCACGAATTTTCAATATGTTCAGTCCAGGTTTTCAACATTGCCATTTTACCATACCTCCTTATGAGCAGTACAGCTGTCATTTCTCACATCTGACCCAAAATGTGTTTCCGTGCATGTAGCACACAATGGCACAGTCGGTGTGTGAAATCAATGTTTGGGACAGATTAAGAAAATCACAGTGACATTGTTCATGAGCAGTGGTGTTAAAATGGCTATGTTAAAAATTTAGTGAAAAAATTCCCAAAAATTACTGTTTTACAAGCATGTGTTGTGCTGTTCCTACGCACGCTCGTAAGTTTGCGAATTTTCAATATTTTCATTCCAGATTTTCAACTTTGCCATTTTACCACACCTCCTTATGAGCAGTACAGCTGTCATTTTTCATATCTCGGCCAAAACATGTTTCCGCCCATGTAGCGTACAATGGCACAGTCGGTGTCTGAAATCAATGTTCGGGACAGATTAAGAAAATCACAGTGACACTGTTCATGAGCAGAGGTGTTAAAATGGCAAGGTTCAAAATTTGGTGAAATACATCTATAAAATGACTGTGTTACGAGCGACCATTGCAGTTTCCACGCACCCTTGTAACTTGATGGATTTCTAATATTTTCAGTCCAGATTTTCACCACTGGCAGTTTTCCACATTTCCTTATGAACAGTACAGCTGTCATTTTTCACACCATGGCTGAAATGTTTTTGCACTTCCAGCACAGAAATGTGTGGTCGCTACGGGAAATCACTGTTCGGGACAGATTAAGAAAATCACAGTGATACTGTTCATGAGCGGAGGTTACAAAATCCCTGTGTTGACAATCTGCTGTAAAAAATCCCCAAACTAATTGCATTACGGGTGTGCGTTGTGCATTTTCTATGCACGCTCATGACTTCACCAGTTTTTTTAATATTTTCACTGCAGAATTTCAACATTACCTTTTTTTGCACCTCCCCATGAACAGTACAGCTGTCATTTTTCACATTCTGTTCGAAATGTGTTTTTGCACCTGTGGTGCCAAATGGCATAGTCGCTGTGCGACATCAGCTTTTGGCTAACAAACTGATACTGCCACTGTTCATGAAGGTGGGGTCACAAAAACCATGTTGAAAATTTGGAGTGAAAATGCTAACGGACCGCCTGAGGCTAGGGTTTTCGACCCATAACGCCTCAGCCTGTAGAGATTGAGCGGCATCAGGGGTGTGACTTGGGATTCTCGCCTATAATGCTCATACCATTCCACACCCTGCAGCCAGTGAGAGGCATTGAGGTGTGCCTTGGACTCTTCGGCCCCAAAGTTCACCCCACTCTCCTATACAGGACCCATCTCATTGTATTTCCTGATGGAATGGGGTGAGCATAAGAGCCAAAGACCCCAAGGCACACTGTGACACTTGTCAGTGTCTGCAGGGTAGGGTGTGGTAAAATGGCGTGGCCGTTATGCCTGATGACCCAAAGGCACACCCCAATGCCTGTCAGTCTCTGCAGGGTGGTGGTGGGGTTGGCTTCAGTTCAATACTTCATTGCCATTCCTATTATGCAGCTCTCTAACTCCTACACTACCAATGCCAATGCCAGCAAGCAAACATTCGGCATTGACAAATGCTTGTTAGAAGCAGTAACAAAGGAACTCCACATGGGAAAGGCAGTTCTTGCAGTATGCTTAGAAGATGGGTCACTTCCTGCATAGCACTGGTTGCAGTAAACTCGCCAAATTAAAATTCTTCATATTCAGGACATCCATCTAACAGAAAATATATTGCTAGATTGAAAAAAAACTGTGGGTCAAACAGCTATATTCCTAAACAGGCTCCAAAAACAGTGTGTGTGTGTGTGTGGGGAGGGGGGGTGCTATCCTTTGAGGCCAAGGGATTAATTTCAAGTTAATAAAAAAAATTTAAGGATTAGGAGGGTACACTAATACTAGTTAAAGGTGAAGTGAATGTGGTAGAAATAGTGATCTATTTACAGTCCCTTTATGCAATATGAAAAGTTTTTAAACACTTTTAGGAAGGCAAATTACTGCATTGAATTGTAGTGCTATTATATTTAGTGGGGACTGGAATGCCTTACAGATACACCTAATAGATAAGACTTCCAAAGACAGAAATGAAGACTATTGGACAGATCCTGTTTTGAACCATTTTAATCAAGAGCACTAACTGGTAGATATTTGGAGGAACAAATTTTCTTTAAAAAGAGAATACATGCCCCATGGCGCTGAGGGCTGAGGTGCTGGACACCTTATCTCGCGCTATGCCGGCGACCTGGGTTCGGGAACACCCTCGGGTTGTCAGGGTGCTGGCGTGTGGGGAGGTGGAAGGAGCAGGATTGAGCAAGCTGGCAGACTGCTGTCCTCTCCCAGCGGTGGCGGATTGTCACCTCCCCCCCGCTGTAGTTCCACTACCACCAGGTGGAGATCCAGTGGGTAGCATAGGCGGGAGGGGGTGGCACTGTTACGGGTAGGTGGAAGGGGCTGAGTTGGTGCCACGGTGTGTGCGCATGCCTCCACATGCATGCACGGCCATGTGCCAGGGCCTCGGGTGGGGGAGCAGGAGAAAAAACTTACAAAAATACCCTAAACATCTATATATATATAAAAAAAGAGAATACACCTATAGATTAAAGTTTTTTTTTTTTGATGCATCTAACCAGCTGAACATCAGTCCTGGTCCCTGCGCCTACCCGTCACCACTGATCTGCTTGACTCCCAGGCACCCTGGCTTACCCCAGAGCACTAGGTTAGGGGCCCTACCCCCGATTGAAACTTGGTTAGTGCTTAGGAGTGAGGATTTTAAGGTTGGCAGCTCCAGGCAGCCACCGCTAACTGCAGCACTTCGGCATAAGCCTTGACCTGTACCGAAGTGTTGCGATTAGTGGTGGCTGGCTGGTCAATTGATTTGGGGTAGGTCATTATCTGTTATTTGTTATGTGCTTGCTGAATTTGCTGAATTTGCACAATTTGTAACATTTGAATTTGCACAAGATGGCATTATCTTTCACAATAAATGTGGCTTGACTATATGTACATATCTGTGTTCATTCAAGCCAGACCTACACCCGCTGCTCACCTCCTATTTCTGTACACACAAAGGAAGCTATGATCTTATCTATTTGCAAGTCAGTGACATTAGCGGTGGCATAGACTGGAAGTCGATAGTCCACTAATGACAAAAGAAGGGATTGTGCCAAGACTTTCTTAGATTGAGTGAATAAACATGTTTTAAGCATATAAAGCTAACTGAGACAAATGTGCACTGACTTAGCCAGCGCATGGATATATGTTCTTCAAAAGAGAGAGTCTGAGCCAGTGCAGTGGTTTGGAGGGCTGAGGCAAAGTGCACCTCACCTACTGCCATGCTGGCGACCAGAGTTCAGAAACAGATGCAGGTCACTCAGCAGCTGGCTGGGTGAGGGAGAGTTGAGCATGCATAGGACTCCTCTCCTCCCTCGGGGAGCAGGGGGGTTCTGTGGGTCACTGTCTGACTGCTATCCAGCAGCAGACTGGGTGGCAGCACATGTGACACCAGCCTAAGGATAAGTCCCTACCAGCGCATGCTTCTCTTGCCCATCTAGTGAATCTGTACACGGCTGATATTCTGCTCTCTCACCTTCCCAATGGATAAAAGAATGTTCACAGATCCATACCTGCTTGGAGCCATTAAGAGAACCTGGAAAATAGTAAGACAATGTTAAAGCAAATGCAGACAGATATATCATAAAAACACTTGGGACCTCTACCACTCCATGGCCTGGATCTTGCTATGCGAAAGCCCCTGGCTCCTGGCAGTTGTTGCCACCCCAATCCAAAAGGAATGGGTGTTGTATTCTTTTGCATGCAGGCCAGCTTGCTGGAGAGCCAACCCTAGTATGTGTCTGAATTGATAGGCTGTCACAGGCCTGCTGTGTGTATGCCATCAGAATGCCTTGCCCTCCATAAGTGGTCACCAAGGATTATATGTTCCATGTTGACCTGCCCAAGGCCTTCACTGTACATCAGCAGCCAATATCCTTCTAGTCAGTTTTGCTCTGGCACAGTTGGACAAAGACCTCCTCTGGGATCACTGTGAAATCTGAGTCCTCAAGGCTTGACACAGCCCTGGCTTGTGTTGCTTGTAACAATTTGGAGACCCAGAATGCCTCACAGAATGCCAAAGCAAATGTGGTCTTAAATAAAGTGAAGACAAGGATCTGGAGCGTGTTCCCTTCTAAAGTAGTAAGGCTGTGTAGTTTGGGGTTGGTCAGTGAAATAAGTCCAAAAGAATGAAGTCAGTGGGTACTGTTCGACCTCCATTTTCACTAGAGGCATTTAACTATGTATGTAATTTAATAATTTCACTCTGATTATAATATATGTTACTACCATGTGATTAAGACATTGTAAATCTTTTTGAATCCCAGGTCCTCTTTTCTGATGAAGCCTAACGGCAAAACATTGGATAGCATGAGGATTGGAATATGAGTTATACAATAATAAAGCCAAATTTTTGATACAAATCTGCTGGAGTGGCTGGTGACTTCATTCTTTTGGACTTAAATAAAGTGGCCTCATATGCAGATCAGCAAACCACTGGGAGGGCTGCCCACACCTGTTTGAGGATCACCGACCTAACTGGGTTTTGACTGTTTGGTCTTTACCTCACCCTTCAAGGACTTTCTGAACCTTGAAAGATCTAGTGGTGTCTATGAAACCCCCAAACTTGAGAAAACCATTACAACCTGCCAGGTGTTGCCCCACAACCCCTGGCATCAGGCCCTGCAGTTTGGCTTCCATGATATAACTGCATAGCTGGTCAACAGGAATGGGCCAGCTGTTTGGCCATCCCACCTCTGCTCAGACTACATGGTAATGTTCCATGCCACACCACTTGGCTGCTCTGGCCTAGACAGTAATAGCATTACTTATACACTCCCTGGTCTCGAGGTCACCACCTTCTACAGAAATGACGGGATTGATCATGGAGTCTGTTCCACCACTGGAGCCAACTCCCTGAACTTCTGCTTCTATGAAAGAGATAAAGTATCAACACTACCATTCTCAATACCAGGAACATGCACAGCTTTAAAATGGACATTCAACAACATGCATTTCAAGACAAATATCCTCATAAGGTCAGCCATTGGGCCCCCAACTACCCATTTTAGTTGTGTACCACCCCATGTTGTCAGACCGAAAGATGAGCTTTTTGTCCCTCAGTCTAAAGCCCTATATACACAGTGCCACCACAATGGGGAAGAATTCCAACAGTGTTCTCTGTTTGTTGAGGCTTGCAGCTGCCCACACAGAGGGCCATTCCACGGCACACCATTCACCTTATAAGTATGCTCCAATACCTAGCCCTCCTGATGTGTCTGTGAACAGTTCCAGCTCCTGGCTATCCACTGTCTCTGGCCACATTGACACACTGTTAAAAAGAGCAAATAATGTCTGCCACACCTGCAAGTCCTCATGGAAACCCTCCATTGCTTGAATCTGGTGATGCGACTTCCAGAGTTTGTCCCCAGTTTCACCATCCACCACAAGAAGATCCACCCCATGGGGATGACCTATCAGGTGAAGCTGAGGTGCCCCAATATCTGCTGTAGATTCTGTAGGGTTACCTTTTTCACTGCTATGGCCTTGCTCAAAAGGTCCTTCAGGGGGGTCAGTCTTATCGAAGGGCAAGTGGTATTCTTGTCAGTCAGTGCTGATCTCTACACCTAGGGATGTCATCACTGAGCTCAGTGCTTTGCCTTTCCTGGGGGCCAGAGGCACGACAAGGGACTGCACAGCTCAACAAAGGTGGTAAGTGTTTCCCACAGGCTGGACAGTGCCCCAGCCCCATGAACAAGAAGTCATCTAGGTAGTGAACAATCCCTTTTCTCTTAGATTCCTGGGCAGTTATCCAGTGCAGGAAGATGCTGAAGCCTTCAGACACTGTGCAGGCCACCAAACACCCCATGGGCATGTAGTTGTCCACATAGTATTGGCCCCCAAATTTCATCCCAAGCAAGTCCCAGTCATCTGTATGAACTGGCATTAGTTGGACACTGACTCTATGTCCACCTTGGCCATCAGTGCTTGTAAACCTGGCACTCATACCACCTCAGCCACTGTGTCAAATGGTGCATACTGAACTGTGTTGAAGTGTGGATCAATGCGGTCACTGACTGAGTCATGGGTGTGAGAAGTGGTTGATCATGAGGAATTTGCCTGGGGTTTCCTTGGGAATGGAGCCAATTGGTGACACCTTGAGATTCAGTAGAGGTGGGGAGGGTAAGGGCCACTCACCCTCCCCAGCCACATGTCCTTTTCGAATTTCTCACAAATCACCTGCAGTCTGTCTCAAGCAGACCTCGGATTCTCAGCCTTGCACCCCTGGTATGGCCTGGTGTATGGGAGTCTGAAGCCCACTGAAAAACCCTGTGCTAAAAGGCAGGCCACCTCACAGTCCAAGTACTGGTCCAGCCAAGGTCTAAGCCTGTCCACCTTTACCAAGGTGGGCAGGCTTAAATCCATAGGACTTGTTAAACATCTTATGAATGGGCCAGTTGCCTCATTTCTGGGGCTTGGGGAGGGGCATTGTATGAGGGGATGGAGCTGTCCACAGGGAATGCATTTGTGTTGAAATCTGCAATGGATTTTTGTGCAACTCCACTTATTGAATCTGTAACAAATTTGTGAGGAGGGCCTGGTGGTGTCAGACCTCTGTGGTTGGGGTGCCTTGATGTACAAACCACTGTCCATGTGCATGACTCCTCCAATGTACATGACTTCAAGTAGCAAGGACATGTCCAGGATACCCTATCTAGTGACAAGTCATACTGCATACGACATCTGAAGTCATCATTTTCTAGCCAGGCTATTCCTCCTTTGCACTTGTGGGCCAACATAATCCTGTTCAAGTAGTTGAAGAGATTGACACATCATTTTCTGTGACCGTCTGGCCTATTGTGCTGCTGAATACTGTAACCCTTGCCAGCCAGCTGTTGAAGATCATTTCACTTTGACCTTCTTCTCTTGGTCATCTTATTTATCCCTGCTGTCTTCCTGCTCACCCAAGTGATTCAGCAAGGAAAACATGTCCATATTTTATCAGGCCTGGATCTGTTGCCAAACTTTGTCCATCAAATGGGAACCCATTGGTTTTGCCACATTGACTTAGTGACCCAGAAAATCCTCTGTAGTCACTGCCTGCGGTGTTATGCTGCCACTTGCTGCACCTATGACATTCCTTCCCTTTTGCTGTTGGTTCTGGGCTGAAGTAGTGAACCCTATCATGATGTTCATGAGCTTATCCAGCTTTTCATCCATGGTGGACAGTATTGCAGAACTAGGCTGCCTAAGAAAAGGACCTGGTGACGCAAGGTCAACCAGTGCGAGCTCGGGTATGAGGGAGGGTTGCACACACCTCTTCCACGCCCAAATTTGTGCCTGAAGGGGCCGCTTTTTTTGCCATTTTCTTGGGGTTGGCTGGAGGAGGCACCCTGCAAGGCACTTCACCGAAAACCCATATTACTATGTTTTCGAATTCCTCATCTGGCAGCTTATAAAACCTCATCTTGATTTTACCTTCCTTGGGTTTCCTGAGTACCTCCGCCAGAGATGCTGCTGGCTCCTTTGCTGGCTACTTTTGCTTCTATATTGCTCGGGTCCCTTTTGGACCATTTGTCCCCTCTAAGTAGGCTTCCAGTCATTCACCTCCATTCTTCTCATACATTGCCCTCAGCTGTGCCTCCAGTACTGTAGTAGCTGCTGCCTTCACAGAGGTGGTCTTGCTCTTGCTGGGCATTATACAAGAGCTGCATTACCAAATTACTTCCCCAACAGGAAGAATCTGTCACTAAAGTTTTGTCCTGCAACCTGTATGCTTTGGGGTAGGGAGTTGCCATGCCGGCCCGGTATCCCACATAATGCTCCCCCCTACACCCAGTCAACATCTATTTTTTTTGTTTGTTTAAGGTATGAAAAATGGGAGGAGAGCCTGAGCAATGAGCCCTGCACAAACCCCCTTGGCCTGTACCTTCCCCTACTACCAATGTGGCAACCTCAATTAAAGGGACACTGTCAACTTGGTAACCAATTTTTAGTGCCTCTGTAATAGTTGTGCTGTTAATGGGACTCAGCCCATGTACATCAGTGTGTGCATGCACTGAGTCCTGCTTGCACTTTCCAAACAACAATTTCTGCATGAAATAGCTCTCAGTCTGAAAAGTGAGTGATATTGCCTAAGTCAATGCAGTTAGTATTACTGTATATAGCAAGTTATTTACTTTATATGCTTCCAAAATTGCCAAATTCATTCATGCATGAGTTAGTCGTGATTCAGTGCCATGCCTATGTCGGGGATGTGCAGGAAGGAGCAGACTGCAGCAATAAATTTGGAATGAGTAAAAGTCATTTTTGTAAAAACAATGATTAAATATAGCAAATACCAGTATTCTTTTGAAATGTAATCTGAGCAGTTACTGGGTAGAGCTCTGTTAACAGGCACAGCTATTACAGGGGCACTAAAACTTGGTTAAAAAGTTGACTGTGTCCCTTTAACAGTAACTCACCAGATGCCTGTTCTCTTACAAAGGGGGTGTTAACGTACTGTACCTGGCAGGAGTAGGTGTACAGATATGTTCTGTGTTCTGTATTCAGAATTTTCTCCCTACAGTTAATTATTTCCAGGTGCCCATTTTAACAACGGTACTTATATAATTAGACTGTAGCAAACGCATAATCAGGTTAAAACATTTAAACTGCTAAACCCCACTTCTGTGCCTCATACATCAATTTGGTTTTTCATATACCATATGCTACCCACAGTTACTATTATCATTGTAAAACTGTTATTCTCAGATGTGGATGCATTTATGCAAACAGGAAAAGCCATCCCTATAGTGACTATGACTGCCTCCTGTATGAGAATAGTACAGCCATGATCTGCAATGCAGCTAGTAATAAACACGCTGAGCTCCTGTTGCATCTATTCTAGCGAACTAACTATGCTCCCTAGTAACAGTTCTCACCCACAAGTCATTCTGTGTGTTGTATTAAAGGTGCTTTCTGGAGAAAGAGAAAGCCAAGCCCTGCAGGAATGTCAGGTAGTTCCAAAGCCTGCTGTGATCCCTGCCTGTGTTTGTTGGGGAGGGGGGACAGTGCATGCCAACTGCCTGCCACATGATGCAAATGGCATGGTGGGTTGACCTGATGAACTCCCGATTATAAAATTAGTGCTGAACTACCTTAGTTTGGCTTCCAGCTCATGCAGGCGAGAGAGAGAGAGAGAGAGAGAGAGAGAGAGACAGAGAGAGAGAGAGAGAGAGAGAGAGAGAGAGAGAGAGACAGGGAAATTAGTGATTTTAGGCTTGAAGGGCTATTTATAATATACTCTTTTATTACCCACAAGCAGTCTTACTTTAAAATATAATAAAAGGAGCTCAAGTAGAACCCAAACTTAACAGACTACGTAATGTGAAGTGTTGGTCCCCAGCCAGCCCTCAAGTGTCCTCAAATTTCTTGGAGTGTTTACCCTCAACATTGTGGAACAGGCTTGAACATTGATCTCCCCTGCTGGCTGTCCCTTTCCACAATCATCGGGTATCACCAGCCAGCAAACACTCTGGTCCCTTCATTGCCATGACGACAAGATTAAACCTGCAGCAATCACAGCATGGCAGAAGGGGGCAACCTGAACAACCTGGCTGAAATAGGGCTTTGCGATGATGAAACCTTGCCACAAAGCCGACAGCTGGTTACCTGTTTGGGAACTGCTAATGAATGGATCACCACTTGTCTGGGTAATGCCACCATGGTGAGTAAAGCCACTGGAAAAAACTTGCATGCTTGTCAATCAGTGTATCGGTAGCTGTTTACAGTTCATATAAATTTGCTTATATTGTAATTTTGATTGCCACTATACCACAGGGTAAGCATACATGTATAAAAAGCAGTGACTAATGAATGTGCTCCATCTTTCTTAACGTTTCATTCCTGCTTCTTAGAATTTCTGCTGCTGCAGAAAGTAATTGCAAAGCATTGAGACAAATGAAGAAAATGAAACAGTTAAGGTGTATGGTTCAAGACTATATTCTCTTCTAGCTGCCCAAGGCCACCAAAGCCCAGTGGCCACCCTCTCAGAACTGAGCAGTTCTGCTCTGGCTACTCGGTGTCTCCACATAGTTGTCTTGGTGTTCTGAACTCATGGCTCATTTGCTCTTAATCCAGGCTCCAGGCTTGCTTCCCATCTGAGAAGAGGAATGCCAGTCCTCTGTTCCCCAGGAACAAAGAAGGTTGAGGGTGGGATTTGAAAGTGCTGTGCAGTGCTTCTGCTGAGAAAGTAGCAGACCCAACCTCTACCAGTACTCACATTTGGTGTGCTTAACTCATGCGGTCCACCTGCCTGGTGGACTGGCCTTGCAATGGCATCTCCAAAGTGGTCCCATAGCATCTGCTTGCATATTGTGATAAGCTTGACCTTATGTCTGTGAATTATCTTGCTCTTGCAGGGCAAGTGCAGTGGGTGGGGAAGACTGATTTGCCTTGCTGCAAACCGGTCTCTAAAGACTGAACCGCCCTGCTGCCTGAAACTTGTTCTGTAATCCCCATCAGCCTAATAAATGAGAGACTCTGAGCCCCTCACTAGCACCGACTGCCATAGCAGAAAAAATGCAGCAAAAGACAATGCGGAAAATAATCTGCCACAAAACAGCCTTGTAGACCAGCAAGCCCTGGACATAACATGGGGAGGATCATAGAACAAACCAACAAACCTCCTGCCTTGCTGTGTATCCTGCAGAGGTACAAAACCTTACCTATGGGAAAAATAAAGCAGTCTGCTACCATCCATGCTGACCTGGATTATTCTATGCAGATCTGAAGAGGGAGGCTGAAGTGAGCGGAAGCTGCCTACTTCAGTTCTTTTTAATCCCTCACTCTCCACCTCTCCAGGTGCCCCCATGCCCTACATTATATTACAGTTCACAAATTGCTTCTTCAGGATTAATACAGTTTTAATCTCTCCCATTTTATTGCATAATGGTGTTTGTCAGGTATGCCCTCTTTCTTCATTTTTTTAAATGTTTAGAACCACTTTTGAATGCAACTATGAATAATTTTCAAATTAAGGGTACTAAAACAGGTTTGGATTCTGTTAAACTGAATGCATATGCCGGTGACACTATGCTATTATTGTCTGACCCACATATCTCTGAACCCAATGTTTCAGAGATCGACAGATTCTCACAATTGGCTGGATATGAATTAAACCAATTTAAAAAGTAATTCTGTTACTACCTTATCTCCTTTAATTCTTATCACTTTACATCCAGTGCAAATCTCTACACAACTAAAATACTTGAGATTAACTATATAAAATAAGTTATATACCACTATTCAGATAAATACACAAAGACGTTGTAGTAATTTTAGCATCAGGCCTAGGCGATTGGGAAAGTCTAGCCATTTCTTTGTGGGGTAAAACTGAGGCCTTAAAATGATGGCCATGCTTCATCTACTGTTTCTTTACCAAGCTCTAGCAGGTCAGATTAGCACTCAGTGGTTCAACCAAATTAAAGAATTTTTTTTTTTATTTCTATAGAGAGGTTCTTATGTATTTATTTATCTATCTAAGTAATCGGATGAACACCTTTGAGAAAGCATGCTGATTTAAAAGGTTCCTTGTCAGTAACAGATAACGAAAACAATAATGTAAAGCCATACACAATGGTTTTTACAATTAATATCGAACAATGAAGTAGCAGGCTAATGAAGCATTGTCGAGTAGAACATAAGCAGGAAGTCAACAGAAAGAGAACAGTAGAAACCAGGAGGCATTGTCAAGCAATATTTATGCAAGAAGTCAGAAGTATGAAAATGGTAGAAACAGGCAGCAATATACTGTAGGTACTTTGTTGACTTGGTAATGCAGTAGAAGTGATCAGTAGTGCAGGTGAAGAGTGCAACAAGGAAGGGATTGCTTGTTATAGCCGCAAACGGTAAGAGGACCTTCCGCAGTTTCCTTTTGAATTGGTCACTTTTGGATAGTCCCACTAGCAATACTGGCAACTCATCCAACCATTGTGGGGCTTTGGCCACAAATGAGCATTTAGCCAGACTTATTCTGCAGAAGGGCACAGACAGGGTACCACATTCTTGCTCCTGGTGGGGTATGGGCTTTGGGCAGGGTTTAGGAGGGTTTGCAGGCTTGGGGGGAGGGTGAGGGCCAATAGGGCTTTCATACCCATCAAACAAGTCTTGTATTTGATTTTGTCATGTAGGGGGAGCCATTTCATTTGGGCGTAGAGTGTGTAGGTGTGGGTGGTTCTGTCCACCCCAAGGATGAAGTGACAAGCTTTGTTTAATATCAGCTTGATCATGTTTAGTACTGGTGGTGTCTGGGTGGAATGCATTGCCAGAGGAAGTGGTATCCTGTAGAACAGTGGGCTGCTTCAAATGGGGATGGGACTGGGTAAGTGGGAAGGTTACTGGAGGAGGGAGGGGCAGCTGCTGTATAAGGGCTGCTAGCTGCACAATCGAGCAGACTCAGTAAACCATAAGGCTTTTATCTTCTGGAAATTTCATATGTTCATATGTACGTAAGTCAGAGGCAGCCCAATATACCATGCTGCTGTAGTCGATTAAGAGGAGACTGGAGCTGGTAAACCCTGTTTGGCCTCGGGGGTAAGGTTATGCTTCTGTCTGTAGAGTGCCCCCAGTTTTCTATTGATAGTGCTTATAATCTGGTCAACATGTGGAGTAAAGCTAAGGGACTGGTAGATGGTAAGTCCTAGGTACTTTAACGAGTCTACCTGATGTGGTGCAACCCCATTTATATTACAGATATTAAGTGAACTGACCTTATTTCTCTTCTGCCTGCTGAAAAATAACATTGGCTTGGTCTTTTTGTAGTTCCAGACAAGTTTATTCTGCATAAACCAATTTTCAAAGGAGCCAAAGCTGAGCTGGAGATCCCAAGTGAGCATCTCCTGATTGGGGCTATTTGAACAGATGACAGCATCATCCACATAAAGTAATACCCTTGAGTATGGGCAGGCTTCAGGGATGGTGTTAATAAAGAGGCTAAAAAGCAGGGGTCCCAGTATGTATCCTTTTGGTACTCCTATTGAGACAGGTCTGGACTCAGACAGCACACCACTGATCTTGACTTACTGAGATCTGCTGGAGAGATAGCTGTTGAACCACAGTACAATGTCAGCAGAGAGGCCTAATGTGTGTAGTTTACATAGCAGTAGTGAGTGACTAACTAGATCAAAGACTTTGGTTAGGCCAATATAAATAGAGCCCACCAGGTGACCCTTGTCAAGGGACTCCTGTAGAAAATTTGTGCATTCAATCAGGGCAGTGCTGGTACTATGTAGTTTGCAAAACCCATGTTGTTCACATTGAATATTGTAGTAGTTAAGGTAGGATACAAACTGGTCCAATACCATTCTTTCCAGTGCCTTTGACAGAAGGGAGAGAATGGATATAGGTCTATAATTTGAGTCTAAAGTGCGGTCCCCACTTTTGTGTATTGGGGTAATGAAGGCAGTTTTCTTTAGACTGGGGAACTGAGAGTATATGAGCAAGTGGTTGAACAATTTGGTTAATGGGAGGGCTAGCTAATCCAAAAACACTTACCTTATTACAAAACTCAGATGGTATGAGCTGTCTAGTTTCATTATTGTACTGTACTGCAGTAAAAACAAAAATAGCATTATGCTGGTCTACTCTTATTAATAAAATAATAAATCTTGATGGTCTTTATAATATATCCACACAATATTTGATAAATTTGGAAGCTAGACATCTTCCTGTTCAGAATCTAATTTATTTTCCATCCTCTTTTCATAACATTAAATCCCAATAATCAAAGGAGTTTTAACAGCTGTTAAATGACATAATTCCATCAAGTTTCATAATTTTGGATTACTTTCCTCAGTTTTATATAATTATAATATTTGGACAAACAAGTATAACTGTCAATTAATGAGTAAACTAAATAATCAACTGGCAAGATTTAACCGAGATGACTTAATAAAATATCATTCTTTTATTTTTGGGGAAGAATTTCAAACTCTAATTAGGGGTAATATGGCTAAAATTTGGCTCACTTACCTAATAATTAAGGACAAATTTCTTGACCTTAAAAAATAAATATTGTTTGGGTGATAACAAAACTTGGAGTACACTATCAGAAAATATCTTTAAGTGCATTGCCTGGGATAAAAATATTAACTTTGTGGCATAGTTTTATCAACATTAAATTTAGACCATCTTAATAATAAAGCAGACCTTTTCAAAAATACCAGAGAGAAATGGGTTTCAACATCAGACAAACATATTTTAGGATTAAAATGGTTATGCCGTAGAAAATGTTCTATTAAAATGATAAGCTGTCCCAAAAACTGATCAATCCCATTTAAAAATATATGATAGAGTCTATTTATACACCCTTGTAACATATATCATATCAGTGATAAAATAAATAGACTGTGCTGGCATTTATGTATAGAAGAAGGTAGTCTATATCTTATATTTTGAATATGTCCTCCAATTGCTTCTTGGTGGGAAACCACAAGAACAGAATTGTAACATTTTCTGAAACTACAAATGCCAAACTCAGTTTCTTTGTTTTTAATAATTTCACTGGAACAAATTTCAACCCTTATATATAATGTATTACTATTTTAGAATCATTAACCACCAAAATAATTATCTTAAGTAATTGGAATTCAACATCTCCTCTGAACACATCATGCTGATTACATTAATTTAGACATACTCTGATTCTGGGAAGATTAATAGATTATAACTCATGTACCCAAAACTTTCATGATACAGCATGGACTCAAATACTATTCCTATTACTCCGACCGCTAGAATTTATCTTAGACAATTGTGTATTATAATATGACCCAATGAATTCACTAAACAGTGTTATTATTTCTATTGCTATTTAAGTTTTATTTCTCTATGTATTATTTTTGTAATTTTTTCTCCAGTACTGCTTTAATTTTTATGTAATTGGTATTCTTTTATGTTTACTATGTTGTGGAATTTCTTTATGTAATATATATAGGATAGTACATGGGGAACAGTTGACAACAGGGCTATTCTTTCACCGGGTTGGCACTATGATGATGAATTGATTACCTCAAGAGCGCAGCTCGAGAGGCAATCTGTCGTCCTAGTGCCAACGAGGTGAAAGATGCCCTGTTGTCAACTGTTCCCCATGCACTTTTCTTTATAGTGTATGGCGGAACGTCATTTTTTTGGGGGAAAAAATCAGTTACTAGAAGGAAAAAAGAACTTTACATTTTGAATATTTTCATGCTTGACATTTTAACTGCTTAAGAACTTTACGTTGTGAACGTTTTAATGCTAAACATTAGTACTGCTGCCGACATTGCTGCTTTCGCCATGTGTCCTGTCTGTGGAGTGAGCCCTAACTGTCAAATGCTGCTTGAGGACAGAGTGTGACGTTCACAGTGCAGTAGAAAACATCATTCTGTTGCACTGCGAACATCACTAGTGTGTGACTACAAGGTTTTGAAAACGATGGATTTCGGTGGAGAACGACGTTCCACCATACACTATAAAACTAGTAAAATATTATCTGATTAAAAAAACACATTGCTGTGTATCCTACAGAGGTACAAAACCTTACCTTACCTGTGGAACTAATGTAGGCTGCTACTGTTCATGTTGACTTGTAGTCTTCTAAGCACCTAGGAAAAATAAAACTGGACTGAGTACTGGCTGGAAAGGCTTAAACTGAGCACTATGGTAGAGAAAAGGGGCATGAGAATCAGTATTACAAACAATCAAGCAAGTGTTACAAGGCCTATAATAAGAGTACTAGGATGCCGAGGTGTATCGGAAGGGATACTGTCAGCAGGAAACTACCTCTATATAGGTCACTGATGAGGCTGCACCTGGAATATTGTGCCCCCCTTCTGGAGTCCTTACCTAAGTAGGAACAGGGACAGGCTGGAGACAGTGCAATGCAGGGTTCATTTATTTATTTTTATTTAAAAGTTGCAAAAATACAGGATAGGTTCCATGAGAAGCAAGTCTCATTTACAGAACGTCCCACGTCATAATTTACAAGACAGTGATTATAAATCTTACAAAAAACATGAATAAATCAAGTAGTAAAACAATTGCAAATGGATTGTTTCTACAGCAACACATTTTTTTAAGTCATGGGTGACCAAGATATTTTGTTTTTGCAGTTAATGCTCTTTATTTCACCCCAGGCTGACCCCATCATCATGGATCAACCCTCCCAGCCCCATCACCCAGGACCTGTATGGACTTACCATACAGCTCCCATCTTCCCCATGGCTTGCCCACCCCATGATGACGGCAGCCACCTCTTGGTTACGGAGAAGATCTTCAGATGGAAGATATGCTCTACAGCTGGGTGTGAGGCCTGTGAGGGGTTGGCCCCATCACACTGGACAGCCAAGTTTTTCCCTCCTCCTATATGATCCACTGGAGGGTGGATGAGCGATGCCACCTAGATCGATCCATGTGCACACCTGCACAATGGATGTTGGTGGCCACTGCTTCTCCCACCTCTTGAATTGCTGTTCCTGTATGTCCACCCCCAGCTGCCACTATGCTAAACTGATGAGGAGAGCAGTCCTACAGATGCTTGATCCTCCTTCAACCAGCAGACCCTTTAACAATCTGAGTTCAATCCCGAACCTCAGTCATTGGTGCTGCAAGTGACAGCTCTACCACTGTGCCGGTAGACCAGCCTAGGGTTACCAAAATGATTCAGAGCCAACGGGGCAGATCTTATGAAGATTGTCGAAAGGCACTGAACATGTACTCACTGGAGACCAGGCAAGAGAGGGGGGAATATGATATAGACCTTCAAGTTTCTGAAGGGAACAAGACAAGGTGAACTGTGGGGAACTGTTTAGCAGGAACCCAAGGTCTTGAGTGGCAACTGGTCAGAAGAATATTTAAGAGTGATGTGAGAAAGTTCTGTTTTATGGAAAGGGTAGTGGCACTGAGAATCATCTCACCTAATATAAACCGCCTCCTCCCTCAGCTCCCACAGGTCCAAGCCTTGGTGGAACAGCTAAAACCAAATATTATTGCTTTCACTGAGACCTGGCTATCCCTTAAAAATGTGGACACATCTATATCTTTGGATGGTTACAACTCTTTCCGCCAAGACAGGCTCTCCAAATGGGGTGGTGGCTGCCTAGTCTATGTCTGCAATGACATTAAAGTGCAGATGCTGGACTGCAGCCTACACACAACTGAGGCATAAATCATCCACCTCAAACTCACCATTGTACAGCAAAACAAAATGTTACTGCTCACAATGGTCTACATACCCCCAGTGAAGCAGGCTGCAGGGCTCAGACTCTTTGAGGAGAATCTGCAGCAGCTGGGGAAAAACTGGGAGCATGTAATTGTAGGGGATTTCAACATCAACTGGCACTCAAATAAGGAAACTGTAGCCAGAGACCTGATAGCTGGCCTCTACCTTACACAGATGGTTACCCTTTCCACAAGGCAAAACTACAAAACAGGAACCAGTACACTCATTGACTGGCTACTCTGCTCTAATCCCAAAAACATATTGGATGTAATGGTTCTGCCTGACAGCCTCAGAAACCACTCGCCAGTCATGTGCACCTGGACAAACAGGTTCACAAAGTGCCCACCGAAGGTCACGACGAATTGTGTGCTGAGACTGGGGCTACTAAATGTCTTTAAACACAATTTGACCCTGGCTGACTGATCACTGCCTGACCATGCAACTGATGGCAACCTCACTCTAGATTTCTTCCAAAACTCCTTCACCCGGGCTTGCGACATTTTCACCCCCCTTAAAACCAAAAATTCAAAGGAACCCACACCTCTTGGCTCAATACCCCACTCCTTGATCAAATGTGTGCTAGAGACAACCTTAGGCACAAGGCTAAGGCCTCAGGAAAGTTGCAGGATGTATTTGCATGCAAAGCTGCTAGGAACTCTTGTACTAGGCTCATTCACACTGCAAAAGCTAGCTATTTCAAGGATCTCCTAAACAAAAGTTGGGGATCCTCTAAAGGACTTTGGAACACACTGAAAACCCTAACTGGAAGGGCTACCAGGGCCCCACCTGACCTGATTATCACTGATGAAGGGTCCATCCAGAAACCCTTACTGATTGCCAACAAGTTCAATGCCACGTTCTCTGATCTCTCTCTGGGGTGCTTCCTAGAGAGTTCCTAAACCCACAATATAGCCAGCTGCACAGCAATACCGCACCCTCCTCCGCGAGGGGTGGGCTGCCACCATTTCTATTTCAGGCAAGTCACAAGATCTGAAACCATCAAGTATGTAAAGAGGGTCCTTGGAAAGACCAGAATGGGGAGTGACCTAATTGATATGAAGCTGATTGCCCTAATGCTCAATGAGTTAGTGGCCCCGATTACAAATATATTTAATGCCTCCCTAAGATCAGGTGTGTTCCCTGATGCACAGAAATCTGCGCTGGTTACACCAGTTTTCAAATCAGGTGATAAAACTTGCACCACCAACTATAGGCCAATCTCAATCCTCCCACCCTCTCCAAAGCACTCGAGAGAATAGTCCTGAGCAGCTCATTGACTTCCTCAACAGACACACAAATTACTCTGCAGCTCTCAGCATGGATATTGTGAAAAACACTCTACCATCACTGCACTGGTGGATTACACCACTCAACTCTACAATGCCCTTGACCAAGGGATGGTAGTGGGGGCAGTTCTCATTGACCTCACAAAAGCATTTCACTCAGTTAACCACCAGCTATTACTAAACTCCCTGCTCTCAACGGGATTGGCCCAGATACAGTCACCTGGTTTCGCAGCTACTGTATCTGTCACAGAGAACTCAATGAGTTAGAATTGGTGACACACTCTCAGACCCAAAGGTAGTGGCCCTCGGAGTGCCACAAGGTTCCATCCTTGGGCCACTCCTTTTCAGCCTGTTCATTAACTGCCTCCCTGAAGCCTGCATGGCAAACATCATATTATACGCAGATGATGCCATTATATCGGTCCCAGTTAGGGACCACTCAGCCATCACTAAAGGCTTACTCGATAGCTTCCACAAACTCGAAACCTGGTTCTGCCAACACAAATTGCTACTAAACCATTAAAAACCAAAAGCATGCTATTCACAGCCCCCAGAATAAATGGAATTTCTGCCCACTTCACATTCAGAACCTTAAAGGAAACACCCTAGAATAAGTCTCCTCTTTTAAATATCTGGGTGTCTTCCTAGATGACACTCAATTTCTCCCACCACATTGATCATGTTGACAAAGCTGCTAAAGTGAAACTGAACATCCTCCATAGAAACAAGCATTCGATGACATCTGCTGCCCTCAAAATAGCCACAGGCAGCACTGTATTGTCATCCATCAACTATGGGCTACCAATATACATAGCAGGGTCAGACACTGCCTTAAACAGGATAAAAACCCTCGTTAACAGGGCTTGTCATCTGGCACTTGGGGCTGACTGCTGGACTCCCACCTGTGTCCTCTACTCCGAGACTGGTTGACTTCCACTGCACTTAAGAGCCCAATACCAAACCTGCCTGATTGTAAAAAAAGCACAGCTAAGCCTTATGCTGGAGTCCCTATACAGTCTATTCAAGAAGGCAGTGCAAACTAAACAAACCAGAAGCACATCAAAAGGTGGACTCCAAGTCCCTTTCAAACTCACATTACTGGCCCAGAAAACCATCACCTTTAAGGGCCATAAATGGTATAATGAACTACCTGACGCTCTGACCAGAGGAACAAAACTGAGCCATTTCAAAAGAGGGCTACAATCTCATCTAAAGAGTGTTTCAACCTGTAACTGAGCCAACAAAATGATCTACCGATCAACTTGATTTTCCTTGCCTTTCTCTGCTACCCTCTTTCCCACCCAAACCTTTCATAATTCAATTTCCACCCCCTCTTTCACCACCTTACCCCTCCTCCATTTCCCTACCCACTTTCATCACTTTATGACAACACCACTGTAGTTGCTTACCCTCCCCCCCATCATCCTTCTACCATAAACTTGCTAAATTGCTGACATGTTATTCCTGCTATGGCTAGCCCTACCCTGCTACCAATTGATGATATGCACTTTATTCATGTTAAACTGTACCTGAAACTAACAAGTCTTGAACCTCATGTGACACTGTTTTGATTTCATGATGCTTACCCTGTTATCTCTGCCATCTGTATTGTATTGTATTGTAATGTTTTTGTCCTTGACTTGGAACCTTTGAAAATGAGTCTCTGACTCAAAAATATTAATCCCTAATCAAAATAAATAAATAAATATATAGTGGAGACATGGAAGAGTCTGCCAGCAGAGGTGATGGGTGCCAGGTCCCTAAAGGGGTGTTAGGGAGCGCCTGTGAGTGAGAGCGAAAGTAAGAGAGACAGACAGCAAGAGAGCAATGTGATCCAGTAGCAATGACAGAGACTGGGGCTCTCAGTTCAGGTGTTTACTGTTGCTGTGGCTTCAATTTTCTGTTGTGGCTGTGTACACCTCCGGAAGGGGAGTGGAACTGATTTAAAATTAAAAGAAGCCATTCTGCTCTGTTTTTAAATGGTTAAGTCATGCACTTATACCAGTTTAAAAAAAAACTACTGACTCCAGCAGGGAGAAGAGGAAGTGACAATCTGTGCACACTACACAGGTAATTCTTTTTTTCCATCCCTTTCAGAAATATAGGTGTGTTGTATACATGCAGAATGCATGCCACATGCTTAATTGTGCAATGTTTACATGTGGTTTGCATACACAAAGTGAACCTATGTGAACCAGGTCTAAAAACAAATCAGGTTTTCATGCTGCAAGCTTGACATGTGAGCAGCATGTAAGCTGGTGTGAACATCTGAAAATTACATCAGGTTCGCGTGTTGCACGCTTGACATGAGTGCAGCAGTTAAGCTGGTGTGAATATCATTCAAACATCACATCAGATTCACAGGCTGCATGCTTGCCATGTGTTCAGCAGCTAAGTTGGTTCAAATTTCATCTAAAAAAACACATCAGTTTCTACTTCTTATACTACTGCTAACAATTAGTCATTAATATACATTTTTATTTGAATTCCCATAAAAATTTGGTAAACTCAGATCCTTTTGCAAGTTGTTTAATGGCTTTTGATTTTTGTCGTTAAATTGCCATTAATCTGTAAAGTATTGTTTGATTACTACATTAAATGCCTAGGATATAGCCAGTCAACACCCCCCATTCTAGATGTATGAAGAGGGGCCTCTGTGTTGTGAAGCCTGTCCTTTTTGTTTTGGACCATGCAACTCCCTTATGCATATTTAGTGCTACAAATGTGTTTCTCCATGACTGTTTTATCTCACCTACTTTTCCTTTGTCATTCTGTATTGAGCATATACACTATGACCATGCTCAGCACTCGTTGTGCTGAGTAGAATCTTGGAAGCATGCACTATACCTCACATTTTGTCACTGAAATGAGGGATATGGATACTCAAAATGAGGGACAATGAGGGACACTAACCCACATGATGATCAGGACACATCATGAAACATGGAGATACAGTACCTCAAAACACAGTGGAAACCATTGCATCAGCACCTGAGAATGAATTTCTACCATTAAGCAGGGGTGCTATTTAGGTAGGGCAGAGAGGGGTACCGCCCCATATTTGTGCCTAGGTTGTTCTTATGGTATGGCAATAATGGCTTTAAATTTGAATTTAATCTTTTGCACAATAAGTGCCCACCTGCCTGTGTGTTCTCACGCTACAGGTACTCTCCAGACTCGACTGTGTCTGTATTGTGTTATCCACTCTACCTATTAGCGGCGGCAGCACAATCACATATGATGTGGATGAGCTCCAGCCAAGAAAGAGTGCATGAGCCTTGCAAGTGTGACACTGTCTTTCCCACCACAGAGTAGACAGACTGCACACTACAGCTTGGAGGAGTCAATGAACTCTCAATAGCAGTGTTGTGGCAGCATATGTTTGTTGTTCTACTCTTTGTGAGTCTCCATCTCCCCTGGTGGCTGAAGTGGTTGAGGGTGAGCTAGAAGCTAACGCAAGACTAGACTACCTACTAGCTCTACTAGGCTCACCTTGCAAAAAAAACAGCACAGACCCCCACAGCAGCAAGCTAGGCTTAGCAGAAGTGGTGACAGCGGTGTGGGTGGCCTTCATACGTCTTGATCAGTGCAGTGTGACAGCAGCCACAGCAGCAACCAAGCAAGAAGCAAGAATCAAGCAATCCAAGTTGGGCGGGTTCGGACAGCATGGTGACTTGGTCGCAGACCATGTTGGGGACCTGTGATGGTCAGTTTTAGCATCCAGTTTCTGGCAAAGGAGAGGGAGAGCAGACTGAAAACAGTGGTCTTCATTATTCTCCAATTCACCATCATAATTTATAAAATAGTAATAGAAAATAACTCCATTCATTTCAAGGGGGGTATGCCCCATCACTCTGACCCATGGACATCATCTCTTAAAGACTTCTGCCTCTGGCTCCTAGTACTCAAGTACTCAAGTAAGAGACTTTTTACTTATATCTCTATTTGGTGGGTTGTCTGTAGCACCATGGCCATACCTGCTACAGTGTGTGTGCATGGGGGGGCTGGCCGTGTGTGTGTGTGTGTGTGTGTGTGTGTGTGTGTAGTTATTGCTACTTTTGTGTTTGCACCTTAAAGTATGTTTGCGTGGCAGAATTCTAAACTATGGAGAGAAAATAGTAGGGGTACAGGCCAGTAAGAAGTAATTAAGTGGTTTTGTGGGTAGGTCTGTGTATTGGGGTGGGAAAAACATGTGTTTCTATTGGTATGTGTGCTACAGTTCAACTGTGAAAATGAGATGAGAGACAGAAGAAAACTGAAAAGCCTAACAGTGGCTACAAGCATGCCGCATGCATGCAGATGTATTCAGATACAGTTTGTATTGAAGTACAAGTGAGCCATATGTGTGCAGACAATATGACTTCTTGACAGGAGACTTGGAGTCATGAAGACCTGGGTCTGAATCTCATCAACCCCCACTTGTGTAGGGTGTGATCCTGAGCAAGTCACTTAACTTTTATATGTGCAGTTATCAGTGACCACTTGCTTTTTTGCACACATGCCACATGCATGCAGTGTTTCCCAATTTAACAAACAAATCATGGTTTCAACACTTCCTTGCTGCACGCATGCCATATGCATGCAATCGGTTCCAATTAAACATTTAAATCATGCTTGCAGACACATACCACTTGGGTAGTTTTATGTGTGCAGCATGAAAACATTTCATGTAATTATTTCTGTAAGGGATGATTGAGAATAATATGTGGTCTAACCAGGAGATGGGTGCAGGAGGGGATGGCCTTTCTCTAAATGGAGCGAGCAGCCTTTCTTTGAATGGAGTGAGTGGCAGCCTTGCACTAGTGGAGTGGGTAGACTCCTTGACCATGGCCAAATGTATATGAGACCTAAAACAAAACAACAGAAAACTAATGTAAAAGACCAGACAGAACAGTTGTATGTATGTTTTTATATACAGTAGGAGGTATGCTGTTGAGGTAACGGTGAGCTGATGGGAGATAATAAAATATGATAATTTATATATTTTCATTCAAAGTGATGGCAAGGGAAAGTACAGCTCCTCTTTAACAATATGGCTACCAGACATGTTTTTAATAATGTTTCCTGGGGCAAGGATATCAAGGTGTGCTGCATCCTGGTTGCCAGAAGGTTTCCCAGACTAGTGGCTGTTATCCTGTAAACACCTGGGTTCAAACCCACCCAGCCAATCAGGACACAACATTTTCCCTACACATTTTATAAAATGTCCTTATCATATTTTACAGTGGAGGTAATGCACATGACACATGGTAGGGAGTTTTACTTTGTAGAAATTAGTGAGCAACACGAGGCAAATGTCACTTGAACGTGTGATTACCTTACAGTAGCCCCCCCCATCAAGCCTTTACTTTCACTGAAGCTGAGGCATAATAATATTTGCATCATGGTCTTTAATCAACCCCAGAATCCCTTCACCATCTAGAGGCAGGCAAAGGTGACATCCAATGAGCTGAGTGTTAAAGCCATAGTACCTTAAGCTTGGAAAGGGCTCTAGTTCTCTCATGTTTCCCCCTCACCTCATAAGCAGGAATGCATAAATATGCTGTGTAAATATGTTTTTATTTATAAGGTTTTTTTCTAAACAAGAAAGAGGATTAAAAAGAATAGATCCAGGTGAGTACCACAGTTCTAGTACTGGTGGCAGTTTAGAAAACATCCAACAAATAAAATAATGTCCTAATTCAATCTTCTAGTTTGAACTGGCCTTCCTAAGTTATAGCTGACAGTGTTTATAAGTGCTGAAATTGCTGACAGAGAGGAGAGTAAGCGCCCAGCTTAAACCCAGAGGTGTATATATATATATATATATTTTTTTTTTTTTCCATACTTAAAGTAGCGGTGTAAGTGCATAGATGGAGGAAAGATATTTTTAGTCAGTGTTTGAGGCACTTTGAGACTTTTCTTTAAATGTGTAACAGGTAGTGTGAGGAACCTAGCACAGGAAATTAATCTTGGGGGTGGATAGATTAAGAAAGCCATGTGAATCAAGTATGTGATGGGGAGGTGGAGCTGCCAGAGGCTTACTACCTGCCTTCTAACAAGAGACAGCAGAGTTAAGGGACAGTTAGTTGGAGTCCTGTGCTGGAAGTGCTGACAGAAATGAGAGCTTAAATATATATATATATATATATATATATATATATATATATTCATTGCAAAAAACTTTGTTAATGCATCAGTTAGGGTTAAAGTGACAAAAGTGGGGAAATGAGATGTTAGCGTTGAGTCCCTAACCCCACTCACCCCCAACCCCCCATGAGGTGGAATCACAAAATGCCTATGTTGAAAATGTGGTGACAAAATACCACAAAATGGGTGAGATATCCACATTTGAATTCTTTGTTTGTGTCAGAGTCATATGAAGTAGGTCCTAGTTCATATCATCATACAAACTAAGATCCTATGTTGCATGATGCCAATATGAACAAGGAATTTAAATGTTAAATAACACACATTTTAAGGGCATTTTCCAAACAGTAAAGTGCAGAATGCACCTGGGGGTCAGAATAAGCAAGCTACATGTGTTGGTTCCTCCCCAGAATATCATTTTGGGAGGTTTTCAAATTTGAATTTCAGGCAAACTGGAAACATGATGGTGGCCATATGAAAGAGGAATTTTCTCATACAATGCAGGATTCCTCTTTTGTATCAACCAGCTATACTGAAGTGCCTACTGAGCATGCTCAGAAATGATTTTTTCAAATTTTTAAATTGCAATAATTTAAAAACAGCTTATTGTTTTTTCACCAGACTAGTAAAAGGCGCATCTGTGGGGTAGTCCCTTTCTGTCCTGAAAGTTTCATACCAAACAAACAAACCCTCTTGGCTGTAGGTAAGTTCAAAGAAAAATCCCAGCAAAGTCAATGGGTAAAAACATGTTTTATCACCTTTCTGTAACTCAGAGACCACACCTCCGACTGGAACGAAACTTGCCAGATCATGAGATTTACACAACAGGAAGGGGCATACCAAATTTCATGCAAATCTGTTCAACTGTTACAAAATTATTAAAGTGCAAAATGTTGAGTTTAACATTGAAGTGCCAACTCAACCCTAACTATAAGGGACTGCTGCTCTATAATATATATATATATATATATATATATATATATATATATATATATTTTCCATACCTAAAGCAGCAGTGTAAGTGGGTAAATGGAAGAGATTTTAGCCAAACTGGCAAGTGTGCAGAGAACCTTCTGCCCCACCCGAGGCCACCAAATCTGCGGCTGCTGCCCCAGAAGATGCCTCGGCAGAGGCAGAGTGGTTGGATAATGGTAGAGGATGGGGGTAGCAGGAGGGGTACATACTCCTCAGTCTGTACCACTGCAGAATTCCTTTGCCATACTGGCAGGATGGGGCAGAAGTGAGGATGCACCCATAGCAGTGTGAATGGAGGAAGTGTGAGTCCTCAGAAGTGAAGGCCCCAAGGAGGGAGAGAAAGGCCCCCAGCTGAGGAGGAAGCAGCTACTAGAGGGAGACTTTTGTTGGGGGGATAGACTTGGGAGCCGGAGGATGAATGGAAAGGGAGGTGAGGTGCTTGAGTGGTGCTTTAGTTTGGAGGGATGGGGAATGGATCCAGAGGATCATTAGGGCAACATGAGATGGGAAGGAGTTGGATGTCATTGTCCATTTAAGGACAAATGAACTGGCAAGGTATAGGGTAGGGGTAGTGCTGGTAAATTCTAGGGAGCTGAGGAGGGGCTTTAAGTAGGTGGCATGCAAGGTGGCTTTTGCCAAGGAATTAACTGCATATGGCCGGGTTGAGGAAAGGACACTCTGCACCGGGGTTTTTAACAACTGGTTCAAGGCATGGCGCATAGAGGAGAGCTTTGGCTACACTGGGGATTGGGGGACAATCTGGGAAGATATGGGCCTCTATAGGGGAGATGGCCTGCATCCTTCCAGGAAGAGGACCACAGTCCTCAGTGGGAGGTTTAAATACTACTTGGATGAGTATTTAAACTAGTCAGGGGAGAGGCTGTAGAAGTAAGGGAGACAATAATTGCCCCAGATGATGAAGCAGCAGGAAGGGAGGGCCCAAGGGGAGTAAACTCCCCCCAAGCAGGAGTGCAAGAAGACAGGGGTGGAGATAAGGTAGAGGGCAAGAGCAGTATGAATCAGGGGAAACAAGACAGAAGGAGTAAAGGAGACAGATAATGGAAAAGGTAACAAGGGAAGATGTGGGTCAGGGGGAGCTTCAGACAACAGCACAGGCAGGAGGCAGGAAGCAGGAAAGCAGGCAAACATGTAAATTATGGAGAACCATGTGTCAATGCAAGGAGTCTGGGAAATAAAATTCTGGACCTGGATGCCATCAGGGTAGAGACTAGTCTGGATTTGCTGACTATAATGGAGTTACGTTGCACTGGCAGCCACGATTGTGAAATGGCCATACCAGGCTACTCTCTGTTCAGGAGGACAGAGAAGGGAAGAGGGGAGGAGGGGTTGTGCTATATGTAAGGGAGGGAATCAAGGTCATGGAAGTGCAGGGGCACAGAGAGAAAAAAGAAGGGGTGGAGGTGGTGAGGGTCATCCTGGAGACTGGCACTGGGGTCACTATCCATACAGAGGTGGGATACAGACCTCTGGCACAGGTAGACAAGTTGAAAAAGGTACTTGAGGAATCCATCATCAGGATGGCAAGTAATGGTGAGGTGCTGCTAGCTGGTGATTTCAATCTGCCAGATGTGGATTGGAGCCTTTCAACTGCAGCTTTGACAAGGAGCAGGGCCATTCTTGACTCTCTACAAGAAGTTTTGTCAGGCAGCTAGTCAACGAACCCACTAGGGATGGGGCAGTGCTGGACCTGGTGTGTGCAAGCAGGGACAGCATTGCAGAGGTCACAGTGGGCAGTCCCCCAGGTACCAGTGATCACTGTACAATGTGGTTTAACATTAAGATGGGAACACAGTAAAACCACACAGTGATGAAGGTCCTAGACTTTAGGCAAATAGATTTTAAAGAAATGTCTGACTGCCTTAAAAACTGGCTTGTAGGAGAGATTGCCATGGAGGTGTAGAGGTACAGTGAGGAAAAAAGGTACAGCATAATGAAGGCAGCCAGCCTCTATTGGAAGGTAGTGAGAAAAAGCAAAAGGAAGGAGACCATTATGGTTACATAGGGAAGTGGCCATGGTGGTGAAGGACAAAAGGGTGGCATTCAGAAGGTATGAAGGAAATGCAGAGGGAGGAAGACAGGGAGGTGTATCAAGTAAAACAGAGGGAAATAGGAAAGGTGGTGAGGGGATCAAATGTGTAGACAGAGGAAAGGATGGTCAAGGGGGTAGATAAAGGGGATAAGACTTTTTTCAAGTACATACAGTAAGTGAGAACAGGAAGGCAAGAAGAGGGATAGTGAGGATTAGGAGGGCAGTGGGGGAGAGGGGACTGTAGAAAAGGTTCAAGAAAAAACAGACATCCTGAAGAGGTACTTCTCAGTCTTCACAGTGGAGGGAGAAGGGAAGGGTCACCAGGGAGCAGTAGGAACAAAGGGGGGAGAGGTAGACACAAGTCAGTTTTCAGAGGGGACTTGATGAAGTTCTAAAGGGACTTGCAGCTCTGAAAGTGGACAAGGCTATGGGATGGATGGGATACAACCAAGGATACTAAAGGAACTCAGGGAGGTGCTAGCTGCCCCACTGATGCCTTATAGCACTCTTGAAACAGGCATGGTTCTGGAGGATGGAAGGAGACCAGACGTGGTCCCTCTTGATAAAAGTGTCATCAGGAGGAGGCTAGCAAGTATAGGCTAGTCAGTGTCACCTCAGTGATAGGGTAATTAATGGAAACCCTTTTAAAGGAAAAGTTGATAGAGTATATAGGGTGCCCAAAGTGCCACCTCGTATTCTGGCCATGCAGGATTACACCCACTGCACACCCAAACAATTCTCCAATCATCTAAGCAACCTAGACTGGAGCCCAATCAAGCGACTCCCTATCCTGGACGAGGCCATGGCCTTCTTCCAGAGGACGTTTAATATGGCAGCTAACCTCCTTGCCCCGATGAAAAAACTTTGTGCCAAGGGCAGCTGCTACAAATGGATTACCCCTCCTCTAAAGGCCCTTATGAAGCACAGCGACAAGGCTTGGCTAAGGTTCAAGCACTCCTCCCTACAGAGCAACCTCGTGACATACGAAACCCTCAGGAATAAATGCAAATTGGCCATAAAAAAAGGCAAAAAAAAAGTACATCACACGCCTTCACAAAAATAACCTAGGTAACCCCAGACTTTTCTGGGCTCACATCAATGAACTGGTAAAGGGGAATGGCAAGTCCAAACCAGGCCCCATCGAGGTCAACGGACAAGTAACTCAAGATGACCTCTTAATTGACACCTCCTTAAACAACCACTTTACTAATCTAGACCCGTACAAGGCTGGCTAACCCCCCCTCATCACTGACCCAAACACAAGGGTTCTTCTGGATCTCGATTGCCCATCCTTTCATCTACGACTGGTCAAGCCGAAGGAGGTCCTATCACAGCTTAAAACTCTAAAAACGTCTAGTTCAGGGGGACCCAATGGGATTCACCCCAAAATGCTAAAGGACGGGGCCATGGCCCTAGCCAGACCCCTATGCTGGCTCATCAACTGCTCCATGAAAGAGGGCGCCATCCCCAAACAATGGAAACAGGCTCACGTGGTCCCAGTCCACAAGGGCAGCAGCCGGGAGTCTATTGGCAACTATAGACCAATCTCTCTACACTACATCCTGTCAAAAATCCAGGAAAAGCTGATCTATGGCCAACTCCGTGACTATTTGGAGGTCCACAAAATCCTGGCACCCTCCCAACACAGCTTCAGAACCGGACAAGGGACAGACACAGCACTGACCAAATTTGCAACAGACGTACTCTGAGACATGGACAAGGGCATCCCTACTGGTGCGGTCTTCATTGACCTCTCCAAGACCTTCAATCTGGTCCACCACAATCTCCTACTCACTAAGCTGAGCAACATAGGCCTTGACTGCCACGCTCTAAAGTGGTTCGAGAGTTACTTGACCGACCACACTCAGAGGGTAAAGTGGAAGGATGCCATTTCTGGGCCACTCCCACTAAAAGAGGGGGTACCTCAAGGGTCGCTACACAGCCCCCTCCTCTTTTCCCTGTTCACTAATGAACTACCGGACCACTGTGGTAGGAGCTCTGTTGTCCAGTACGTGGATGATGTAGTCATCTACCTGTCTGCCTCCAATCTGGGAGGCCTTAGCCACGAACTCCAAGATGACCTCCAGGCACTGGAGCACTGGTTCACTGAGAATAGAATGGTTCTCAACACGTCCAAAACTAAGGCAATGCTATTTGGCCCTAGATCCCTTGGTCAGGACAGAACACAGCACCTACAACTCACCACTACTTCTGGCAACAGCCTAGAAGTAGTGCCCTCTCTGAAATACCTCGGCCTAACCCTGGACCAGGGTTTCACCCTGAAGAACCACATGGATTCAGTCACCAAAACCTTGCACAGGAAACTAGGCGTACTATACCGGCTGAAAGACCAGCTCGTACCTGAAGCTAGAATCTCAATCGCCACCAGTGTCCTCCACCTGACAATCACATATGCTGCCCCAGTCATGCAAGGGTTGGGAAAGCTGGAGAAGCACAGACTTCAGGTGCTTTACAACAAGGTGGCTTGTTTCGCATCCCAGGCCAACCCTAGGGATCACCACTGTGACTCCCTATCCTTCCTAAACTGGCCCTCACTGGATGCATGCCTCCAGTACCCCCTGCTCTGCCTAGCGTACAAGTTAGTCAGCCCTACCCCCCGTCTCTCTGGCCTCGTTGCTCTAAAGGCCATTCACCGACACCTCCGCACATCTGGCTGAACTCTCCTAGACGTTCCCAGGATCAGAACCAAAGTAGGCGGTATGTCATTTGCCCTCACTGCTCCCACACTGTGGAACCAGCTCCCTCCTGGGGTGCAGGAAGCCCCTACAATCAAAAACTTCCACACAAGGCTTAAGGCCCACCTTGCAGTTGCCAGTTCCTGCTGATGCACTGGCTCCTGACATGAACCCGGAGATAAATGACTAACCCAGCTCCTATCCCCCACCACTGCCCTAACTATATGTTCAATCTGCTAATAATCGCTCAATGCTATTACTGTTGTACAACCTACTCATCCCTTTTGTACTGCTATTCTTCTGCTCTAATATCTTAACTGCATTGTTGTGACTCCTGTAACCAGCACTAAAGCTGTATTTTACTTCTTGTCTTATGTAATTCCCGGGGTGCCCCTGAAAAAGGGACCTCTGGGGCTCAGCTGGCTAACCCCATCACCAAAATTTAATAAATAAATAAATATTGAATCAATGGGCTGCTAGACCACAGGATACATGGATTCATGGATGAAGAGAAGGGCGGGAGGTCATGCTAGAGGACTATGATTGATTTCTTTAATGGGGTGAGCAGGGAAACAGATCAGCGTGGATGTGGTCCGTCTGGACTTTGGCAAGCCTTTGACACTGTGTGACACAGGAGACTGATAAAGAAATTGAGCAGCCTAGGGGTGGGATCCAAAGTGATGACTTGGATTAGAAACTGTTTAATAGCTAGGAGACAGATGGTGGTGGTGGTTAACAGCACTCACTCTAATGATGTGAGAGTGACAAGCAGAATGCCGCAGGGCTCAGTACTGGAAGCAGTTCTCTTCAATGTCTTCATAAGCAAAATTGCAGAACGGGAAGGTATGCCTTTTTGTAGATGACACCAACATCTGTAATAGGATGGACACTCAGGAGAGGGTGGAGAAAATGCATAGGGATCTTAGGAAACTCACAGACTGGTCAAGAGCATGGCAGTTGGGTTCAATGGCAGAAAGTGCAAAATCATGCAAGTAAGGCACAAGAACCCAGGAGCTGAGCATAGGATGGGGGTGGTACTGACAGACACTGAGAGGGAAAGGGACCTTGGGGTTATCATTTCTGATTACCTCAAAGTGGCAGGGCAGTGTGACAAAGTAGTAGATAGGACCAGTGGGATGCTGGGATGCTTATGGAGAGGTAACTGAAGCAGGAGGAGGGAGGAGGTGTTGCCACTGTACTGCTCACTGGTGAGAACCCACTGGAGTATTGTAGCCAGTTCTGGAAGTGGCACCTCAGAAAGAACATAGACACAGTGGAGGCAGTCCAGAGGAGGGCAATTAAAATGGTGCAGGGGTTGCATCAAAAGCCCCTACGAGGAGAAACTGAGGGGATCTACCCTGGAAGAGAGGTGAGAGACAGAAGACATGATAAAGACAAGTACTTAACAGAGGTAAACAGTGTGCGGGGGGGTCTCTTTCAAAAGAGAAAGAGCAGCAGGACCACAGGGCATGCAATGAAGTTGGGGGGGGTGTTAAGAGGCATGTGTGGAAATACCACCTCACTGTATGGGAACAGCATTATTGCCAAAACACTGTGGTCTGATTATTATGTATTTACAAGATATTGCCATAAACATTTAAGGTTCAAAATGTGAGTGATTGTGACACTCAATGGCCTCAAGGCAGCGCATCTTGCTTTTATGCAGGTAACCTGTGTTTTGGAGAAAGCTTAAGTCAACAGTGAATGAGCAGCCTTGAACCATTGATGCCACCTGTCCATAGCCGCAACGATTTGTGCAGAAAGCCATGGAATGTTTGCCTCTGGCATGGCAACATGGAGTAGGTAGGTAGGCCAAGGGAGAACAGGGACAAAACAAACACAGCAGAAAAATCCATCAGAATATTAAATGATGACCAGTACTCTTGGGATCCACCCCATGGAACAGAAGAATGCAAGTGGTGTGAAGGCTGAGAACTGTCTGACCTGACAAAGGAACTAAAAAAAACTGCTTCATGTAGGGGGAAGGGCAATAAAACATTGATGAAAAAAAATTACATCTAGGGCAGAATATTGGAACAGTTAGTGAGACGCTAACTGAACTCTGCTAAGTGCTTTGCATGTTTAAAGAGCAGCTGACAACTTCAGGAGAACTTTAACAAAACATCATATTTAGATAAAAGTTCAGCTTGTATTTCAGATTAGTTCTTTATTCCTCCTCCCCATTATTTATTGTTGAGGTCAATTGTATGAAAACAGGATTTTTGCTCCTGAAGAGTTCATCTATTTCTGTTGCTGTCTCCCTACCTGAGGTCATAATGCACTGCTTGTGACATCACAGTTACTCTCATGGCGACAGATTGTGATGTCACAACAGAGCATTATGACTTGAAGTAGGGAGTAAGCAGATTAACTTTAAAGTAACTGTAAGGGATAAAAATCATGTATTCATGCACATTTCCTCAGTAATAAATAATGGGGAAGAAAAATACAAGCAGAATGTTACCTACTTATTATGTTTTTCAAAGTTTTCTTTCAGGTGTCAATACAGTAGCTCTTTAATACTTAGCACAGCAAGTGCCATATCTAAAGGAACAGTTAAGATGGCCCAACGTCGTTAGCAAATGAATGCTGTGCCACCCCAGGAGTTCATGCTAATAAGATGCAGAGTCATGCATAACTGATGAACTGTCATATTTAAAGTGGTTTGGAAGTCCTAATAAGCTTTTGGTGTCGTGCTAATCACTGCCTCCAAAAGTTACATTTTAACCAAGTGCCACCCATCTCTCCCTGTTCTCTTTCATCAGATTCCTGGTATCAAGTGGCGTCCCCCTCCCTCACACAATTCCAGTAAAGTAATCCCTGGCATTTAGTAGCCCCCACCTCCCTCGCAATTCCATTTAAGCTATTCCCAGTGTCTGGTTGCACCACCTCCACTCAGAATCACTGTTAAAACTATTCCTGATGTCCAGTGGTAGCCCTTCCACTCCTGATTCCCATTACAGCTATTCCTGAAGGGATCTATGTCATAAGGGCAAAAGCCTAAAGGTGATCACCATTATGCAGAAGTCAAGAGTGCAAAAAATTTATTTTGGTACTCTGACACCCCAGCACACAGCAAAAGGGCGCTGGGGACCCCCCCACACTAAAGGATTCTCAACTCTAGGGAGGTACATGTCGGGGGGGGAAAACATTGAAAAAAAGGTTCAGGCTGGGCTCAACAAAATCGCACCAGCGCCCAGAGCCGAACCCAGAACCCTGCCAACTGATGCCGGCAACCCACCCACCATGCCACGGGATCAGCATGGCAACTAACTGCGGAACCCCCCCCACATCCCTCGCTGTGCATGTCCGCTCCCCCCCCATGCACACATACATATAGCGACAGGATGTCACTATAGTTGCCCACACCCCCATCCAGCCGCTGTATCTCCTCGAGCCATTCCTGCAATGCACTGGGGAGTGGGTCGCTATTATTGTCAGTGCCCTCTCCCCAGCACCCTTATCATGGGCTACCTTCTGAAGTCTGGTGGTCCCCCCTCCTGCTATTCAATCTCAAAACAATGATGCCTGCTGTCCAGTGGCATCCCCCACCCTCAGCCCTCTAACCCCCATCCCGGTCCTAATATTGCAGCCATTCTTAACCACTGCTCCCCTCCATGGCTGACTGCTATCTGATGCACCCAAGTACTGCAGTGATGTACAAGAAGGTACATTGCTATAGTATTTATGGGACATCTATGAAACAAATCACAGCTCTTTAGTGATTTGTTATAGGCATCCCGCAAGTACTATAGCAATGTACCACCTTGCTACAGTGCTTGTGCATATCAGATGGTGGCTGGGCCTGGCAGTGAGCATAGAGTAAGAGGCTCCCACCATCGTGGGAGGTGTGTGCAGTGGTAGTTAGAGAGGTTGGAGGTTTGGGGTGTCACTGGAAACCAGAGATTGTGGTTCTGGGACTGGGAGTGGTAGGTGGAACCACTGAACAACACGGATAGTTATAATAGGGATCCAGAGCAGGAGGGCAAATCACTGGACAACAGGGATGGTTATAAATGGGATTGGTAGTGTGAGGGGGGTGCTACAGGATGACATGGATCTCTTTAATGTGGTCAGATGAGGGAGGTGGTGCCACTGGATGTCTGAAACTGATGAGAGGGAACTGAGTGAAGTAGGGGTAGGGGATGTATGCATCATTCCCCATGGAGACAGGATAAGCTCAGACATCACAACCCATGGCCACCATCAGGATGCATGGAGCAGTTTTATGAGGGTTCATGAGATGATAAGTAGATGGTAAGGAGATTGTAGAGATGATAAGTAGATGGTAAGGAGATTGTAGCTCCATGCATGCTGAGTAGAATAATTAACTTTTTTGCACCGATTTGAATGATAACTTTAACAATATTTATTTTATTATTTTATTTGTAGTTTTTGTGTATTTTATTTTATTTGTAGTTTTTGACTAGGAAAGATGCACTAAGCTATCATATCTTGTTTCCAGGTGCGTCCTGTGGTTTGGGTCGGGTTTCATGAACCAGTTTTATTGACAGGGGAAATATTAGCCATTACACTGAGAAATTTCCCCTATTCTTCTTCAATGAGTGCCATGGGATCTTTTACTTTCACCTGGACAGTGACCAGAGATGGGAATAAGGGACCTTGGTTTAACCTCTCATCTGAAGGATGGCACCACACCGGTGCAACACTCCCCACATACTACACTACAGTATCACTCCTAGGTACTAACCCAAAGTGCCTGGTGTGGGACTAGAACCCATGAGCATCTGATCTTCCATCCCCAGTGGTGAGTGTTCTACCTTCTGAGCCACTGACACTTGGAGTCTGCACCTCTCAAATTGCCCTGTGTGTTTTTTGAGCATGTGGTGACACCTCTGGTTTTCACTTAGATCAGGGTTAGGGCTTTGCTTTGTTTTGCACTGCACCCACAGGAGGTTTATTGGAAACCTTTTTGCACAACCCAACATGCTAGAACAAGGTATCCAATACATTTACTTTTGTGCCACTCGCATATTAGTGCAAGCACACAGACCATTGCACACTAGTGCTGTACATACAGGGTTCCAATATGCTGCTCTACGTGTTTTACAAAGTGATGATGTGAAAACCAACATGGAGTTATATACTGTAACAGGCTTGGCGAGTAACTGTAATTATGCAATCACTAAAATAATCAACGTGGCCGAAAGATTCTTTGAGCCGTGTCAAGGCCACTGATTTTCAGTTTTTACCAGAAAACATGGTAAAATTCTGGAATTTGGACATTCTGCACACCAATTAAAAAAAACACATTTTGAGGAACTTAGCTTTTTTTTAATTTTTACCAGATCAGTGAATCTTCCAAACATGAATTTTCTATAAATTCTTTCCTGTACTGTTTTCATTTTGCTTTATTTAATTTAATGTATACTTACCCTTCTTTTATTCTGGATATTTATACAGATACCAAAAATTTTAGAGTAGAATCCTAGTAAAATACCAAAATTAGACTAGCAATTACCATTGGGATCCTGGTATTTCAAATCTGAAAATGAAATTTAATTTCTTAATCTTCAAACACAAAATCTGTGGCCTTGGCTAGTATTAAATCCCAGCACACAGTCATTGCTTCAAAGATCATCCAGCCACCTGCCACCTCACTCACCAGACATTAATCCATCTCTTCATCTCACAAGATTTGCAATAGGACTGCTGCTGACCACAGTGTTCTTGCCATCCACCACATCACTTAACTACTAGCCCCAACCCCACAAGTAAAACTGCTGCTAGCCACAGCTTTCATCACTGGCATCAGTCAGGCAAGTAGAAGTGGCACTTACTGTGTGCCACCCTACAGAATCACATAAAGGATGTCGAGTCGTTTCTAAAGTCATTTTCGGTCTGGCAGAACTGAGGTGAGTGAAAGAGCTTTCTGTAATCATATCTCTTTTTCAACATCGGGGGTTTTGCACAAACTAAATTAAAATTGTCACAAGTACTGGGGGTAAGGTTTACAAACTACTGCACAGACCACCCACACCACATTCAGCTGTAACAGTGCAACCTACTGACTGCACAGTAAAAACTACTTTTTTACATTGTAACCACACACATTAATAAAATAAAAGTTTGATTAATTTATACAAAAAGAATCTATTGTAGAATAGCAATAATACACTCAAGGGTGTGGTATATCATGGATATTTTACCTTCTCAGGTGTCTGAGACCCTCAGCCTCAGACCTCATGCCCATAATGCACTGGACGGGTGATGGATTTCCCATGATATACTACACAATGTCGTGTAATATTTCTTAATTATATAATGAAAAGAAAAAAAGACTTTTCATTTGTTAAGACCTTGTCTATAAGTGAGGTTGTCCAACCCAACAACATCTAGATAGCGAGCCACTTTGCACCCCTAGAGGATGTTCAGGCACATGACTCTGTTATGGGGGACTCAGAGTCAGTCAATGGGAAAGGGCAGGGCAACATGATGGCACCTAAAGGGAAAAAGTCTGCCAGGAGAATCTTAGTGTTTGGGACTCAATGGTTAGGGGGATAGAGAGGGTGATGAAGGGGAGAAATAGATGGTAGGGGGATGGTCCGGTGCCTTTCTGGTGCATCATCCGCCCAGGATTTAGACATTATAGGGAAGATGGTGGAGAGAGAGCAGGGATAGCTGGGGATGCTGGTACACCTGGGTACGCATAATTTGGCAAACCAGTCAGTGGAGATGGTGATGTGGATACCATAGATTGAGAGTCAGACTGGAGGCATACTCAGCTTCCCAGGCCTTTTCTAAAGTCCTCTGTGTGTGTGTGTGAGGCAGAGAGAGTAAGCAGGATAGGAAAAGGAGTGATGTAATAGAGGAGTTTAATGGGTGGCTTAAAGGATGATGCCAGGAGAAGGGTTACTACTTTTGGGGAATTGGTGGACTTCTGGGACAGGAGACTCTTCAAGGTGACAGACTTCACCTGACAAGAGAGGGGGCCTGCACACAGGGGCAGAATTGTGACATCAGTATCAAACATTTCAACTGACTGCAGGGGAGACTAGGACTAGGGAAACCACACTGACAAATGGAGGAACAGGATCCTAGCTAGTACTTCCCCAAATCTCGGAGCATGTAGCAGCATAGCAGGTACAGAAAGATTTGTAGCCCTAACAGAACTAGGTGAGGGGACATTAGAGAGGGGGGATACAAAGTGTGCAAACACCAAGAAAAACAAGAGGATGAGAGGACAAGGAACGCACAAAGGTAGTAGAAAAGCAGGATCAGGGATCAGATGGAATGTGGTATGCCTTAATGCCAAGAGCCTGGGTAACAAAATCAGTGAGTTCCAGGCACTGATGACGGACACTTAGGTGGACCTTGTGGCCATCATGGAAATGTGGGCTTCAGGAAATAAGGACTGGGACCTGACAGTCCCTGGGAACTTAATATTCAGGAGGGATAGAGGAACAGGTAAAGGGGGAGGAGTAGCCCTTTTTACCAAGCATGGTATCAAGGTGGCAGAAGATGGGTGCATCAGGATTAGAAATGGAGAGACAGAGTTGCTGTGGGTGTAAATCACAGCAGCATCAGGCAAAAAACTGTACTTGAAAGTGATCTGTAGACCTACAGGGTAAGGAGAACAGAGGGACCCAAGAGCTCAGGGAAGCACTTGAAAGAGGGATGGCTAAGGAGAAGTAGTGGTGGTGGGTGCTGTGAACCTGCCAGACATCAATCGGGGTGTTCCAGTGGCCAGGCACACCAGAAGTCAGGCCTTGCTCAACACTTTCCAAAACTTCTTCTGGTACAACTAGTTAAGGAACCCACCAGGCAGACTGCAATTCTCAATCTGGTGCTCAACAAATTGGAGGTGGTAGGAGTTGTGAGAATAGAGGAGCTACTGAGGAACAGCAGCCATAACTCCATTTGGTTTGAACTAGCCCTTAAGTCCAGCTGAAGTCCTTAATTTTAGAAGGGCTGACTTCAACAGGCTGAAGCAGCTGATCAGGGAAAAGTTTGGCGGGGTGAACAATGTTGGGGGGGAGACATGGCAGGCAATAAAGGAAACCATTCTCAAGGCATCTTAGTTATGCATGAGAACAGTAACCAAAAAGAATACTTTCAAGAGGCCATTCATGGTTTGCAACAAGAGTCAGAGAAGCAGTGAGGTTCAAGAAAAAGGCCTTTTAAAGGATAAAGAAAAGCAGGAGGAAGAAGGATGGGGAGAATGCTTACTGAAAAATAGAGATGCAAAGATAGTGGAGAGGGAGGCAAAAGCAGAGAGAGTTGCATATTGTGGAAGATATCAAAAATGTTGAAAAATAGTTCTTCTGATATACTGGGGGAAAAGGGAAGAAAGGATGGAGAATCCTAAAGTTTGCTGGGGGAGATAGGGTGATAAAGGAGGGCGGGCAAAAGACCATCATCCTTATTGATTACTTTTGCCCAGTTTTCATTAGACAGAATGGTGGGCCCATGTCAGAGATTGGCATCAGAGTGGCCACTAAGGGGGTCACAGAGATGAGGAAGCTAATATTCACAAGCAAAAGCATCCAGAAAGGGCTGGCAGGCCTGAAGACAGATAAGGCCCAGGGACTAGATGGGTTGCATCTGAGGCTACTCAGAGAGCTGGCAACAGTACTGGCTGAACCCCTGGCTGGTCTATTCAACAGCGCTCTGAGTACAGGGTTAGTTCTGAAAGATTGGAGGGTGGTGAACATAGTTCTCCTCCATAAGGGGGGTGGGGGACAAGGAACAAGCAGGGAACTACAGACCTGTCAGTCTTACTTCAACTGTAGGGAAGCTGATGAAGTTACTGGTCTAGCAGGACCTCAAGGACTACTTGGAGAGTAGTGGTCTCCAGGATAGTAAACAGCATGGATTTGTGGCAGGACATCTTTTCTGACTAACCTGATAGTTTCCTTTAACTGGTGACAAGGGAATTGAAGAGAGGCCATGCTGTGGATTTGCTCTACTTCAACTTCAGCAAAGCCTTTGACTGTGCCTCACAGACGTTTGCTGAAGAAGATGGAGGATCTCTGTTCAGCTAAGGTCATAGTAAACTGGGTAGATAACTGTCTAAAGGGAAGACAGCATATGGTTGTTGTCAACAATGTCAAATCAGAAGAGATGGGGGTCACAAGCAGGGTGCCATAGGGATATGTCCTGTGTCTGGTCTTTTTCAGTATGTTCATCAGTGACACTGGTGAGGGGAAACTGGGTACGTTCTGTCTCTTTGCAGATGACACTAAGCTCTGTGGGAGGGTGGATATCAATGAGAGAATCAGGGAACTGCAGAATGACTTATAAAAGCTAGAGGGGTGGTCCGAGGGTTGGCAGTTGAAAGTCAATGCCAAAAAGTGAAAGGTAATGCTCCTAGGGAACAAGAACCCCAGGACAGAGTAATGGATGAGTGGAGTGAGACTTAGCACTGTGACTGAGGAACTGGACCTTATAGTTATCATCTGTGACTCCCTCAACTGAGTCAGTTTAACAAGGCACATAGTAAAGTAAGTAGAATGCTGGGAGGTATCAGGAGGCATATAAGGGAAGAGGTAATAATTCCCCTATATAGATCCATACTGAGGCCTCGCCTGGAGTACTGCACCCAGTTCTGGAGTCCTCACCTCAGTAAGGCTAGAAATAGGCTGGAGATGCTGCAGCGCAGGGTAACACAAATGATTCAGGGCCAACAGGGCAGATCCTATTAGAAGTGCCTGAAGGCACTGAACATGTACTTGCTGGAGACCAGAAGGGAGAAGGGAGATATGACACAGACCTTCAAGTTCCTAAAAGGATTTAATAAGGTAAACTGCGGAGAACTATTTAGCTTGAATACCAGTTCACAGTCACATAGACATGAGTGGAAATCGACAAGAGGGAGGCTCAGCAGGGATGTGAGGAAATATTATTGTACAGAAAGGGTGGTGGAGCCATGGAACAGTCTACCAACCAAAGTGGTGGATTTTAAAATTATTGGTGGTTTTAGGCACAGTTGGGACAGAATGAAGGGAATGGTGGTTGCTTGGGGTGGCAGAAAATGAGAGGAGAATGGGGGGAAGAATTGGGAGGGCTAGGACCCTAGAGGGACAGTAGGTCCCATAGCTAAATTGGGAACTCGGGCAGACAGAATGGACCACTGGCCTTTTTTTAATGTTTTTGTCTCTGTTTCCATGTAGCTATGATTATCTTACCAATAGTTGGTTAGGAACAGTTCCAGTCAACAGAGGTTTCGCAATGGGTGTGACCATTTCTAAATGTGAAGATGTATGCTATATAGTTACAGTTGAAAAAGTAATTTTATTTACCTTCCAAAATCAATTGAAAGCCTAAACAGAGTGACTTTTTTTGTGATTTTAAATTTTAAAGGACCAACTACATAATTGCAGTAAGGCACTCCAGGGACACAATTTGATGCATATATCATCACTGCTCAGGTAGTTTACAGCATTTGGCTACATCTTGTCCCATACCACCATATAGATGAAAAGTAATTATATCTGTAGCAAATCATGTCCTGCTGTGTCTTATTAGATAAAGTGAAGCACAAAAGGGGGTTGGGCAAAATGGATACTGTAGCACTAAGTTGGCTCAATGCAACAGCAGAAAGACAAGAAGTGCTATAATTCAGTCATTTATTTTGTTATCAAGCTAGAACCCAGTAACATATGAGCTGTTTTTAAATAGGATACAATAATATGTCATGATCAGACAGTTAAACTTAAGATCCTAACCAACAGTAATTGCATTAACATGTGTTAAAGAGTGATGTCCCCTAGCCAACCTGTCCTGCACAACATTTTTAATGTTTTGTCAGTTATATTGCTGACATAAACAGAAGTAACACCAATACAAATCCATTAGAAGCAGGGTTATGTAATTACAAAATGCTGACAGCAGTGGCTGAAAATAGCAGGGTGATGTGCTAAGCCTTTGGGTACTCTTACTGTAACAAGTGTCATCCTGGCCTGCATCACTTTTACATTACCCGAACCTCACCACCCTGCAGTACTATAACATTATAATTTCAGAAGTATTACTTCATGCCTGGCTTAAGAGAAGCACCAAAACACAGAACCTAGGCCACAGTTCAGTGAACAGTTGATGCTGCGGCAGCTAATATCACAGAATATAAACCTGTCTTTAACTGTGCTTGACTTGCATAATTGCGACATCCCACATCTGTCACATCTGCTAACAAACGTGGGCATGAATGCAATGCTCAGGGTATTTGAGCAATGCCCCAAACTTGTAAATATCTTTGAAACATTCCTGGAGAATGGGAAGGGGGCTAGAAAATGTGTTAATTGCCTCCCCCAATTAAAAAGGTGCAGTACATAAAGGACCAAGTAGGGAACACCCTTTGACTTTTTGAAAACTAAGTTGTATTTCAAAGTTATGAGAAAATACTACTCAATGTAATTTAGCAAAGCAGTATCCCTACATAACTAACAAACTGCTACTACAGAGGTACTGCACAGTGTCAGAGCTCTGGATACAACAGTTGCAACCTTGTTATATTATATTGTACTACTAAATGCCATCCATGGGTCTGAGAATGTGGCATGCCAGGCAGTGCTGCAATACCATGGAAGACTCTAGTGCTTCCCTGGCCCTTGCTAGGATGTGACTTGCTTTTCTTTTGTAGGCAGACAGACAGACTGTGGGCTCAGCAATCTTGTAGTCTCAAGTGAGTTACAAGAGGATATAAAGCAGTGTGAACAATTGAACCTGCAAACTATGGCCACCCTTCTTTCATGAAAGTGGAAAGACTGGGATTAAAAACAGAGGTTTCCATTTTAAACACACCTCAACAGTCAATTTTTCATGGTTCTATGTAATAATGGTGAAAGCCTAAAGGCGGTCGCCATTATCATGCAGTCAGAGTGCCGAAAACATTTTCAGCACTCTGACACCCCGGCTCACAGGAAAATGGTGCCAGGGACATACATTTCAATGCTTTCTGTGGGGGAGCTGTGCCTCCCATCCTCCCACATGGGGGGCTTTGCCCCCTGCACCCCCTACTAAAGGATTCTCAACTCCAAAGGGGTGAATGTCAGGGGGGTGAAAACATGTAAAATTAAAGGTTTGGGCTGGGCACAATAAAATCACACTAGTGCCCAGACCCAAACCCGGTACCTCACCCACCACAACCACTGGCCAAACCCCGACACCACGACGCAGCTTAGCAACCCACCGCAGCACCACCCCCTACAGCTCCTCTGCCCCCTCCCAGACCACACTCACCATGCTCGCTCCCCTCCTCACGCACATATACCGACATCCTGTTGCCCATTTCGCCCACCCCCATCTGGTCACCCCTACCTCCCATCGCCATGAGGGATTCAGTGGGAAATGAGCCCTGTTGAGGACGGCACCCTTCCCCATGCGTCCTCCTCATGGGATACCATTTTTTATATTAAAAAAATGATTGCCAAACCCATCATTTTGTATCTCATTTTTAGTGCAAAATATGTTGATTCGCATTCAATTTTTGAATTAAAAAACTGAAAAACAAATTTTAAGATTTTGTAAAACAGAAGCATACATTTTTGAAAACAGAAAATCAGTGGCTCTACATGCAAATACTGATTTACTATGCTAACGGTTCAACAAAAATGAAAGCACCGCAACTTTGGAGTCTAACTAATCTTTTTAAAAAGGGAAGAGACTAAAAAACACTATCGCAAATAAGCACACAGTGAAAACAAAATCTTATGAACTGCTATAAGAAACCATATGAGATTTTTCAGAATCCCATAAGCATTTATAGGGTCTAAAAAAAATCTTATTAAATTATTAATGAAAGACAAATCTTTATATTTCCACACTTGAGAGAATTTGTTTAGTATCCATTTTTTTTTCATTTTTATTTCCAGACATGAAAAAATCTAATCTGTCCTAAGTCCTCTAGGACCTTAGTTTCGCTAGGACTGGATATAAGACTGTGCATGGATTCTCAGCAGTAGGTTTCCTGTAATAATAAAATACAAGTCAATGCTATGCTATGGATGATGGCATAATTTTTAATAACACAGTTTACCCCATTAACTCCATGACATTGCAAAACCATTCTGGGGAGCACCACTGAGAGACACTCTCCATGTCTGTGGTCATCAGCGCTGAGACGCTGTCATCTCTCCCCTGCTGAAGTAACTGGGCATCCCCCAGGCATCAGGAGGTGACACTTTGGAAAGATGAAACCAGCCTTTCAAAACTTTTGTTTGTGTTAACATACAGTGATTTTATTTCAAAGTGTGATTTTTTCAATAAAATCAATCTGAAAACCTCATTGGCATGCTGTCAGTTACATCTGACTACATAAGGAAGGTTTCTTGGAAATACAGTACTCACCTGGCTGCACAAACATAGTCAGTGTTAAACTATAAATAAGATTATACAAGAGCAAGAAATAATCTAGGTCTCTGATTGGTCAGTCTGGGACTGGACCCGTGATGTTATCCTGGCATAACATCATGGCTCTAGTCCCAGCACACTTACGACCGCATTCAAATTAAAAAAAAAACATCGCTCCACTGCCTACGAGCAGCTTCAGCGGTCCCCGCTTTGTCACTCTGCTGACAATCCCCACACCCCACCCCATTCATAAAAAAACATGCCGCCACAGAAAACAGCCTCATGTAGTAACTGTACCCTGCTTGCTGAATTGTACAAATGACACACCCTGCCAACTACCATGATCAGCAGCCCCAGTCTGATTTATAATTTGCCCCCACAAAAGAAAAAATACAAAAAAAAACACACAGTAACAGAACACCGCGGTGATAACTGACCGAGCCAGTGAGCAAGAAACCACATCTGTGAACAGTCACTGCGCAGCTGCTCTCCTCCCTTGATTTTCAGTTCACATCCATTTTTTTTTTTAATTTGGCCATGATTCTTTTACATTTCCTTACCTTCCTTCATCTGCCTCCCTAGACAGACCAGGTTGACAGGCATCCACTTAAAAGAGGCAGCAGACAGACGCTGGCTGGAGGTAAATGGTGCAGAACCTCTAGAGAGCAGTGGCAGACAGAGGCTGGCAGGAGGGTAATGGGGCAGGAGCTCTAAGCACACATTTTATCCAGTAAAATAATCTCCTGGTACAATATTAAATGGCAAACTGTACCAGGAGAACTGCAACCAAAAGACAGTTCGGGAGGGTGCCATAGACCGAATGAAAGGAAATCACATGTGGAACCGGCAAACATACAAAACAGAACAAAATCTATCTACTGTATAGACAGCGCCACCTGTTGAACAGACATAAAAAGGAACTTCTTTTTCTATAAATACACTTCCACTCACAAAAAAACAAGTAAAAACTTTTAAAAAAATACTTTTTTATTTTGTTTCTTGTAGTTAAACATTAGCCATTGTATAATAGGAATAATGCAGTCCAGAGTGTGTGTCATGCTAGGATGTCACTTCTGGGGTGTTGGATGCACTTGTCCTGCAGCCTCCTACCCAACCACCCCAGGCATGATGTTGTCCCAGCACGGCACACACCCTGTTATGCATTATTCCTTTAGTAACAGCTGCCTGGTGGAGGTAGTCCTGCTATTTGATTATATTTCTTTCATTTCCACTGTTTATTATATACACAACAGGCTGCTTGCACAATTTTTATGATTCTTTATTATTACTTTTATGTATGGCATGCCTCAATTAACAATGCTCACCTGGCAATATCTAGTATTTATTGACACAACAGAAAACAAGAAGAGTGACATTCTACTTCTTAAAAAAAATTATCATTTATTTCCTCAACAAACAGCATGTCACCATATTTCTTCAACTACATGCCCAAGACGGAACAAGGGAGTGCAAAAACGCATCACAGTTTAATGAAAAGACAGCTGTGGATGACGAAAGCCATTCTGATTTAAGGAAAATTCTGGCCTAGTGGATATTGTAGGACAAGGGGCAAGAACATAAAGATACAAGAACAACTGTACACCCAAGAGGAAGTGGCATGGAAGGGCCATGAAATGCCAATCAATTGTTGATTATATGGTAGCATATAACACATTAAAAAATAAAAGATAATACCTTTTTAATGGTAGAGCATCACTTTTCTTGTTTTCTAATGAATCAGTTTTCATGCAACAGCTTCTCCGCCTGTAAGGGACAGTAGGCACTCTGGAATGTTTCTGTTGTACAGTAGCAAAATTAATTGACATAGTTCCGTGCCTTCTTGCTGTGCCTGAATGAATATATGTGATGATGGCAGTGGTGCAGTAGGAAAGTAGAAACAGCCCCATCTATTTGGAGCTCTGAGGCTATGACATATGGAATTGCCCCCACACACACATTTCTGAACTCAAACTGAATTCACCTGAACAGGTCTGCATGCACAGGACCCAGAACTGTTGTATCATGAATACACATTGGCATAGTTGTACCAAATTGCTTACAAGTCAATGTTCAGATTCCCTGGAACCACTACTCATATTCCTGTCCAGGGAGGGACAAAATCTGTTTTACAAAGAACTGCTAGAACCTGTATATGTAACAGTGGGACTCACAGACAGATAAGGGGAGCAGACACCTGGGGAAGATAGTGACAACCAACCACTGGGGCTATCAGATCTGTAAATGTAGCCTGGCATCAGACCAGACATGAAGCTAGGCAGGGAAATGGGCAGACTGGGTGGACCTCTAGTTCTTTTTCTGCAAACATAATCTATATTGCTATACATTTTTTCTAAAATTTAGAACAAGAAAGAACATCTGCTGAAAAAAAACAGTGTACAAGCAGATGATTAAACAAGCATTTGTCAATGCCGAATGTTGCTTGCTTGTATGTGCTGTTTAGGTATTTGGAAGTGATAGTTCCATGCCTTCCTCCAAAGACATCCACTGTGTCATTCCGTTCAGTATTCAGAGAAGAGTGGAGGGGCAAGGGCCACAGCAGTACAGCAGTTGCCAAGGGGGTGAAGAAGTGGACAATAGTCCATTCAAAGGCAAAAGAGTCCTGCAGGAGCTCATTAAATTGAAGGTGGACAAAGCAAAGGAACCAGATGGCATACGCCCAAGGATATTAACAGAACTGCGAAGGGAGATAGCAGTACCTCTGGCAGCCATGTTCACTGATTCATTCAACATGAGTGAATTGGCGGAGGGCACATGTGGTCCCTCTACACAAGTCTGGCAGCAGGGAGGAGGCAGGAACAATAGGCCGTTCAGCCTCACCTCAGTAGTGGGGAAGATCATGGAGACATTGCTTAAAAAAAGGATAGTGGGGCATCTAGATGCCATCGGAGCCCTGGACCATAGACAACATGGATTCACAGTGGTGACATCGTGTCAGATAAATCTGGTTGATTTCTTTGACAGGGTGACAAAGGAAGTGAATCAGGTTGGGGCAGTGGACAACGCTTACCTTGACTTCAGCAAAACCTTTGACACCATCCCATATAGGAGGCTGATGAACTAACTGCGTAGGCTGGGCATGGGGGAAAGGGTGGCAAACTGGGTTGGAAACTGGCTAACAGACAGGAGGCAGAGAGTGGTGGTAAATGGTGTGCAGTCTAGGGAGAGGGGGCGGCCACTGTGGTGCTGCAGGGATCGGTCCTGGGGCCAGTTCTGTTCAATGTCTTCATTAGTAATATTGCAGAATGCCTGAAGGGAATTTTTTCACCAAATTTTCAACATAGCCATTTTAAGATCTCTGCTCATGAACAGTGTCACTGTGATTTTCTTAATCTGTCCCAAACAATGATTGCACACACCGAATGCGCCATTGTGCACTACATGCACGGAAACACATTTTGGGTGACGTGAAAATGGCAGCTGTACTGCTCATAAGGAGGTGTGGTAAAATGGCAATGTTGAAAATCTGGAGTGCAAATATTAAAATTTGCGAACTACGAGCGTATTTAGGTCTGTGCAACGACGCCGTAAAACAGTCATTTTTAGACGCCACCAAATTTTCAACATAGCCATTTTAAATCTCTTGCTCATGAACAGTGTCACTGTGATTTTTCTTAATGTGTCCCATACATTGATTTCTCAAGACACCGATCATGCCATTGTGCGGCCATACGTATGGAAACACGTTTGGGTGAGATGTGAAATGACAGCTGTACTGATCACAAGGAGGTGTGGTAAAATGGTAATGTTGAAAATCTGGAGTGAAAATATTGAAAATTCGTGAACTTATGAGCGTGCATAGGAACTGCGCAACGCATGCTCGTAAAACAGTCATTTTTAGGAATTTTTTCACCAAATTTTCAACATAGACTTTTTGAGAGCCCAGCTTAGGAACACTGCAGTGTCATTTCTTTAATCAGTCCTGAAAGGTGATTTCATGCAGTGACCATGAAATCACCCTTTGGGCCCGATTAATGCCATGACAGTGTAAGAATTCATGAGGAGGGTTCCCAAAAACCCCATGTTGAAAATTTGGGCCCAAAATTCCCAAAAATGCCTGAGATATGCAACAAAGTTGAAAAAACCCTATCTATCCCACTATACAGCTTACCAGCATTTCACTTCAGTTCACGGTCAGCTTTGAAGAGTGCAGATGTGTTCGATTCCGCGGTCGTCGGCATGAGCTCGAAGGTAAAGTATGGGTGGGGGCGTGGAGGCAGGGTGCACAGTGGGTGGGTGCGGGTTGTGGGAGGGGGGCAGGGAGAAGTGCTGAGGGACAGTTTTTGTATTTACAGGTTTTTTTTATTTTTAATAAGACGACGAGGGACGTTTGCCACGCTGGGGTGGGCTCCCAGCATGGCAGCTGGAAGGCTGTTGGGAGGGCTGGAGCCGATGGGGGATTGGGCACCCCTGTTGGCCATAACATCATTTTGCCACACTGGGGTGGACTCCCAGCGTGGCACCTGGATGCTTGAGGGGGCAACCGACGGGGATTGGACACCCCGTCGGCCATAAACATTTTGCCATGCTGGGGTGGCTCTCAGCATGGCACCTGATGTTTTTCTGGGGGGCACAGCCAATGGGGATTGGGCACCCCGCTGGCCATACAGTTGGGGGCAGGGGAAGGCGATGAGACGCAGTGTGCATGTGTGCGCACGTGTGTGTAGGGGAGAGCTCTGCTCACTGAAGCGGAGCTCTCCCTTTAACTGTACAACCACTGCATTTTCAACTGCTGTTATAGACAGCTGCAGCAGTGATTGGGGAACTGGGGCCGCGCCTGCAAACACACTGATTGCATTGGAAGACAGGTGCCACACCTCCGAAAACTCAGATGATGGCACTATGTTTCTTGCACATGCGTGCAAGCAACAGAAAAGTACAATAGGCGACTGAATACCTTTTCGTGGATGAAAACATTTTCAGTGTACATGCTTTAAGGCTTACATACAGCCCTTCTTCAGAAGATTACAGTTTCTACAAAACGCATTGTAATTAGGTACATAATTTGTATGTAATTAACATGTTAATGTGTACAAACTGTAACATTTATAAAAGATTCAAAAACAAGAACCCTTTAGAAACTGTTGGGTTTTCACTGAAACTGGAAAGGTTTGTTCATCCATGTTCCTGTTATTTCCACTTAGAACTTAGAATTTAGGATGCAGGGAGCAGGAGCTTCAAAGCTCTCCATGGGTTTTCCAGCACATAAATGCCATATTCCTGTAATTTACATCACTTTTGTTCCCACTTGTATCCAAAGAGTGACATGTGTATCATTTTGTTGATGCAAGCTGCCTGCCTCAAATCATGAAAGCTGTCATAAATGTACCAAAATGTCAGTAACCAGGTTTTAGACATTTAGACAGATTTCTTTAGACCCAGCTGCAGCCCAAAATCAGAAATCAAGCCTGTGTGAACAGCTTTAACAATCCAGCCCAGAACATCAATGTCAGTGTTGCCAATCAGTTGTTATCTCTCTCTCTTCTCTCTCTCTCTCTCTCTCTCTCTCTCTCTCTCTCTCTCTCTCTCAGCCTGAAGGTTGTATAGTTAATACATGAAATGTGGTGGGTAGTTTATACTGTATGACAAACAGGTGACATACATCATGCGGTGGGGGTCGAGATTTCCAGTCAAGATTTCATTAGAAGTTTCTTTATTTGTATTATTTTATTAGGTAGGTTTCTATTATTCAATTTTTTAAACACTAAATATGGGAGGTAGAGGGGGCAGAACCCCTGATTTCTAACTAAATCATTATTTGTTACTTTTTAACTTATTTTTATTGAACATTTTTCACATCATACAGCACATACAGACACTACAATAGCACCTTGCAGACAACACTTTGCAGCATGAACATTCTTCAGTAGCTAGATTCACTTTAAACTCAGATCTCACCCAAAATTCTCATCCTCCGTGTCATACTCTATTGTTCTTTTAATGTGGACTCCTACTTAAAACTGAAACATCAAATCTGTACTGGGGGATGCTGTGGTACACTGCAGATGGAGCATTAAGCGGATGCCTTATTTTCCTGTTTCTGTTGGTTGCTCAGATGAAAGTTCAAGAATGGCATTTTGAAAAGAATGGGGTTTCAGTTTTATTATTTAAAAAGAATAGTATAAAAGAAATGTAACTCAATTATCTATATAAAGGCAACTGATAAAGAGTAACCCTTTCTAGTGCTGGCTTATTAATGTTGAGCCACAGAGTTAACCAAACCAAAATAGAGGGAAGATATTCCTCCCAATTACAAGTAAATGGAACCAAACAAACTGGCCCTCCATTTATGAACTAAGAATATTAGGGTAGAACACCAATTCCACTTTATCAAAATTACACAAAATGTTTGAAAAATGTCATGAAATTTTGCCAAAATGTAATTTTCAAATGTTCCATCTAACATTAAAACTGACAGAAACTCACATTATTTCACTGATTTAAGGTCCATGCCTTTGAAATAAGTACTGTATACTATGTTTCAAGGCTCTAACTGTATGGGTGCTGAGTTATAAACCTCCAAATTGTTCACAATTTTTGAAAAATGTTGCCAATAAACTGTGTCATTTTGAGGCTTTTTAATTTTAGAACAAACAAGCATAGTTGGGAAATACGCAGCTGCAAATGACAAATTAACAGAAGCACTTAAAGTAGAATTTTGCAGTAATCATGACATTTTCTGATAATTTGGTGGAAGCCATGTCGATAAAGTTTGCCAAGCCAAACACAGAGGAGGAAGGAAAAGGCTGGGTTTGGAGTCCGAAGTAGTATTGTTTGGGGACTGCATACTTAAGGCAGTATTTAAGGTGGAGGGGCCTTGCATCACCATGATGGCAGTGCAGGTGAGATGATTTTCCTGCCTGCAGTACAGGTTAAATAAGTGCTATCCAAAGCCATGCGATGTAGCAAGAGTTAGGAGCACACTACTGTTGTCCACACTCGTAGGAATGGCATAGGAAGCACAAGTCCTGCTGACATGAGGCGGTCATTCACAGAAGTAGGAATGGTCTTAAAAGGAAAGGTGTCCAGGGTACAGATGGGCCAAGTTGCCAAAATTCAGTTTGTGTAGTAATTTGCAACATTGGCAAAATGTGCAAAGTATGAATTCACGATGCTCGCATTACGTGAAGTGTGGATTATAGGGGATGTGGGCTAAATTCACTTGCATAGTGACCATTTATGATGAACCTTGATGACACAATGAATTTTGGCAAAGCGGAGTTGCTGAGGGCAATGGAAACTTCACAGAGATTTGCAAAGGTGAATTTTCGCCACTTTGTGGCACCTTGACTGGCAAAGTTTAACTTCAGTGCATCTCTAATCCTAGGTGATCTTTTCCCAGATCCTCACAATCCTGGAGGCCATGTTATAGTGGGCCATTAGAATAGCAAACGGATATACACATGTATGCAGATGACACAGTCTTCTACACCGCCAGTCCCTCTACCACAGCCATGGAAGATCTGCACCAGCACAACTTCCACAATGTCCTGCATTGGTTCCAATCAATCCAACCCTGGGTCAACACAAATAAAACTGTGTCTATGACCTAGGGCAGCAGCCAGAAATTGGCCAGACTCCCAATTCTGCCTATCTTTTCCACCTGGGATTCACCCCCTCCAGAAGTGGTTCACTTCTTCAAGTACCTTGGTGTGTGGCAATATAGCAAACGTGACTTCTCTGCCAACATTGATGCCATCCATGTCAAGCACTGCCATAAACTTTGTGCTTGGTACCACAATAAAACTTGTCTGTCTTCACAGGTCCATTGTGAGCTTGTCAAAATGGTGCTTCCAGTTTTTTTACTCCACGGACGTGGTCTAGGGTACCACTCCCTCAACCTCCCTGGCCAGACTAGACACATTCTGCAACTCCATCTGCCACTTTGTTAACTACTCCCCTCTCGTACTCATCATTGCTCACTTTATTCCTCTTTAGCCTTTCTCCCTCTACGTTCATGTTACCAGATCCACTGTGCCTCATTCATATCCAAACACTGGTTGCATCCCTTCCATCTTGTTACTCCTCTTCCTCATCTCCTCTGCCTCCTGCTCCCTCAATTCTAGGTATCCCCACACCTTTGGCATTCCTCATCTCTGCTCCTCTGCTGGGCAGTCAGCCTTTTCTATCATCTTCCATCACTTTGGAACCAACTACCCTTTTCCCTCCACTTCACTGCTTCCCCTGACTCCCTCAGATATCAGTTGAAACTCCTTCCCTCCCCCACTCCTGTTTTCCCCCTACTTGACTGCTCAACTTGCATTTGCCTCTGACCCCATTATAGAGGTGGCTGAAACATTTTGTTGCATCTACCTTGACTGCTCATTTTGCACTTACACCTGTAATTAATTTGTGTTCTCTGATTGCACTTTATTGTAACTGTGAACTGTGTCTGTGCTATGTATTTTGTATTCCCTATTCCATTCCCCCAGGTCACACCTGGAAATGAGTTATGGGTCTTACCAGTCACTAGTGGAGATAAATGTGTTGTTCTGCTGCAATCCATTATGTGTTTGAGATATACCATACTATTTCTAGGGCAGGAATCACAAAGAGGATGAGCTGGCACATCCCCAAATTGTGCACTGGCATGATTCTGACAGGGGGCTGAAGCACCAGTGCACCCCTGATGCACCAAGGCATCACTGATGCACCGCATACCACCCATAATGATATCCAGTGTATCTGGAGGGGCCATGAATGGGGCGTGCCCATGCATATGGTGCACAGCCCCATTCACAGCCCTACCAGGAGGTGCAGTTCTGGGGCAAGTCCAGAGATGTGCCTCCCAGAGGTAAGTCTACAACAAGTAGACTGAAGTTGCCTGCCACCCACAGGCAGGCTGCTGTACTGCATGCAGCAGCATGTCACGCCTCCCACCCTGGCAGTCCAGTGTATACCCCCCCACCCACTGCCCTGTTGGATATGCCCAACAACACAACAACACCCCAGGCTGCCCAGTTGATGCTACCTCCCTGCCCGACACTCCTGCCATAAGCCACACACTGCAGTGGTGTAGTAAAAACACCAGCACCTCCCTCCCTTCCCAGTGTCCCCCAGTGGAAGCCACACACAGCGGCAGTACTGAGATGTGTGAAATCCTCCCACCCTGCCCAACACCTCGCAAGCATGCTGCACACAGTGGCAGTACAGAGGCACCAACGGCCACCCCACTGGCCCCTGCAGCATATGTCCCATTGTTCAACCCCACCCTGGTGGTCCAGCAGCCCTCCCACCCGCCACCCTCTCAAGGCACCTCCACCCCACCCCACTCTCCCATCCTAGCATGTAGGGAATGTCGGTGGGCAGCTCAACCCACCTGCATACCGCCACAGCTGCCCACCGACAGAGCTGTCTGTGAATGACAGCTATTGTGCAACTGTAAGCCCATTGGTGGACACCGTTGACCAATGGGCTTGCAGTGTGTACTGTATGCTGTCATTCACAACTTTGCAAATGACAGAATACAATACACACTGCAAGCCCATTGTGTTTTTTACTGGTGTTTTACCTTGTTTTAGCTTTCTTTCCATTGTATGTTCTCTATATGGCTCATTGTTTTCTGTGTTCCATTTCAAGATTATATATATATATATATATATATATATATATATATATATGCAAGGCAAAATTTATTTAAAAGACGCCTAATCCCAGAGGCTCTGGGCGCCATACAAAATAAATATAACAGCAACAAAATAAAATAAAACATCACAAATTTGTAAACAAAATAAAAAATAAAATAAATAACTCAGCAAATAATATCAGGTTCTTACTATAGTTCATGATTTTATCCCAAAAAAGCTTGGGAAAATAGGAGGGCCTTCAGGCGAGCCATAAATGTATCTAGAGTGGGAGCTCCCCTGACCTCAGCAGACAAAGAATTCCAGAGAACGGGAGCTGTGACATTGAAAGCTCTGTCACCAGCAGATTTTAGCCTCATTCTAGGAATGGCCAGGAGGCACCACTAGAAGAACGGAGAGGGTGGGTAGAGAGAGCAGGTACCAGAAGGTCCAACAGATAACCAGGGCCCTGCCCATGTAGGGACTTACAGGTGAGAAGACCCACCTTAAAGAGGATTCTCCACCTGACTGGCATGCAGTACCGGTGTTATGTGGCAAAATTTATGCTGCCCAGTAAGTAACCGGGCAGCTGCATTTTGCACCAGCTGCAGCCTGCAGAAAGATCCCCATGTGACCCTGAGGTAGAGCGCATTGCAGTAGTCAAGCCTAGATGTGACTAAGGCATGTATCAAAGTAGGGAGGTCCAGAGGTGGAACAAGGGGCTTAATCCTGGCAATATTTCTGAGATGGAAAAAACAGGAATGAACCGTGGAGGATATTTGTGCCTCCATAGTTAAATTCCTGTTCAGAATCACTCCAAGATTTCGCACCCAAGAGGAGGTCTTCAGTGACACAGCTCCTAGAGTAAGTCCAGTTGCTGTGTCAGAGACTATCCTATCATGCACCCTGTTCGACTCCACTACCAATACCTCCATATTATCAGGGTTCAGTCACAACCAGCTGGAGGCCAGCCAGTCGTTGATCACCACCAGCAGATGTTTAGTACATCCACTGCATTGGATCTTCCTGGGGCAAAGGACAGATATAGCTGGGTATCATCGGCATAACAATGGAAACCCAAGCTATACTTCCTAATGATCCCCCCAGGGGCAGCATATACACTGCGAACAACATTGGGGTCAGTACCGATCCTTGAGGAACTCCACAAGAAAGGAGGCTGGATATAGATGACAAATTCCCCATCACAACCCGTTGCCTCCTCTTGGTGAAAAAGGATTCAAACCAGCGGATGACAGTACCGGTGAGTCCGCAGAGCTCCCTAAGGCGATCAAGCAACACACAATGGTCCACAGTGTCAAATGCTGAAGAGAGATCAAGAAGAACAAGAAATGTCTTATCCCCCCGATCTCTTGCCCTGAGGAGGTCATTCTGCACCCGAACAAGCACAGTTTCTATACTATGCCTAGCCCGAAATCCCGACTGGAAGGGTTCATACAATTCATGAGTCACGAGGTGCTCTTCCAACTGAAGCACCACCACCTTCTTTGCCACCTTCACCAAAAAGGGAAGGTTGGATATAGGACAGTAATTTGCCCTGACCTCCAGGTCCAAAGATGTTTTTTTTAAGAGGGGTCTCACTAGTGCCTCCTTCAAGGCATCAGGAAAGACCCCCTTGGATAAGGAGCACTGAACAATCAGGGCAAACACTGGGACTACAGAGTCAACACATCTCTTTAAGAAACATGTCGGCACCGGGTCCAACTCACAAAAGGTGTGCTTCAGATTGACTACCACCTCAATGACCTCACTAACCTCCACTGGTCTAAACTCCTCCCAACTAGGTGGAGTGCACTGAGAACACATAAGGCGACCACTACCAGCTATGACACTGCTGGCTGAAGAAGCCACCTGCCGGATCGTGGACACTCTGTCCGAGAAGAACCGAGCAAACTCTTCACACTCTGTATTAGAAAAAATCTTCCCAGGCTGCAGACAAGCAGGATGGACTAGCCTGTCTACAGCTCGGAAAAGTGTAGCTGGTCGGTTCTTCCCAGCGACAATCTCCCTGGACAGGAACGCTGCCTTCTTATGGTTGATTGCCTCCTGGTATGCACTATAATGCATACATAGGACTAGTTTGTCCACCTCCAAGTCGGACCTCCTCCAGCAGCACTCTAACCTCTGACCCTTCCCCTTCATCACCCTGAGATTTCCGTCAAACCACGGGGACCTCATGTATGAAGTTCTGGGTCATACACGGACAGGTGCGAGGGAGTTAATGGTGTCAGATAACACCCTGTTATAGGTGTCAACCCCAGCACCAACACCTCCGACGCATTTAGCACCCACACTAGATAATTTAGCTGCCACCAAAAAACACTCAGGGGTCAAACCCCATAAAGGGCGACAGCTCATCATCTCAGCAGGGGAAAGCATTCTGGCGGGAGCCTCAAGCATGAACTGCAACATGCAGCGATCAGACCAAGGTACTCGATCAATCCTGAGATTAACAATCTCAAGCCCCAGTGAGAACACCAGGTCCAACATGTGGCCGTCTTGATGAGTCACTTCAGTAACAGCTTGTGTCAGGCCCAGGGAGGATATAGTTTGAAGAAAATCATGACTATACCTCTGATATCTGTCGTTGACCCCAAACATTGAAATCCCCCAGAAAACACACACACATATATATATATATATATATATATATATATATTGTGTGTGTGTGATGGACCAGGCAAAAATAATGCCAATACGCTTCACGAGTGTAGTTTGACCTTATGAAATCATGAGTGGCAGAGCCATGAGTGATGTCAAAGATCAAACTACATGATGGAAAGGTATTGCCGATATTTATGCATGAGCCATCACATATTTCATTTATGTAATGCCATTTATTTTTTTAGCAGGGTACTTATTTTAGTTTTGAGTTCTTTTTTTCATTTGCCTCTTTTCACAGTTGGTGGAGTGTGAACATGTGGTAATTCGCATGAGTGCCATGTCATTGCATCACTGCTCTTCTAACTGATCTCAGAGTGCTACCACTGTAAACTCTGGTACAGCATGGTGGATTGTCAAGCTGAAGTTGTGGAAGTGTCCAGGGAAGGGCGAGTGCTCCGGGGAGTATTGTGTTGGTGCCTGTGGAGAAGAGAAGGACAGCACCAGTGTAATAGCTTACCAGTCAGGAGTCACAGCATTGAGTGGTTGTCAGGGTCCGAGAATGTGAGTCAAGTGTCGGAGTCAATATGCTTCTGACAGTGTGACCAGTAAGAGGAGAGCCAAGAAGGATATTAAAACAGGCATAAAAAAAAAAAGAACTGCAAAAAGATTTTTTCTAATTTTTATTATTAATGGAAAATGTTGTTTGGGGTCTGGACCTTATGGCTTTGGTGCAAGAGTGAGTGGTGTTTGAACCAGGTTTTAGTTGTGCAGTGTTTTGCACTGAGTTTCCCTGCTTTTGTCGCTTTAGAAACAACCCTAACTGATACATTAATGAAGTTTTTTGCAATTAATATATATATATATATATATGGTAGAGTGGCACATTTAATGTTAAATCTCAAATTCTGCACTTTAATAACTTTGGAACTGATCAATGGATTTGCTCTAAATTTGGTATGCGCTGTCCTGTGGGGCAGATCTCTTGACACGGCAGATTTCATTCTGATCAGATGTACAGATTCTGAAATCCAGACAGTGCAAAAAGTCATAAAGTTGCCATTTTTTGCAGTTTTTTTCCTCATCGCCTTGCGTCCAGACAGTGTGGGATTTTGATGTGATTTTTTTCATGGTAGAAACAGCTTGGGTAATAGAACAGGCATGCATTTTTTTTGTGTGTTGCAAAAGTATTCAGTTTTTCATTTCCCATTGTTTTCAAAGGGAAGATCACTTTTCAGGATAGAGGGAGAAAGTTCAACAAAGGATTTGATCTTGCGAAAAAGGATTCTATCTCGTGAAACCCATTCCGTTTTGGTAAGAATAAAATCCTGTTTTGTGAGAGAAAAATCCTTTTTCGTGAGCTGCTATCTTATTTTTTTTTTAATTCCGGAACTAAAATACATGGAAAATACATAAAATGCTGTCATTTTACAAATCAAACATCATAACCTAGCTTAATGGGCACTGTTTAGCTTTTCTGGGCACCCGAAATCCTGAGTGACCAGCTTACTGACAGAAGCCTTCTGTGGTGTTCTCTGGATGAGAACAGCAGATTTTATTAAGTTCTGCCCCCCCACACTCCATTGCCATCCCTGGTGTCTAATGGTACTGTACCAGATGCGTCTCACCAGTTGGTGCTTCTTTTGATCATGGTTCCGGGCATGCTGCCATCCTACTGGCTGTCTTTGTGGTGGCTCACCGTCTCCGCTGCTCTCTGTGTTTGCTAAGACCAGTTCCAAAATAGACACACACACACAGACACACACACACACACATGGGTTCTCTGCCCCCAGTTCAGCAGCGATCTTTCCCCCGGGTGAACTTCACAGAGATGGCCTGGCTTAAGTCTCCTCCACTGCCCGCCTGTGCACAGCTGCTCATCCCACTACAGTGGTGCACACCAACCCACGTGGTCTGCCACTCCTGGAGTGTGAGTCAGTAGGCTTTGTTGGGCATAGTATGTAAATGAGCTGCAGGGCTTTATTAAAGTTGGCAGAATTTATACTTCCTTTTCACTCCCTAGATATTTTAATGCAGAAACCCAAAGTATGTTTTAATTTAAGCCCTGAGTATATGTCCAAGGCAGGCTGCTCTAAGTCAACACGTTGAACTCAAACACAAAAGATCCAGATTTTGATCGAGATGCAGCTGTCTTATAAAAACTACAAATTAGGAATAAAGGATTTCTAAGGGACAACAGTTGACAAAGAAGCACTAGTAATGAGAGTTGTGAAAAACTGAGTATGTATGCCCCGGCTTTATATTTCCTATCCTTTTTATGGGGAGGATGCATGGATGAAAGCAGCTTATAAAAAGAAAATAACCTTTATTATATATCATGCATGCTATTTAACTTTTACAATAAATCTACGTGCCCCTAACACATCCAGTCAGCTCTGGAGATTCAACTGTGCCAAGCTTGCCACTTCAAAGAAAGCCTCACAAACTCATGGGGGGATGGCAGAAAATTTTAGGACAATCTGAAGGACCTAATGGGCAAAACTAGTAAATCATCACCCTCCATTCTTGCAGTTAATGGGGAAATCACCCAAGACTCAAAAACAATTGCTACTTTCAATGTTGCTTTCTCAGACCTCAGCAGCGTGTGTCCCCCTGACTTCTTTGATGTATCTGAGGATTTCACCGAAGCCATAAGACCTGTAGGTCATGGCTGTCCCCTTGCCCCCCCCCATTTCAAAAAAATCTCCATGGCTGAGACCAAAAAATATATCCAACATATGCTTGGCAAATCAAGACATAGCAGTGACTCCCTAGATCTTAAACTAATTTCCCTTACCCTGGATGTAGTCTTATTGCCTCTAACTGAACTTTTGAATCAATCCCTTCAACTTGCACAATTCCCCCAGAAATGGAAAGCTGCACTGGTCACACCAGTCCACAAAAGTGGTGATCATGCCCTCCATACTAATTACCAACCCTTATCAACCTTACCCCACCACCCCCCTCTCCAAGGCCCTGGAGAGCACTGTTTCTGACTAACTGGTCAATTACCTTGAGAAGCATCAGATCCAATGTTCCCAACAACATGGCTTTCGGAAGGCCAACAGTAGCACCACAGCACTGCTTGAATACTCTGGTTTCATTTATGGTGCTCACAATTGAAGCCAGATAGTGGGGGTGAGTTATGTCAACCTCACTAAGGCCTTCGATACTGTCAACTACACTGTACTGCTTAACAAACTCTTTGCCATGGGGCTCTCAGCTGAAGTTGTTGGATGGTTCAACAGTTACCTCAGGAACAGATTGCAGTAGGTTAAAATCAATGAGACCCTCTCTGACAGGCACTGGATCATAATGCTGCAAGACATTATGCTGCAGTAATATACTGCACCGCCAATACAGCGCAATATATCACCAGTGGCATAAGTCTTTCTTTTGCGGGGTGCTCCACCCCCACACCCTCTGTTACAGGGGCTGCACCCCCAAACCCCCCAACTGAAATAACTAACTCTGGGGGGAGTTAACAGTTAATATCACACAAAGTGCAAAAAATTTAAAAATCCCATGCATCTGGGACTGGGAATCGAAACCCGGTCCCAAATGCACTGTCTGCCTCCCTTGCAGCCAGTGGCTCATCCCATCGAGCCACAGCAGCTGCTCAGTGGACCCTCATCCCAGCAGGATTCTTATCCTCTACTGGGAAGAGTGACAGGGTGCACTACCGCACATACATCCTTTCGTGGTTTTGCACCCTCTCGCTCTTCCCTATCATGTTGTTCCTGCTACACAGTCATGTCATGCACTGTAGAGCGCGTGAAATATTGACCTGGTACATCCTTGACAGCACATGGGTGTTCCACAAGGTTCAATTTTAGGGCCCCTACTTTTTAGTCTTTTCCTCAACCGCCTCCCCATAGCCTGCACTGAAAACATATTTCTCCATGCGGATGATGCCATCATTTTTCCCAGTAAACTTGAACGACGCCTACTAGAAACACAACTCCAGCAAAACATCTCATCAGTTGAGTCCTGGTTCTCCAAACACAAGTGCCTAATGAATTATAAAAAAACAAAGACCATGTTATTCACGATCCCCCACAACAAGCATGAAGCACATCAGCTTACAATTCATAACAGCTTGCAAACCCCACTGGAACAGGTGTATACCTTCAAACATCTTGGGGCAACCCTCAATAGCTTTCTATCCTTTGCCTATCACGTTGACCATGTTGTGAAAACTGTCAACACTAGGATCGGCCTCCTATTTAGGCACCATCATTGTATGACCTCTGATGCGCTACAGAGCACAGTGAACAGCTCAGTCCTATTTATTATTGATTATGGGTTGGTGGTATATGGTGCTGCCTCTGACACAACTCCTAAAAGAGTCAGCACTTTTTTAAATAAGTCCTGCAGGCTAATCAGTGGAGCACACCAACTTACCCATACCTGCGACTTGTACACCCAGACCAGCTGGCTGCACCTGCAGGGCTGGATAAAATACCAGGTCTGCCTCCTGGGGAAGAAAATGTGCCTAGGTTTAACCCTGCATGGTATCCAGAACCTCCTCAGTCAAGTTACTAATCCCCACCAGACGCAAGGCATGTCTAGATAGACTCGGCAAGTCCCCTTCTGCCGTACATCTCAAGCACAACAGTCCTTTGCCTACCACGCTCCCAACTGGCTAAATGACCTCCTCTCTGACATAATGACTGAACCCAAGCTTGCACTATTCAAGAGAATACTCCGCCAACACCTCACCACTCTCTGTAGCTGTGACTACCAACTCTTATTACCCCTTCTCCTCAGCTTTCCACTAACACCCTCGTCCTGCCTACTCCATCTACTCACCTCCTCCCCTCCTTCACCTCCAGCCCTCCTGCCTACCCTGCTCACTCCCTTCCTACACTCACCCTGCAAGCTGACAAGGTCAACTTTGACTCATTCATTTCTGACTGTAAAAAAATGTATATAACTAATTTATTTTTGTTATAGGCACATATTGTAACCTGCTAACTGTCGTGTACTGTCTTGTCTGAATTATTCTTTGTATGATGTGGAACCTCTATAAATGAGCTTCTAGCTCAAAGTACTGCCCAAGAAATAAATAAATAAAAACACATTGCCACAACTTGCACCTGATTTTACAACATTTGGCGCAGTTGCAACAATTTCCATACTTTATGGCAGCTCGCACGAAAGCTTTCCAGCAAGCCCCGTAAAATGGGTCCCTGAATGGTGCAAAGTTAGACCAGGAAAGCTGGTCTAACTTGTGGTACTCTGTGCACCCATGTGGAGAGTTGCAATCTGTGCTGAAAGAATGCCACAAGCCCCCTACGCCATACGTTTAGCGCACCAGGAACTTGCAGCATCTGCAAGTGGTTTGAAAATTAGCCCTACAGTGTTTATCTTCTGGAAATCCAAACATAGGCTGAGTCCATATGTGAGCCTGTAGTTCAGTGTTTACAGTGCTGTGATGCTATTCTGGGGACCTAGACTCATGTCCAGGAGGTTGTATTATCCTATGTCTTGCATTATAGCTTGTGCTTGGGTAGCAACTATTTGGCACTCATTCTGTGTGCTTTTCCTAGAATGTTCATAAACACGGTTTTAAAAGGCTGTAGCAGTTGTTATACCGCATTATGTTGTGTGCACTGCAAGTTAGTGTTGATTATCAGCCAACAACTGTTATAGATTGCCACATCCCGCTTCTCACTCTTGTTGCTGCAAACACAACATGGGCTGATTCCAATCACAAAAACAGCATACAGTCTTGGAATTACCAGCAGTTCTGTTCTTTCAGTTTAAAACAAAAACAAACACATCTGACTGTTTATAGAAGGGAGAAAACCCATAAATGACTCACTGCCAGAAATCTAGATTTAGTAGTTGCTGTATTGGTCCTTGCAAGAATAGATCCAGAAGCAAATGTTTTGATACCTTTTAATGGACCAACATAGATGTAACAACAAGAACAAAGTGCTCTAGCTTTCGGACCAACCAGTCCTTCTTCAGAAGCTCATGGCAGTTGTTTAGAAAATACAATACTTATAACAGCTAGATAATGCAGAGAAAAACAGAAAAAATTCCCCATTGGTTTAAAATACTCATTTAAAAAAAAAAAAAAAAAAAAAGATGGTGTCAGAGAAGTTTAACAGCACAATACTGCCTTCAGCCAGAAAGAACCTTGGGTCAGATGTGCTTGGTGGAACACACATACAAAGAATCCTACTGCATATAAATTTAATTGACATAAGATAACACTGCTGAAGCAGATAACTCCTAAATCAAACTATGAGTGTCACAGTTAGTATAAGGATGTGATTACTGAAAGGCAAGCCCAACCCAGATTAAAGACAAACTAAGATTGTTATAGGGCTCATGAAATTTCAATGTTAGCATTATAGACAAGGATTTACCAGTAAAGTTGTCTTAAAACATCAGTGCACACTGTGTAATGTAAACCTAGCTGGACCTGTCACCCAGCTGTATTCTCAAGCTAGATATAAGGCCCAAGAAATTTCAAAAACCTCAGGACTATATAAATGATAATTTAAATATAAATTGATAATATTAGTGTCAAACAAAAAACTCTAGTCGAGGAACCTCAAGGAATTAAGACCATGTAGCCTGATATGTACTGATGTCAATATATACTGAGAATGTAGCAACTTGATGTACCACAAGTGTCTAAGGAATCTGTGATCTCATTTGCATGGGAGTCCTGCACAGATCTTTTTACATTAGGCTAATATTGTAGTAATTTGTGGATATGTAGGTATGTTAGACCTCTGGTCTTACATATCTACGTTATATTTACTTCTAGTTACCTTATCCTGGGGAGGGAGGCAGGTTTATTTCATGGTAGTTCTATCTAGTATCCTTGGAAAAGTTACTTTGCAGATAGTAGTATGGTTAAATAGTGTTACATTTTTACTCTGTAGATATTAGGAGACATAAGCCCTTTTACTCAGGATTTCATGACAAGTTGAATTCCTTTGGGGAACAATTGCAGTGACTGAAGTTAATATAGGTTCACTAGGAGAGAGTGTGTGTGTGTGTGTGTGTCTGTGGGAGAGAGAGAGAAAAAAAGGGGAGAGAGAGAGAGAGAGAGAGAGAGAGAGAGACAACATCTCCTTTAAGCTATGTATATCCCCCACCCACATTATTGTAATGTGGGTGGGTTAGGTTGTATTGTTTGTATGAAGAGGAGGAGAGAAATTACATTTTTATCTCTTTTTCAGATTCCTTAGACACTTGTGGTACATCAAGTTGCTACATTCTCAGTATATATTGACATCAGTACACATCAGACTACATGGTCTTAATTCCTTGAGGTTCCTCGACTAGAGTTTTTTGTTTGACACTAATATTATCAATTTATATTTAAATTATCATTTATATAGTCCTGAGGTTTTTGAAATTTCTTGGGCCTTATATCTAGCTTGAGAATACAGCTGAGACAGGTCCAGCTAGGTTTTCACATCACACAGTGTGCACTGATGTTTTTAAGACAACTTTACTGGTAAATTCTTGTCTATAATGCTAACATTGAAATTTCATGAGCCCTATAACAATCTTAGTTTGTCTTTAATCTGGGTGGGGGTTGCCTTTCAGTAATCACATCCTTATACTAACTGTGACACTCATAGCTTGATTTAGGAGTTATCTGCTTCAGCAGTGTTATCTTATGTCAATTAAATTTATATGCAGTAGGATTCTTTGTATGTGTGTTCCACCAAGCACATCTGACCCAAGGTTCTTTCTGGCTGAAGGCAGTTAAACTTCTCTGACATCATCTTCTGTTTTTTTTTTTTTGTTTTTTTTTAAATGAGTATTTTAAACCAATGGGGATTTTTTTCTGTTTTTCTCTGCATTATCTAGCTGTTATAAGTATTGTATTTTCTAAACAACTGCCATGAGCTTCTGAAGAAGGACTGGTTGGTCCGACAGCTAGAGCACTTTGTTCTTGTTGTTACATTTATGTTGGTCCATTAAAAGGTGTCAAATCATTTGCTTCTGGATCTATCACCGTCAGAAAGAATGAAATAATAGTCAGACGTGCTTTAAAACTGTGAAAATCACCATAGAAAATGTTCTTTTGCAGTTAATAATTTTAATCAGCTAAAAACCTTATTTTTTTATAGAAAGAAACACAAGGCAGTATTATTGTAAGCACCACTATACTCTTGTGGTGGGAAAAGCAGAAGTTAGCATAAAAGGAACAAACATTTGCCTTTATTTAAATGTCTCTTATAACATAGTTGAAAAATACAGTTAGCAAAACAGACATTGACATTTTCTTTGGTAACTTGGTGAGTCAGGAAAGCAAAGAGATACAGCGCACTTTACGTGTACATCCCATGCAGGCTAGAAAAACTCTGCGCACTCCCCAGGTAAAGCTAAAATGGAGAATCTTACTGAACTTACATATAGAGTGCCTACAAATCAGAGAGCCAAACAGCTGAATACAGGTGCCAGAAGACCCCGTCTCCCCAGCTGCCTTCTGCCCCCCCCCCCATGCTTTGCGGATGGTTTTTCACCACAGGTGATTTTTTACTGTTTCTTGTTTTGCAAATGTAAACATTTTGTTTGTATAGGACGTAGTTTATTTTTCATGACAGCTTTTACACTTTCCAAAGAAGCTCACATACCAATGAAAAAACAACAGGGTTTGCAATTTTTCGGTTATGTTTTTGACAATTTTTTATCTTCATGTTTTTGTTTTCCATCATGTCTTACCAAGTGCCTGTGCTATCTATTTTGGGTGAACTATGTTCATTAAAGTCTGTCGTGACCATTTCTGATGCAATCATAAGCATTTTTTTAGAAATTAAAATACTTTTATTTGAAATGTCAACTCAGATTTTTTAATCTGCCTTCTAACAAACAACAGAACTGTCAGACTTTAGAGCTAAGTATTTTTTTATGCTTTTAGCTTTTAAAGTTTTTCTTCTTTACCATCTTTATCCCAGAACAAAGCTCTGGGGTTTTTTGAAATTTTTTTCACATGTAAAAAATGGTCCACAACTGAATCTTAAAACCTTATAACTTAAAAACAAAAACATTCGTTGTTCTGAAACCACAAACAGACCCTATTCTAGGCCAATACAGTATATAATGAATTTGGGGGAACTGAGGGAGTTTTATGTAATTTCACTAATGGATACCTTTTGAAACTCTGAACTGATTTTTGTCAAACCCACCCAAAAATTAGCCTCTAGGAACTGAAAGTGAACACAAATCTCACAACTCTAGGGGCTAAGGTTTCTGTGATATAACCTGCAGAAACAAAAGTTGACACAATCATTAAATGAAACCTAAGGTTCAGGCACTACTGCTGTTGTGTAACACATATATTCTTTACAAAAAAAAACTTTGTTACTGCATTGTTTGTTTATTTTTATTTTTTTTAATTTCATTTATGAAGGTTCCACATCAAGGAGAACAATACAATGGCAGACAAGCATATTGGGTATACAGCAGCAAGTATTCATTTACACAGCACATAACATCAGTAGTCAAATATATGACACATAGGTGAACTATGAAAAATAAGGGAGGGTATGGAGATCCATAGGCCAGCAGCCAAAGATGTGGGATTGTCACAATTGTATCAGTAAAGTGAGGTTGGGAGGCCAGAAAGTGAGAGATAGATACAGGTGGTTAGGGGGGAGGAGGTTCCGTGGGGAGGGTACAGGGTTAACGGTGTATAGTTGAGGTTGGGTAGGCAGTGGAGAAGAGGAAGTAGAAAGAGAAGGCTGGTGGCAGGGAGATGAGGGGCATGTAAAAGGGTAAATTAAAGGTCCCTGGGATAAGGGCAGGGTAAAGTCAGATTTGCTACAGCAGAGGGGAAAAAGCAGTCTTGAGGATGAAGAGTTTGAGATCGTTTAGCAGTCACAGCTGCTAGAGGTAGCTAGGTAGTGCTTCAATTCTTTTTTAAAAGCATTCATGTTGTTGGAGTTGACTAGATCAGTAGGGATTTTGTTAATCTAATGTGGGGTTCCATAAGCAAAAGAGCACTGAGCGAGAGAGGTTCTCCTGAATAGTGCAGACAGTGAGTATCACGCAATGTCCCTGGTGTAGTGCTAGGTTTGTAAGAATTGCAGTAGGTTGTGGATGGCAGGTGGGGTGAGACCAAGAAGCGCTTTCTTTCCCATGAGGCATACTTGATACTTTACTTGCCCTGGTAGGTTTAGTCATTGTGTTTCAGCATACTGCTTGCACCTGTAGGTGAGCCCATTGGTACCCAGGATGAGTCGGCAAGCTTTGTTGAGTGCTTTTTTGACACACTTTAGGGCCGTGTTGGTGGTAGCACTATATACAATTAGCCCATAGTCAATAACGGACAGGACTGAGCTGGTGACAGTGAGGCGCAGTGTGGGTTAGGTGGCTCCTGTACTTATACAGGACTCCAAGTTTGATGTTGACAGCCCTGACTATGCTGTCAATAGGTTAGGAGAAGGAGAGGGAGTTGATATGTACTCCGAGGTACTTGAATGTTCTTACTTGTTCGAGGGCTTCATTTTTTTATTGACTATGTTGAGACTGAGGGTTTATTTGGGTTCCAAAGCCACAACAAGAAAGAAATCTGGTGTTAGGGTTTTTTGAGCTGAATGCCAAGCCCCTCCCTATCCCCTAACCTCATAAACCTAGACCAAGGAACAGGTTTGGGGCCATGCCCCGTAGGTCTACTGCTTGAAGCTACAGGTCTGGGATCATGGTGCAGAACTTTACGTGGGGCCTGGAGGATCAGCCATACCTTTCATTAGGCCCTCTGCAAAGCAGTGCATCAGTCCATAACTTTCTTCATTACAGAGAAGGTGGTATGCTGACTGGTAAAGGGGAGTCAGTGCTGTATAAGGATGCTAGCCATTAATACATCAGAGAAAAATATCCTGACACTGTATTAAAATAGACCAAAGTCTCCCCATGAGCTGATTTAAAGGAGAGGGGGACTATTAATGACTGTTCCCTGGTTTACCGGTATCAAATAAGTTTGAAAAGTTTCTGTAATGTGTACATATGATGGGGCAATAAGATGGCTATGCAGACAATTTGGTCACTGTTGTCCTATAAATGGAAGTGCAGGGCCCAGAGAGCCATGCACTCCCACAGGCAAATAAGGATATGATTATATTATCTCAAAAAGTAAGGAAATAAATTGCAAAAACTTTCTTAATGCTCTAGTTAGAATTAAAGCCACAAAAGTAGGGAAATGTGGCATTAGGATTTCCAAACCTAACACCCACCCCATGCTGCACACACCAACAGGCATCAGGGGTGTGCCTTGGGATCATCTGCCCTAACTCTCACCCCATTCCATAAGTAAATAAGCTGAGATTGGTACAATATAGGAGAATGGGGTGAGCATTAGGCTGAAGATCCAAGGCACACCCCGATGCCTGTTGTTGTGTGCAGCGTGGGGGTGGAGTGTTAGGTTTGAAAAGTCTAATACCACATTTCTGTACTTTGTGTTTTTAACTCTAACTAGAGCATTAATGTTTTGATATATATATATATATATATATATATATATATATATATATATATATATATATTATAGTGGCACGGTAGTCAATCATCAGTCAATCAGTCTTTATTTTTATAGCGCCTTTCAAAACCAGGACACTGTACAAATTATAAATAAAATATAAAAACAGAGAATATAATAACTTTTTAAAATCAATTCAATTAATCCAGAAAGGCCAAAGAAAATAAATATGTTTTTAGCATTGATTTAAAATTGCTGATGGTCAGGCATTCTCTTAACCGACGAGCCATAGAATTCCACAGGGTTGGTGCTGTAAATGAAAAAGTATGAGCACCAGATGTTTTAAGGTGAACCCTGGGAATCTCTAGCAATCCCTCATCAGTGGATCGGAGAGGGCGATTGAGGGAGTAAGGAGTCTGGAGACCTTTAAGGTAGTCGGGTCCCTGTTCGTGTAAGACTTTGAAGGTAGGCAAGCCTACCTTATAGGTGATCCACCACTGAACTGGCAGCCAGTGCAGTTCACGCAAGACAGGTGTAATGTGACTGGACCTAGAGGTACTAATCAACAGCCTGGCCACAGCATTCTGCACCAGCTGAAAATGGCAGATATCAACCGCAGATAGCCCTAGGTAGAGAACATTGCAGTAGTCAAGACGGGTAGTAATAAAGGCATGGACCAATGTTGGAAGGTCACCCAGGGAGTCAGGTGTTTCACCTGGGCAATGTTCTTCAGATGGTAAAATGAGGATCTGATCACAGCTGACACCTGAGAATTCAAGGTCAAGCCAGTATCAAAAACAACACCCAAGTTATGCACCTGATCTGAGGTGATGAGCTGGACACCATCAAGCCAAAGGCCCGACATGTGCCCAGCACAAACACCAACCCCCAGGTGGCCCGGTTCCACTACCAGTACCTCAGTCTTATCCGGATTCAGTCTCAACCAACTCAAGCTCATCCAGTCTTTGATCTCAGAGAGGCAACTGTTTAGCATGGAGATTGCATCAACCTGTCCAAGCACAAAGGACATACACAGCTGAGTATCATCTGCATAGCTAGAGTTAGAGTTGAGTACCCCATTTAAGGTTAAATATAAATTTGGCAACTTAATAACTTTGCAACTGTATGACAGATTTGGCTGAAATTTGGAATGCATGGTCTGTCACAATAGATCTGTGGATCTGGCAAGTTGCATTATGGTCGGATGTACAGTTGTGAAGCTACAGAGTGCCAAAAAAATGCATAAATTACACATTTTTGCCTGTTTCTTTGCTCGCGCCTACAGGTCACACGGCTGGCACAATCAGTCCGAAAACTTCAGGGAACATGCAGCTGGGGTCCCTGATGTGTCTTTTGAAGATTTTGTGAAAAAATATTAAATGGTTCAAAAGTTATTCAAAAAAACTGTTTCCCATTATAGCCTCTGGGAATTTCCTCACTTTTGTTGCTGTGGAACAACCCTAACTGATGCATTAAATGGATTTTTTTGCCATGAATATATGTATGTATAGGTGCAATAGCACCCTTACAGTTAGGGTTGGTACAGCCTTTCAATGTTAAATCTGAATGTTTGCACCTTAATAACTTTGTCGTTTTTTACAACCAAATAACCCAACAATTGATATGTGCTGTCATGTTGTCAGTGTCATAAGATGTAGAAAGTTTCATGACAGCAGCTTTTATGGTTTTGGAGATATAAAGTGGTCAAAAACACAAAAAAGAATGTTTTTCCCATAGGATAACATGGGATTTTTTGCTCTCATCTACAGCACACACAGAATGAAAATTTTCTCTGAAATCTTTATTCATTTTATTTTATTTAGTTTTTGTTGACCAGGTAAGTGCACTAGACAAATCCTGCCTATTTTCAGGCATGACCCGGGGGAGGGGGGATACAGATGAATGCCAACTGATGTTGAACCAGATTAAGCTGTTGGTGGTATTTTTAGTGAATGAGGGAAATTTGGCCAGGACACTGGGGAAATTCCCCTACTCTTTTTGAGAAGTGAAATGGGATCTTTAACATCCACCTGAACTACCACCAATCCAGGAAGATGGGACCTCAGTTTTAACATCTCATCCGAAAGACGGCACCTCAGAAGTGCAGCACCCCTCTCATGCTGCACAACAGTGTCAGTACTGGGATATTAACCCAAGTGCCAGATGTGGGAACTGAACCCACAGGCCTCTGATCTCACGGCCTCAGAGGCAAGTGTGCTACCTACTGAGCCACTGACACTGCATGTTTATGGATGATGAGGTATGTGCCAAGGGTGTGCCTTTGGAGGGTTTGGTAAAAAAGATATTACCATTTTTTAATTATCACGATTTTTGTGATAGATACTGGACAGGCAGTGTGAACTGTATTTTGTAAATACAGTGGGAACAGTAATTAGAAAAAACACTCAAACTGTATTTTGAAAAGACAGTGCAAACTGTAATTAGAAAAACCATTCAGAATGTATTTTGAAAATACAGTTTGAACGTTATTTTTAATTACCTTTCTGTTTAAAATGTTCTCCTGTTGTATATAAGGCCTGTAATTAGTAGTGTGGATATGTGGTAACTGTAGGAAGTTTTGTGACAGATGCAGGACAGGCAGTGTGAACTGTGTTTTGTAAATACAGTGCAAACGGTAATTAGAAAAAGCATTCGCAATGTATTTTGAAAATACAGTGCAATCGGTAATTAGAAAAAAAATTCAAACTGTATTTTTGAAAATACAGTTCAAATGGTATTTTTAATTACCTTTCAGTTTATAATGTTCTGCTGTACATAAGGCTTGTAATTAGTAGTGTAGACATGTAGTAACTGTAGGAAGTTCTGTGATAGATGCAGCGCAGACACTGCAACTGTATTTTGTAAATACAATGCAAATGGTAATTATAAAAAAACATTTGCACTGTATTTTGAAAATTCATTGTGAACTGTAATTAGAAAAAACATTTAAACTGTATTTTGCAAATACAGTTCGAACAATATTTTTAATTATCTTTCAGTTTAAAATGTTCTCCTGCTGTACATAAGGCTCGTAATTAGTAATGTAAACATGTGGTAACTGTTGGAGGTTTTGTGATAGATGCAGGACAAGCAGCATGAACTGTATTTTGCAAATACGGTGTGAACGGTAATTAGAAAAACCATTCACACTGTATTTTGAAAATATAGTGTGAATGGTAATTAGAAAAAGCATTCAAACTGTATTTTGCAAATACAGTTTGAACTGTATTTTTAATTACCTTTCAGTTCAAAATGTTCTGCTGTAAATAAGTCTTGTAATTAGTGGTGTAGACACGTGGTAACTGTAGGAAGTGTGTGTGTGCTTAGTTTAATGTAATATTAAGTTTCAATTTAAGTGGTCAAGGTTTGTATTTGTGGTTTAGATTATTATATGGGTTTCTTGCTTAGAAAACCCATTTGAACATACATAAGAAAATACCAAGAAGCCAGCAGAAGAAGACCATCTGGTCTATCAAGTCTGTTCATATTGCAGGGTCCACATCATGAGCTAATGTTCCTGCCCTCCCTCCCCACTCCTCCCATCCTCCCTACCCATGATCCTTACCTTCCCCATGCCTATCCCAGACTCTCTTAAAGCTGCCCACTGTCTTCAATGAGATGACCTCTTCTGGCAGCTTAAATACAGTTTGAACGGTAGTTAGAAAAAACATTCGAACTATATTTTGAATATACAGTTCAAATGGTATTTTGGAAAATTTCCCATAGGATAACATTGTGGCATCCGCATTATCTTTTAGTGCCTATATCTCAAAAAAACAGTTTGAGATACAGATATTTTGCTAAACACAGCTTAGTACACCTTTAGGTGTACTAAGCATGCATGCAGGTTGCCAGGCCATGATTACAACTGCAGTGGAATTTTTCTCCACTGTTCCTATGGTTACTGAAATACTGTGCCATTTGCATCTCAAGGGTTACTTGGAATGTCTCTATGCCTGAACTGTGTCTCTGTACTTATGGGTAGATAGGAGCACAGGGCCCTCCACATATGAATACCATTATGCAATAATGGGAGAGCAAGGTCCTCCATCATGCAGTACTGGGAGTGCAGGGTGTCTGGGCCCTGTGCTCACACAGGGAGATGAGGGTTCGTTACAATGTCTGTACACTTATGGATCGATGTAGGCACAGGGCCCCTACAGCCCTGCACTCCCACAAATGGGTGCCATTATGGAGTGATGGCAGTATGATGGGAGTGCACTCACATATGGAGATGCGGGTTAATTACAATGTCTCTACAATTATGGTTACAGAGGAGTGTAGACCCTGTGCTCCCACATGAAAATCAGAGACAATTACAATATGCATGCATGGGAGCACATGCTTCCCCAACAGGGCCCTGTGCTTCCACAACACTGCAGACTGATGGGGCCTTGTGCTCACACAAACACATACAGGTAGGATTACACTTTCCCAAAAAGCAGAGAAATTCATTGCATAAAACTCTGTCACTGCATCAGTTAGGGTTTCTATTACAGTGACAAAAGCCTGGAAACTCAATGTTACACCTTAATACTTCCTGTTTCTCCCACCTCCATTAGACGAGCAGGTATTGGATATGCCTTGAGGTTGTTCTCTAACCCTTACCCCATTCTCCTACACTATCATGTGAGTTTGCTTACACATGGAATGGGGTAAGAGTTAGAGCCTTCAAGCCCAAGGCACACCCCAACACCTGTTAGTGTGCGGAGGGTGGGAGAGGTGGGGTGGTAGGGTTGGTAACCCTAACATTGAATTTCCAGATTTTTGTCACTGTAATAGAAACCATAACTGATGCATTAACGGAGTTTTTTGCAATGAAAAAAATATATATATATATATATGTGTGTATTGCCATGGTAGTGCCACTATAGTTAGGGTTGCACAGCCACTTCTATGTTAAACCCAAAATTTTGCACTTTAATATGTTTGCAACCATTCGTCCGATTTGCCTGAAATTTTGCATGTGCTGTTTGGTACCATAGATCTCTGGATCTGCTTTTGTTCAGGTCAAATGTGCAGTTGCGGAGCTGCAGAGTGCCAAAACATGATAAAAAACACCACTTATTTGCAAATTCTTTGCTCAAGGCTATAGCCCAAATGGTTTGGAGTCTGGTCTGAAATTGTCAGAGTATGTGGGGGTTGGGTCACTGATGTGCCTTTTGAAGATTTGGTGAACAAATATTAATCCATTCAAATGTTATTAAAGTTTGAAGTTTCCCATTATAGCCTAGGGGAAAAAAGTTGTGTACAGCTCAAAAGATTGTTTTTCTTTCGTGAAAGTCCATTTTACTTTCGCAATTTTTTTTTTTTTTTGCAAATCCACTATCTTGTTTTCAGTTTAGCAACAGTTAAAAAAACATTGTAATTCAAAACCTACTGCCTCTTGGAAAACACCAACAGTAGTGTTTACATAAGCAAGGCCTGAGGAACATGATTCTGGCATTAGTTTTTAAAAATAATGCCTGGAAATATGTTTTTTTCAGTATTGCCATTGGAACTTTTACAAATTTGTGAAAGTAATCTTGCGAAACATTCGCAAATTTGCAAAACTTTTGCAAATGAACTTTTGCAAATTTGCAAAAGTATGAAAGTTTCATGAAAGTATTTTTACAAGCTTTGTGAAACTTTCTGAAAATTTGAAAAAGTACTTTTTAAAAAATTGTTGTTTCTTTGCCACTTCACAGCAAATAAACGGCTAGAACCTTTGGGCTGAAATTTACATGGTAGAAAGTGCTTGTCCCACAGATGTGCCTTTTGCTGGTTTGGTGAAAAAATTACATTGGTTCCATAGTTATAGCATTCCGAAGTTTTGAAATCTTCCATAGCATAACATTGTAGTGGCCACGATACCTTTCAGTGCCTATGTCTCAAAAATAGTTTGAGATTCAGATTTTTTGCTAAGCAGAGCTTAGTACACCTCTAGGTATACTAAGCATGCATGCAGGTTGCCAGATCATGATTACAACTGCAGTGGACTTTTTTCTAAAGTTCCTATAGTTACTGAGATATTGCCACATTTGCAGCACAAGGGGTACTTGGAATGTCTCTAGGCCTCCACTATGTCTCTATACTTGTGGGTAGATGGGAGTGCAGGGCCTAGAGGGCCCTGCTGTCCTACACATGGATACCAGTATGCAATAATGGGACTGCTGAGCCCTCCATTATGCAGTACTGGGAACACAGGACCCAGAGGGCCCTGTGCTCCCAGAGGAAGATGAGAGTTCATTACAATGCCTCTCCTTCATGAAAATCTGAGACAGTTATACATGCATGCATGCATGATATGGGAGTGCAGGGCTTAGAGGGTCCTGCGCTCCCATAATCTCATATGGGTAACATTACACTTTCTCAAAAAGAAGGGAAAATCATTGCAAAAAAAACTCTGTTAATGAATCAGTTAGGGTTTCTATTACAGCAACAAAAGATTGTAAATTTGATGTTAGAGTTACCAACCTTACCACCCCACCCCTACCCCCCACTTTCCACACACCAACAGGCATCAGGGTGTGCCTTGGGGTCATCGGGCTTCAATCTCACCCCATTCTCCTATTGTGTGGCTTCTCAGCTTTCTTACAAATGGAATGGGGTGAGAGTTAGGCCCAATAACCTCAAGGCAAACCCTGATGCTTGTTGGTGTATGAAAAGTAGGGTGTGTGGGTAGGGTGGCAGGGTTGGTAATCCTAACATCAAATTTCAAGTCTTTTGTTACTGTAATAGAAACCCTAACTGATATATTAACAGAGTTTTTTGCAATGAATATATGTGTGTGTATCTGTGTGTGTGTATATATATATATATATATATATATATATATATATATATAAATCACACATGCCCCACAATGCAAAGCATCAGGCTGCATATGCAAATCACCACAGAATGTTATGCTGGTCCAACTTTAAGCAGAATTGCATGGTGCCGAAAGGCCTCTCACACAGTTTGCAAAGGGCAAAAATGCGTGCATTGTGGGGGCATGTGTGATTTTGTATTTTCTTGAAACTTGGCTTCCCAGCCCATGATGCTTTGCATTGTGGGGGCATGTGTGATTTTGTATTTTCTTGAAACTTGGCTTCCCAGCCAAATGCCCCTTGGGGTAACCCTTGCCTCAGTGTTTGCGCACAGAGGTTCTTTGCCTTTTAAATAGTTTTTTATTTTAATGGGTTCACCACAATATATCCAAGGCACACTGCCTTAAGGGTAGCTGGTCTATTCCACTGGGGTGTCAAACAGACGAGGCATACTGATGAGTCCTGGTAGGACGAAACACATGTCTATGTCTTCTGTTAGCACCCTTTGCAAACTGTGTGAGAGGCCTTTCAGCACCATGCAATTCTGCTTAAAGTTGGACCAGCATAACATTCTGTGGTGATTTGCATATGCAGCCCATGATGCTTTGCATTGTGGGGGCATGTGTGATTTTGTATTTTCTTGAAACTTGGCTTCCCAGCCAAATGCCCTTTGGGGTAACCCTTGCCTCAGTGTTTACGCACAGAGGTTCTTTGTCTTATATATATATATATATATATATATATATATATATATATATATATAATACATGATAGCAAGTGTGATATGGAAAATATTTTAACTCCTTTAGAGTGACCTCTGGATATTCATGAGTGGTGAAGCCATGAGTGAGGACCAAATCAAATCAAATCAAACTTTATTTATAAAAGGTGCCCTTCCAAAACCAAGGCACCTGTACATAACACAATAAGATCAATAAATAATTAAAACAATATTAAAATTAATCCAAAACAGCAACATTTAAAAATCATTGTATGCAAGGCTAAAAAGATATGTTTTTAATACCTCCCTAAAGCTTTGGACAGTCGGACAATCTCTCACCTGATGAGGTAGAGAATTCCACAGGGTTGTGGCCATAAAACTAAAAGATCTGGCCCCAGAGGTCTTTATGCGAACCCTGGGAATCTCTAGCAATCCCTCGTCAGTGGATCGGAGAGAGCAGGAGGGACAGCAGGGACAAAGGAAATCTTTCAGGTAGCCAGGTCCCTGATCGTGTATGGCCTTATAGGTCAGCAAACCGACCTTGAAGGTGATTTGCCAGCATATTAGCAGCCAGTGCAGTCCACTGAGCACAGGCATTATATGACTGGATCTAGAGGAACCAGTCAATAGCCTGGCTGCTGCATTCTGCACTAGCTGCAAGTGGTGAATATCAACCCCCAGTAGCCCAAGATATTGGGCATTGCAGTAGTCAAGGCGGGAGGTAACAAAGGCATGGACCAAAGTAGGAAGATCGTCAGGAGGAACCAGGTGCTTCACCCAGGCGATGTTCCTCAGATGGTAAAAAGAGGCTTTGAATACTGCTGACACCTGAGATTTAAGTGTCAAACAGTCATCAAACACAGTGCCCAGGTTCCGCACCCGGTCTGAGGTAGTTAGCTGAACACCCCCAAGCCATAAACCCAAGGGTGATCCTGCCAACAAACCCACCTCCTGGTGACCTAGGTCCACAACCAACAGCTCAGTTTTCTCTGGATTCAACTGCAGGCAACTCACATTTATCCAGTCCTGGATTTTGGCCAGACAGTTGTTAAAGACCGAAAAGGCAGCATCTTGGCCGGGCATAAAGGACATGTACAGTTGAGTATCATCTGCACAGCAGTAAAAACTCAAACCGTACCACCTAATAATTGCTCCTAACGGCAGCATGTACACCACAAACAACACTGGTGCCAAAATGGAGCCCTGCAGCACCCTACAGGATAGGGGAAATGATGCAGAGGAAAAAATCCCAGACACCACCCTCTAAGTCCTACCTTCGAGGAAAGATCGAAACCAACTGAGTACTGTACCAGACAGCCCACAGATAAACCACAAGCACTCTAATAGCACACCATGGTCCATGGTGTCAAATGCTGCACAGAGATCAAGAAGGACCAAGATGGAATGAGTCCTTTGATCTCTCTTTTAGGAGGTCATTTAGTACCCGAACAAGAGCTGTCTCGGTACTGTGTCTCTTCCTAAATTCAGACTGGAGAGAATTATAGATATTGTGGCTGGTCAAATGATTATCCAGCTGTGACATGACCACCTTCTCAATAACTTTACCCACAAAGAGCAGGTTAGAGTCAGGCCTGTAATTAGTCAGACAATCCAGGTCCAAGGAGGACTTCTTAAGAAGGGGCTGAACCACAGCCTCCTTCAGAGGATTTGGAAAAATCTCCCTCTCCAAAGACCTCCAGACTATCTCAGCAAGGACCGGACCAATTTTATCCACACAACCCACTAGGAGATGTGTGGGGTCTGGGTCCAAACCACAGTTGGTCAGATGCAATGATTGGATGACCATCACAATGTCACTGATTGTGGGAAGGCTGAAGTCAGACCACACAAATTGGGTGTCCGACATCTCCTGCCGACCATCACAGCTCCCATTAGGGAGGGTCAAGCAGATATCAGACCTGATTGTGGCAACCTTATCTGAAAAGAACTGAGCAAACTCCTCACACCATTCTTGAGAAAAGGCTCTTCTGGGCTGAAGACAGATTGGATTGCACAATCTGTCCACAGTCCGGAAAAGCTGAGCTGGTCTATTCTGTGCATCAGCAATCTCTCTGGACAGGAATTCTGCCTTCTTACGAGAGATTGCTGATTGATAGACCACATAATGGTCCATCAAACTAAGTTTGTCATAATCCAGGCCCGATTTCTGCCAGCACCTGTCTAACCTTCGTCCGACTCTCCTCAACTCCCTCAGAGTCTCATCAAACCAAGGAGACCTGGGGCGAAGAGTGAGGGGACAAACATGAACAGGAGCAATAGAATCCAGGGCCCCTACTACCGCCTTATTATAGGCAAGTACCAAGTCCCCTGGGTCCATGCAATCACTCGGTAAACCCAATAGGTCCAGTACTGCCATCAGGCCATCTGGGGAAACACCCCTCAAAGGGCGGTAAAGGACCATCTCCATAGGGGCTGGCCTACTAGGGGTGGCCTCAAAGCTGAACCCAATGGAGTGATGATCAGACCACCCGACTGGTTTCACCACCAAATCGGATATCTCCATCCCCAGTAGGAACACCAAATCCAATGAATGACCACCAATATGGGTTGAGGAGGAAATAACCTGTGTGAAGCCCAGTGAAATCATTAACTGGCAGAAGTCTTGAGCAAACTGCAAGAGTTCATTGTCGACCCAGGCATTGAAATCCCCTAGAACCAACCATCTGGGGGATCCCAATGTCAGGTCGACAATGAAGTCAGTGACTTCACACAGGAAAACATTCCCGTCACCTGGTGGACGGCAAATGAGAAGTATCCTGCACCACACACCCTCACCCATGATACATTCAAAGGAGTTGGTAGTTCCCACTGGTATCTCCACTAGGCCCAGTTCCGATCTAAAGCAGATAGCAACACCCCCACCCCTATGATCCATCCTAGGGCAGTGTATCACCGAGTACCCAGCTGGAATTGCTGATGCCAAAACTGGACCAGCATTCTCATCCAGCCAGGTCTCAGTGATGCATGCCAGGTCAGATGTTCCAACAAAATCCGCTATAATCGTGGTCTTGTTTTTAATAGACCTGGCATTGCATAACACCACCCGAGTAGGATGAGCATCCGAGGATGACTGTGCTACCTGCTGACTAAAAGTAGTACACTTGGGTATGTGAACCAGACAGGGAGGACCCCTTTCCTGGACCCATTTTGCCCCAGGTCATCTCCTTGTCCCCACTATCCCTATCCGCCCACTCCTTTCCATTCCCTCTCCAGGCCCAAACCTCGTCCTCCACCTTTTTCTAACAGTCCACAGAGCCCTACACCATCTGTACACCTCTGGTGATAGGGGAGGACAGAAAAAAGGAAGAGGTCCCTGAGCCTGGAGGGGGAATAATACCGACCATCCTTATGCCTTCCCAACACATATTTACCACACTAAGCAAACACCAGCAAATAAACAATCCCAAAATACAAATTTAACCCACACCCAAATGTGAGATAATCAAATATTCTAACAAATGTCCACAAAAAAAAAATACAATACCCTATATAACAATTTAGCAGCAAAATATAAAAGTCCGAGTTAGGAAACAATCACAGTCAAATAAGTCTCAAGATTTTAAATTGTTTTGGTCTAAAGAGCTCCCACCTCTTAAGACATGACCAGAGAGGAAGGCCAGATTAGACTCTCACTTTAATCTGACCAACCAACCAGAGATTAATGGAGAAGAAAAACTTTTTTATAAGGCACTCTCACTGCCAGTATATATCCGATAAAACGTAAGGACAGTCAGTTCCAATTCTCAGTTTTTCCAATACAAAAGTCCCATCCCACGATGCACAACATAAAGTCAAAGCAGATTCAGCTTACCCAAACCAGTCCAGACTCCACAGAGACTCCTTCACAGAACAAAGTCCAGTAAACAGATCTCCAGGAACTTCCAGATTAAAAGATAATTCCAGATGACACTGGTATGTGCCTAACCCCCCAAAGCTGCCTCCACCTTCCACTCGAGGCAGAGTACAGATAGTGACTGGAGTGCTAAACAGGATTGTTTCAAGCAAGAGACCCCCCAACACAAAGCCGAGGGGCAGTCATCTACTCATCCACCAAGCCCACGACTATAGCCCCCAGGCTAAGCCAACCAAATAGTTGACAAGCAAGCCACAAGCCCAAGCCCCCTGCCTGACTCGGCCAAAACTCGAAGGCCACCCCCCAGGTAAGGCAAGGGAATCCCTGCTCACAATCCTCACTACTCACAATTATCCACTGCAGCGATGCTAATTCTATTCTTGATTCTTGGTGCAAACTCAGAGGAAGAGTGTTTCCATGTGAGCAGAGGCTTTATTACAGTAGAAGTCCTGCACAGATAGCAAATGACGAACTCACAATCCTGGTTTTAGTTCTGGAAGAACACCATTCAATTCCTAGAGCTTCGGTCAGCAGACCTCCCCTTCAGACTTTCAAAAAGTCAGTCCACAAACCAATAGGAAGTGTTCAAAATGCCCAAATGATACACCAACAGAGGATCCAGAGGTCACTGTGCAGGAGTGAAAATATTTTCCATATCACACGAGTGCACATCATGTATCTTATTTCTACTATAGGGCCCCCTGTTGTTAGGGGTGAATTGTGCAAAAGTAACCACTTGCACTGAATAGTGTGGGCTTTGCAGGATTGCATAATACATGTTGCGCAATGATATTCAATCATGCTATTATTTTGCGTTAATGGTGATTTTTGCATAAGCCATGTGATAAATGTAATTTATTTTCACTGTGCAGACATCATCAGCATTTATCACACTCCGGTGAAAATAACAGGATTTATCTCATTCATATATCATGCACCCCATAGTATAAATAAGGGATATGCAGGAGGTGCCTGTGGAATAACAAAGTTATTTGTACAGTTGCCTGTGACCTCAAGTAACCTCACGAGTGGCGAAGCCATGAGTGAGGGCTATGAGTGGTCACTGGCAACTGAACAAATAACTTTGTTATCCCACAGGCACACCCTGCATATTTGATTTATGCAATAGGATTTTTGGGGGTTCTGGTTTGTCATATTTTTTTTTAGTTAAGTTCCTTTTCAGGTTTTTTCTCTGTGCCTGGTTGCTGTGTTTGGTTTGTAGGATTGCTGTGCTGAGAAAGAGGAAAAATGTTTTTTCTTAAGAGTGTTTTCATTTAAAATGGTTTCCAGTTTGGGGGTTTGGTTGAGGTGTGCATTTTGTGAGTGTTTGGGCCTGTGATAGCTTGGCTTTTAAGAGCACTGTGAGGAGGTGAAAGCTAAACTGGGAGACAGTGCTGGTAAGAAGGCAGCACAGGTGGTGGTAGTTAGTGATGTAGTTAATGTGTGGCTAAATGAGTGATGATGTAGTTACTATGTGGATAAATAAATTTATCCACATATTAGCACAGATAAATGGATTTGTCAGTGCAGATTTATTCAGACAACTGTTGCATAAATATATATATAGTACATATATATATAGATATATATGTATAACATACAACAACCTGACTGAAAATATCCCAAGGATTCCTAATAGTGACAGGCACTCATTCATTGGCTGAACCATTATCACAGTTTGTACATGCCCATAATAGGGACTATATCCATACCCTTCCTTCATATGTATGTAATACAATGGATATATTGGATGTCCTGGGGGATTTCCAGATTGAACAAGATTGGCTCTTAGTTTCCTTAGATGTGAAAGTACTTTCTGCTACTATCCTCCATGAGGGAGTCTTAAGTGCTCTTGAGTATTAATTGGCCCAGGAGAATACTATCACTGAGCAGTTTAAACAGTTTTTGGTTAATTGTTCTCGCTACTCATGAGATATCATAATATCATTAGCCTCTCATGAATATAAATATGATATCTTAAGTTATGTGATATCCCCTAAATATATACAGATAGAAAGGTAGACAAACAGACAGACAGTATGTATAGTAAGCAATAAGACATGACAGGGCATTGGTTGTCAGAGGTTAATGCACATCCAGATGTAAGATAAGATATGAGGTGCATGCACTGAGTGCCTTTAGCACCTGAAGGTGCAATAACCACAAATAACACCTCTGAGGTGTCTTATTGTACCTAGAAAAAGGTAAACTGAGAAAAAAGTTAAAACAAAACAAGAAAAACAACTTTAAAAAAAAAATTAAAAACAGGTATTTTCTTTTGTTAAACGTGCCTAGTAAAAAACTGGTCCTTCCCTGCCTGTCAATCGTCTTTCTACACATTCAAATGGTGGAATGTTTGTTTATTATGGAATACAGGAAAGACTGCCACAGAATCTTCTGACAGAATGTTTACTCCTTCACATAGAGCAGAAGACATTCTGTGAAGCCAGTTTCCCAGTTTTATTTGAAGCAGTGTAAGCAGCAGAGTTTCTGTTGGCAAGCTGATAAGGTTAGAAAGAGGATTTGTCATGGTCACCAAATACCAGGAACTAGAAGTGTGAATAGTACCTCCTGTTTTTAAGTTTCTTCATGTGTGTAAATATAGAATCATGAGAGGAACACATGTTTATTTATCTATTTTTTAAATGTAAGGGAGTTTTACCTTTTAGGGCCTTGTTGAAGTTTTTCAGTGAGTAAAGGTGGTATCCATGTTTATCATGGCAGTCAGAGATGAGTGAAGTAGCTCACGAATTCTGCATGTGATTGATCCAAATTCCAAGCCCCATTTTTTGAACTTGCTCCAACCTGTGCATTTCTGGGGAATTAATATATGGATATCAGAACTTATTTAGCCAACAGGGAAGCAGGACATTTCCAACCCATTCTATAAATATATAATTACTGGTGACCACCTTTAATGCACGGAGTTGACCAGTGTTTCAAACACCATAATAACTGGTAGAACCAGTTTTTATGGCATTTTGTATCACTCATCTCTAGTGCACCACCTAATTGGCTCTTAGACTCTGTGTGGGCAGGCCGAACACCTCCAGAAACATGGCAGCACTGCTTCTACATATCCAAGGACCCACACTGATCGTTTGCCTCTCACTCTCCATTCAGGTAAATTATCAAATTGTTTTAGTATGTATCTGGTTGATCCCACCCTTACAATACAAAAAATCTATCTGATTGATCCTGCTGTTGGTACGCTTCAGTTGGGGCTTCGATAGACAGCGGGACTGATCAGGAACAGACCATGGTTAACTGACTACTGTCTACTGATTGTGATTCCCATGCCAGTTTCACAGTGCACAGTCTGGGCTACCCTGCCTCAGTCCCAGTTCCTACATAATTTTATTCATCGCAACCAAAACTGGATTATAGAAAGCTCTCTGAGACTAGATTTTAGGAGAGTGTAAGAATGGAAAACTGGGACCACTGAAAGTTAATCCCAGACATTGATTTAGCAATTGAATACTTTACACAGACCTTTGAAGGGATTTGTGAATCAAAGCCCAAAAAGATCTTCCAAGCTGCCTTGGATAAATGAAAAGCTCTTAAAGCAAATAAGGAAAAAAAGCGGAATTTGGAAAAAAGCCCTAAAAACAAAATCTGATATGGATTGGGTCTGTTTTAAGGTAGCCTGTAATAAGTGTAAAAAAACTAATAAAAATGGCTAAGACCTCATATTATAGAACTAAGATTAATTCAAATACTAATCCAAGAAATTTCTGGAACATAGTCAAACAATTTGCCTTTGACCTCGTTGACCACAAACTGCTTGGTGCACAGTTGTGGTCATTTGGCCTCTCCCCCCATGCCAGGAAATGGTTAATGGGTTATCTACATGGCAGAAAGCAGCGTACCTGCTTCAATAAAGTCCTCTCCGAGCCCCTACCGGTGACCTCTGGAGTGCCTCAAGGCTCGGTACTGGGTCCCCTCCTCTTATCCCTCTTCATTAATCAACTACCCATGGTTACTACCAGCTGTAGCGCCACCATGTATGCAGATGATCTGGTAATACTGGCTCACTCCCAGAATGCCACTACCCTAAACCAGAACCTGACCGATGACTTTAACAGGGTATTGTCATGGGTTACTAGTCACAAGCTGGTCCTGAACCTGAAAAAGACACAGGCTATGCTCTTTGACTCAATGGCTAAAATCAAAGCCTCATTGGCCTGCTTACACATCACCAGCACAGATGGATCCTCACTACCCATAGTGAGCTCCATCAAATATCTAGGGGTAACACTTGACCCCCAACTTGACATGGGTAATCATATCCTTAACATCTGTAGGGCGGCAAACTGCAAACTGGGTCTAGCCTATAGGGCCAAGTATAACCTTACACCAGCAGCCAGGCTTGCCCTAGTGAAGGGTGTGCTCCTTCCCTCCCTCCCTCAGCTATGGGCTGCACCTATTTGCTCACTCTCCAAAGGCACAACTCACCCGATGGTACACTGCTTACAATAACATTTGTCATTTTGCCTTGGCTGCCCCCCGACTCACCCACCGTTGTGAGCTATATGAGAAACTCTGCTGGCTCTCACCAGCTAGATACCTTGATTTTGGTTTGGGATGCCTCTCTGGGAAAGTGATCAGAACAAGCACCCCCCAGGGGCTGGCCCGGCTTCTGCCTAAACTGAATCCAACCCCCTACCAACTTAGGTCTCTCACATCAGGGATGCTCAAAGTTCCTCCTACCCGGACCCTCATGGGGGATCGGGAATTTGCCATAAGTGCACCCAGACTCTGGAATTCGCTGCCTGTGGATATCCGAGCTGCCCCCTCCTATCTGAGTTTTTGAAATTCCCTGTGGGGTTTCCTAAAACTAGCATCAGAGTGTGACTGCCCCAAACCTCCCTAGAGTAAAGTGTCAAATTGTTTTGTCTGAACCTCCCAAGGGTGTCTCCATTGAATTCCTGGAGATATTTTCCCCACTATATCAATGGCTTCTGACTACTCCTGCCTAAAAAGCCTTGGGCATTTTTACACCCATTATTGCTCCAATGTCATAGGCTAACCATGACATTATTGCACCTTGGTCACTTGGTAGAAACTTGTACTACCAAGTGTTTCTGTTTCTGTCTAACATGTGCATATTAGAAAATGTGATGAGCTGTATATACCTGTCCGTGATCCAACTAGCCTAGGGGTGTATACGACAATGTTATAAGTTATATTATGACAATCCAGTCCTTGAGCTATGCTCCACTCCTATGTATGATGACCTGTATATATCTGTCAGTTGAACTAGCTAGTCTAGAGTGTATAATCTGAAATGTGCTTACTACTATATGTTTTCCCTAGCGTCAAATGATGTATTTCCCACGTTTGTTTACTGTGACAAAAAACTGTACTTTCTTTGCCATGTCTCCGTGACTGTTGTTCCTCATGTTGTATTCTCCCGGGTCGTTCCTGAAAATAGGCATAATACTTGTCTAGTGTACTTACCCGGTAAACAAAAGCTAAATAAATAAATTAACTAGCCCAGGTGGGAAACCCCAAGAAACATAGATAAGATTAAAGAAAGAGAAACACATATAGAGAATTCTGAAGAAATTTCTAACACTTGTAATGATTTTTTCATAGATCTTCCAAACTGTAAGATCCCCTCTGATTCAGACTCGGTGAACTTGAAAAAACTTTTTTACAAAGTAATTTACTCCCCTTTAGATTTGAAATTCTTTCAATTACAGATGTATATAAGGTACTACAGAAAATACATACTTATAAGGCCCTTGGTAGTGATAAAATAGAGGGTAGGTTCTTGAAGCCAGCAGCCCATTATATAATACCGATAATCACCTATTTATTCAATTGGATCCTGCAAATTGGATATTCTCCCTGATTATGGAAAGAGAGTAGGGTTAAACCTATTCATAAAGGAGGAAGTGCAGTAGATGTTAACAACTACAGGCCAATAGCCTTGTTAACCCTTTTATCGAAATGGCTGGAGAAACTTATTTCTCTCCAGGTCATGGATTACTTAAAAAAATATAACCGTCTGATCCCAAACGAATCAGGCTTTAGAAAGGATTGTTCAACCTCAACAACCCTGCTAGAGTTCAATGACCTGGTTAATAGGTCTTTGGGTGAAAGCATAGACACTGCGGTGGTTTTTGTGGACCTTTCAAAGGCCTTTGACCTGGGGGACCATGCCCTGTTAATAGAAAGATTGCAGGAGCTGGGAATCAGGGATAGCCCTTTAAAATTGTTAAAATCTTACCTGAGTGGTCACTCCCAGGTGGTAGAAATTCAGGCTTGTATATCTGGGAGTAGAGAAGTCACTAAAGGTGTTCCACAGGGGTCCATACTAGGGCCCCTCTTGTTCTTAATCTTTATTAATGAGTTTCCTCTGGTGACAGAGCACACAGCAATTAGGTTGTATGCGGATGACACCATAATTGTTGCTTCTGGCCACTCTGATTCCGAGCTGCAGTCAAAGTTACAATCTGAGTTTCTTAAGATTGAGGGGTGGTTCACCAGGTCAAGGTTGATTATGAATATAAGTAAAATGAAATGTGTGAAATTTTCACCTAAAAAGAATACTGTCCCTTCCTGAGTTCAAATTTATGCAGAAAACTTGACAAAGCTAGAACAGATAAAGGACTACATTATTTGGGGGGTGATCTTTGATCAACATTTGACCTTTAACCAACATATTTTAAACATTGTAAAGAAAGTGAATAAAAGGGTAGGGGCTTGAAGGAGGACAACTAAATGTCTGATGGTAAAGGATAGGAAGACGTTAGTGGAACAATTGATTATTCCAGTTTTGAGATATGGTGACTTGACTTACAGAACTGCTAACAAATCACTTTTGGATCGACTGGACAAAACTTATTTCTGATTAGCTAGATTTGTATGAAAGGGGGAACTATCGAACTCATCACTGCTTGCTACTTAGTAGATTAAATTAGTTACCATTGCAGGTTGTTTACTCTTGTCATTGGATGACTTTAATCCATAAGATGAAAAATGTCAGTTTAAACCACCCTATCTCAAAACTTCCATTTCCAGTTAATCTGAACTCGAAAGGGGCATTAAGAAGTTCTGTGCACCTGAATAAAATTATTGTGGGGAAAATCTCTAACAAATATGGGGACAGGACCTTAGTTTATAGGGCTGCTATTACCTGGAATTCTCTTCATCCAGAAATTAGGGATATATCAAGTTACCCTATATTTGTCCAGGCCATAAAAGAATTGATGGTTCCTATTTGTAACTGTTAGTGATTATTTTTGTGGGCTTATTAAGTCCTTAAATCTGTTGATGCACTTTGCAAATATTTAATGACGTTTTTACTTTTTAATAACTGTGACATGAGAGTTGATGTTATTTGTTACTTTATAAGTAACTTTTAGTACATATTAGTAGTTTTTGTACATGTACTTTATAATAAGTTGAATGATGTATGTTCCATACTTGGACAATCTGAAATTGTTTGTTTTGTTACACATTTTGAAACATTTATTTATTTATTGATTTTTATTTAGTTTTTGTCGACCGGGTAAGTGCACTAGACAAATCCTGCCTATTTTCAGGCATGACCCAGGGAAGGGGGATACAGATGAATGCCAACTGACCTTGACCCAGATTAAGCTGTTGGTGGAATTTATAGTGAATGAGGGAAATTTGGCCAGGACACTGGGAAAATTCCCCTACTCTTATCGATAAGTGCCATGGGATCTTTAACATCCACCTGAACTACCACCAATCCAGGCAGATGGGACCTCAGCTTAACGTCTCATCCGAAAGACGGCACCTCAGAAGTGCAGCACCCCTCTCATGCTGCACAACAGTGTCAGTACTGGAATATTAACCCAAGTGCCAGATGTGGGAACTGAACCCACAGCCCCCTGATCTCCCGGCCTCAGAGGTGAGTGTGCTACCTACTGAGCCACTGACACTGAAATATTAGATAACAATAACACAAGTCTGTCTTGTAAACTGGACAATAGTCCAAATGACTTGTATTACCCGTATAAAAATACATTTTTTACTTACTTACTAAATAAAATGAAAACAAAAAAGAAAACAAAAGTCTTAATGAAAGAAAGAGACAGAGAGACTGTGTGTGTGTGTGTGTGTGTGTGTGTGTGTGTGTGTGCGGTGTGTGATCTCTCTGTCCAACAGAACTGAAGTGTTGAAGGAAAAAAAAAGCCCCCGCACCAGTAATTATAATAAATAAAGGCTATGCAACTGTGTGCTATGGATTCTTTTTACACACCCTCAGTGTGTGATGACCTCATAAAACTCTTGAGCTTTGCTCACAAGGTTTATGGGTCATCACACACTTCAGGTTTGTAAAAAGAATACATAGTACATGGTTGCATAGCCTTTATTCTCTTTATATATAGTCATTTATTCATTTATTTATTCATTACAAATCGGGTTTACAACCTTTGAGTCAAAGACTCATTTACAAAGGCACCTCATTGCGGAAGGGGCAGACATCAAGACAGTTGTTACAGTGCAGATTAAAATGGAGGATAACATTACAAGTGCAGTAAAAGGAACATTTAACATAGATACATTTAGGTTACATAATGTAGTAGTTTGTATGTAACTTAGGTTACATAATGTTACAGAACTGTGAGTTACACTCAAGGATATAGTAGGTCCTCAGAGAAGACAGTGGGTTACATCAATGTTTGGATCTAGCAGGGAAGGGGTAGGTCTGGGGGAGGGAGAGGCTGTCCAGTAGATGTTGTCAAGCCAGGGGGCAAGATGGGTGGGAACCACAGGTTACAACAGGGGGTTAGTTGCATCTACAACAGCTGGTATTAAAGATATGGTTCCGAAGGGCTGTTTTGAAGGAGCCAATTTTTGGCAAGTTGGAGATGCAGCTAGGGAGGGAGTTGAACCAGGTGGGGACTCAGTAGAGGAAGGATCTCTGGGCAAGAAAGGTCTTCGTTCTGGGCACCTTGAAAGTGGCCTTAACAGAGCTACGGGTGGTGACGGATGAAGATGGCTGCTGTAGGGAGGTGGAGACGCCGGGGGGGGGAGAGTCCTAGCAGAGATTTCTTAGTGAGAAGGCAGGTCTGGTAGAGCAGTCGCTCCTCAAAGTTGAGAAGATTGGTGGTAGTATAGAGAAGGCAGGTGCAAGTATGGCTGGGGGCACCATTCAGGAGCCTACAGGCCTTATTGATGGAGAGTTGGATTTTGGAGAGGGTAGTGTTGTCAGCTGCAGCATAGATGGACAAGCCATAGTCCATGAGGGACAAGACAGAGGAGATGATGGCCAGCCTGAGGGCAACCTGAGGCAGGCAGTCCCTGTGCCCGGTATAGCAGGCCAATCCATCAGTTAATGGCAGCTGACAGGGCATTAATGTGGATGTGGAAGGAGAGGGCAGTATCGAATGTGATGCCTAGTTACTTGTATGTGGTCACTTGTTCTAGTGGGTGCAGAGTGCTGGGGATAATCAAGAGGGGGGGTATTTTTAGCTTTAGTTTGGTGATGGGAGAAGAGCATTGATCAGGTTTTCTTTAGGTTAATGACCAGTCTGCGGTCTCCAAGCCACCTTCCGGCATGGTTGTAAGCTTGCTGGAGGGATAATTGGAGGGAGGGAGGGAGGTGGGATTGGGATGTGAGGCAACGAGGACTGCATCATCGGCGTGGAGGAGCATTTTACCAGTACATGAGCTGGAGAGGGTGTTGAGGTAGAGACTAAAAAGTATTGGACCCAGGATGGAGCCCTGAGGGACCCCAGAACGAATGGGAAGAGTGCTGGAGAGGGAGCCGCTGATCTTGACACGCTGGAATCTGGCAGAGAGGTAGCTAGAGAACCAGGAAATAGGACCACCAGAGAAGTCAAGTTGGTTGAGAGAGTCAAGTAGAAGGGGATGACAGACAGTGTCAAAGGCCTTGGAGAGGTCAATGAACACTGCGTCTACAAGGCTTCCAGAGTCGAGAGCAGCATGCAGGTGTTGGGAGAATTCCAGGAGAGCCATGGTTATACTGTGTCCTGGGTGGAAACCGTACTGCTCTGGGCACATTATGTTATACTTGGTTAGGTATTCAGAGAGCTGGATCAACACCACTTTTTCAAGGGCTTTAGAGAGTGGGGGGAGGATGGAGATGGGCCGGTAATTGTTGGGGGTGGATAGGTCCCCACTCTTATGTATGAGTGTGATTTCAGCAGTTATCCAAGCACTTGAGAACTGACCCAGGCATACAGACTGGTTTAGAAGGTCAGTCAGGGGGACTAGGACTTTGTCCAAGACCATACAGAGGATCCTGGAGTCAAGGGGGTCACTGCTGGGGTTATTGCTGCCTAAAGCTTTTAGCAGACACAGCCTGGCTTCTTGGGGGGGATAGGGTGCACAGGTAGAATAGTGGGTGATGCAGGACCGGAGGGAGAGAGGTGGGGATTGGGTCAAAGAAGCTGCTAGGGAGGACCGAGCTTAGGTCAGAGAAGGCAGTGTTAAGGCAATCGGCTATGAGGAGTGGATCTGTGGTGGGGGTGCCATTGATGGAGAACTGAGATGGTGGGGTGGAGCAGAACTTACCATTTAGCTCTTTCATAGTATCCCAAAAGTTCCGGGCTGAACCCCAAGTGGAAGTGAGGGTGGTCTGGTAGTGCTCTGCCTTGGCCCGCCTAATGGCCCAAGTGCACTTATTACATTTTGCGTTGTAGACCTGTCTGTCAGATGCCTTTCCAGATTCTACAGCAATGTGCCAGAGATTATCTCTGCTTTTGAGTCTCTGGAGGAGGGGTGGGGTGATCCATTGAACATTGCAATTTTTGGAGCGGATCCTGGTGGGGGGGGCAAAAAGGTCACAAGCCTTACAGAAGGCATTCATGAAGTGGTCAAGAGCTGAGCCAATGTCAGGTTCACGCTGGCTAGGGGACCAGTCTAGCTGAGCTAGGTATTGTTTTAATTTTCTGAGGCTGCTGGGGTGTAAATGGTGGCATAGAGTGGCCTGGGACACTGGCTTCAGAGTGGAGGATGACCAGAGACAGAGGACTGGGGAGTGATCACTAAGAGAGTTGGGGAGGACAGTGACATCCCAGATTTTGTAGGGGCAGTTAGATATAATAATATCTAGGAGACTGCTGATGCCAGTAGAGTGGTTGAATCTGGTGGTCTGGGTGACTGACTGGGATATATCCAGGGCAGCAAAGGAGTCCCTTATATGGGAGGCAGTGGAGGCAAGCCAGTTAACATTGAGATCACCTAGGATGACTTGCTCCACTTTGTGAGGGAGAGAGGTGAGATAGTCAATGAGGGACTAGACCGCTTGGTTTTGATTCCTATGGGGTACATAGGAGACCATGAGGAAGAGAGGGCCTCAGGTGGGGTCAGGTGTGATTTTTAAGGTGAGGGCTTGGGCTCCATAATCAAGTTTCGGAGTTGGGAGTGCCTGACCTATAAGAGAGTCCCGTACGAGAAGTGCGCAACCAGCACTGCGTTTGCTTACTTGGTCTTCCCTGTAGATGGTATATCCAGGGAGAGTGATAGCAGAGTCAGGGGTGGATTTGGAGAGCCAAGTCTCTACCAGTGCAATTATGTCAGGTTGATGTTGAATGACCCAGCACTGGAGGGCAGCAGATTTCTTTAGGAGACTGCAAATGTTTAAGGATGCAAAGCGGAGGCCAGTTGCAGTACAGTGCTTAGAAGGGCTGGAAGCAATAGGTCCTGGGTTTGGGTGTATATTACCAGATAATAATAATAATAATAGCAGTGTAATTATTCTGGTTAGTGGCTGGTGGTGATGGAGACCCTTGGGTTGACACCCAGCTGAGGACTTTAGAATCAGGGTGCATGGGATAGATAAAGTGCGAAGGGTGGGAATGGCAGGGGAGAGCTGGGTCCAGGTCAGGCCTTGGAGGGTGGAGGGAGTGGGGGTGTTGGCAGGGTGGGGGTGTTGGGGGGTCACGGGTGGGGGAGGGCCGAGTCACTGTGGGATAGTCTGGGGATGAGGTGCCTAGTGTGGAGGAAAGGTGCTCCAGTCTGTGTGAGGTCTGTACCAAGAGGGTGAAAGAGAGCAGACTTAGTAATGGAGTGTAGGTACCCATAGCAGCTGAGCAGTAAAGGAAGAGTGCCAGGAGTAGTACAGAGTAAGGAGATGTACAGCAGCTTTGGAATGGTTGGGGGAAAACCCCTTTAGTGGGCGAAAAGACTATAAACTGCAAATGAGAAAAATCAGTATCAATCAGTAGAAGAGGGAGGGGCAAAGACAAATGAATAGTGATAGACTGACCACACAATAAGTGAAATGAGACAGGAACTATATTGTGTTGGATTGGGTAAGTGTGCTTATAACTGAGCCCTCTAGTGGCTAAAGGATATATAATGGAAAAAAGAACAGGCAGGGAGGTTCTGAAAAGTTTTTTTTTGGGGGGGGGCACTGCAGCAGCCTCAATGGGACATAGAGGTCAAGGGTGCAGCCCAGAAACTTACAGCTCTAAGAGAAGGGGCACAGCGCTCAGGGCAGATAGCAAAATCACTGTACCTTAAGACCTCTCTCAAAACTTAAATCAACTCTTAAGAAATCTCTACATCAGGCTAAACATTACTTAAAGTGAGAAATCAAGAACATGTCAAGCAGAGGTCAGTCCTAGCATTAATTTCTTGGCAACAGTTCCTAGAAGACTTCTGGATTGCTGCACAAAGTGTGAGAAACACTGGCAAACAGGGGCAAGTGATATTCCTCCAGGGGTAGATGCCAAAATTCAGGGTTCCAACCCATACCTTGCTTGGAGGGTGAGCATACAACATTTGTTTTGTGATACCTGGCCAGATAAAAAGTGATATCTTCTTGAACATGAAAAGATAATATATTTACATTATGCATTATTTCACAGTGTTATCTTTCTTTGTGTAAGCAATAAGGCATGACAGGGTGTGCTCTGTGCTGTCGCAGTGCATGCCCAGGCAGTGTAATGAGGCACAACACCGCAGGTGGAGTCTCTTCCGCCCCTGGGTGTGTGTTGTGACAGCACAAGGCACAAACCCTAAAGTGTCTTATAGCACTTACAAAATGGCCCCAAAAATTTACTTTATATCTTACAAATATGCCACTGACACAGATGTGAATTTAAATAATACCTATTTATTTTTGTTAATGTGGGGAAAGTAGTCCCAAAGTGTGTGGGGGGGGGGGACAACAACTCAGTTTTCATCTCTGGTTGCACTGGTTAGTGAGTTTGAATAAAATGGCTGCTGTTTGAAATGTCAATGTTCCAAAGCAGCTCTTTGATATTCTAGATGCACTGTTCCCTTACTGGTGGGACTCATTTTACCTCTGCATTCTGCTTTCTCATTGCACGGCTCTCAGCCAATCAGTATGCAGTATTTAACCTATCCATTTCATAAACCACTATGTCATAAGTAAGCAATAAGACATGATGGAGTGTCCACTGAACAGATATTACCACATGCCCAGGGGCATAGTAAGGCACGGGCCACAGACTGAGTTCCTTCAGTCACTGAAAATGCAGTAATATCTATTCAATGCACACCACCGGAGTGTCTTATTGCACTTATCAAATGGGCTACATGTTTTTTTTTTTTACTTTTTACAGTCAGAAAAATGTTTTTTATGTAGAATAAACATACTTGCTCATGGGAATTTATGATAAAAAAGAAACAAACAAGGCAGTTTTGTAATTGCACACTTAACCTTAAAGCAAAAATGCAGGTCCAGACCAAGGCTGAAATTTCAAAAGAGTTTAATGACGAATATATACAGACCAGACCAAAGGTCATCATTAAACTCTTTTGAAATTTCAACCTTGGACTGTACCTGCATTTTTGCTTTGAGGTTATGTGTGGAATTACAAAACTGCCTCATTTGTATGTTTGAGCTAGTCATCCTTAACAGTATTGCACCACCTGCTAAGTGCCGATCACAGCACTCCTTTGGGACTATGTTTATGATAAAAAAAGCCTTTTTGCCTACTTGATAATGATGTCATTGTACATGTGCTATAGACACTTTGTCCTTTAGTGGCATCAGTAGTAGTGGTTTCACTACACCTATGTCCCAGTGTATTGCTGTGGAGTTTTTGGGGGAGGGGACTTGGATGGACAGGAGACAGAGAGAGAACTGTGTCTTCTTTTTAATTTTTTTTTTTTTATTAATTAAACTGTGATTGAGTGCAGCAGGATCAGCAGCACAATGGGAGTGGGCAAGAACTGCAGTAAAGAGCAGGCTGGGACTTTGAGAAGCAGCATCACAATGACAGGAGAAATGTTTTTTCATAGGTAAATATTAAACATTTGGGGCAGGATCCACAGAAGGGGGAGAATGACCCGCAGCTGCAGGAAAACCTTGGCGCTGGTGAAACCGCGAAGCCGCAGGTCACCGCAGCTGCGGGTGTTACGTGAGGTGGAGCCGGAGTATGATCGGCTCCATCAGGACGGTAAGCTTGCGGATGCTGTCACCATGGACAGCACCACAGCTGCGGGAGACTGCTATAGGTAGTAGAACCCACTGTAGCACCCTCCACAACTGCCGCGGCTGTGAATCGCAACCGCCGCAGATGCGGAAAATTACAGTCCTTAGCAGTTGTGGAGGGAAACTTTAAAAAGTTTCTCTTCGTGGATCTTGCCTTTGTATCTGCAAGGCTTGTATTAAATTTGTTGAGGTTTTATAAGCTTTTCTTATGTTTAAAAACTAAAGGGGCAGGAACGTGATTTTATAACAGAGATGGCGGGAGCAGGCATACTTCATGAGCCCTACTGCAATGTCATCAGGTCAAAGAACGAGAGTTGTTATGACCTATAATTTGAATTTATGAGTTGTGTATTTGTCTATGCTGTGTTCCTTTGATGAAAAAAAAATGGTTACTGGTGTCTGTTTGGCTAAACGTTTCTCTCGCTACTAGACCTGCAAGAGGAAGGGACTTATTTTTCTGGTCAGCTGGACTACATTCCTGAGAAAGGGATGCCTACATATCTAAGATAGGCTGCATGTATGCCAGGCAGGACATGGGGTTACTAGCCAGGAGACTAGACAAGTCAGTCAAAAGGGATTTAAAATTAGGGGAGGGGACTAGTGAAGGAATTCACAAAGGTCAGGAGTCAGATGTAAGGAGTCACCAACGAAAGGACTGCAGAGCTGGGGAGTAACAAAATTGGAGACCCCCGGTGGGGCAAATGGGTACAGAGTGGCAATGGTTTTCTCTTGAACACAAAAAAGTATGAGAATCACAGCCAGTAAAAATGACATGTGTGAGTGCAAGGTTCACTTGGAAGGTCCGGCTTTCATGGGAAACTGATGTAGGGAAACAATTGACTATGACACCAAGAAGTAGGGATTCAGGCTGTTCTGAAGGGACACATCTGACAGGAAAGGGATTACGGAACTTTCAGCATTCTTTAGTATCTTTTGTGGCTGCCTTTTTTGCTCCCATTAGCAATTTTGCATGTCTTGTGGCACTGACATATCCAGGTATCACAATAAAAGGAAAATCCTCTTATAAATCTTTGAGTCTAATACCTTTTTGTGGGACCTTCTGAGGGTTACTGCAGATACACCTGCTTTGCTTCAGCCCCTTGGCTATCATGAGCCCCAGTTCCTTTTCGTACTTGGCTTCAACAAGAGGAGCCCCACACAGCATTTAAGTCAACTAATTCTTCAGTTATCTGAAGCATGGCAGAGGTCCCGCATGATAATTTCACAGCAGGTCAGATGCTGTACATCTGCAGTCCTTAAATGAGTACTTTTCTCACTCAGAATGCCTTCAACGGTGCTGAAGACATGCTCTGAGTACACACAGAAACAAGAGCTAGTTAGTTAGTATACAGTATTATCATTTTGCCTCAACAGACTGTCATTTACTTCACCCAGAACAGTGAAGGATTTCCCCATAGTGAAGGACAGGTTTGTCCAGAAGTTTCTCTTCCATCATTGTGCCTGTACTGAGGGTCAAAACAAATTTTGCCCTCTCCTTTTCCCAAACACCAGCTAGTTCCTTAGCCACATTTACCACTTGTTTCTATGATTCCCCTTTCTTAATTTCCTTCTCAGTTGGTGAAGCTGGGGTTCTCCTCCAAATCTAGGTCCATAATCAGCTGCTCATCTTTGTCTATTTGCATATGAATAGCTTGACAAACCCTGATAGCATGTACTCCATCTGATCTTTGAAATAAGGATCAAGGTATGAGGCCTGAACTGAATAATCCTTCCTTAATTTGCCATTCAGCTAATGTTCTGACAAAATAAGGTGCATAGCCTGCACCAACTTCACAGTATTAATGTCCTCTGACTCACTGTATATCTCAAATATTGTTACCAGGTCATTCTAAGGCAGTGTACAGAATCTGAGTAGGAGAGAGAGAGAGAGAAAGAGGGACAGAGAGAGAGAGCAAGATAAACTCTGGCTTAAGCACGGCATTTCTGAGTTGATCTCTTGACCCACCACTCCAAATCAGTTCAGTAATGGTAACTGATTTTGGTTGTCAGTTACAAGCTGAAAGCATATTTGCTTTGCCAGCAATTTTATGCATCCACAAATACTCATGCATGTTGTCAACTGCCTTTTCGACAACCTCTGACATGTAGCAGGTAGAATTCCACCTTGTCCCTGCATCCTGCCTGCAGTTATGTTGTGGCAGGTGCTCCGCCTGTTGGATCCATGTGAAGATACTGCATGAAATCACAAGTCAGAGAAGTATACAGAGGCTGTTCTCAACATGCCAATATTTTCAGCCTGGTAGTTGTTGGACCGAGGCTGTCATATCAATAATTTTATCAAATGCACTGCACAAGTGACATGGGTGAATTTGCTAATCCTAACTGCTTTTAGTAAGATTTCTCCACTGTCTGTAACTACAATGCTGAGCTCATGTTTGCATGGAGACAACCAAGAGTAAAGGTGCCCATGGAATGCAGAAAATATGTCTGTGTATGTGTCATCTTTTATTTAAACCGCTGACATACAGTGCTGCCTGCTTCCTGCAAGCTGGGTCAGTATTTGGGGGTTCTACTCGCAAGGACGTGGATTTGAAAATGACATTCAATGAGCTGGCACTGTCATGTGGTCCATGCCCTGCCCACAAGACCATGCCATTATGATGTACACTATTTGCAAGAAAATTGAAAGCATGATGCCTAGCTTCACGCACATCTTCATCCACAAACAGCATGGCTACACACTTAAAAAAGTATCTGGAGGCTGGTGGAGAGTTTGTGCCCTGGTTTAGCTATGGCCACAAACATACAGAATGCCTAATTTGAAACTGTGACAAAAGATAGCAGATAGTTTTACGCTAGTCAGACTTTGACTGTATGGCTGAGTTTCTGATCTCAAGCATGAATTAACTACACTTTCATGCAAATGACACATTGGACACTCACGCATTTTTTTTTTTTTTATTTTCATGGTGAGCTTCTCAGCAGTGGTTGCTCATGGTGCACAGTTGTCCAGTTGTTACTCACTCTGCCTAGACTGTATGGAGAAGGTCCAGTAAGCAACATGAAACAACAGAGTGTGGGTTACAATTCAGAAACCATATGCCCATGTGCACTGTAAGGCACAGGGTGCTTGTGCCAAGTGCATTTAACCCCTGAATGTGTGGTTCAGGAAAAGAAACCCACACCCTGTAGTGCCTTACTGAACTTATAAAATGGGTCCCCCATTTAAAGAAAAAAAAATCATATTTAAAAAACAGGGAAACAAAAGTTTAAAAGCTAAAAGAAGCAAGCATTTGTCAATGCTGAATGTTGATTGCGTTGGTCTGTTGAGCACGCTCACTGGCCCTCTGTCGGTCACTCAATCTGTGTCTTCTGGTGCTGCAGACTGCTCTTTTGTACAGGGCTCCTGCCTGCATTGGCACCTTGTTCTGCCCACTAAGAAATCTGCAGGTGTCCCGACAGAGCTCCATTGAGGTGGCTCAATCCCCCTTTCTCACTTGCTCATTCTGTTTCTCCTGGCACTGCAGGCTGTCCTTTTGTACTGGGCTCCTGCTTCTGTTGGTGGCTTTTTCTGCCCTCAAAGAAATCTGCAGCAGTCCCAACACAGGTCTGTTGAGTCTGCTGACTCCCCCTCTCTCACTCACTCATTCCGTTTCTGCCGTCGCTGCAGGCTGGCCTTTTGTACTGGGGTCCTGCCTACGTTGCCGCCTTTTTCTGCCAACAAAGAAAACCGCAGCAGTCATGAAAGAGCTCCATTGAGCTTGCTCACTCCCCCTCTCTCACTTCCTCGTTGTGTTTCTCCCAGCGCTGCAGGCTGCCCTTCTGTACTGGGCTCCTGCCTGCATTAGCACCTTTTTCTGCCCACAAAGAAATTCACAGCTGTCCCAACAGAGCTCCGTTGAGGTCGATCACTCCCCCTGTGTCACTCACTTATTCTGTTTCTCCTGGTGCAGGCTGCCCCTTTTGTACTGGGCTCCTGCCTCTGTTGAGTGCCATTGTCATTACACAAAGAAATCTGCAGCAGTCCCAACAAAGCTCCATTGAGCTCGCTCACTCCCCTTCTATCACTCGCTCATTCCATTTCTGCCAGCGCTGCATGCTGCCCTTTTCTATTGGGCTCCTGCCTGCACTGCCGCCTTCTTCTGCCCACAAAGAAATTTGCAGCAGTTACAATAGAGCTACATTGAGCTCGCTCACTCCCCCTCTCTCACTCGCTCATTCTGGTTTCCTCGCCATGGCAGGCTGCCCATTTGTACTGGGCCCCTGCATGCATTGCTGGCTTTTTTCTGCCCACAAACAAACCTGCAGCAGTTCCAACAGAGCTCCACTGAGCTCACTCACTCCCCCTCCCTCACTCGCTCGTTCTGTGTCTCCTGCCACTGCAGGCTGTCCTTTTGTACTGGGCTCCTGCCTGCATTGGTGGCTTGTTCTGGCCAGAAAGAAATCTGAAGCAGTCCCAACACAGCTCCATTCAGCTCTCTCACTCAGTCATTCCGTTTCGGCCAGCGCTGCAAGGTGGCCTTTTGTACTGGGCTCCTGCCTGCGTTGCCGCATTTTCTGCCCACAAAGAAATCTGCAGCAGTTACACTAGAGCTCTGTTGAGCTTGCTCAGTACCGCTCTGTCATACGATCATTCTGTTTCTCTTGGCGCTGCATGCTGCGCTTGTCTACGGGGCTCCTGGCTGCGTTGGCACCTTTGTCTGTCCACAGAGAAATCTGCAGCTGTCCCAACAGAGCTCCATGGAGGTTGCTCAGTCTCCCTCTCTCACGAACTCATTCTGTTTGTCCTGGCACTGCAAGCTGCCCTTTTGTACGGGGCTCCTGCCTGCATTGTCGCCTTTTTCTGCCCACAAAGAAATCCACAGCGGTCCTGATAGAGCTCCGTTGAGCTCACTCAGTCCCCCTGTCTCACTCACTCATATTGTTTCTTCCACTGCTGCAGGCTGGCCTTTTGTACTGGGCCCCTGCCTGCATTGACACCTTTTTCTGCCCACAAAGAAATCCGCAGCAGTTCTGACAGCGCTCCGGGGAGTTCGCTCACTCCTCCTCCATCACTTGCTCACTCGTTCTGTTTCTCCCAGTGCTGCAGGCTGCCCTTTTGTACTGGGCTCTTGCGTTGGGGCCTTTTTCTGCCCACAAACAAATCTGCAGCAGTCCTGACAGAGCTCAGTTGAACTTGGTCACTCCCCCCTCTCAGTTGTTTGATCTTAATCTGTCCCAAACAGTGATTTCCCACAGTGACCATGCTATTCTCCGGCAGGAGTGCAAAAACATATTTTAGCCAGGATGTGAAAAATGGCAGCTGTACTGTTCATAAGGAGGTGTGGGAAAATGGCAATGTTGAAAATGTGGCATGAAAATATTATAAATTTGCGAAGTTATGAGCGTGCATGGAAACAGTTCAACGCACGCTTGTAACACAGTCCAGTTATGGAGTATCGTTACCAAATTTTCAAAATAGGCATTTTAGGACCTCTACTCATTAACAGTGTCACTGTCATTTTCTTAATCTGTCCTGAACACTGATTTCCCACAGCGACTGTGCTATTCTGTGCCGGAAGTGTGAAAACACATTTCCACCAGGATGTGAACAATGACAGCTGTACTGTTCACAAGGAGGTGTGAAAAAATGTCAATGTTAAAAATCTGGTGTAAAAATATTGCAAATTCACAAATTTACGAGCATGCGTAGCACCTGCACAACGCAAGCTCGTAAAACAGTCATTTTTTGGATTTTTTCCATCAAATTTGCAACATAGACTTTTTGAGAGCCCACCTCATGAACACTGGCACTGTCATTTCATTAATCGGCACTGAAAGGTGATTCCACGCAGTGATTGCGAAATCACCTTTCAGGGCCGATTAATGCCATGACAGTTCAAGAATTCATGAGGAGGGGTCCCAAAAACCCCATGTTGAAAATGTGGTGCCAAAATTCCCAAAAATGACTGAGATATGCATTAAAGTTGAAAAAACTCTATTTCTACCATTATACAGTTTACCAGCATTTTGTCAGTTCGCTGCTGGCTTTGAAGAGTGCAGATGTGTTCCCGGTACACCGAAGATCGTTACGCTGGACTCCAAATAAGTATGGGGTGGGGGTGTGGGGAGGCAGGGGTCGCATTGGGTGGGTGTGGGTGGTGGGAGGATCCAGGTAGACCACGAGGAGACAGTTTTCTGATTTCACAGGTTTCAAAAAAAACATTGCAGGACAGTTTTTTTCTTCACAGGGGCATTAGGCACCCTGGGTTGGGCTCCCAGCATGCCACCCGACTGCTTCTTTTTGGGGAGCCAGTAACCGACGGGGGATTGGGCACCCCCATCGGCACACAACTAAAGGGGGTGGTCACATTATGCCGACAGGGACTGGGCACCCATTCGGCATACAATAACAGCAGGGGGGTTTGACATAATGCTGACGGAGAGTGGGCTCCCCTGTTGGCACAATCAACATTGGGCCACTGAAGCCGACGGGGATTTTGGCCCCCGTCAGCAACTAAATATGGTGGGGTTTATTGTTTAGAACACGGCAGCAAGCTGCCACCATGTTCACAAACAATATCAGGGTTTTTACATCCTGCCCTGAAATGACGGGTCGCTGCCTCATTGCAGCGGATGGCTGACGCTGCAATGACAAGGCAGCCCCTGATTGCAGCAGCTACTTTTTTAGAAGGTTGTGGCACGCTGGCTGAACTAGTGTCAGCAGCAGCATGCCACAGCATTGGGGGAAGCGGGACAAGCCTTTGCAGGCTGTGGGGGGCATCGGCCACAACAGTGCCACGCCTCCACAACCTGCTTGTGAAGAAAGCTGCCGCAACATGTTTCTTGCGCATGCGCGCAATCAACATAAAAAGCAACTCGTCTTATAGGTGTAAAACTGCTGTAAGTGGTGTTGCACCTGTGTACCACTAGATGGCAATATGTGCATGTAGAAATCCTTGCTCAAAGCCTGCTTTAAATTAAGTCTACCCCGTCCCCCTTCCTGGTGGAACTTTTAGCTTGATTGTCTGTATCCCTTGTGGTATATTAAGATGGAACCCCTAGACCAAGAAACTATTACAGTTGATTCTGTGTTGCTTATTTGGTTCTCTCTCTGCTGAGTCAGGGCCAGGGAAAACCAGTATATAGTTGTTAGCCCATTGATTAATGAAAGTGCTGTTGAGAGAGGAGAGAGAGGGCAGTTGAGAGTTCTGTGACATAAGCGCTGATGAAAGTGGCAATTTTAGTTTGCAATGAATACTGTAATTTCTGTGCACTTGGCTGTTAAGGATGTAGGCAGAAAGAGAGACTACTGCACATGGGTGGCAGTTGAAATTTGTAAACCTCAACAAATATTAATTTACTGCTATTCTGTGAGTTGGGAGCAAGATACAGACAGTGGGGAGCACATATGTGTGTCTTGGACTGCCCAGCAATAGCAGCTGTGGTGACAGCAGCAGTGCTTAAAAGGCCTTGTACATGGAAAATGAAAAAAGGTGATAGAAGTGTTTTGAATGTATGTTGTAAAATGGATTGTGTGTAGGGGTGTTTGGGGATGGAAGTTTGTAAAAATGTGGTAAAATATGACGTTGCTATGTCATGTAGAATAGGAGGTGCATATTGTATTTTACTATACCAAGATAGCTGCCAGAATTTTTTTTTTTAACTTTTTGGCAGGTGTTGATATTTTAGTGTGCTGCATTGAGGTTGCTGAAAGAAGTGTGAAGCCATGGAGTAGGATTTTTTTCCTAAACCACATGGCTTCAGAATCATCTCAGCCAATCAGGACACAGAAAAACCCTATGCATTTTATTAAAAAAAAATTGAAATATTTCTTCAACTGTTGTCTTAAAGCAAGGCAAACTTTGTTCCTGTGAGGAAGCAATTAACCGGTCATTCAGGAGCCACTCAGCGTTTCCACAATTACAGTCACTTCAAGACAGCAAGGGCTAACTGAAAAGTACATGTTAAGATTCCAGTGCAGCTTGGATACAGATAAAACACTTTATTTAAAATATATTATGTCAAAAGTGGCACCCCTTGCCACCACCAACGTTTCACACCCAATAATGAGCTTTGTCAAGGCAAAAATGTTTTGCCCTGACAAAGTGCATGATTGGGCACGAAACGGTGGTGGCAAGGTGTGCCACTTTTAATATGTTTTAAATAAAGTGTTTTATCTTTATCCAAGCTGAGCTGGAGTCTTAGGTTGTCCTTTTCAGTTAGACCAGCTGTCTTGAAGTGATTAAAGTAAGGAAAGGCAATTTTATTTGTATAGTGCCCTGTCCCTGGGGCTTAGGGTGCTTCACACTTGGGCAACATACTGTACATCAGTGGATACATTTGAGCATAAAATGTTACATTAAAGTAGCAATATTTGTTAGTGGAAAAAATAATCAGACTTCTTTTAGTAATAATGTATTTCTGGCAGTAATATGAAGATAGCCATTCTTCTTTTCGATGTATTTCACTCCTCAATTGAGATATGGGGTTTTGAAGGTTTTACAAGTGACTACTCTCTGGCCAAGCCTACCATGAATAAATGAAACATTTTGGTGTGGTGTTGTGCTGTTTGCTATTAAAAATGTGTCTTAGCACCCTCCTAAAATATCTGTTCCACAGAATGAATCTAGTATGTAAAGCCAAAAAGAAATCTCGATAGAAGTGACATTTAAATAAATTCTACTGGCAGCCATCTTTGTGGATTTGCCTGATTAGTTACACAATTAGTAATAAAAGCTGATTTAAAAACATCTGAGAAAATTAAAAATATACTGATAATAAATCTGATTATGTATATGTTAATATGTCCCCCTGAGCAGCTCGTTGCTGTGTAAGAGTGGTTTCACGCACCTTTGACTGGAGTGAGAACAGTGAAGTGAAGCTGAGCTGTCCTGGCTCAAGCTGAAGGCAAGTGAAACCCTCTAATAGATGAACGAGTGGTGATGGGGGACATATTAATATATTAACTCTTCCCAGAACGTGCCCGTTTCCAGGGCATCTGCACAAGAGATACTCTTCACAGAATAAGAGTGTCTCATGTGCAAGGGAAAGGAGTGCTCCGATTGGGTGGGAATGCTCCCTCGATCTATAATAAGAGATATATTACTGCTAAAAGAAAGCTACACAATGACATTTTTGGTAGAAAAACAAATACTGCTGCATAAAACAAGAAAAGAACTAAAAAAGAGGTACAGCAATTAAACCATCACTCAGTGCTGAAAGCATCTGAAAATACATAACATTTTAACCCCTTCATTTAGGGGACTCCTAAGACAGATAGGCAATTACTTTTTTTAGATAGCCATGGCCACCTCTGAGAATACCCAGTCATCCAGCTTTTTAAGATGAAATCTTAGGATGGCAGGTGAAAACTCCTGTGGAGCAGAATGAGCCAGCAGAAGCATACCAGACTAAGAATTATTTTAGTTAGGTAATGGCCTTTCAGTGCAGGGCATTGTTAGTCAACAATGAAATCTTGAAAGTGGTGACCCACCTTAAGGAAAGTCAGTGCAGATGACACCGCAGGAATGTGACATGCTCCACAGATTCCACTACCACGATAAACCTGGCCATAGCATTCTGTACCAGCTGTACTGTAGGGGATACACCACCCCTCCAGATAGCCCTAGGTACAATAATAATCAAGCCTGTACGTAACAAAGGCATGTTCCAGAGCCATCTGATTTTCTTACACAACATTGGGTGTAATCCAGGAGATATTTCACAAATGGAAAAACCCACAGCAGACCAAGGCCACAACATGATGTTCAAGCATCAGCCCAGAGCCTATGGTGATCCTCAGATGTGTCACCTATCCACAGCTGCTAGTGAGGTGCCACTCAGAGATGGTAAAACTGAGATTCAGTTTCAACTCATCAACCTATAAGGATGTGGTTCCACTAGCAACAACTCTATCCTGACAGGATTAAGACTCAACCAGTTGGAGGCTATCCAGCTTGTGATTTCTTGAAGGCATCATTTTAGTAAGGAGATTCCTCTCTGCCTGTTCAGTGTAAAAGACAGGTACTGCTGAGTATCATCTGCCTAATAGAGAAATGACACACTGTACCATCTAATGACCTGCCCAAAAGGCATTGTATACACCGTAAATATTATGGGGGAATGTATTTATGACTTCTGCTTCCTGTTGATGAGACTCTCTCCTTTTGGTCTCTTAGGTCACACAGGTCGACTCAGTGACACTTCTTGAAGCAATCCTTCCAGCATTTGCTACAAGTAACTTGGTCTATCTCTGTTCCCCTTCCCTCACTTTGCATTCAAGAACATGCTCTCACAGTGTCCAGGCTGGTGACCTCTAGTCAGCATCTGCTCTTCTTCTCAAATCATGCCTTGCGAGTGGGGTTCCTCTTCCAAAGAGGAGAGGCCCCATTAGTCTCGTCTGAACACTTGGCTGCACCTTGTGGCATTATCCCATTAAAGGGATAGACTGTGAGTCCTTCCTCTAAGGTTTTCCCTTGAAATGGGTATTTCAATTGAAGCAACCAGAGGATTCCTCCACAAGGGTATTTTTCCTCTCTGTGCTGAAGGTCATAATAGTTCATTTCTGCTGAGAGTTGAAGCTAGATGGTGGTTGACTTCCATTGTTTTCGGTCTGTCTCAGTCTGACTACGTCTCTCCTTTTCTTGGGAAGGATACGTTTGTCTGTCACTGTTGTTCTTTTGACCTTCTTCTCTAATGTGCCTGTGAAACCATGAGGGGTTGGAACCCTTTCATAAGAGTTTCTGCTTCTTTATGGCACCCCAACAAGGTAGTAATTCCCATAGCAGGGTCAGAGAGAGAGAATAAGCCAAAGTACAAGTTGCACAAACTTCACACACTAGTACTCAGTCCTCCTCATTTCAAAACCATAACTTCATAGAAACCCAATGACCCTTTACATTTGAGTGCTTCAGCCTGCACTGTGGAGGAGCAGTGGGCAATGCCACCAACCCCCAAAGTGGTACATATACCTCACATTAACAAGTGTCCCTTGGACACTCAGATTGTTGTTACCACCATCCTCCCTTCCCCCTATTGTGGGGCATTTATCTCCTTGAGATTGGACATTTCCTCAAGTACCTTTGATCTCAGGGACCTCACCCATGAGACATTTTGAGTGGTTATAACCACAACTGGGTGGTAGTCCCCAATGCAGGGACAAGAGAGCATAAGCCACACTAAGAAAGTTGCACAAGCATTACACGCTCTATCGGTCCTCATGCTCAGTTCAAAACCAATCTAATGTTCCTTTGAACTAAATATTGTACTCAACATAGGCCCCAACAAAGATCTATGCAAGGGCATTTTATAATCTGTTGATCTGCTTATGAAGTTTCTTCTGATTCATACATGAGTCTGTTTGCTTTACCAGCTCCCACAATGCAATGTTATCTGATTTGAAAGTGCTGCCAGTCATTACAACTGGGTCAATTTCATGCTGGCTTTTGATAATCTCTAGCATCTATACTATTTAGAAAGCATACAAGTGTATATACTCCCTTCATTCCAAGGAGCACAACTTTTCATTTCTCCATAGAAAGGTTAATCTGCTATCTCTCTGCCCACCCCTGCAGTGCTTTCATATCTCTCTTTAGCCCATGTATTTTCTTCACCCAGTAACACAGCATCTCTCCATATTTTTATGTTATTGTAAAATGTGGTATACAGCTGCTGGAGCCACCTTGTAGGTGACCTAAATATATACTGACCATTGTAGACTCCAGGATTGACCCCTGTGGACCCCCACTGGTCATTTGATTCCATGATGACATATTATCATTAATTGTATATCTGCTTGCTATTCTGCATCCAGTTTTAAAAAAATTTGACCAACTATATTTAGGCTTTCTGTTTTGTGAAGAAGTATCCTATATGAGACACTGTCATGTGCTTTACTAAGCTCTAGCTATACAGTACAACATCCACAGGTCTTCCTGTATTAAGTTCCCTAGGCACATTCTATAATAAAATGCAATTAGTATTTGTCTAATATTTTCTCTTTACATAACTCATATTGAGATGGTCAGTGGAAGCTGCTTTTCTGTAGATGGTCAACAATTCTGTTTCTTATCATAGTCTTCCCAGCAGCTTTTTAGTTTGCCGTTGTGCTCACTGGCCTGTGGATCCCTGGCTCAGCACTGGGGCCCTATTTACATTTGTGTGGTCACCCCAACCCATAAGGTGCAAGACTAAGCCTGTCTTGTGTTACCTGGGCACAGTCTATAAGCCTTCAGGGGAAAGGCACCTGTGTTTAGCCGGTTTAGAGGTAAACGTAGAGTGATGCGGTGCCTCCACCTCTGGGGATCCTTTTGACAGGATTCTACCAGGGTGCTGCCCCACAGAAAATGAATGCAACTCACATCATCACTAACAGGGAACTTCTGTAATTACACACAACCCCTCAACTGATATTCTATGCATACAAAATAAGAAAACACAATAATGTTATGGCACACAATAAATGCAATTTAAAAATAAGGGATATTTATTAGGGGATAGGAACAGGCTTTGTATGGGGGAAGGGACAAAGTTAAATGCAGAAAAACAGCACTTCACAAATCACTTCCACAAATCCCATAACCCTCAGATAAGTCCCACACAGCCTTTACAATCTCCCCCTACTGGTGCACCAGTCCTCCAAAGTTCCTTTGAGCTCCCAACATAGTCTATAAATGCATGCACACAATGGACAGTTGCAGGTCTGATGTTGCACTTGCACCATGGTGTGGTACCGATTAAAGGCTGGTGGTTGGGTATCCTAAGCAAAATAGTTACAACAGACACTAGTTTCTCTTGACTGTTGCAGTCTCAGAATGGACTTTACAATGCAAGAATGCCCAGCAATTAGTTAACTGGCCCGAAATAATTGTCGAGTACCTAGAGGCCAGTGGGGCACAGGACCCAAGGTGGCATGGATTCACAGCGGAAAGGTCATGTCAGACAAATCTAATTGATTTCTTTGACTGGGTGACAAAAGTAATAGACCAGGGAGGGGCTGTGGACATGGCCTACCTAGACTTTAGCAAGGCATTTGACACAGTCCCCGCACAAAAGATTAATAAACAAATTAGCCAGCCTGGGAGTGGGTCCCAGGGTGGTAGCCTGGGTAAAACACTGGTTGAACAACAGGACACAGTGAGTAATAGTAAATGGAGTCCCCAGTGAAGAAAGGAGGGTTACTAGTTGGGTACCGCAGGGTTCAATACTGGGGCCAGTCCTTTTTAATGTCTTTATAAGTGACATTGCAGAGGGACTAGAAGGGAAAGTATGTCTCTTTGCAGATGACACAAAGATCTGCAATAGGGTTGATACACAAGGTGGGGTGGAAAGGATGAAAAGGGACTTGGCAAGATTGGAGGAATGGTCAAATGTATGGCAACTTAGATTCAATGCAAAAGAAGGCAAAGTAATGCACCTGGGAAACAAAAAGCCAGGGAAGAGTACACAAAGGGGTGAGATACTGACAACAACAAAAATGGAAAGGGGCTTCAGGTAGTCATATTAGATGACCTAAAGGTGGGCCAGCAATGTGAAAAGGCAGTAAGGAGGGCTGGGGGGATACTGGGATGCATAGGGAGCAGCATCACCAGTAGAAAACAGGAAGTTGTTGGCCCTCTGTACAGACAGTTGGTAAGACCACATCTGGAGTACTATGTACAGTTCTGAAGACCCCATCTCCACAAAGACATAGACAGGGTGGAGACTGTCCAGAGGAGGGCAACCAAAATGATGCAGGGTCTGCATCAGAAGACATATGAAGAAAGACTAATGGAACTAAAGATGTATAGCCTCGAGGAAAGGAGGGAAAGGGGGTACATGATATAAACTTTTAAATACCTCAAGGGAATCAACAAAGTCCAAGAGGGTAGCATCTTTCAGAAAAAGAGATGTGCAAAAACAAGGGGGCATAATTTGAAGATAGAAGGGGGATGGCTCAGAGGTAATGTGAGGAAGTATTTCTTCACAGAGAGGGTGGTGGATACATGGAACAGCCTTCCTGAGGAGGTCGTAGAGTCAAAAACAGTGGGGGAATTCAAGAATGCACGGGACAGACATAAGGCAATTCTAGTGGGGGGTAGGAGGAAGTAGGCTGTTGGTCAACTAGAATCTTCAGCTTATCCATTAGGTAGGGAAATGGGCAGACTAAGTGGGTCAAGCGGTCCTTATCTGCCATCAGATTCTATGTTAACTAACCAGAGAGCTGATTTGCAGTTGAGTCACCTTCTGGTATCATGATGTTGCCTATTAGGAGTCTTTTGTGGGTTGTTTCTATTATTGGGTATATTTTTGCCATCTCAGTTGCAAGACGTTCCAACTTTGTTGCATACCCTTTATGATATGCCTGTCAAAGCCACACCATTATGGGGTTGGTGCTTTAATGCCACTACCCCTCTGCTGTCTAGCTAGTGACATTGAGGCTCAGGCTCCATACCCAGCTACCTCTCTCTGCCATCTAGTGTGCCCCTCCTCTCTGTCTAGAGTTGGTAGTCTGGTTTTATTTGTCGTTTATGTTTCCAAATCCATTTCCCTGTCTCTTTGGGCTAGAGAATTTCTTAAGCCCTCTCTTATTTTTGCCCCACTCTTGTTTTTCTCTCTTCTGTCAAACAGAACTGAGGTTGGTGAAGGAGCCACAACAGTTATTGGCTAGTACATGGTACCACATGGAGGGTGCGCAGGCACTGTGCTAGTAGTCACTGCCAGCCCCCTGGTCAGGCTTTACTCCCATGGGGTCCACATGCCTCTGGACCAGTACTCATGACTTCTAGCAGTCTCTTTAGTTGCTGGCTCATTTGATACATCTCACTCTGAGCTGGCAAATGCAGGCATCCAGGTGCTTTAATGTTGTTCCACATTGGACCTTGAGCCTTCTGTTCACAGTTTTCTCATCCTAAGAATGCATTAGGTGTCAATCTTGTATCCATAAGAGGCCCTCCAACCAAACCCACACACATATAACACAGTTTAGGTTATACAGTGATTTTTTGATAATTTGATGATTCAATCAATCAATACATGCTTATGTGCACAATGATTAATTTATGAAAAATGAAAACCTCTGGTATTGATTTATTTCATGGAATAAAAGAAACAGATGTATTCTCCACACACACAGAAGATCAATATGGTTCTCTGCCTTAATTAGTGGACAAGACAGTGGGAGTTCTCTCATTGCATATGGAACACAAAGACACATTATATTTAAGTGATAACTGTAATTGTTTATTTTTCCTTTAAATTTATTGTATACTGTGCCTGGGCATGCTACAATTTTTTTATAAGTTACCCTAATTTACAGTCTATACATTATGCAAGCTAAAACTGTGATGCATTGTACAAGTTATATTACATTTAAAAAAAAAGGTATAAAAAAGATGACCTTTGTCCTTGATGGGTGAGCTGGGGCAGATGCGGGGCTTATGATGCTGAGTGGATGATCTGGGGAAGGGAATGGGTGGTTATGACAGTTTTAATGGAGATTGGGTGTACCATTAGATTATCGGGGATGCAAAGTACTGTACACGTCAGCATTTATCTCCTCGGAAATGGGCAGAAGGCGGGAGCACTAGACTACCAGTGACATCAGGTGGAAGAAGGGGACCAGTAGACTACCAAGGAATGTTTATATAGGACTCAGGTGAGGGGGCAATCACCAAAGTGCTACATACTGCCTCCACACGTTTAAGCATGGCGGCATTGTGCAGAGATGGTTATGGCCACATACAGACATGATAAAGGCCCCTTAGTCCTGTGCCTGCTATAGCAGTGCCAACCAGTATGTGATGCAGTACCTTGCAGTACTACTAAAAAATGGTTGTAGTATGCTGCAGGAAAGAGTGTAATTCAATGGCAATTAAGCCCTTTTGTCATGTAGTATTTTGTGAAATGTCATTTACTGCAAGTTACTGTGTTGCATCCAGTCTGGCACCACTGTATTTGTGGTCATCAGTAGGCTATCCACCAAATATGGCCCCCAAGAGCAAAGGCTAGTCTGTTAGGGATGCCCTATCTACCTTTGACCCTGGGAGTCTGTTGCCAGCAGGAGGCTGTGGTAGTGCCCCACATAAAAAACTTTGCACAGTGCTAACACAGTCCAGTAGTCATACAAGCAGTGCATGCTGGACAGAGTGTGCTGCCCATATATATACTGCTTCCTGACTACCATGTGCTATATTGGGCCCTATGTCAGCATCTTTTTTGTGACCACAGTATGATTTGCAAGGCAACATTCTTTGATGTCAGAAATGCACAGGTGTGTTAGCAAAGCATGGAAAGGCAGCATGAGGAGAGGTGATGCATTGTACAGAATAACACAACAGACCTACGGAAAATTGTGTCACGGTAAACATTCTATTTTGGTTGGAATTATGATCTTGTTTAAAAGTACCTTGATGCCACTGGGATAATTTTACAAAACATAATATTTAGATGCAACATAGCTTATATTTTATTTTTTCTTCAGAATGTCTCACCCTTACTTCTGTATGAATGAGGACATTTGTATGAAAACAGGATCTTTGCTCTATCTTCTCTCACTGCTTGGACAAACATGGCATCACAGTTTTGTTTATGGCATCATGGTCTGTTGCTGTGGGATAAGTATGATGTCATAAACTAGGAATTATGATGTCAGGTGTAGACAAGCAACCAGAGCTCATAAAGACTGTGGAACAGTAGCCTCATTTTTTATGCAAATGCCCTTGGTAGTAGGGAAAAAGGAGAAAAGAACTGCAGAAGATACTGTATATAAAATTAAAACTGAATTGCATCTAAATCTAACATTTTGCATTGTTTTATAACCATCTCGGGGGCTCCTTAAGGTTTGTTGTAGTGCCTAAAGGCTTTTCTGTTTTTTTTGTTTTTTTTCAATATAACGATTGCTCACTACTGCAGAAGTATTTTGCTCTGACAGCACATACAAACAGCAACTGACTTTCCTTCCAGCCACTGCTGGTTAGGTCTGGATTTGTCAAAGTAGGCATTACTGTAGGTCTCGGGGTTTATTGAAGAATAAAGATTACAGTGACAGAAGCTGATGTATTGGATGTACTGGCTGTATTCCAACAAGTCGAGCCTCCACCTCCCTTACTATGGCAACATCATGGAAGTTGAGATTCTGGTTCCCCAGTATGTAAAACAAGTTTTGCAGGTGCTACATAAAGGGCAGATATTAATGTGCCACACTAACATCTAGACAGTCCCATTCACTGCCATAAACCACTGCCGTTCAGCCTCTATGCGTTTACCTGTGGATCTAAGCAAAGCAGGATTAGGACAAGTGGAGCTGCATCACTGCTGATGAAAGGGGCACAGATGTATTCACGAGGAAGAGACTGCTGGTGTAGCATGCAGGTGCATATGTGGTGAAGGTGTGTATGTTCTTTTTAATCCTCTACTGACATTTGTTTCTGCACATTTTACAGCCTCTTCTCCATAGCAGGGAGGGACATGAGTGAGTAGTGTCTTAAAAGGCTGGCATCTTGTCCCCCTAGAGTATCCATCACAAGTGGCAGTCATGAACTACTTGCCTTGTCCTCCCCAGAAGAGCTGCTACATCACTTCCATGGTGTGGCTGCGCTCTAGGTCAAGATTTGGGAGACCTGAGGTTAACCCCAAACCTGGGTTTCCCATGCTGCCGCCAAGCTTGTCAGCCAGCTGGCAATGGAGTTTTAATCTGGTTAACACCTTTCTTCCAGTAACACTTCCACAAGTACTGTATAGAGGATTGCTTCATTCCAGAGCTCTCAGAATTAATCCATGTAGATGAATGGATTCTGAATAGAGTGTCTGTTCATAATTATTGTAAAAAATTTACAACTAGATCTGGTAGAGGTTTGTTGAGCGGATGCCATTTGGCGTGTTTTTTTATTTGATTAAAGCTGCTGTTTGATACTCTAGCTTGTGTGGTGTGGATATTTGTTGTTCAAGTAATTGGTTTGCAGTAGAATTGATTGCTTGGTCCTTTCTTTTAACAATTCACAAGTGATTGATAGCTCCAGTAGCCATATTTGGGTAAATACAGTAGTTCCAGATAATATATAGTTTTACTGGATAATTCCATATAATCCAGATAATTCAACCAGGTGCTGACCAGGATATTGGATTACCAATCTGGATATTAAGGAATTAAAACATAAGATGAATGCTAAGTGCATATTGTACATTCATTAAAAAATGGATGAAGGTAAAGAAATGACCAAACTATGGGCAGGATTCACAAATGTTTTATTTCAAAGTTTTCCTCTGCAACTACTGCTGTGGACCCGCAATCTTCCGCAGCTGCGGTGGTTCCGATTCACAGCCGCAACAGTTGCAGAGGGAGTTACGGCTGCTTCCAGCAGCCGTAGCCCATTCCTGCAGCTGCGGCCATCACCCTGACAATACCACCCGCAGGCAGCCATAGATCTTGGAGCCAGTTGTGATACGGCTCCACCTTTGTGAATTCCCACCGCTGCGGGTAACCTGCAGATCCGCAAGTCTCACTTAACTTGCGCCGCAGTTTACCCACAGCTGCAGGTATTTCTCTGAGTTTTGTGAATCCTGTCCTATGTCTGCATTGCCTCCACCTTTTACATCCTCCTCATATCGATTTCTGTGATAACAGCACAATCATCATAGAAACCCAGCCACAAGCAAAGAGCTAGGCTGCATTCCAACCAGCCTCTGCTCTGTTTCTGAAAACTGTCAGTGGATGATTTTCTCCACTAATTGATCTGTCTTGTATGAGTTTAGCCTTGGAACAAGACTAACAACTGCTGCTGAGACTGCACAGTCCATCCTTGTCTGATTTTCTGTCAAATAAAAGGTGGGCATTTTCTACACTCATTTCTAAGTCATTGAACCATGACGTTGTGATACATTCTTATTATTTTATCTGGTACACTAAAATGCAGTTCACCAAAGGTCTTTGGAGTTTTCTTCATTATCACCCCATCCTCTAATGTAGATACACCCACAGTACACACTCTGGCTTTCCCACTCACTAAATCAGTCATATTACTTAGAGTTATGTTAGGATATCATGTATTATTTTTCCCCAGATATCCTTCTAACTTATTTCTCACTTATATTACACTTTTGCCTCTGCTTACAGTGACTCTCATTACAAACAAACAAGCTCATGGCTTTATCACACCATGTGCTTCACAGCCAAAGTGCAGTAGCTCGAGTCCAGTGATGGCCCTTGAATGGGCCACCTAAGCATTACTGACTTGCTCACTCTTCTCCCTCCAGCTCTCTCACTTTTTCTACTCACCTGTAGCACTGCATACTGATATCTGAAAAGTGCATTCCAGCACCAAATCTTGAACTCTGTGGATGTGATATGTGTTGTGCCCACAATCTTAAAATGCAAGAGCAAAATGCAGTGCTTTGATTACAATAGCAAGAGTTTGCTCTTGCTATTAGAGTGAGGAGGAAGCTGATGGAGGCAGCTAGAAAAGCTCTGCTAGAACATTTCTAACTAGGGTCACATGAGTGGAACAACACAGTAGGAGATCAAGATTGGCATCTCAGGCATCCGCAGGTGACAGCAGGTGTGCAGGGTACTCTGCTGGTTCACGGAGGTAAGGTACGTTACCTGTTTACTTGTTGCTACCTGAGTAAGATCGTACTAAAAGAAGGTAACGGGTAACTGACAAGAGGAAGCAGGCTGTACAAACAGTAACTACCTGTTGAGTAGGAAAATAGAAAACACCCCTTTTAGAGTAAAGAGCCTAAAGTAAAGCAAAAAAGTGGGGAACTAGAAACACCTTACCTAGGATAAGGGTACAAAGTAAATTCCAGTAAACAGGAGAAAGCGAAGGAATGGGAATTTTGGGAGTGGTGTAGTGGATTTGGATGTGGAGCTGCAGTTTTCAGGGAGACCGTCTGGAGGCTGATGTGCTGCTACATATGCACGCACATCTGTAGGTTGCGGGAGGAGGTCGCTGGACTTCGGGCCAAGTTGGCTAGGATTCGGGGGACCTCTTCCTCCACCCAGGGGCCACTGAGTCTACCACTGATGCCTCAGAAGATGCCTAGGAGAAGGAGGGCCAGCTGAACTGTGGTGGGCTCTGGGATGGTGGGGATGGTGGGTCATGGGCACATTCCTCAGCCTTTGCCACTACGGAACTCATTCACCACACTGGCAGGACAGGATTTTCAGAGGAGGCACCTGTAGTAGATGTAAGTGTTCTCCAGAGTTAAGCCCTAAGGTGGGAGGTAGAGGCTCACAGCAGAGGAGGAGAAAGAAGCAATTTTGGGTGGGGGACTCAATCATTACAGGGGTAGATTTGGGAACAGCAGGGCAGGGAAAGAGGGAGGTAAGGTGCCTACCTGGTGCCACAGTTTAGAATGATAGAAAGTAGATCCTGAGGATCACTAGAGCAGCAGGTCAGCAGGGGGAGTTGGATGTCACTGTTCACCTGGGGACTAATGACTAGGTTAAGAACAATGGCTGGTATTGTGCTGGGGGATTTTAGGGAGCTAGGGCAGGGTCTTAGGCAGGTAACACATTCAGTGACTTCTGCATAGGTGCTGCCTGGTTATGACCAGGGGGAAAGAATAGGGTTCTCTGCACCAGGAGTTTCAGCTTTTGGCTGAAGGAATGGTGCACAGAATAGGGGTTTGGCTACTTTGGGGACTGGGGACCAACCTGGAGGAAACTGAGCCTATACAGGGTGATGGCCTGCATCCATCTGGAGGGGATTTCAGTATATCGGTGGATGGTTTAAATGTTCCGTTGATGAATATTTAACCTAGTTGACGGGGGTGGTAGAAGAAAAATGGGAGGCATAAACTGCCTCCCCCACAGACCAAAACAGAGAGAAGGAAGGATCCAACAGGAGGAACATACCCCAGGGTGAAAATAAACAAAAAAAAGCAGTTTGATAAAAAACAAAAGGGATGGGAACAAGCACTGTAAAAAGGGGTGGAAAGGGAGGCAGAGTGTTAACAGGCAGAGTGGGAACAAAGTGTGTAAGGCTACGTGTGCAAAATCAAGAAGTATAGAAAACAAGTTGTGGTGCACGGGAAAGCATGACTGGGACATGGCCATACCAGACTATACTCATTTCAGGAAAGGTAGGGTGGGAAGGAAGGGGAGGGTGTTGTATGTAAGTGAGGGTATCAAGGCAATGGAGACACAGGGAATCCAGGGTGAATGGAGGGGTTGGAGGTACAGTGAGTCACCCTGGAGATAGGAACCAGAGCCACTGTTCATACTGGTGTGATTTACAGACCTCCAGCTCAGGGAGAGAAACTGGTTAGGGCACTGATGGAAGCCATTAGCACCATGGCAAAAAAATGGGAGGTGCTGCTAGTGGGGGACTTTAAGCTGCTGGATATAGATTACTGCCACCTGAACGCAGCATTAAGCTCAAGTTTATGTCCAGGAAAAACTCCATTGAGCAAGCCCATTTTCAAGGAGGTCCTGAGAAGCTCAAGACAATACAACAGCAGCAAGTCAAATATAAAAGTGCACCATACAAATAAAATGAGTAAATCGAGACATAAGATTGGACAATAAGAAGGAACTATACAAACTGCGTTTCCTGATTATGTAACAGATTTTAGTGCCTAGCAATGTGAAGGAACTGTACATCTTTCATTGTCTAACAATAGAGAAAACATATACTAATCTTTGAACCTTGTAACCAATGTGGTCTGATGTTGCATGGTTAAACAATAAAGATCAACATAGCATATAGGGGTGGTACTGAGGCAAAAAAGGGGTAGAGGTAAGGGGAAGGGGAAGTCAGGCAGTAGCATTGGGCAGGGGAGGGGGATCAACTAAGCACAGAACAGAACATCAGCTAGAAACATGGACATACTAGACTCCCTGCTGGGGGGCATCTGTCAGGGAGCTAGTCAGGGAGACCGCTCATGCTAGAGCAATACTGGACTGGGTGCTCTCAAACAGGGAGAGTACTGCAGACATCAGGGTGGGAGGCCCCCTGGGGACCAGTGATCATCGTACAGTGTGGTTTAAAATAAGGACAGCAGCGGAGGTGAACCACACAAATATGAGGGCCCTGGACTTCAGGAGGGCAGATTTAAAAAAATGGGTGAATGCATCACAGATGAGTCAACTTAGTTGGGGGCATGACCTGGGTGGGTGGAGGAACAGTTGACTAAGTTAAGGGAAAGCATAGTGAAGGTAACAACCTTTGCATAAAGGAAGTAAGCAACAGCAGGAGAAACAAACTCTGGCCAGAGCCATACAGCAGCAGCTGAGCTCACGGAGGTCACAGCAGAACATGGTACAGTCTGCCATGTGTAAGATGGATGCCAAATTGTATTGTGCTTGCGTGGGTAATACAGTTCAGTAGCCATCTTGGACATGGTAGACAGTGCTTTGTTCCACCATGACCTCAGTGAATGAAAGTTATGCTTGCAACACAAATTAGAGATGGAAAAGTAGTGCACCCATGGGGGGGGAGCCATTGATGAGTGGGGCGATTTTGGAGTTGTACAAGTGTAATGCAACTCCAAAGTTGTACTCTTCAGTATCCCGTTTTCTCAGCTACAGCAAAATGGCTGCAGGCTCTGCCCACTGCAGCCATAAAAAGAGACTGCCGTGGTTCTCAAAGGATGCGGCTGAAAAGGTAAATAGTGTAGACACTCCAGCGGGGGTGGAAAGAATGTGCAGGGACCAGAGAAAACTCAAGGAGTTGTCAAGGGCATGGCAGCTGGGTTTTAGTGTAGAAAAGTGTAAAATCATGCATTTAGGGCACAGAAATTATGCAGAACAGAACAAAATGGGAGAAGTGGTATTGATGGTCACCAACCAGGAAAGGGACCTGGGTTAATCATATATAATAACCTAAAGGTGGCAAGATAGTGCAACTAGGCAGTGAGTAAGGCCAGTGGGATACTGGGGTGCATAGGGAAGGGTATCACCAGCAGAAAGAGAGAGGTGGTATTGCCACTGTATAGATCACTGGTGAAATGCAACCTGGAGTACTATGTCCAGTTCTGAGACCACATCTTAGGAAGAGGTCCCAGTATTACAGAAAGAAAGAAAATTCTCTGCAAAAAAAAACTGTGTTAATGCACCGGAAAGCATTCAACTTAATGCCACAAAAATAGAGAAATGTGGCTTTAGGATTTTCAGCCCTGACTCCACACCTCCCCAGCAGCAAAAAGACAAGACCACACAAGCAACCACAGACAGCCATCCTCAGATGAAACAAACAACACTCAAATATTTCCAGATGACACAAAAGACATCCATATTTACAGTCCAGTGCTTCTGCAGCCATGGATACACATGCACATTTCAACATATTTTTTTATTTATTTATTTAGATTTTGTTAACCAGGTAAACCCACTGAGACCGGAGGTCCCTTTTTCAGGGGCGACCTGGGGTGAGTACACCACCAACTTTACATTAGGTACAGTATACAGCTTCAAAAATACATATATAGTTTGAACAAGAGGTTGGGTAACAGTAAGGCAGAGACAGAAAGCACGTAGCAAGTAACAGATTCAGAGAAATTTCATTGCCAGTGGGGTACATAAGTTCATGGGTCATTCAAAAAAACATAACACAGTTTGTACAGAGGAAACAGTCAATAGAGGTTAGTTAGTACACAGGGAGCCAAGGCTTTGTCGGTATAGAATTCGGTAGGAGAGGTAGGGAGCTATCTAGCGGTTGCAGCAGCAGTGGTTCAGTTCAAAGAGGTAGACTTTAAGACCATCCTTGAATGAGGAGAGGGAGGGTTTGTAAAGCAGGGAAGAGGGGAGCGAGTTCCAGAAATGAGGGGCAGTGAACTGGAAGGAGCATTTTCCTTGATTGGTGCGGATGTGGGGTATGTTCAGGAGTCGACTGGAAGTAGACCGGAGGTTGCGGAGGGGGACTTTATGGGTAAGCAAGTCGCTAAGATGAGGTGGGCGGTGGATGGAGAGGAGTTTGTAGGAGAGGCAGGCAGGGGAAAAGGATAGTTTATGCCTGAGTGTCGGCCGTGAAGGTCTCAAGAGCTTCTGCAGTGATGCCTCCTAGGGAGGAGTGGGTTGCAAGTGAGCAATGCGGTGGTAAAGGGTGGAGAGCTTGCTTAGCTCGGTCTCTCTGAGGGACTGTAATAGTGGAGAGCCGTACAGTAAAGAGGGGAGGAGGTTGCAGTTGGCAATGGTTCTACGTGCTTCTCCAGAGAGGGAGTTCCCAAGGCGGTATAGCAAGCCCAGTCTCTGGTGGATAGATTTTGTTAGGACCTCTATGTGGGGTTTGAAGGTTAGCTCCTGGTCAAGGGTAACCCCAAGATACTTAAACTGGTCAGCGACCTCAACACACGTTCCTCGAGCTGACGTTATCCGGAGAAGACCGCTACGGTCTTTACCCAGTTGCCAGGTCCCGAAGAAGACAGCTTTTGTCTTATCCTCATTTAGCTTTAGGTGGCTGGCAGTGAACCATGTTTCAAGTTTTGCCAGGCAAGCTTATAGTTCAGTTGCAATGACGGAGGATTTGGGGTCACCGTGGTAGATTACAGTGTCATCAGCGTAGAGTATTAGGTTGCAGGGTGCACACACCTCTTCTATGTCATTCACAAACAGGGAGAATAGCAGGAAACCTAGGATGGAGACCTGGGGTACCCCAGTGATCACAGGCTTGGGGGTTGATTGGATGCCCTGCCAGTGGACTGTCTGAGTTCTGTTCATCAGGTAGCTTGTGGTCCAGGAGAGAGAGAGCTGATCCATGCCAAGCCTTTGAAGCTTTGAAAGGAGCAGTTTATGACTGATCACGTCAAAGGCCTTGGAGAGGTCAATGAATAGCGCCCCCATTGGGGTGCCTTGGTCCATGGTGTTGAGTATGTCGGATGTCAATCTGACTAGGGCAGTGTCCGTGCCATGGCCTTTCCAAAAACCATGCTGGACCTTGGAGAGGAATAAGTGTTTATCCAGGTAGCCTTGCAGCTGATCATAGACTAATCTTTCCAGGATTTTTGCCAGAGGGCAGAGGAGGGAGATGGGCCTGTAGTTCTCCACCCTGTCCCGGGTTCCTTTTTTATGGACACGCACTTCCAGCTGCAGATAGAAATCCATTGTTGCTCACATTACATTACATTACACGTGCCTGCAGGGTTAGCGCTTCTGGTGTCACACATACAAATCCATGATACCCAATTACAAGAGTACTTCTGTCTGCAGAAGTGCAGGCCCCTGTGGGGTCAGTGCTTCTGCAGCCACAGATGCACTTCCATAGTGTAAGACATACACACCCACCTCTGACTGCATATATAAGTCCATAGTACCCAAATTACAACTGTACTTCAGTCTACAGAAGCTCATGACCCTGCGGGGCTAGCACTTCTGCAGCTACAGATACACTTGCACAGTGTAAGACATGCAAACTCACTTCTTGCTGCTGAATTCTGCAGCCCCAGATACAAATCCCCTGCAGATACACATGCACACTGCAAAACATACACAGCCTCACTGTTGCATTTCTAAGAAGAAGATTAAGAAGTACTTCTTCACAGAAAGAGTGTTTGATGGCTGGAACAGTCTTCCAGTGGAGTTAGAGGAGGTAAAAACAGTGATAGGCTTCAAGCATGTATGGGGTAGGCACAAGGGAATCTTAACTGGGAAGTGGGGGGTGGAAATTGAGTAGGGTCTGCATTGACAGTAGGCAGGGAAAAATGGGCAGACAAGGTGAGCCAAGTGGTCCTTATCTGCTGTCAAATTCTGTGGTTCTATGTTTAAACAGCATTTTTTTTAAAAGTCCAGCATAATGTATGCATTTTTTCCAGAGGTACAATACCAGTGCTACTGTATTTGTGTCATCAGTAAACTACCCTGTTTACAGAAGTACTGTAGTAATTTGTATAATGTGGATTTGCATCTACTGCACAGTCAGAAGTGCGTGTGTATGTGTTGAAGTGTGCATGTGTATCCATGGCTGTAGAAGCACTGGGCCATTTGGAAACAGTTGTATGTTGTTTGTCTTACCTGATAATGGCTGTCTGTGGTTCCTTTTCTGTTCTTGTCCCATTACTGCTTGGGGATGGGGTGGAGGGCTTGGGTTAAAAACCTTAATACCACATTTCCCTACTTTTTAAGCATTACGTTAAACCCTAATAGGTGCATTAATGCAATTTTTACAATGAATTATAGGGGTGCAGTAGTGCCCCTATTGTTAAGGTTGAGTTTGCTGTTCAATGTTAAACCCCAATTTTTGCACTTTAATAACTTTGCCATTGTTTGGCAAAATAGAAAAAAATTTGGCATGCATGTCAGAGTTTTGAGCCATGAAAAGTTTTGTGACACCACCTTGTAGAGTTTTTGAGTTACAGAGCACCGAAAAAACAAAAACATACAGTACTTAACATTGTGGGCTTTTTTGCTCTCACCTACAGCCTAGACAGTGTGGGATTTTTTTATGAAATGTTCAGGTTTGAAGGAGCCTGTGCCAAGTGTGTGCCTTTCAAAGGTTTGGTGAAAAAATATTATACCTTTTAGAGTTATAACGATTTTTGAGTTAATGTTCAAGTTCTACCGGTGAAAGAAAAACCTATCGCAAGTGTTTATTTTCATGATTTACTTGTTGTGTGGAGAGAAATACCAATCATGATGACCACCACCTTGTTCATTTTTTATACAATTTATAAAAATGGTATAAAAAGAAAATACTGAGGTAAAATCAAACCCTAATACCTGTATTTTGGTAAGTTGTTTAGCTTGATTATGGTACTGAATTTCAAAAAATACCTCCCCAAACCTATTTTTCTGTATCAGAATTGCCTTCAGCTGTTTGTCACACTTTTACCACTCTTCATTCATAATTTTTACCTGTTGTGCAGTAATTTGTGACATGATATTTCCGACATGGTATTTGCAACATGTGATTTGTAACATGTAATTTACTAAGGTAAGTGTGGTTCAATGTATTTCAATGGGGTTTTGAACTTTAATTCATAACCTCATCACTTTTTCGTATTTCAACCCCAAATTTTCAACATGGGCTTTTTGAAACCCCTCCTCATGACCAATGGTGGTGGAATAATGCAGATCTGGACTAAAAGGTGATTTCATGGTCACTTGGTGAAATCACCTTTCGGGTGGGTTTGAGAATTTTCACTGCCCTTGTTCATGAGGCAGAGTCATAAGAAGGCTGTGTTGAAAATTTGGGATCAAAACATGTGACAATGCCAAACATGAGCATACACTGACATTTTTTTACACTTACTCATAACTTCAGTAACTTGCATTCCCTGGCTGGGGAGGGAGATGTGCCAGGCCCTGTACCTCTGTAGGTGGCCAGAGTCCCAAAAGGCACCTGTTCACATAAGTCACGACAGGACCTGCATGAATGAGGATACAATTCCACTATCTCAAAAAGAAGGAAATTAATTGCAGGAAAAAAAACTTTGCTAATGCACCAGTTAGGGTAAAGGAAAAAACATTAGTGTTTTGGGTCTCCGCAGTCTTGACAAATCAGTGGTGGACTCTTCCTTGGGGTTGTCAGCCCTAATGCCAACCCCATTCTGTGAGAAGGAAACATCAGACATGATCGCCTTTCTTTGTGAAGAAAGTCATAACACATTGTGTTGGCAACATGTGGCAAGACACACTTCTGTACCTTTGAAGACTGTATCACTATGAGGCACTGGCTTAGAGCTGTACCTTATGATTTAGACAGGAGGGTATAGACTGGGAAGGGGAGAGAGCATTACGGTTGACAACCTCAAGGACTGTCCCACCACTGATTAGTCAAGACTCCGGTGACCTGGGGGCTCTAATGAGCAGCTAAAGGAAGATGTACCTCTCCAGAGCGCCGCACTACAACGTGTTTCAAAAGGGATTTTTTACAGTATTCTGGGATGTAAAAGTAAAGGAGAATGGATGAATTCCTAACTATGGGAAAATCATCCTGCCAAGTGAACAAGAACATGAAAAAAAAAATGTCTCGAGTCAGCATGGCGGCGGGAGGACCAGCCCCAAATTCGTTTTCAGCGGCAGAGATTGCAGTCATTAGCAGGGTAGTCCCAGAGCAAGTGCTTGCAGACCTCAAACCCAGATGGGATTTATTTATTTATTTATTTATTTACGAGTTTAACCAGGAAGGCATACTGAGCAGAGTTGCTCAATTCCAGATGCGACCTGGGGGTCAAGACCCAAGACAATGATACATACATTTGGTACAGAATTAACAACACAATAGAGGTCCATCCACCATACAGACAATCAGCAAATAGTTACAAACAGGTAGAAGATCGATACAGAAATAATTTAGATTATTACAACTGAGTACAGAGACACAATATATGTACATAATTTGACATTAGTTGTAGCAAGAGCAGCAAGAGGAGAAGTGGGAGGTGAGTAGGCGATTGTGATAGCTGGGGTTGGGAGAGTGTCTTATATCAGCTGGCAGTGCGTTCCATAGCTGGGGGGATGTGGAAGTTGAATGCAGCCTAGCCTTTGGTTGTGCGCATAAAGAGGACATGGAGGAGTCTGGGGTCAGAGCTTCTGAGGGAGTAAGTGGGGGGGGTTGTTGTGAGAGGGAAGAGGCCAGGTAGGGAGGTAGGGAATGGGACCAAAATTTGCCTGCGAACCTAGCGCTGTGGGTTAGTCTTAGGTCTTGGAGGGACGGCAGGGCTAGGGAGCTATATAAGGTGCAGTGGTGGGTTATTTGTGGACAATCGAGGATAAACCGACAAAAAGAGTGGAATTAGGGTGTCAAGACTGGCCAGCATGGAGGAGGGAGTGATAGTATAGACTATGTCGCCATAGTCGAGTACTGGGAGGATCATCTTTTGGACAATAGCGTTCCTAGCTGGCGAAGGGAGGCAGCTTTTGTTTCTGTATAGGGCACCGAGTTTAAGGAGAAGTTTCTTATGTATGGAGTCGATATGCATGGTGAAATCGAGGTGTGGGTCGAGCCAGACACCTAAATATCTGAAGCTAGTGCATTGTTCCAGGAGGGTCCCATCCAGGGTTTTGAAAGGGTGGCAGGGGGCTTGTCGGGAAAGTCTTTGCTGAGAGCCAAAGGTTAGTGACATCATTTTTTTAGGGTTTAGGAATAGTTGGTTTGACCTGAACCATTCCTGGATGGAGTTGAAATCCTGCTGAGGTATCGAGCAGTTGATATCGGGTGTCACGAAAGAACTAAAGCAACATACTCAGCAAATTAGTGAAGTCAAGCAGAGAGTGTCAGACCGGGAGGATGCCATGAGGGCGACCACAGAAAAGCTGGTGAAACTGGAAAAAGGAGTGGAGAATATAAAAGATGCTCTAGATTACCAGGAAAACTATAGCAGAGGGAATAATTTGTACATACATGGCCTACCAAAAGGAGCAGAGGGGGAAAACCTGATGGACTTCTTTACAGAAACTCTCCCTAAATTGCTAAGAGTCAAACTAAAGCAAGGGAGACTAAAAGATGAATGAGCGCATAGGGCCCTTGCACCATGCCCACCTACTGGTCAGTGTCAGTGGCTCAGTAGGTAGCACACTCACCTCTGAGGCCGGAAGATCATAAGGCTGTGGGTTCAGTTCCCATATCTGGTACTTGGGTTAATATCCCAGTACTGACACTGTGATGTAGCATGAGAGGGGTGCTGCACTTCTGAAGTGCCGTCTTTCGGATGAGACGTTAAACTGAGGTCCCATCTGCCTGGATTGGTGGTAGTTCAGGTGGATGTTAAAGATCCATGGCACTTATCGAAAAAAGAGTAGGAGAATTTCCCGGTGTCCTGGCCAAATTTCCCTCATTCACTAAAATACCACCAACAGCTTAATCTGGTTCAAGGTCAGTTGACATTCGTCTGTATCCCCCTCCCGGTCGTGCCTGAAAATAGGCAGGATTTGTCTAGTGCACTTACCCGGTCAACAAAAACTAAATAAAATAAATAAATAAATAAATTGACCAGCCACCTCGCCAAGTAATCTTTCGGCTGCATCATTTCCCAAATCAACAGGCTCATATGGCAGCCTATAGAAACAAGAAGGAACTGCTGTACAAGGGGCATAAGCTAACGATCCATCAGGACATGTCAGCTTGAATTAAAAAGAAGCATTGACAGTTTAATCTGCAAATGGATTGAATGGGAGAGAGCGGCCTAGATTTTTTCATGGTTTACCTGGCCACGGTGAAAGTGTGCTCAGAGGGAGCTACATACTCCTTTTGGGAATCAGAAAAGCTGCAGCAATTCTTGGACGAGTGGATAAAAAAAAGAAGAAAACCCGAGAATTTGTTCTGTAAGTCAGATCTAATCTTTAATTCTCACCCATACCCCTAAATCAGAAGTAGTGCGCCTTTGTTTTGGAAAGTGGGAGGGTCTGGTTGGGCCTCGAGGAGAGTTGGCCAAGACTATGCATTAAATTTGCTCCCCACTGGAACTAGAGACAAAACCTAATTATTACCCCAGTTCATGACTGTAAGGAGGAAACTTGATGCCTGTAATACCTCTGACTAGGAGGCTGGATAAGTAAGAGAACTGTAATGGGGGTGCTGGGGTTGGGGGGAGCGGGGACCACGTGTGTGAGAGTGGGCATGGGCTCCACACCTCTTACACCCCTGATCGTCACAACAAGGGAACCTTTCACCAAGGGTTGCATGGACATATATAATTAAACTGAAAATATTGTAGAATAAAAGGGACCCAAGAGGAATATAGTAGGAAGAGGTGAAGGGAAAAGGGGAGTGAAGAACGGGGCTGGGATGTGAAGGGGGAAAGAATAGAAGTAGGGAAAGTGGAAACTAGATGAAGATATGGTTAACTATACCAGTCTCTGGGGTCCTGACAGACAGTTACCTGAATAGAGGAACGTTTTCTGAGTAAGATGGTGCCACGGGAAGGGGAGACTGCTGGATTTTACAATCCATGGAATCCAGCATACCAGAAATCAGAGAGCCTGAGGCATGTAAGGGGAGAAGGATTTAGAAATAGAAACAAGGTATAATAACATAGTAAATAAAGCACAGAAGATTATAAGAATGATAAAGAAGAGTGCGGAGGGAGTGAGAGTAGCAGTCTGGGGAAGAGATATTAAACAGAAAATACTATTTCTTATTCTTTTTTACAGAGATTGTAAAATGAAGAACCTAACATGGATACTAGAGAGAGAGATGTTGGAGAAGTGGATGTCTAAGTACGGGGAGGGAGGGGGGATGGGGTGTTGTTTCAAATTACTGTTTAGTGTTAACAGTTGTTTGTATTCTTATATCTAACCACATGGATAATGTTGCTTCGAGGCTAAGGCTGCAAAGAGACATTTATAAGGAAGTATGCATAATATAAGACCATTACTGAACCAGCCTAGTACTGTAATCTCTTGGAATGTAAAGGGGTTTATGTCCCCAGCTAAGAGGGCCAAAGTCCTGGTGAGACTTCGATGGAAGGTTGCGGATGTTGTCATGCTCCAAGAAACCCACCTAACACTTAACGAACATGATAAGCTGGTGGGGGGGATGGGTTGGGGTCTGCCAAGTGGCATCTTACAACTCCCATAAAAGTGGGGTAGCCATATTGATGCACAAGAAATTCCCCTTTGTGATCCACCACATGGTAAGAGACCTCACTGAGGGCCTCTATGTTTTTATAGTGGGAGAAGTGCAGGGCAAGGTGGTCACTTTTGGAATATATATGCACCATCGGTAATGGATCCCACATTTTACCAAAAGATACTGGACTTAATTATATGGGAACAATTCCTAATCTGGTACTGGGAGGAGATTTTAATTGCATGGCAGACCCCAAGCTAGACTACTTGGGGGCGAGATCCAGAGAGGTCATAGCTGTTCAACAGTGGAAGTTGGGCCTAACAGACCACAATATGATTGATATCTGGAAAACGGCTAACCCAGGGGCCCGGGAATATACCTTTTTCTCAATTCCCCATAGGTCTTGGTCTAGACTGGACTATATATACATGCTGAGGGATCTTTACCCCAGGGTACAAAAAGAGAAACATAGCCCCATATTCTTGTCGGACCATGCTATGGTCTGGATGGAAATTCACCTGATCTCTGGGTAAGACAGAAGAAGAGGGTGGAGATTCCCCACTTACCTGCTAGCCAAGAAAGAATTTTGCGATAATTTGAAGAAACAATGGAAGTTATACGCAGAGACTAATATAGGCACTGTTGACTCAGAACGGATTTATTGGGAGGCGGATAAAGTTTATATGAGGGGGGTCATTATTGGATACATGGCTAAGCTAAAGAGAGAGAAATGACAAGGGAGCTAGAACAAAAAAATCAGTGACCTAGAAAAAGAAGCAACCCAGACAGGGAGGGAGGAGAAACTACGGGAACTTCAAGTTGCCAGAGAGGTATTACATTTGAACTTAGCAGATGAATTTAAAAGCAGACTGTTTTATGCCAAACAAAGAATCTATGAATGGGGGAATAAACCTAGACCTCTATTGGTACAGCTCATGAAGGGAAGGACATCTAATAAGCGAATAGTACATACTGGGAATAAGAAGGGGAGTCTTATAAAAGAAGACACAGGTATTACAGAATGTTTCAGAGATTTTTATGATAAACTGTATCAAGCAGAATGTCAAGGGTTGGAACAATTAATGGATAAGTTTCTAGAGGGACTACCCATCCCCAAACTCAGTGAGGAGCAAAAGAAAATCTTGGGAGCAACAGTATCAGCGGGGAAAATAAACCTAGCTATGGGTCAGCTGAAGAAGGGTAAAGCAATAGGCCCAGATGGGTTTGGGGCAGAATATTTTAAAGAATTGTGGGGAGAACTGGCCGAATCTTTTAGGAATGTAATGGAGGAGGTGAGGGGAGAGAGGGGGCCACCTAAGACATGCTGTGAAGCCAACATTATGGTGATTCCTAAGCCAGATAAAGACCCTGCAGAGTGCTTATCCTACAGACCAGTTTCTCTACTGAACTATGATTGTAAGATCATGACGAAAGTCCTGGCTATGCAGCTTGAAAAATTACTTCCCCTGATAGTCCACTCAGACCAAACTGGCTTTGTGCAGGGAAGGCAGTCTTACCATAATATGAGACAGTTACTGAATGTAGTATGGTGGGGCTTTCAGCATCCTGGCAGGGCCTGTGTCTTGTCCATGGATGCCAAAAAAAGCATTCGATAGAACTGAGTGGAATTACAATATATGATGAAAGTACTTGAGAAGTTTGACTTGGGAGATGGGTTTCTACAATTAATTTTTTAAACAGTGCTCCAACTGCAAAAGTAATAGTGAACGGAATGCCATCTGCGGAGCTCCGATTAGGAAAGGGAACTAGGATGGGGTGCCCCCTCTCCCCACTGCTATTTGCCATAGCACTAGAACCACTGGCCATTAAAATACATAATGATTCACTGATTATGGGGGTTAGGGAGAGAAAGGAGGGTGGCACACCATTACATTATATGCAGATGACTTCCTGCTTTATCTTACGAAACCAGAGCAGTCGATCCTAGCCTTGCTATATATATAGTGTTACAGTTTGCTAAGTTCTCAGGATACAAGCTAAACCTCCATAAATCAGAAATAATGTTCCTGGGGGGCATGGAGGAGCAAGAAGAATGCATGGGGACTCAAAGTGGTAAATAAGACATTTACCTGCTTAGAGATGAAAGCTGGAAAAGATCTAGGCAGCTTGTATGGTTTAAACTATACACCCCTATTTGGAACCATTCTCAGAGATCTTAGTAGTTGGAAAGTATTACCAGTATCATTGATGAGCAGGATTAACCTCCTCAAAATGAACGGTCTACCTAGGTTACTATATGCTATGCAAATGATGCCCTTTTGTCCCACAAATGGAGATATCAAAATATTGGAGAGGGGTTTTGTTGATTTCATCGGCAGGGGAAGAAGCCGAGAATGAGCCTCCAATGTCTCAAGGCCTCTGGGGAAAAGGGAGGCTTAAATTTCCCAGACATAAAGGGATACTACCTAGCTACCCAATATAGGCACTAACAGTGCTGGGTCAATAGGGGAAATGCAGTGACTTGGATGGATCTAGAGGAGGAAGATGCCCCATAGCAGATTTTGGCCTATTTAAGAGTGGAAGGCCTACAGGCATATAAAAGATTAAAAGATCCCAATCCTATGGTGATCTCGAGTCTGGAATCGTGGAAAGCCATTAAAAGGAGGAGAGGGGTAATACAGGAGAACACTACTCTTGTCCCAGTGGCAGGGAATCCAGATTTCCTACCAGGGTTAAAGGATGAAGGCTTTAAAATGTGGCAGGAATAAGGGGTGAGGTGTGTCGGGGATCTCCTTTCTAGAACAGGTATACATACCTTTCAGGATATACAGATGGGGTTGGGTGTCCCTGCTACTCACCTCTTCAGATATTTCCAGGTTAGAGACTACTATAAGAGACTAGGAAGGGCTCAAGTGGGAGATTCCCCAATTTTGGAGATTGAAAGGGAGTTATTGGGGGCATCTAGAAATGAGAAGGGGCTAAAGGGACGGGCAATAAGAATAGACAGATTGTTCTTCCAGGGAAAGACCCATAAAACTAATGGATGGTGGGAACAGGACCTTGGATAGAAATAATGGATTCCAACTGGAAATTATTGTTAAAGTCACATATGGGATTACTCCTATGCAACAAATATAAGAAGGCACTATATAAATGCCTGCATTGGCTGTACTACCCACCCAGCATGGTTCATAGGTTCTGCCAAGGGGTCTCACCGATATGTGGAAAATGTGGAGTAGCACAGGGCACATTCATAGTTTACTTCTGGGAATGCTCAAGCCTGGTCAAATACTGGAGGGGGGTAGGAAGCGAAATATCAGGTATGTTGGGACAGTCAATCGAAGTATCCCCAAGGTCAGTGCTGCTGGGAGTGGGGAAGGGGGACAATTGAGACTGGGAATTGTATCCCTGATGGCTCAGGATACTTTTGGTGGTAGCCAGGCAAGGGATACAAAACTTATGGACTACAAATTCTTTGCCAGTGGTTGAACAATGGAAGGGATTAGTTATTAAAGTGCTGGCAGTAGACAGATTCACCTGCATCCGGGAGGCAGTATAGCGCAGTGGTTTAAGGCTCTGAGCTGCAAATCTGGAGACCTGGGTTTGAATCACAGCCCCCACTTGTATACTGTGTGACCCTGAGCAAGTCACTTAACTTCCCTGTGCTCCCAGGTTGCACCTGTAAACAAGCTTTCAGCTTAGTGTGTCTCACCTGGCTAAACAATTGGAAAAAAAAAAAACATCCTGAAGGGTAAGGAGGACACATGCCCAGAAGCATGGAATAACTTTCTAAATACCCTAATGCCAGGGGAGGCTACACTTCTCCGTGATGGGGGAATGGTATAAATAATAGGTTTAAAAGAATAAAACAACAATAACATTTAAAAAAATAGAGGGGGGGGGCAGAATCCAAGCCAGCACCCACAAGAAGAGATAGGCCAGCACAAAATGAATAAACTCACAAAATGAATAAACTTAGTACAGAAACAATGTAAAGGGGTATCCTATTATTAGGATCATGGATTTGTACCATGTGGTTTTAGATCCAGTTAGTTTTTTTTAGTTGGTATCACTTAAGGATTAATGGAATTAAAATAGAGTAAGTACAGACAAGTATGGACTGGATAGGTAATATCTACTTTGGTTCTGGCGTAAATGTACTACATGGCATAAGTGAAAGAATAACTCCAAAGTGTATAAAATGGTCAAACAAAATTGAATGTAAACACATACTAAGGTGGCTAACCAGCATTATCCACATTGTAAGATCAATGTAATGCTCTTATGTCTGTCATACTAGTGCTATTTTATAGACTAAGGAAATGTTTTGTCTGTTTTATGACAATAAAAATATTACACATAAAAAAAAAGACTCTGGAAACTCAAATCCCTAATGTTTTTTTCCTTTTGCTGCTTGGGGGGGGTCAGGATAGAGAATTAGGGTTGGAAATCCTAATGCCACATTTCCCCACTTTTGTGGCATTAAGTTATCCTAACTGGTACATTTTCAAAGTTTTTTTTTTTTTACAAAGAATATATATATATATATATATATATATTTTCATTCATAGCAAAAAACTCAGTTTAATGCATCAGTTAGGGTTGTTCCAGAAGCGATAAAAGTAAGGAAATTCGATGTTAGGATTGAACCCCCCCTTGCCCCTCAACCCCGCACTCCCAAGCGGCATCGGGGTGTGTGTTGGGGTCATCGGTCCTAACTCTGACCCCATCCCATGTGCAAAGAAGCTGAGGTGGTGAAGTATAGGAGAATGGGGTGAGAGTTAGGACCGGTAATCCAACGCATACCCCAATGCTGGTTGGGGTGGGGTTAGTACAAGGGGGTTTCAACCCTCAACATCGAATTTCCTTACTTTTGTCGCTGTGGAACAACCCTAACTGATGCATTAAACTGATTTTTTTTGCCATGAATTTCCCTTCTTTTTTAGAATGAGGACTATAAATAGTGAATGGAATGTGGTGGTGGGAGTACAGACCCTTCGGGCCCCAGCCTCCCACCACGTGATTTTTTTTTTGTCACATAGTAATGGTAACTGCAGTGCAAACGGTAACTCACATGGTGATGCAAACGTAAATGGTAATGCAAACGATAATAAAACGCAAGTACAAAGTGTGCCAAAGTGAGAAGTAACGCAAACAGAGACACAAATGCAAGCGCATGTGGAAACGCAACTGGTGACGCTCACGGTGATGGTACCACAATTGGAAATGCAAATGGTAATGGTAACAGCAACAATAACGGCAATTGGAAACACAAATGGTAACAGTAACAGCAAGGATAACAGCAAAGGGAAACAGAAATGCAACCACATACGGAAACACAAACCGTAACACACATGGTCATGGTAACACAACTGGAAACGCAAATGGTAATGGTAACAGCAATAATATCACCAAAGGAAACAGAAACGCAAATGCAAGTGTGTATGGAAACACAAACCGTAACGCGCACGGTCATGGTAATGCAACTGGAAATGCAAATGGTAACAGTAACAGCAACGATGATGCCAAACGAAAGACAAACGCAAATGCAAACAGAAGGGCGGCCACAAATGCAAATGAAAATGTGCACAGTGACACAAATGGAAATGCAAGCAGAAACAGTAGTGGAAATGCAAATGGTAACAGTAACGCAAATGCAAGCGCAAATGAAAACGCAAAGGGTGATGCACATGGTGGCATACACGGGGACGGTAACACAAACGGGTACGGAAACACAAGTGAAAATGCTAAGGGTAACAGTAACGGAAGCACACATCCTGGTTTTCCCCAACAGGTGCATAGAGAAACACAGTGAGTACAAAGAATGTATGCATAATAATGTGCCTCAGACCAGAAAATGAGCACTTGGAATACTAAATTGCTTATATCTTATTATATTTTTTTTACAACGTTAAAAAAAATTAAAATCTCATGTTATTTATGACTTTCTTGGCTAGTTTTGCACTTAGCCCCTTAGCAGGTGGCTAAGCACTATTGCGATGAAAAGTCCGTATCTCGAAGCATTTCCGAGATACAGGCCCCGAAAGGCGCAGTGAAACGTCACAATGTTAGTCTATGGGAGAAAGCATCAATTTCGGAGCACCGTAACTTTCCATCCGTGTACTATTTTGTCACCAAACCACCTATATGCACATCTGTGGGATGTTGGCTTTCTTTCCTCCAAATTTCAGCCCGAAAAGACCAAACCAGTGTTCTGCAGCAGGGTGGCACAAAATTCCTGTTATTTTCCCCATAGTGTTGAATACTAGTGTCGCAAATCACAACACTTTTGCAAAAAAATCACGTAAGTGTCACAGGTGCAACACTACTTTGCAACACCACTTTTCCCAAAGATTTCAAAAACATATTTCTGGGGTGTTTAACTCCAAAATAAAGACATGCCTAGCATCCTCAGGGCTCAACTTGGTAAACACAAAAAGAATTGTGTCCCTAAAGGGTACCAAATTTAAATGGCAAGCATTTCTGTGACCACTAACTGAAAAAAATGGTTGACTCACTTCACTAGAGGTCATCTGCAATACTAAAAACTGCATTTGCGACACTGTCGAACATTTTGTTAACTTTTCCCATTGACTATAATGGGAAATTTGTTTTTTGAATAACTTTTGAACTGTTCAATATTTTTGTTCATGAAATCTTCAAAAGACACATCAGAGACCCCAACTGCATGTTCCCTGAAGTTTTTGGACCAGTCGCACAAACCGTGTGACCTGTAGGCACGAGCAGAGAATGTGCAAAAAAGCGTACATGCGCTATGGAATGTCACTTAATAACTCCACCACCGTATATCCAACCAGTACAGAACTTGGCAGATCTCCAGATCTATGCTACCACTCAGTGCTTGCCGCCAAATTTCAAGCAAATCTATCAAATGGTGGCAAAGTTATTAAAGTTCAAATATAAACCCTAACAATAGTGGCACAGTATAGATATATATATATATATATATATATATATATATAATATATATTTCTTTGCAAAAACTCTGTTAATGCATCAGTTGAGGTTGTTTCCACAGCGACAAAAGTGTGGAATTGACATTAGGGTTACCACCCTCCACCCCACCCCATGCCCCCCATCCTCAAAACCTAACTCCACATTCCCCCACACACACACACACACACACATGCAAGCAGGGGAAGGGCCAAGGCAACACAACCAATCAGAGTCAAACAGCATCAGGTAACAGAAGTAACACAGAACTCTCTAAATGTAGTACAAGACATGTCCGTCATCATGGTCCAGCAACTATATGAGTTCTGCTGCCATCAGAGTGCCTTGGGGGTATATACGCATGCTGGGCAACCATGGGAGATGGCCCACAGTAAGCGTCGTTCTGTTACAAACATCAGTAGTGAGATGTAAGCAGATGCCTACATTTCAATTGCTAAGAAATTATGAAACACACAGTATGTTGTCTATAGATAGCTATATTGGAAATAAGAGTTTGGGTAACCCTAGCAGCAGTCATTGGATGTTTGCATATTGTTTTCTGATTGAGTGAGTCAGTCCTGATAACAAATGGTAGTAATAATAAAACTAACGTTTTGTAGTATAGTTTACAAGCAACACATGACAGCAACAGCTGTAACATCCAAAGCTAACCATAACACGCTGCTAATGAGTATTTCCAGATAACGCAGCAGTATGACAACATGTGATGGTGCTAGTTTCATACCTGAGCAGAATCTTAAAAGTACCACAGTATGTATGTGTCAGCTCTGTCTTTCCTTCTTCCACATGCCTATGTGGTACAGGTAGCAGTGATACCTGCAGCGAGCCAATTGTTGAAGTATGACACATAAAAATCAATATTTAGAAAATTTGTACAGACTAAGTTTCATTGAATGAAAAAGATATGCCAGCTATAATGTGTCAAAATAATGTGCTGGCAGTATAAAGTTGATCACACTGTATTTGTTTTTTTATTACATAGTGTTATGTGAAATGAGTACAGTGTAGTGATTATTGTTCTTACAGATGTGACTGACTTGTATAGTGCCTTACAATCCTGGATGCGTCTTGCATGTGTGTGTGGGGGAGGTCGGGTGGGGGGAAGGAGGAGTTAGGTTTTTGAGGATGGGGGCGTGGGAGTGGGGTGGAGGGTGGTAACCCTAACATTGAATTTCCACACTTTTGTCACTGTGGAAACAACCCTAACTGATGCATTAATGGATTTTTTTGCAATGAATTTCCCTTCTTTTTTGAAAAAGTGTAATGCAAGTGGTATGTGATAGTGGGAGCACGGGCCCCTTTATATTGTCCATTTCTTTTCATAATGGTATGTGTATGTGAGAGTGTGGGCCCTCTAGACCCTGCACTCCCACTTACACATGAGTATGGAGCCATACAGCAGCCCTATAAGGCAAGGAACTCTTGTAACCATACTTTGCCCATATCTCAGGAACCGTAGCAGCTAGAAAAAACACTCAAGTGTGGTTGTAATCATGAGCGTGAGTAGTTCTCGCAATGTAAGTTGACCAGAATCAGATCTTGCATTGTTTATGAAATACAGGCACCAGAAAGCACTGAGAATGCACCCTTCGAACCCTTGGAATATGTTTTTGCCAATATCTCTGTAACCATCGCAAGTAGGAAAAAACTTCCACTGCAGGTGTTATCTACTGTTTCCAAATTTGTTTTAGCAGATTAGTTCACCTGAAAGTGAACTAATCTGCCAGTAGCGAAAACTCCATATCTAGCTTCATTTTCAAGATGCGGGTACTGAAAGGCATGATAGATGCCGCAATGTTATCCTATGGAAAACTGCTCAACTTCAGAACACTGTAACTTTGGGCCCCTTGAATATTTTGGCACCAAACTACCGAAAGGCACATCTGTGTGACCAGGGCTTGATACCCCACAAATGTCAGCCCAAAGAACCCAACCGTTTGGTTGCAGGAGGATGGCAAAGTGTTGCAGTTATTTTGTCATACTTTTGCAAAATACTTTCGCAAATCATGAAAGTTTCATAAAACATTCATGAAACTTTCACATTTGTGAAAGCATTTTGTGAACGTATTTTTCTCCCGAAGTTGAAAAACGCATTTCTGGGGGATTTAACCCCTCAGAAGAGAGATGGCTAGCATCCTCAGGACCCAACTAGGGAAACACAACAATCAGTGTTTTCCTAGAGGGTCCCAATTTTAAACGCCAGGCATTTTTCTGTGTCACTAAGTGAAAACAAGATGGTAGAATCATGAAAGTAAAAGGACCATTTGCGAAAGTAAAAGCAGGCATTTGCGAAAGTTTCATGATTTTTGCTAACTTTTCCCATTAAATATAATGAGAAATTTGTTTTTTGAATAACTTTTGAATGGTTTTATATTTTTTCACCAATCTTTGAAAGGCACATCGGTGGTCAAGGCTGCATATTCCCTGAAGATTTTGAACCAAATGGACAAACTGTGCTGTCTGTGGGCACAAGCAAAGAAACGTGCAAAAAGTCAATTTTTTAGTGTTCTGTAGCTCCGCAACCATACATCTGACCATATCGCAACTTGCCACATCCAGACATCTATGGTAACAGACTCTGCATGCAAAATTTCAGGCAAATCCTTTGTACGGTGGCAAAGTTATTAAGGTGCAAAATTTGAGGTTTAACATTAAAGTGCTTACTCAACCCTAACTATAGTGCCACTACCGTGCCACTATATATACACACAATAGGGGTGAGTAGTAAATGAGTGAGATAAAACAGTGTATCATCCACTGCAGTGTATTATTTTTATCCTCTGCTCTACTGTGATGATATCAGCCATTTACACACACAGGTCACAAAAGGTCTTCACTCTAGGCAGCTTTCCCTTCCGCATGAAAGAAACACCTGTGCTGTTACCATAGACACAAATGCAGAACTACTTCAGAGGTCTCACTGCTGCCTACAGTTAACTCAGTGAGCATTACAAAACACACCTATCCCCCACCAACTTCCAGTTCATTACTGTGACTGCAGCCAGAATTCTAAACAGCACAGCTTCACAGAACAGTCTAAACTACTGCCTGCAGCTAACTCAACTACCACTGAAACACACTCTCACTTCTTCCTCAAACTCTGATTCTCACCCATTACAATTACTATGATACTTTGAGTTTGACTGCAGCCAGAATCCTAAAGAGCACAATTTCACAGAACACTCTGCACTCTGCCTGCAGCTAACTTAATTACCACTGAAAACAGTATCAGCTGTTCTGACACTCTGCCTCTCAGCTCATTACAATTACTGTGATGCTCTCAGCTTCACTGCAGCCAGACTTCTAAACAATACAGCCTCACAAAATTATGTTTCTCACTCCTACCTAAAACTAACTCATTTAGCATTGCAAAACACACAAGTGTCTCCCAGAGTTTATAACACTGCCAGCCCATTCAGAAAAGCTCACACACAGAATGAGCAAACACATGAACAGGAACAGAACACAAGATAGCTTAACAAAACTTCTGAAACTCTTGACCCTATTGTATATATTGAATGCATGATGGGCAGATTGTGTGCTATGGCAAATATCAGCACTCGTGAGATATCCAGAGCTCACGATGCAGGAGTGACAATATTTGCCATATCACACTCATGCCCTTCATGTATCCCATATATACTGTATATATAGATATATGAATGTGTATGTGTATAGATAGACATACAGACAGACAGACAGATGGACCATGACAAGGTATGCTTTAAAAGATTTTAATAAACACCCCAAAGGATTGAGGAACAAGGTTAAAGGTTTAGTGTTCTTTCATCAGTGGGAAGTGCATTGAGATCCATTAATGCACAGCCTGGAGTAGCATATTGTGCTTATAAAATTACTCATTTCTCTTTTAATTATACGTAAAGTTAAACATTCTAAAACAATAATTTTACATAAAATCATTTGTTTAAATACATTTTATAAAAAAATATACACATGGAATAGTTCCTGATTTTGTCAATAATGAAGCTTTCTTGACCAAGCATCACTAGCTTTTTAGTCAGTGGTTAGGTGATCTCTCTTACTCAGTGAGGTTTCAGGATTTTTGCTTACCATTTTATAGATAGTGTTTATACAGTACAGATACAGACACAGATACAGATAGACATAATAATAAAAATAATAACATTTTATTTATTAAGCACCTTATCAACAACCAAGGCGCCTCACATGGATATATATATATATATATACAGTATATATGTATATATATATATATATATATATATATATATAGGCTGGCAGTATAGCCTAAAGGTTAGAGTAATGAGCTGTGAATGAGCTTGGTACATCCAGCAGACAGACATGGGTTTGATTCCCACAACCTCCAGTTGCATATCATGTGACTCTGAACAAGTCATTTAACATCCCCAGTGCTCCCACGTCACCGCTGAAAACAGGCACCTGTGCCTAGTGGGTCTTACCCGGTTACCAAAGAATAAATAAATAAAATTTAAAAATATATATAACAGGGCCACATCCCTAGGGCCAGTATTGTGATATTTCCTAGATTATGTGAATTTCAGAATATTTTGTGCTTTGTTACTAAAGGCATGTGAAAGAAAATAGTCCATTTTTATGCATAGACCTCATGTGTCAATATTGCATTTTTTGCCCCACATCATAATCCTTCACTTGTAACATAAGAATTATTTCTATGGCAACAGGTTGCGATGTCTTAAGCAGAGGATTATGTCTTAATGAAACATAGAAGTTATCAGCAGAAAAGGACCTCTTGGCCTACCTAGTCTGCCTAAAATTTCCTACCTGCTGTACTACCACAGACCCTATTTGATCTCCGACCATACCTTCTCCCAGCCCTCTTACTATTGGCCCCTTGTGTCTATCCCATGCATGCTTCAATCCTGCCACCATTTTAGTATCCACCACCTCTGCCTGGAGACTGTTCCAGACATCCACCACCCTTTCTGTGAAGAAGTACTTCCTCGCATCCCCTCTGAGCCCCCCGCCCGAGCCTCATATCATGCCCACCTGTCTTTGAGCTTCTTTTCCTATGTAAAATAGTTTTTTGCTGTATCAGAGTCAGAGAGCAGGAGGCTCGGGGGAGCCAGCTACTAACGTGGCAAAGAGGGCAGGGTTGCAGCATCTAAAATCCCACAATGCTTACTACTATTTGTGCCTGCTCTACTGTTCATCCCTGGAGCTGATTCCCCTACACCAGTGACCCAGGAAGCTGGCCAAGTTAAGTGAGGCAGTGTGAGAGACTGCCTTCATTTTTTAAATCTACATGAACTTGAACTGTTTTTATTGTGTCAGAGTCAGTGAGCAGGGGGCTCAGGGGAGCCAGCTACTGATGCTGCAAAGAGGGTACAGCTGCAGCATTTAAAATCCTGTGCTGCTCACTACTGTTTGTGCCTGCTCTACTGTTCATCCCTGGAGTAGATTCCCCTGCACCAGTGACCTAGGAAGATGGCTGAGTTCTGTGAAGCAGTGTAAGAGACTGCCTTTATTTTTTACATCCACACAAACTTGAACTTTTTTTTGTAGTGTCAGAGTCAGTGAGCAGGGGGCTCGGGGGAGCCAGCTACTGATGTTGCAAAGAGGGTGGGGCTGCAGCATTTAAAATCCCATGCTGCTCACTAGTGCGAACGCAGCATGAGCGGTAGTGAGTGGCGCACCACTTTATTAAAAAATTGACTCAGAAACTGGTTGTGTGGACAAGCCTTATCCCTGATGTAGCCCAACCAAACAAGGTTTTATGCATTTTTTAGTATGGAGTGCTCAGTTTATTGACCTATGTGGGGGCATTAGAAAATAGTAGGTACACTGTGAGGGTAACTTTTTTGTCTGGAATTTAGAGGCCACTGAGACACTGATTCCATACATTTTTATATTGGGTAGTACCAACGTTTTCACGATTTTGGTACTATTATCAGTTAGATATATATTTTATTTTTAGTTAATTTTTAACTTATTAAAAAGAGGCATCTAAACCTACCATGTGGGGTTTTTATAAGTATAACTTTTTGAAACCAAGTAGAGGCCCAAGATGAAGTTAGCTATGTTAATGTATTCCTTGCTACTCATTGGTTTAATAGGGAAAAACACAAAACTTAGACTATCGTACAAGGCCACCTCAATTGCAGGAAGGTGAAAAGAACAAGGAGGGGGAAAAACATAACATTCTACTTCTAGCCAAATGGTACTATATGGGATAGCATTTGACTACCAGTGGACAGTTACGTACAAAGAGAAGGAACTTATTCACCTTTGGGTGGGATCAGTATAAACGTGAATTCTATTTTACACATCTTGCCTATTTTAGCCATGTCTCAATATTCAGGTTAATGTTTGTCACTCCTGTTGGTTAGTGGAGACATCGAATTGAACCATGGGCCAAAATATCTGGGGTACCCTCCTCTGGACTGCCTCCATCCTATCTATGTCCTTGCGGAGATGGGGTCTCCAGAACTGCATGCAGTACTCCCGACGGGGTCTCACCAACTGTCTGTACAGAGGGATAACAACTTTTTGTTTTCTACTGTTGATGCCTCTCCCTATACATCCCAGTATACTCCCAGCCATCCTTACTGCCTTCTCACATTGCTTGCTTACCTTTAGGTCATCTGATATGAATACCCCCAGGTCCCTTTCCATTTTTGTTGTTGTTAATACCTCCCCGGCCCCCCGCATTGTGTACTCTTCCCCTGGGTTTTTGTTTCCCAGGTGCATTACTTTGCACTTCTTTGCATTGAATCTAAGCTGCCATACTTTTGACCATTCCTCCAACCTTGCCAAGTCCCTTCTCATCCTTTCCACACCCTCCTTGTGTATCAACCCTGTTGCAAATCTTTGTGTCGTCTGCAAAGAGGCATACTTTTTCTTCCAGTCATTCTGCAATGTCACTTATAAAGATATTAAAAAGGACTGGACACAGTACTGAACCCTGCTGCACCCTGCTAGTAACCCCCCTTTCTTGAGAGTGGACTCTGTTTACTATTACCCTCTGTGTCCTGTTATCCAGCCAATTTTTTACCCAGGCTACCACCCTGGAATCCACTCCCAGGCTGGCTAATTTGTTTATCAATCTTTTTGTGTGGGACTGTGTCAAATGCCTTGCTTAAGTCTAGGTAGGCCATATCCACAGCCCCTCCCTGGTCTACTACTTTAGTCACCCAGTCAAAGAAATTTATTAGATTCATCTGACATGACCTTCTCACTGTGAATCCATGCTGCCTTGAGTCCTATACCCCGCTGACCTCTAGGTACTCAACAATTCTTTCTTTCAGAAGTGATTCCAGCATTTTCCCTACCACTGAGGTCAAGCAAACAAGTCTGTAGTTTCCTGCTTCTGCTTTCCTCCCACTCTTGTGAAAGGGAATCACATCTGCCTTTCTCCAGTCCTTAGGTACCACACCATCCTCCCATGATTTGTTAAAAAGGGTAGGCAGTTGTGTCACTAGTTCTACCCTTAGTTCTTTTAAAATTCTGGGGTGAATCCCGTCAGGCCTCATTGCTTTGTCAACCTTCAGTTTTAAGAGTTCTTTCAGAACCCTTTCTTCTGTGAAAGGACTTGTATCAACTCCCCTATCCAGACTGCTTCTATTGATTGGATTAGGTACATCCCCCTCATCTTCTTTTGTGAATACTGAGCAGAAGTATTCATTCAGTATCCCTGTTTTTCACTGTCCCTCTCTGCCCACCCACCCTCCCTTTATTAAGCCTCACTATCCTCCCTTGGTCTTTCTTCACTCCACAATGTACCTATAAAATGTTTTATCCCCCTTCTTAACCTAGTTGGCTATCTTTTCCTCGGTTTGGGCCTTTGCTATTCTGACTGCCTTCCCCGTTTTCTTCTGCTTTAACTTGTACAGTTCTCTGTCCTGTTCCTTCTGTGTTTCCCTATACTTCCTGAATGCTGTCTTTTTCTCCCTAACCTTCCCTGCTACCTCTTTTGAGAACCATAGTGTTTTTTTTCTTTTGTTTTGATTTGTTTATTTGCATCACACAAAGGCTTGTTGCCTCTGTGATGGCAGTTTTGAGGTTTCTCCATTGTTCCTCCACCCCTCCTTCTTGCCTGTGCTTTTCTGAGGCACTCTCCCATTTTGACAAAGTCAGCCCTCCTAAAGTCCAGTACCCTCACTATTGTATGGCTTGACTCTGCGCTATGTTTATCATGAACCACACTGTTTGGTGGTCACTTGTTCCCAGATGGTTACCCACTTCTAGATCTGAGATCCTCTCTCTGTCCCCATTTGAGAGTACCAGGTCTAAGATTGCTCCTTCCTGAGTGGGTTCCAACACTAGCTGTCTGAGGCATGCCCCCAGTAGGGCATTGAGAATGACCCTGCTCTTGGATGTGACTGCAGCAAAGGTGCTCCACTTAACATCTGGCATATTCAGGTCCCCCATCAACAATATCTCCCCTTTTTCTGCCATCCTAAGGATGCCTTCTATCATTTCCTTGTCCATTTTCTCCCTCTGAGATGGGGGTCTGTATACAACCCCCATGCAGATTGTGGTGCCATTTCAGGTCTCCAGGATGACCCACAGTGCCTCCACTCCCCCCTGTTTACCCTTTAGTTCCATTGCTTTGATCCCTTCCCTTACATAGAGAGCTATTTCTCCTCCTCTTCTATCCTCTCTGTCCCTCCTGAGAATGTGTACCTTGGCATGTTGACATCCCAGTCATGGTTCTCTGTTTACCATGTTTCTGTGACTGCCACAATATCCAGGCGCTCCTCTTCCATCAAGGCCACCAGTTCAGGGAGTTTATTACCTAGACTACAGACATTGGCACTCATTACCCTACATTTTTTGATGGCCTTACCCCTTTCTGCCCCATCCCTTTCCTTACTGCCTTTGCCTTTTTCCCCATTTACCTCTGTCCTTCTCCCTGTTGACTTTTCTGTCTTGGTATTTACCTCGCTAACTACCCTGATTTTTTGGGGGAAGGATAGGATTTACCTGCTTCTTTTCAGTGCCTCCCACCTTGGCTAGTTTAAGTGCTTGTCAATGAAGCATTTAAACCTATCACCTAGGATCCTTGTTCCCCTCCTGGACAGATGCAGACCCCATCATGCCAGTATAGGCCTGCATTCCTCCAGGTGGACCCCCAGTCCACAGTGAAGCCAAAACCCTGAGATCTGCACCAGTTTGTCAACCATTGATTGAATCCCATGGTGCAGAGTACCCTAGCCTCACCCATGCCATAGACATGATGAACCTCTGAGATGGTTACCATGCATGCTACTTGTCTAAGGCCCCTCCCCAACTCCACAAACTCTTTCTGCACTGCTCTGATCCCTTTCCCAGCCAGGTCATGTGTTCCTAGGTGGAGAATGACATCCAGCTCCCTCCTCCATGCAGCTGTTCCTGTGATCCTGAGGATTCACTACCTGTCCCTCCAAGCCATGGTGCCAGGCAGGCACCTAACCCCCCCCCCAGTTCTACCCTCCTAACAATGGAGTCCCCAACCAGGAGTTGTTTCCTTCCCCTGTGGGGCCCCATGCCACCCTCCTGTGGGTCTCCTTTGTGGAGGTTCCCAGCATCCTCCTTGGTCTCCACTGCGGATGCTTCCATAGAGGAACCACACTCTGCCAGAATGGCGTACGAATTGTGGTGAGGTACAACTGGAAGGAATCGCCTCTGTTCCACCAACCTAACCCTCCCTGAGCTCACTGTGGTCCAACCACTCCTCTTTCTTGACAACCTCTGAGGCAGCAGCAGTGGCCCTAGTGGTCCCTGGGTGGGAGAGGAGGTCCCCCGAATCCTGGCCAACTCAGCCTAGAGATGAGCAACCTCCTCCCTCAGCCCAGAGAGGTGCCTGCAAATGGGAAAACACTGCATCCTCCAGAACGTCTCCCGGAATACTGCCACTCCACAGCCACTGCACTGCACCACTCCCATCATGTCATTATTTGTGACCCCTCAACTGTTGTTTTCTATGCTTACTCTTTCCCCTCTCTGTTTATTTTTTTTTATTTTTATTTTTTCTCCCTACTTTCCCACTGCCTCCATGCCCTTAAAGCTCCTGCTCTTCCTGTTCTGGAACAAGAAGTTACTGTATGAATCAGTAGTCTCCTCCTTACTTGCTTAGAGTCAGTCCTCCATCAGCTAGGGGGTGATGAAAAGCTATTCTTTTCCTTCTAGGATGGTGAGTCTTTTGTGCCTCTGCGATTACTCCCTTCCTGCTCCCAAACAGAAAGTTCCTGTTGTTAGTCAAATCCTGTGCCTTTGAAAGTGGAACTGGCTAAGGGTGGAGGGGAGGGAGGGAGGACTATATAGTCCCAGTAGAGTAGTAAAGTTCTAACAGCTCCTCCTTCCTCTTGCTGTTCTCTGCCAAAAGCTGTCTAGGGCAGTTTTAAATCCAAACACATGGCTTCCTTCTGCCTAAGCCACTCACACTAATTCACAGTACCCTTCTTCACCTAGCTAACTGCACAGATAAGTTTCCTTCACCCAACTCAGACAAACACACTAACTCTTGTTCTTTTTTGTTTGTTTGTTTGTTTGTTTTTACCCTAAACTGAAGGTCCCAGTAGTAGAGTGGCAGTCATATGCTTCATCTACGTTTGGTTGCTTGTCTACACCTGGGGCCTGACATTCAAAAGTTTGCCCCAGTGGGCAAAGTGATTGCACACCATTTGTACAGAGATTGCACCCAAGCGCAATATTCAAAGGGAGAAAGTGTGCACACTAAAATGGATAGTGCAAGTGCTAAAAGAAAACGTATGCAGTGAGTATGGAGGTGGGGACATAAATAAAGGCACAGCACTATATTCAGAGCATTTGCACTGCACAACAGGGCTAATGCAGGCCACTTTGTGCAGGGCAAATACCTCTGAGAAAAAGTCCAACTTACTCCAGGCAACCCTAGTGGCTGGCAGAGCCACTGCAGCCAACAACCAAGTTGGCGGTTTGGGGAAGCACACCTGCTCTCTGGTGTCTTGTGGCACACTCCGCCCTATCCACATTAAAATAATGCAGTCACTGGTATCCAGTTGTCCTCTCCATCCTCCAGTCACTGTCTCCATTAGATGAGGGCTGAGCCGGTCACCGTATGAGCTCTCCGTGGCACAGCTGATTATGGTAAGGGGGTGGCAGGGTGATGTACCCAGTGTGGGCTGTGTGGGGGGGCCACTAGACAACAAGGACTTCTTTTATGAAACTGCAGCAAGTGATCAGAGGGTGGGGTGTGCCACTAGACACCAAGAATGATCTGGAAACCTATGGGAAGGGGGATCAGAGGATGGGGAACCACTGGACACCAAGCAATATTTTACTTTACCGGAGCTGGCAATTGGAGGGTGAGGGGATAACTGGACACCAGGGACTGTATTATTTTTAAGGGGGACAGTGATTGTAGGAAGGGGGGACTACTGGACAGCAGGGAATATTTTACTTTTTCCAGGGCCAGCAATCAGAAGGTGAGAGGACCACTGGACACCAGCACTGCATTATTTTTAATGGGGACAGTTATCAGAGGATGGGGCAACACTGGACACCAAGGAATATTTTACTTTTACCAGGACCAGAAATCAGGGGGTAGGAGGGAACCACAGGGCACTAGAGATAGCCTTTTTAATGGGGATGGAAATCAGAGGACAGAGGAACCACTGAACACCAGGGAATATTTTACTTTTACTGGGGCTGATGATGGGAGGGTGGGGGGAACCACTGCACACCAGAGACTGCATTATTTTCAATGGAGATGATGATAGGAGGACAGAAGGGCCACTGAACAACAGGGAATATTTTACTTTTACTGGGGCCAGTGATCAGAGGGTGGGGGAGCCACTGGACATCTAGGAATGTTTACATTGTTACAGGGACAGGTGATCAGGGTGGGTGGGCCAGTCACAAGAGGGACACTAACTTGCCACCACTTTCCATGCAGATGAGCCCATAATGGGGATGCATATGGCCCCTCAGTGCCTTGCATGCCCAATGGGCTCATTTGCTTGGTGCCAGCTGAACATCACACAAGGGGCTCCCAGTGCTATTGGGTCTGGAGGTGCTTTTCCCTGCACTTTCCAGATCCATATGGGGCAGCATGACTCGACTTGGCACTGCACCGATATGCTGCTATATTCAGTTGGACAGCACTGGTGCACTATCCAGCTGAATATAGCATCCTCAGAGTCATGGGTAAGAGCAAGAGCAGTGCAATTCTTTGTGTTTCACTTTCCCCATTTTCCAGTATCAGGCCATGATGTCATAATTTTCTGTTAATGACATCACAATCATTTCCAAAGCAACAGACTGTGATCTCACAATCAGAGGACTGTGATGTCATGTGTAGACAAGTAGAAAGAACAGATAAAGTCCAAAGAACAGTTATCATGTTTTCATGTTAATGTGCATAGTTATAGAAAAAAGAAGAAAATACAATATATAACATACAGCACTGTATTAGCTGAAATGCGTAAGAAAGTTTTCTCTTAGGCATCGGGGGCAAGTTAATGGTTTTAAAACATTTTATGTTATCAAAAACTTGCTCTTTAAGCACAGAGATATTGAGTAACTTGCAAAACATCACATGCGGAGTGTGTGACGGTTCTGCATTTCAAACCTGGGTCTCTAGGTTCACAGGTCTATGATGTCACCAAAGGCCTGCTCTTCCTCCTTTTGGGCTAGGGGGTTAAAAGTCCCTAAAACAAGATCTTGTTTCAGTCAAATTACCTTTTTGTATATGGCAGCTTCTTCTTGGACTCTATCACCTACAATACTCAGCTATGTCGGTTACCTACTGTACATACGCTCGATTAAAGCACCAGTCATGAAATGGATTTCTTTTGATTGCGATTGTACTAGAACTAGACTGTGATTTTACTGTGTTTAGATGTGTTTATTTTATTTGTATTTTTGTACTATTGTAAATTGTTCTGTCCAGGATGATCCTGAAAATGAGTATATGAGTTGTCCTATCCTGTTAAAACAAAAATATATTAATTCATTCATTCAGTATAGAAATGCCCATACCCAGTCCCCTAACACACACCTCAATTTTTTTCTCAATTAAATTGTATTAAAATACATTAACCATAGCTACAATATATCAAAGTGATACAAACACAAAACATGTCAAACAAATATAAACTTTCACCTGGCTAACATTTTAATAAGTATATCAGAGTCAAACATTAACAAAAAAAAGATCAAACATACAATGTAAGAATTAGCATTAACTAGCTAACAGCTTTTGTACCTATATCATACTGGTAAATAATTCCTTTATGTACTTTACAGTGAGGAGCATGCAGAAGTAGGGATATTTGAAAAATAGATGGGAGAAAAGATTCACACAAGTTCTGAAATATGGTAGTTGTAGAAAGCAGGAAGAGGTAGATAGTCATGGTTCCTCGGGGGTAGGAAGTTCCAGATTTCCATTATGTCTGTTGCTTAGACATATTTTATACAAATTGTTGCTGAAGAGAAACTGGGAGGATTTTGACTTGAATGTGCAGGAAATATGGGCTGACCCTGAATTCTACTTGAATTGATGGCAGCTTAGGAATTCTGGGATCCTTCAGGTTCTCTGTCCCTGTTTAGGAGGAATTTGTAAATGGATCCCCCATATGGTTTCAATTATTTACACACCTCCATGAAAGGGCAAAGGTAAATTTGTGTCCTTGCATGTGTGTCTTATCAAAAGTACCTTTATTGCTCAACTTATTTGGAGGACACTCTAAATCCATGCACCTTCTATTGGAGGAGTGGAGGTTCCAATTTAACAAAAATAACATTTTTAAGATGTTCCAAAGATTTTAATTTCAATGGCATCTTATGGCTCTGAAGCCATCAATTCATCAGTACAGGACACCCATTATGTTTTTAGCTTTTTGTAATGCATTATGTTACCTGAAAGTATATATCCCATTGAAGCGGTGGTCTCTTTAGAAAGGATGATCTGGATACAACACAAACGCCCCCACTCCATCCCTTTCCTCAGCTGCTGACACCCACCTGGAACAGCATATCTCAGATTCTTGTGTCCTCCTTCTAATGGAAAATCAACAAAGGCAGCACCTAAAGGTTTTCCGTAAAAATATTCTACAGTTGTAAGAAACATCCAAAGTTAAAAATGGGCTCCTGGGGCAAAAATCCCACAGAACTGAGCAGAATTTCCAGCTACAGTTTCTCCATAGCTTCATGAAGACAGTATGTTTTTTTTTATTTCATTTGGTTAACTTCTTTATGATTGATCCACCCAGTATAGTCCAGCTGAGTTGCAACACTCCAATTCAATCCGCTCACTCTGTTTACTCCCTCAAAGCCAAGTCCATCAATCTTTTCTAACCCCTAGATGCTCTTAAGCCATTGGCCAAGCTGGGTCTTCTTATATTCTTCTTAACTTCTGGAATAATCTTCCTGTTGTAATATACCCAGCCACCCGATGTGATGTACTCAGACCACTGCAGCATGACCTGGTTAGCCCATGAGATGCATTTATGCCTATCATTGTATTAACTGTGTTATGCTGTCTGTGCATCCTGCTCTTAAAATCTATTCTCAGGTATTGCTTTGCTTACAATTGTCTCCTGAGTTACCTTTTAAATATCAGTGCCCTCTTGTTTTCATCATTGGCTGTAGATCTTCCAGTCTTTGTAGTCCAATCAAGCTAAACTAACACAGTGGGCTTGATTCAGAAAACTCTGGGAATGGCACAAGCGGCTTGTGCCAAACTCTTTGACACAAATTGTGGCTTGCACCAAACTTTGCATCAAATGTGTTTCAGATAAGCCACTTGCATCAAAACTAGTGCAGTCTGCGTCAAAATGGCCTGCACCATGCCTGCATCCAAAACCTGGGTGGGCCATGTCACTACGGGACTTGCATCACAGAAAATGATGCAACATCCCTTTTTCTGGGATTCACAAAGGTGGAAGCCCTGACACTGCACCAATGATAGCAGGCATCTGTTAGACCAGGGTGGAACTGGTCTAACTGACAGTGGCACACAGAACAGAGAGGATCCAGCTGCAGACAGGGAGGGTGAAACAGCCCTGCAGGACAGTATGAGGGCTGCACATGCCACTGCAATGATCATTTAAAATGTCAAAGGGCTTTTGCCAGGTCTTGCATGGTTTTTACCGCAGCTTGCATCAGTTCTCGTCCACCACATCATCTTTTTGATGCAGCTTGCATCACTTCCTGCTCTGTGCCTCCCTCCTCAGTTTCACCTACCTTGGGGCATTCTGGCACCCTCCATCATTGTGGTGTCTCAGTGTGGGCATTCTCATCCTTCTTGCATAGCCTTTGTGGCTCACCTGGAGGCATTCGTGCCCCATGCTGTTGCACCTCGGCTTGCGGCATTCTTCCCATATGTATCATATTTTTGACGCAGTGAACATCTTGCGTCGGTTTGGTAGACTTTGCCACAGAGACTGCTCTTCTTTCTAAATACAGTGCACAGTATGTGGCACACTGGAATTTGATACAAGGTGGTCTTTGACACACCTTGTGCTGATCTGAGGGCTCCTTCTGAATTAATCCCAGTGGGTTTATTGTGCTTTTCGTGTACCTCCCTTACTGCATAACCCCCAGGATCAGGGGTTTACTAGCCCGAGTACTAGTGCAGATTGCCACTGGGTAGTGCAGGATCTCTGTCACGTGCCCAGCTGGGCTAGTGCAGTTTCTCTGGTGGAAAGCTGCAGTTTCATTCTCTGCCTGTTGTGCTGTGTGGCACTCCTGTGGTTGCAAAGAAAAAAAACACCAGCATGAAGCGCAGTTAGAGTAATGAGACCACAAAGAAGTAAGGGTAAAAAAAATGGGATTGGACAACTGACAGAGACCACAAAGGAGCCCCCCCCCCAGTCAAACTGAACAACACCCAGCAGCAGTATTCAGGATACAGCACGGATGGAAAAGTGAGACTTCAAACTATACATAATTAAAGACAAACAGCTCAGTATTTAAGTCAAGACTAGGGGTAGGGCAGCATGTGCACCAAAACGGGTCAGAAGTAAATCAAGACAGACTGCTGAAGCTGAAATTAAGTTAGCTTAGCTAGTAATGCACTCCGACCTCATCTCCGCTGTTCCGTTTGTTTTAGCCTCATCTCTGTCACCCTGTGCTGTGCTGTGGTCACCATCTCAGAAGCTGCAAAGCAGCAGTGGCAGCAGATAATATGCTTGAGTGAGAAAATGGGCTCCTCCAAAGGAAAAACATGACTGGAGCACACCCCCAAACTGAACAGTCAATACCCCACAGCATTCAGGAGTCAGGACACGGCACAGTCAGAACAGTAAGATGCCTTGTCTGACCCTATCACCCTGTAGTCACCATCATTCTGAGAAGCTGCTTCCAAAAGTCAGAAGAAGCAGCTGCAACAAATATGCATCAGTGAGAAAATGGGCTCTTCTGTCCTAACTGTAACAGCTGGTCTCTATCTCCACAGGCATTAATGGTACAAAGACAGATCCCCCGAGTCCCCCCCCAAAATGTAAAACAACATCGTTAGATTCACCAGCATTCACACCAGGGTGCAGTCAGAACAGTGAGAGACCACAGTGCTAATCAAACAGGAGACTAACAGGCTACAGCCCAGGAACACAGGGAGGTTAAACCAGCATTCTAACCATCTCTGTTCTTTTCAGCCTTGTCCCTGTGGTCTGTCTGAGCTGAGAGTGACTGTAATAGTGATACAAGTGTGCTTGAGAGTGAGCCACACTCCCTGACACCACACAATCCAGCAACATTTAAGGATTGTTTGACTTTTATAGTAAGAACTTTAAGGCAATAACATTAAGACACTGAATTCACTGAGTGTTATATGTATATGAAGTATTTTATTTCACAAAGTTCATTTGTAATTTAGGTTTCAAATAAATTCAGACACATGCTTGATACATTTTGATTTTATTTGCCTTTTGTATAACAGATCACTGTGAATCATATTGACTATGGGCTAGTGCAAACTTCTGCGGGCTAGTGCAATCTCTGGTTCACTAGCCCGGTGGGCTAGTGCAAAAAAAGTTAAGGTAGAACCCTGCCCAGGATGCATCTGGAAACCACTTGATTTGTTATCTTAGTTTGCCCTCCTGGTGGAACATACAGTATTTAAAGCAGTCTGATTTTGTAGTCAGCAAAAAATTTCCTCATATACACTATTCAATAAGAATGCATTTCTGACATCTTTGTATATATCAGTGTATTTTTAATTCTCTCCTATATATATTTTTTTTTTATCACAACATTATTTGTCACCACCACTGCAGACCTGGCAGGGCTATGATCTCCCCTCCCCTCCCTCCCCTCAGAGTGGTATGTCCTCAGGCCCAATAGGCCCATCATTGGCCCTGCGGGCTCGGTATTTTTACCTCCATTTTCTCCCCGTACCCATACCTACTTGTGCAATGGTGCAGCAGCAGTCTCCATCTCCATGGAGGCAGCCAAGCACTCTGGGTGCGGGCTGAACCCCTCTTGTTGTGCTGACGCACGCAGCACAAACCCTCCACCTCGAGGAAGGAGAGCAGTCCTCCAGACTCTCAATCCTTGCCTCCCCATCTGACCCCCAAATGACCCGATTCCATTTCCAAATCCAGATCACCAGCATGGTGTGAGGTGTGATGTCCAGCGCCTCAAAACCCTCAGTGCCAATGGGCCGGCTGGCAGATGTTTTTAAAACAGCTGTTATTACTGATTTTTTTAATTGCGATAACTTAGTCATTAAAGATGGCTGCCATTCAGCATTTTTAAAAATCTCTTCCAAGTAGGTTATCTTGTGAATGTGCATACTGTATAGTACTAAATTCATCCTGAGGGTGTATTGGATGTATTGGGAGGGTGCTGCCACATGTTTCTGATGATAAACAGCATAGCACCACACCAAGTTATTTAATTTATCTATGGATAATGTAGCAAAGGAGCTGAAACTTTAAAAAACGTCAAACTGCATTATCACAGTTCAGGAATGAGAGAACATTTAAAAAAAAAGTGCATATTTATCTTTTTGACAGAAATAACTACATGGTGACCAACAAATACTGCTACTTGTAAGAAAGAAATAAAAACATTTCCACGTGTCCCTACTTCTACTTACAAAATAGGCTTCAGCTTTCCCAAGCTCTGATTAGTTAAGCCTCTTGGGAAGGTGCGCATCTATCAAACAATGGAACCCAGGTAAAAAATGGTGGCAGCTCAGCCTGCCTCATTACTGAAATCATGGTGTCAGTTAGAATTTTGAAAGTCGATCTACTGCCATTTTCTCTCTTGCTTAGCGAGAGGAAAGACCGAGTCAGCCCCATGACACATACACAGACATGCACACACAACTAACTCAGAGATGCAGCCCCCTTGCACAATGGTTGTTTTTTAAATTTAGTACCATTGTATCTTATTTTGGGTATGCCCTTGACTGCTCACTCATCTCAAAAGCTGCCTGCTCCATTGTCGCTGTCCTCCAGCCATTTTTCAATTTTTAAGTAACAATGCTATTTCAGCATTAGTGGAACCAGCTTTCCTGGCTCAGCCAGGCACATTCCCACTCATCCCCCCTTCCCATCACTGCCCACTGCTCCAAAAACTCCACTGCATTTAAACAGTTGTTTAAAAAAAAAGAACAGGGGGATACCAGTACAGTTGATCTCTTCCGTTCAATTGTGTTCCCGATGTCTTACAGGCACACACAATGCACACTGTCGATCAACCATGCAAAACCTCTCTCCTGATTGACCATGTTTAAACAACAGCAAGAATAACAAAAAAAAAAATGCTGCTAGTCCGCGGAAGTGAAAAAAACAGACTGCTCGCAGACACTGAAGGTAGACACTGCTGCTAGGTGGGAGGGCATGACATGCAACCCAAAAACTCAACACAAAATACAACAGCACCATCTAGTGATAAAGAGAGCATCAAAGGGACTACTTTACACAAAATTTATTTATTAATAAAAATTAAATATTTACCCTATTTTTAAAAGTTTAATAAACTATATTTTTCTAAAATATTACCTAAATCCCATTTTCTAAGCACAATAATACCCTCCAAGGTGGGCAGTATTGGGCTATACCAGACCTTCCGGTGGCTATAATGCACTCCGCCTGCAGCATTGGACCTCATTACACCCCTGGGCAGTCCAGTATAGCCCAATACTGCCCACTCTGTCGGGTATTATTGCTTGCTTAATAGTACAGCTGGGAGGACTAAAGTGAATGGAGGTCAAATGACTTGCTCAAGGCTTGCTGGAAGCCAGTTGGTGGAAAGGCAGTATATAGGTAACAGTGGGAGTTTTCATGTTGACTGCAAATCTGCAGGCTCAGCTGAATGCTACTGAGGTTTCCTCAGAGTGCATTACTATTGGCCGCATAGTAGATGAACACACCATAGTCAATCCTCGTGATGATGAGGCTGGATACTAGGAGTTTTTTTTTTACTTCATGGGTGAGGTTGTGCTTATTTCTGTAAAGTAGGCCAAAATGTTGGAGGATTTGTTTGATCAGGGAGTCAGTGTGAGATGTGAAGGATAGGGTCACATCAAGTTGAATGCCCAGGTACTTGAAGACCTGGGCCTGTTCATCATGGTCCCCAGTTGGTGTTGTGATGTGCAGCTCAGGGACACCCTTCAGTGTGAACAGGAGAGATTTGTTTTTTTTTTGGCTTAAATGACCAGCCTGCTAGATGTGAACCAGTCACAGACCTTGCTGAAGTCAAACTGTAGGTTGCACTTCAGTGTCTTCAGGTTGCGGTGTGAAGTGCAGATGACTGTGTCATCAGCATACAGTAATGCTGTAGAGTGAACACAGACTTCTGGGACCTTGTTGACAAACAGACTGAATAGCAGGGGGCTGATGATTGAGCACTGTGGGACTCCAGTGGTTAGAGGTTGCAAGCTGGAGAACATCTCTCCACATCTCTCCACATTTAGCCTTCTGTAATCTGTGGGCTAAGTAGTCAAAGAACCACACTGTGGCCTCATCTGACAGGCCCAACTCCTGGAGCTTTTTGATCAGAAGGTCATGGCTAACTAAGTCGATGGTCTTGGAGTGATCAAAAAAGGCTGTGCCAACAGATTCACCTTTTTCTGGGGCGTTGTGGCGTTCTTCAGATAGTTCAGTTGGGGTGGTTGTCATGCTTTGCAGCTTTCTGAAGCCGTGTTGTTCAGCAGCAAGGAGGTTGTGATCCATGGCATTGGACACCAGTTGTTTGCTGTCAACCTTTTCTAAGGCCTTAGAGAGTAGCGAGGGGACAGAGATGGGCCTATAGTTAGAGACCGCTGCGCTGTCACCGGTTTTGAAGACTGGGACTACGTTGGCTTGTTTCCAGACATCAGAGAGGGAACCAAACTGGAGGGAAAAGATGAATATTTTTTGGATAGGTAGGGCCAGCTCCTCAATGGCCATTTTAAGTATCTTCATGTTCAAGGAGTCAGATCCAGTTTAAGAGTTCCAAAGCAGAACATAGCTGCACTGTGACAATAATGGTTAAGCTTGATAAGGATATAACTACATCAGTGCAGTTCTGAAAGTTTTTTTACTGGCAGATTGTACTGTATATCAGAAACACCCACTGAACTTACTAAAAGGACATTAAAGATAAAACTACAACTGAATATGAACCAGTATTTGAAACTCAGATTTTACAAACACTAATGGCATCCCTCACTAGCCCTCTGGGCTACCACCGCATCCATGGTCGACTCTGATGAGGAATCCCTGCACCAAGAAGGAGCCTGCTGCCACCTGCCCCTGAGACCCAGCTCACAGTCACCCCTCAGTAGCCCACTGGGCTACCACCACATCCGTGGTCACCTCCAATGAGGAATCCCTGCAACAAGAAGGAGCCTACTGCCATCCGCCCCCAAGACCCAGCTCGCAGGTACGACCAGGACTACAGCTCCGGGGACCCAAGGCTTTGTGTCTCTCGCTTCTGTACTGGGTTTTTGGGGCATTTTAAAATCCAGCACCTTTCTGGGATGGCTCCTCATTGGTCGCTTTGACTTAGGAGCTCCCCGGTTGGCTCTCTCATCTGCCCAGTATTTTCAGTTAATTTTTCTGCTGTCAGAACTCTGCTCATTTAACCTGAGTGTTCCTATTATGCCTGTAGCCCTAATTGTGCAGTTTCCTACTGTATTTGCTACTGTAAAATCAAATTTAAAGACACAGCCACTTTCTGTAAAATTGCAGTCTTTTCTCTGTGAGCTACAGCCACTTTTTCTAAATTCTACAATTTTGCAAAAGGCTTGCCTGGTTATGACACTGTCTTTGCCTCTCTGTCTAAATTAGCATAAAGGACTGAAATTGCTTTAGAGCTAGAGTTAAGGGATTAATGTTTTTTTTTTACATTATGTTGCATTGAAAATCTGTAACTGAGCAGCAATTTAATTGGCATTGTACCAAGGCTAGTGCCTGCCCCCGATTGCTGATTCGTTCATCTTTCCCTCACTCCCAGACCCTGCTGGTGCCTAGCCCTTGGTCGGAGACCTGCCCCCACTTTTAATCCTTTTGTGACTGCAGCTCCCTTTTGTGAAATTTATAAATTAGTCAACTCCCCACCGCTCCCGAAACCTATCTAACCACCTGTCTGTCCATCTCTCCCTCAGGCATCCTTCACTAGCCCTCTGGGCTACCACCGCATCTGTGGTTGCCTCTGATGAGGAATCCCTGCACCAAGAAGGAGCCTGCTGCCACCTGCCCCCGAGACCCAGCTCGCAGATACGACCAGGACTGCAGCTCCAGGGACCCAAGGCTCTGTGTCTCTCACTTTTGTGCTGGTTTTTCATCCCACCCACCCTCCCCTGCTCCCCTCTGTCTTTTAAATACACTTAAGCACTTCCTTCCATATCCTAATCCCTCCTGACTGGTTCCTGCCTAGCACTTGGTTTTGTAAGAATCAATCCCCCCCCCACATCTGGTCAATTTCCCATCCTTGCTAGGACACCTATTTCTTTGTACTTCTTTGTTTTTCCCTGTCAAGACACCTATTTCTTTGTTTTTCCCTGTCTCTGTATTGGTCAACTCCCACCCTTGCCAGGACACCCTTTCCTTGTCCTTGCACTGTCATGCTCTGTGGTTCCTATCTCTATTTTCCAACCTGTTAGTCTTCTCCCTGTCTCAGTCCAGTCCTCTCAGTCCTCTCTCTCCTCTCCTCTCTCCTCTCCTCTCCTCTCCTCTCTCTCCCTAACAATTACTGATTAAGGGGACTGGAAATATCTTGCCTGACCTGATCTGCCCTCCCTACACATTTTTTCCCCCTGCAAACTCTGTGCCTGACAAACTTCAACCTGCTGCAGCTCATTCTCTTCGCTGTCATATTGTCAGCTTGCCTCGCACTGACTGACTCCTGTGCTACTGTGCTCACCCAGGACCAAGAGCACCTTGTGTTCCTCTCTCCACCCACTCCTCCCTTCTATGCCCTACACCTCACTCTGCATGGGAACTATCCTCACTAGGATCTATCGCACTCTCCTTTCTCTCGAACCAGGAACACCGCTTGCTCAGACTCTACCTGGCCTCCCTCTTCTGCTCTCCCTCCGCTCCCTTCTCCCCTTATATACTCCTGCTATCCCTCCCCCTCTTAGCTGGGGATGTTGAAAGTAACACTGGGCCTCCAAACTCCCACATCACTTCCTCCTCCAGCATCTGGGCAAATGCCCCTGGTTTAAAGATTGCTCATATCAACATTTGCAGTCTTCCCTCCAAGTTCCCGGAACTGCAGGCGTGGGCCACATTTTACAAGCCCCACATCCTGGGACTTTCAGAAACATGGCTAAAGCCCCACCATGCTGCCTCTGCTTATCAATTACCTGGGTACTCTTCTCTATGACACGATAGGCCAGGCAAAAAAAGGGTGGTGGTGTTGCACTTTTCATAACGGAACCCCTCTCACCTAACATTGTCCTCTGCTCTGATCTCAAATCTCCAAGTGAATGGCTCCTCTTGGAACTAACCATAGGCAACAGTAAGAAAATGATCCTAGGCTGCTGCTACAACCCTTCCACTGTCGGAACAGAGGGTCTCAACAGCTTCCTCTCTGGCCTCGCCTCCCTATCCACTCAATGGGACTCCATTCTCCTCAGAGATTTCAACTTAAACTGGATAAGCACCCACCAGCCAGACTACATTACCTACCTAAAGCAACACAATCTGGTCCAGACTATCGCCCTCCCTACCAGACATAATCCACGCACAGCCTCCCAGACTCTTCTGAACTGGATAATTACAAACAGGGATGACTGTGTTCAGCATGCTGGTACCATGGCAGACTCCTTCAGTGACCACTCCCCGACATATCTCCTCTGGTCATCCAAGCTAAAAGGTCCCCCACCCAAGTACCTGTCTTTCAGGAACTTCAGGAATCCCAACATCCCATGCCTCCTTGAGGAGGCATGGGCCCAGGGACGTCTGCTCTCTCTTCTCTTACCAATGTGACTAAGGCAGTAACCCTGTTTACACAGACCCTTATGACCCTCCAGGATAGGCACTTTCCTGTCACTACAAGAAGGGTTAGAGGCAGCTGCTCTAGCTGGGACATGTAGGACCTCCTTACCCTAATGAAAGATAGAGATCATACTTGGTCCACCTACATGGCCTCCTTCTCCTCTGCTCTCTGTGATGCCTATAGGCACTAGAGAAATCTATGTAAACACCTGGCCAAGTCCCCCGCACAGAATCACTTCTGTCACCTCCAACAGGCTAACATTGGTGACCCTAGGATATTTTAGTCATCCATCGGCTCCCTCCTTAACCCCCACTCCAGCAAGGCACCCCTGCAACTAAACTCCCTAGATGGTTTCATTGCTGACCCACTGGAAGTGGCCGGGGCTTTCAATAACAAGTTCACAGACTTATCTATGTATCTCAGTAAACTTCCGAATAGCCAGCCAAATAGCTCAGCCCCGCTCTCTAACCCTTTGTCGACTACCGCCGGGCCTTCCACCCATCCTCACAACGCACCTTTCTATTTCAGAGTCCTATCAACTGCCGACACTGCTAAGCTCCTAAAAAGCCTCCCAAATCATGGGTCACCTGGGGCTGGTGTTCTCTTCCCAGTATTCCTCAGGCTCGTCTCACCAGCCATCATAAAGCCTCTCACTTGTATCTTTAACCTCACCCTCTCCTTCGCCTCTATGCTTGACCCCTGGAAGATTGCCAAGGTTATTCCCATCTTCAAAGCAGGTGATCCTTTATCCACAGACAATTATCATCCCATCTCCATCCTCCCCCACCTTAGTAAACTACTAGAGAAGGCCATCCACTCACCAGCTCACTGAGTACATGGGGAATCACAATCTCCTGCATAGCCAACAGCACTGTTTTGGCAAGAACCATTCCACCATGACCGCCCCAGTACTACTGACCAACCACATACTATTAAACATGGACCATGGTAACACCACCAGTGCAGTCTTCATTGACCTCTTAAAAGCCTTCAACATGGTCAATCATGTCCTCCTCCTCCTCCACAAACTATGATGTCACAGCTGCTCTCCAGAGGTTACAAACTGGTTCCTGAGCTACCTCTCTGGTTGCACCAAATTTATGTATATCAAACCCGCCAGGTACCTCACCTGGCCTGTCTTGACAGATGTGCCCCAGGGCTCCATCCTGGCCCCCCTTCTATTCTCTTTATTTATAAACTCCCTCCCCTCAGACAGCCTGAAATGCCAATCTCTTTTCTATTCTGATGACTTTGTACTTTACTACAGTGACAAATCCCCTGCCCTTATCTCCTCTGTTCTCACTCATAACTATGCTGTGGCCCACCACTGGTTTGCAGAAAACCTCCTCCTGATTAATGTGAAAAAACAAAATCCATGCTGTTCAGATCCAAGCCATTTCTAGCTAAATCCAAAACTCTCCTTGATCTCAATATCATCTCCGCAGATGGCCAAGCCCTGGAAGAAGTTGACACCTTTAAATACCTTGGTCTCATACTCGACCCCTCCATCTCTTTCTCAAACCACATCAACTCTCTGGTTCTAAGATTCCACCAAAAACTGGGTGCTGCCTACAGGTTTCAGCATTACCTCACCCTGGAAGCCTGACTGGCCATCGTCTAGGGTAATCTACTGCCAATCCTAGATTATTGCTCCCCCATATATGCTAGGACATCTGCAACCCTGATGTCCAAGCTCTTTTCTGCCTACAACAGCTCGTGTCATTTTGCCCTGCTAGCCCCATTTTCTACCCACCACTGTGTTCTCTACAATACACTAGGATGACTCCCACTGCAAGGCCACTTCACCCTCACCCTTGGCAGCTTGGTTGACTCTGCCATCTGGACTGACCAGGAGTCCCCCTTACTGCCATCTTCACGGTTTGCACAATTCATCATTGCCTCTGCTCTCACAGTATCCCTCCCCTCTGTATATTCCCAGGGTATCCACAAATATGGGTGATAGAGCCCTGTCAGTAGCTGCCCCAACATTATGGAATAAATTACCTGCCGAGCTCTGCTCCATTGACACCTACGGCCACTTCAAATCCTGCCTCAAAGAGCGGCTCATGACTACCTCCAGGTGCCACTGCTTCCCAGGATAGTCCACTACCGCTGCTCTTTGTTTTCCTACTAGTACAGGTATAAGCCTAGTGGATCTATGTATCATAAACCTTGTATCATTGTGGAACTCTGCCCTCAAGCTACCCTGTATTCTTGGGTACCTTTGTTACCTGTTTATTGTAAACTGTATATTATTTGTAATCATGTTTATTTGTCAAACTGTCTACAGTCTTATGCACTGATGTTGTAAATCTGTGCCACTGTATGGTGGCCCAGGTCATGCCTGTAAATGGTCCCTGGGATCAGCGCACTTACCCGGTTTCCAAAGTCATAAATAAAAAAATAATGGTGTGCCAGTTCTGCAGTTCTCCTTTAAAGCAATTTACTACAGGAATCTAGAATGGAATGCACTGTGGCAGGGAGAACCTAGTAAGATTATTTTAATGTGATGATTTTGTTATGTATAACTGTTAATTCTGAGAAAGTTACATGGGCCACAAAATCTCAACTTTTGATGTTTTGATGTTGATGGATGGTCAAAAAACAATAAAGCAAATTTTAAGGAGTTAAATGCACACACCTCTTGTTTCTCTAAACTCACTTATAGACACATCATTGATGTTATTTAGTGAGTGTCGTTGAGGCTTACAACACTGGACAATGAGTTCAAACAAAAGCAGAGTAACAAAGTGCACACTGAACTTTAATTGGTTTAGTTATATTTTTTCTTTACAAACATTAAACTTAACATTTCAAAAGCCTTTTTCCAAACTTTCTTCTGAAAGAACTTCTTCCTGCTAGCCAATAGTATAGTTCATCCACCAGTATGCAGCATTAAAGACCACCAAGTGTACTTCTTCCTGCTTGCCAATGGCATAGTTCATCCACCAATATAAAGCATTGAAGATCACCAAGTGTACTTAAAAAAATCAAGTGACAGGAGCCTTACCTGTCTGTAAAGTAGAAGGCATAATATTCCCAAATTTCCTTTGCAGCTTTTGAGAAAACTAATAAAAAATTGTATTTTAACTCTGTGAGCAAGCATTCTGATTCCTTTCACTTTCCAGTGTGACACCCTACCAAGCACTGAGATGTTTTGTTACATTTTTGTTTGAGCTCTCTGTAAAAGTGTGGGTTGATGAATTTAAACATAGTTGTTTCAGTATTTTAAAGGGTAATTTGTTTAAAATCAAAGCCACTGCCCAACTAACAAGAGCTTTACTTGTTCAGTGGTGGTTTTCAATTTAAACAAATTGCCCTTTTAAATATTGAAACATCAATGTAAAAAGACTACCCCAACCATTTACTTTGAAGGAGTGCCCTGTGGCCCTCTTCAAACTAAGAGATTGCAAAATGTCTGGGCACAGGGCAACCATAGCAAGAAGTTGAGGGGATTGGGCTACAGGCCCCAGGAAGCTAAATTGAGATTGTTTTCCTTCTGTAAAACCTACAGTACAAAAGAATAGGAATATTATGACTGCTAGCCCATAGTGTGAATGGGATCAGTTGGTAGGGCTACTAATAGGCTGGAGAATAGAGAGTGAGAAATTGGGGGTAGAAAAACAAAGACTATGTCCCCAAAGTATGAGGAGAGGAGATGACCAGCCAACCTGGAGCCTTTGTCAATTCAGCTTCCTCACACTTTAATCTTTCCTTCAGCCATGGCAAGGCATGTCCATATGTGAAATGTACACTGCATTATGAAAAAGGATATATTAGAATTTTTGTGAGCAATTAAACGTGACAGTCTGTTCACAGTAGGTCCAATTTTCATACAATTTGGGGCAATGACCTGAGTAACATGGGGTTTAAATTTTGAGAGAGTGCATGCATGTAAATGTTTGAGAAGTGAGTGTAATATTGGAAAGGTGAGTGGATCATTTCAAATGTGGGGTTTGTGAATGTAAGTTTGGGGAGTGTTTTAGAATGTGCATTTGTTTCTTTAATTCAACTTTAGACAAGTTAACTTCCAAATTGTCTGTCATATTGTTATTTAAGTTAGTTATGAGGCTAACAAGACCCAGCCTGTGTAATTATGGGTTGCTAATTACATGGCTTGCAATGCATTGTAGCCAGTCACATTAACTAAGCAATTTTACAAGCAGAAAGAAAACAATTCCAGGAGAGCAAGCTAGGCAAACAATATTGCAAATCACAGGGTTCTGTGCATACATAAAAGGTGAAACATGAACACACCACATTGCAATGTATGTTTTACTGAAGCAAAAAAAGAGTCACATGCCCTCTGCAGCTTTCATTCTCATTGCAACAGAACTGGCTTAGCAGATAGCTCTACAAAGGCAAAATGATCTACCAGAACAAGACCTTCCTTAATGCAAACTCTTCTCAGTCAACAACATAAAAATAAAGCTAAGCATGCTGCTCACAGTTACTGTACATCAACATGATAAGGGGTTTAGGTAGTACCTTTTATCACACTAGGTCTGTGCTTAGTGGTCAGGATAAAAGTAAACTGAGTATGGGGGTCCCCAATATAGGTTTCACTTACTTCCTTAAAATAAACATGAACAGTATGACATAATCTGGTCAAAATTGGACCTGTAGCAGTGGTCTGCAACCAATTTTTAAACCTGTTAGGCTTTGGGGCTGGGGTCTCTGTTACCCCATGATGGAACACAGCCTTGTGTGGGTTTTGGGAGTGGGGTACACAGCTGTAATAGCCGACCTCTGGCTGCACTGCATGTACCACCCCATCCAAACCAGACTACATTGTGGACAATCATTCCAGAATACCAAAGACATGTCATCCTGCCAATGTGAATCCTAACCTGGCCATGTCGGTTCCCTTGTGTAGCCAGTACAGATGTGTGCCTGGGGGAAATATGCACAGTGATAAGACATTTGTGGTTACTTCAGAAGCAAGTGCAGCAGCCGACATGGACAAAAGAGGGTCTATGCATCACATGCATGGGTGCACAGGCTGTAAGGATCAAGCCCTCGGTAGACAAAGGTACAAACCCAAGCAACGAATTGCTGCATGGCTTTCCTAGTTGCAGTCTACATAGCCTGTATGAAGGAGATGGCATCAGTCCTGAACAGTCATTAACCTTTTGCAAAAAAACGTTCTTCTCATAGAATGCAAATCAGGACTCTGAACAATAGCAAGCTATCTGACTTGCAAATCTCTCAGATCAGAAAACTAGTATCATGAGAGCAACTCATGCAAAGTAAGGCACATAGAAACCATATTGTTCGCTCTGGGGGATTTTTGCAGCAGAGGATGGATCACCAGAATGGCTATGGTGAAGAGATGTATTCTGTTCCGGTTACACTGCACTTCTAACCTTTCACTAGTGTATCCTTAGCATGACAAAAAGCTTTAGGGTCTCATAGAAGAAGACAAATGGAGAGAACACTCACTAAAAAGAGCTTTTTAATCACAGGAGAGGGAAAAGCATGGAAGATAAAAAAGAACTGTCAGCCCTAGACTCTAAGTGTGCCGCCACATTATTCATTGGCTGGGTCATTCAGCAGTGAAGCACCAGCAGCTGGTGTCTTTCCAGTTTTCAGCACAATGGAACGTTTTTCCCAGGGTGGCTGGCATTGTTCTACTTACAGCACCTTTCTTGCATACCTCTAAAGTTTGAAAAGAGGACTTTATGAATTTTTGCCAGTGGCGCCAGGAAGATTCATATTTGCACTGGTGAGATACAATCTTGTATCTTTTCAATCAGTAATGAGTGAATTCCATGTACTGTACATTCTGTGCCAGCAGCAGAACTGATATACATTCTCAAGATCAAGGTAATGTTTTGCCCATTTTATGTGACACAGTACAAGTGAGTATTTTAAGTCCTTTACTTATAATTGTTATTGTGCCATTAGTTTTCCTTTGCATCTCACTGAGAATTATAGTTGTACTGTACCTAGTTCCATGGGATTTCCGTGGTTTATCCATAAAATGGGTGAACGGGGGTCCTTTTGGTGAGGCAAACAAACACATCCAGGCACCACACTAAACAGAAGTTAGCAGTAATCTTACTAGGCTCATAAATGCCATAGAAAAATTAATTTATTAAATACATACAGTGTATTTTGAAAAATGAGATGGACAGTATAAATATGACAGTTTTACGCATAATGCTTTCTCAAGAGGATAGCTGAACAATGAAAAACCGGTCCATTTAAATAACATCAGCAATCAATGTAAATTGCATACCCCATGTAAAACTCGGGGATCTCCCATAGCAACCAGTTCCCCCACTGTAGTAATCAAGTGAACCCACAACCTAAACATGCATCATAATTTTTTTAAATACAAATACATTAAAACAGTTCTTAAAAACTGTGAGGCAGTACAGTGCAGTGGTCTAAAGCTCTGAGCTGCAAATTTGGTGACATCCAGCAGACCAGACCTGGGTTTGAATCCCACTTGCATTCTGTGTGACCCTGAGCAAATCACTTAACCTCCTTGTGCTCCCAGGTCACTCCTGTGAAAAAGCTTTCAGCTTAGTGTGCTATACCTGGTTAAACAACTAAATAAAAATGGAATGGAGCACTGACACATTTTTCTTCCACATCTTGGCTATCTGGAGACTTGAAACACTATTTTCCTTCCAGGTTTCAATATTTGAAGGCAATGTGACATCATCTTGTGCCCTCTTAAGAGCAGTAGATTTGAAATCTGCCATCCTGACTTGTCATAATCACTATGGTAACAGTAAATGTAAACAAGAGACAGTCCATGCATTAATTAATCCAATTCCAAATAACATGTAATACATCCATTTTTATGATTTTCAGTGCAATCCCTTGACTTCAGCTCCAGGCTAAACTTCTCATTTAGTCACCGTCTACTTGAAGCTCCTAACATAGATCCTGTAATTCTCTTCACAGACAACGTATTTAGATCCCTTCCCCTTGGACAATTACAACTTTTCCAAACTCATGAATTTGAAGAATGGCTTTCTCCGTAGACCATATGTGTAGCAAATGCATTTGTTTCATCCCTATTCCTAAAACTGCTTAGATGCTCAGACATGTACTGTTTGCATTTTCTCTGTGTTTTCCCTATATAATAAATCCCACAGTCACACTGAACCAAATAAAGTATTCCCTCTGTATCACAATTTATAAAGCTCCTTACTTTACAAATCTTGCCTGTTGCATTACTGGTGAAGCTACTTTGCTTTTTAAAACCTCTACAAAAAGTACACCTTTCATTAGGAGATTCTTGTAATCATCCTGGTCTGACTAGGTATTTTCCTCAGAGGTTGAAAACTCGAGACCACCGTATCTTTAATGGTATGGCCCCTTTTGTACACCATTTAGGGTTTCTGCCTCACAATAGGAACTAAAGATTCCTCTGCAGCTAGTACATGGCAACACCTAGTTATTAGCACACTAACTTGTTTCAAGTCCAAGGAATAGGCTGTAACAAAATTAATTGTCCCATCCTGGTTCAAATCCCCCCTTTGACAACCACAGTTCTGTACTGAGGCATTCCTAACTCTATATGCAGCAAGGTTTCTGCCCTGTCTGATGTTACTATCACTGTAACCCCTCATTTTAAAAGGAACATACAGTTCATTTGCTTGCTTCTGAAAATTGAGTCCCTACTACAAAAATACTTTAAGACTGACTTTTGGGGATATGCTTAACTGTATGTCATTGATGACAACCTGAATATTGTAAGAAAGAATTCCAATTTGTATTTTCATAAAGCATAGGTATATACACCCCCCAATCCTTTATATTTCTAATGTCCAAAAAATGTACTTCTTTCCTTCTTATCATGTGTTACGGTAAATTTTAAATTTGAACTTTCCAAATATGCAACAAATCAGTTATTCATTCACTGTTCCCTTCCTTACAATTAGAATGTCATCCAAAAATCTATGGTACAGAGCCAGAGGTCAGATTCACAAAAAAAGCACAAAGCACATCGCAAAGTTTTGAAATTCCCTTTGCATATGCCCAGGTGTCCAAAATTGCTATTCACAGTAAGATAGTGCACCATGCTATCCAGCTGTGAATAAGGCTAGTTCAAGGCAACAGTAACCCTAGTACTGCCAGTGCTACCCCACTTGTGCCACCCCAACATGCAGCTAGGAGTATGGCCCCACAATGAGTAGTGCAGGTGCACTATTCCCAATTCTCAAAGGCAGTCATGCAAATGAGCCCATTGGGAATGCAAGGTTCTAAGTGGCCATATGCCTGCCCATTATGGACCCATTAACATAGTTTGTGGTGAGTTTAGTGTGTCCCTCATCCCCTGCCTCAGAGACAGCCAGTGTCTGTAGGGTTACCAATCTCCCAGGTGTTAGCACCCCACCCCCCCACTATCACTGACCCCAATTAAAAAAAATGAAGATTCCCTGGTACTAGTGGTCCTCCTCTACCCCTACCCCTGATTGCCGGCCCAAGGAAAAAAAAGGATAGTCCTTGGTGGCAAGTAGGTCCCCCCCCCACTGATCACTGACCTGAGTGTAAAAGTGTAAGTATTCCCTGGTGGCTAGTGGTCTCTCTCCTGCCAATTGCTGGCATTAAAAAAAAAACAAGAATAGTCCCTGGTGGGTCATTCCACCCTGTGATCACTTATCACCATCCCAAGTGTAAGGCATTAAGTATTCCCTGGTGGCTAGTGGTCACTCCCCTGCTAATCACCATAGGAAAGTGTCATTTCCATATTCAGGGGATCAGGTGGGGGGAGGGACCACTAGCCACCTGGGATATGTTTCTATATAACTGAGCAAGGGATCAGATAGGGGGGAGAGACTGCTAACCAACAGGGAAGTTGTATGTATATACATATATACATAGTAAAACACTTCGCTAATGTATCAGTTTTGGTTAAAGTGACAAAAGCAGGGAAATGTGGAGTTAGGGTTTCCAACCCTAACAGCCCACCCGCACGGACCAAGAGGCATTGGGGAGTGGCACTGAGTTCTCAGCCCTAGCAACACCCGTTCCATTGAAAAGCTGGGTGGGTGCAGCATGGGAGAATGGGGTGAGCTTTGGGCTGACAACCCCAATGCTGCCCATGCCTCTTGGTCTGTATAAGGTGGGTGTGTGGTGTAACACCACATTTCCTGCTTTTGCTTCTTTAACCCTAAATGATGCATTACCAATGTTTTTTGCAATTAATCTCCTGACTTTTTGAGATAGTTTACTTGCTTCCTTATTTGCCTGTGGGATCACAGGTCCTTTCGGGCCCAATGCTCCCACCCTCTATAACTGTCCTGTCCTTCTTTGGCCATGGGAGCGCAGGGGCCCTTCAGGCCCTGCACTCCCACCCTCTGTAACTGTCCTTCTTTTGCTGTAGGAGTGCAAGGGCACTTTGGGCCCTGTGTTACCATTCTCTGTAATTGTTCTTCTTTGGCTGTGGGAGTGCAGGGGCCCCTTCTATGAATTTGGGGAGGGAGCACAGGGTCCATCAGACCATGCCCTCCCAAGTATGTTGAGGTGGGATCAGAGTTGCATCTTGTGGTGGGAGTGTAGCGTTCTTCATACCCTGTGCTCCCACATTTTTGAAGTGGCAACACAGGGTCCTTTGAACCATGTGCTCATTTTTTATAAAAAAGAAAGAAAGATTACTTTTTCGTGAAAATAGAATCCTTTTTTGAGAAAAAGGAATCATTTTGTCATGAAAATTGAATCCTTTTTCACAAACTTATGAAAAAGGAATTGGCTCACGAAAAAGGAATCTTTTTTGCAAGCTCATGAAAAAGGAATCTGCTTGCAAAAATAATTCTTTCTTCACGAGCTCACAAAAAAAAGAATTGCCTCATGAAAAAGGAATCCCTTTACGCAAGCTCGTAAAAAATGAATTTGAAGAATGGTTTTCTGCACAGACCATAATATGTGTAGCCATGCATAGGTACAATCTCATAACTTTTCAATCAGTAAAAGGCTAATTCTGTGTGCTGTACATTCTGTGGCACATAAACACAGAGGTGAGAAATAAGTAAGTGCCTCAGGTAGGACTTGAACCCATGCCACCCGGAATACCATTTGGATTACATAGAAACATAGAAACAGAGAATTTGATGGCAGATAAGGACCGCTTGGCCCACCCAGTCTGCCCATTTCCCTACCTGATGGATAAGCTGCAGATCCTAGTTAACCAGCAGCCTACTTCTTCCAACCCCCACTCCCTAGAATTGTCTTATGACTGTCCCATGCATGCTTGAATTCCACCACTGTTTTTGACTCCTGGCCTCCTCCAGAAGGCGTTCCAGCCATCCACAACCCTCTCTCAGAAAAATACTTCTTAAATTACCTCTGAGCCGCCCCCATCTTCAAATTGTGCCCTCTTGTTCTTGCACACCTCTTTTTTGAAAGACGCTGCCATCTTGGACTTTGTTGATTCCTTGAGGTACTTGAAAGTTTCTATCATCCCCCTCTCCTCCTTTCCCAGGCTATATATCGCTCCTAAGTCTCTCTTCATATGTCTTCTGGTGTAGACCCTGCACCATTTTAGTTGCCCTCCTCTGGACAGCTTCCATCCTGTCTATGTCTTTGCGGAGATTGTGTCTCCAGAACTGCACGCAGTACTCCAGATGAGGTCTGACCAGCTGTCTGTACAGAGGATAACTACTTCCTGTTTTTCTACTGGTGATGCTTCTCCCTACGCATCCCAGTATCCCCAACCCTCCTTGCTGCCCTCTCACATTGCTTGCCCACCTTTAGGTCATCTGATATGACTACCCCAGGTCCCTTTCCATTTTGTTGTTGTTAGTATCTCACCTCCCATTGTGTACTCTTCCCTGGGTTTTGTTTCCCAGGTGCATTACCTGCACTTCTTAGCATTGAATCTAAGCTGCCATACATTTGACCATTCCTCTAACCTTGCCAAGTCCCTTCTCATCCTTTCCACCCCACCTTGTGCATCAACTCTGTTGCAGATCTTTGTGTCATCTGCAAAGAGACATACTTTTCCTTCCAGTCCCTCTGCAATGTCACTTATAAAGACATTGAAGAGGACTGGTCCTATTACTGAATCCTGCGGTACCCCATTAGTAACCCCCCTTTCTTCAGAGTGGACTCCATTTACTATTACTCTCTGTGTCCTATTCTCCAGCCAATTATTTATCCAGGCTGTCATCTTGGGACCCACTCCCAGGCTGGCTAACTTGTATATTAATCTTTTGTGTGGGACTGTGTCAAATGCCTTGCTAAAGTCTAGGTAGGACATGTCCACAACCCCTCCCTGATCTACTACTTTGGTCACCCAGTCAAAGAAATCTATCAAATTTGTCTGGCATGACCTTCCCACTGTGGATCCATGTTGCCCTGGGTCCTGTGCCCCTCTAGCCTCTAGATACTCGACAATTCCATCATTTTCCCTACCACTGAGGTTAAACTAACAGGTCTGTAGTTTTCTGCTTCTGCCTTGCTCCCACTTTTGTGAAGGGGAATCACATCTGCCCTCCTCCAGTCCGCGGGTACCACCCCATCCTCCCATGATTTGTTGAAGAGGGTAGTCAGTGGTGTCACTAGTTCTACCCTTAGTTCTTTTAGAATTCTGGGATGAATCCCATCAGGCCCCATTGCTTTGTCCACCTTCAGTTTTAGAGTTCTTTCAGAACCCTTTCTTCTGTAAATGAGGCTGGTATCAACTTCTGTATCCAGAGTGTTTCTACTGTTTGTTTAGGTACCTCCCCTCTTCCTTTGTAAATACTGAGCAAAAATATTTGTTTAGTATCTGCCTTTTCACAGTCACCTCTGCCCACCCTCCCTCCCTTTATTAAGCCTCACTATCCTCCTTTGGTCTTCCTTCACTCCTGATGTACCTATAAAAGGTTTTATCCCCCTTCTTAACTGAGTTGGCTATCTTTTCCTCGGTTTGGGCCTTTGCTGTTCTGACTGCCTTCCCAGCTTCCTTTTGCTTTAACTGATACAGTTCTGTCCTGCTCCTTCTGTGATTCCTTGTACTTCCTGAATGCTTTCTTTTTCTCTTGAACCTTCACTGCCACTTCCTTTGAGAACCATAGTGGTTTCTTACATCGTTTCGTTTGTTTGTTGCTTCACACAAAGGCTTGTTACTCTGTGATGGCAGTTTCATTATTCCCATTGTTCTTCACCCCTCCTTCTGCCCATTGCTAATTGCATTCCTTAGGCACTCACACATTTGGCAAAGTCAGCCTTAGTAAAGTCCAGTACGCGCTGGCAAGTGACTCTATTGCTGTGTTTATTGTGAACCATACTGTTCGATGGTCACTAGTTCCAGATGGCTACCCACTTCTACATCTGTGATCCTCTCTTCATCTCCATTTGAGAGAACCAGGTCTAAGATTGTTCCTCTTGAGTGGGCTCCAATACTAGTTGTCTAAGGCATGCCCTGTAGGGCATCTAGAATAACCCCACTCTTGAAGTGGCTGCTGCAACTGCACTCCAGTTAACATCTGACATATTCAGATCACCCATCAGCAATATCTCCCCTTTTTCTGCCATTCTAAGTATTCTTTCTATCATTTCCTTGTCCATTTCCTCCCCCTGAGAGGGGGGGTCTGTATACAACCCCTGAGCGGATTGTGGTGCCATTGCCGGTCTCCAAATTTACCCACAGTACTTCTTCTCCTCCCTGTTTACCCTTTTGTTCTGTTGCTTTGATTCCTTCCCTTATGTAAAGAGCCACTCCACCTCCTCTTTTACCCTCCCTGTCCCTCCTATAGATAATGTATCCTGTTATGTTTACGTCCCGGTCATGGTTTTGTGTGTACCATGTTTCTGTGACTGCCACGATATCCAGATGTTTCTCCTCCATCAAGGCCACTAATTCAGGAAGCTTGTTACTCAGACTACAGGCATTGGTACTCATTGCTCTCCATTTCTTGATGGCTTTACCTTCTGTTGCAGCATCCCCCACTGACCTTTCTACCTCAGTCTTTTCTCATTTAGTACCCTGTTTTGTAGGGAGAGGCTGGGATTTTCCTGCTGCTTATCAGTGCCTCCCTTGACTAGTTTAAAAGCTTGCCAATGAAGCATTTAAACTGATTGCTCAAAAGACTTGTTCCCTTCCTGGACAGATGCAGACCATCCTGTCAGTATAGGCTGGTGTCCTCCAGGTGGAACCCCAGTCCCCAATGAAGCCAAACCCCTGTGCTCACTCATTTCTTCAACCATTCATTAAACTGCATGGTGCAAAGTACCCTCGCCTCCTCATGCCATTGACAGGCAGCACCTCAGAAGGATATTGTGTGTGCTACTTGTCTTAGGCCCTCCCAATTCTACAAAGTCCTTCTGCTGCTAATCTCATGATGAGCCAAGTCATTTGTCCCTAGGTGGACAATGACATCCAGCTCGAACTCCCGTGCAGCTGTTCGTCGATCCTGAGGATCGCTTCCTGTCCCTCAAAGCCATGGCACCAGGCAGGCACCTTACTTCAGTTTTCCTGCTCCCCAGTTCTATCCCCCTAATTGAGTCCCCACCAGGAGCTGCTTCCTTTCCTGTGGTGTCCTCTGCCCTCCTTCCTGTGGGCCTCCCTTGTGACAGTTGTCCTCAGCCTCCTTAGTCTCCTATGTGGAGTGCATCCATGGGGAGCTATGCTCCCAGAATGGTGTATGGATTGTGGAGTGGAACAACTGACTGGGTGTGCCTCTGTTTCACCATCCTCACCTCCTTGAGCCCACTGTGGTCCAACTGCTGTGCTTTCTTGCAACCTCTGAGGTAGTGGTGGTAGCTCTGGTGCTCCTGGATGGGGAGGTTCCCTTCCTCACGTCCAGTGTAGCCTGGGGGAAGGTTCCCTTACTACTGTCCAGTGTGGCCTGAAGACGGGCAACTTCCTCCCTCAGGGCAGAGAGTTGTCTGCAAATAGGGTAGCATCTCAGCCTCCAGAAAGACTCCCGGAAGACTGCTGCCCCACAGCCATTACATTGCACTACTCCCCACATTGATTGTGCTAACCAGCTGCACCACTGGAGACAACTGGATACCCATTTGATATGAGCACCAAGCCACCCCACCCTACCCCACCCCACCCCAAGTCTGTGCTGCCTCAGGACTGGTAATCATTGGATTCAAGATACTCCACTAGCCTTTCTTTTTAAAGTGTCTCTATTAACTTCCCCACCAGTGACAATAGACTGACTAGTCTGTAATTGCCAGATTCCTTCCTGCTGCCTTTTTTATGAAGCAGAACTACATCAGTCTTCTGGATCCACTCCTGATTTAAGTGAGTTGTTGAATAGGGCTTCCAGAGGTGCAGCCAGTACCACCCAGAGCTCCCTTAGTATCCTTGGGCATACCCCAGCTGGTGCCATAGCCTTATCCATTTTAAGGTTTTCAAGTCCTCTCAGGACTCTTGCCTCTGTGAATGGACTTGTGTCTACCTCCCTCATCCCAGTATTCCTGCTGCTTTTATGTGGCCCATCCCTTCTCCCTCTACTGTAAAGACTGAGCAAAAGTACCTGCGTTAGGATATCTGTTTTTTCGGATTCTCCTCTGCACAGTCTCCCCCTGCACTTCTTAACCTCACAGTTCATCCCCTTGTCTTACTCTTTTTGTTTAAGTATCTAACAAAGGTCTTCTCTCTTTAGTTACCCTTTTGGCTGTCCTTTCCTCCATTTTTGCCTTTCTGCCCCTCACCACCTTCCTGATCCCCTCTGCTTTTCCTGGTACACCTCCCTTTCTACTTCCCTCTCTACAGTATCTTCTTGTAGTTCCTGAATGCTATCCTTTTAGCCTTTACCTTCACAGCCACATCCCTCAAGAAGTTCGAGAACCATAGTTGCCTCTTTTTTTCTCCTGTTTTTGCTCACTTCTTTCACACAGAGGTTTGTTGCCTTCGCTATCCATCCTTTAATTTGGCCCACTGGTCCTCCACCCCCCCCAGGCAGCCCCCTCCCCATTTCTATTTGTATTTATTACTTTGTTGACTGGGTAAGCACACTGGGCCAAGGCCCATTTTCAGGAATGACCCAGAGTCACTACATGTGCAGCTGAGATGATGCAGTGTGTACAATAAATACATACAATGAACAACAACACACAATTCACAAATATCAGCCAAGTGTTACATCTGAAACAATTGCAAATAGTTTGTTGCTGCAGGTGGAGTTTTAGCTCAGTTTTATAATTTACATGATTGTTTGCTTCTAAGCAATGCTAAGGCATTGTATTCCACAGTTTGGGTGCCTGTGTGTATGGAGTGGCCCAGGGTGGCCGTCCTTCTGCCTCTTCACTGGCTGCGCCGCCTTGTTCCTATTGCTGCTGTGACCACATCCCCATCCTTGGTTTGCCCAGAGTTAAGACTACCTTTTCATAGGCAGTAATTTGCGCCATGCTGCATGTCACGCTAATGCATGTTGCACTGTACTATTGTTTTGAATATACCATTGTGCCTGTATGCATGTCTCTGCCCCTCACTTTGCACCATGCATACATTATCTTTTAGCATTGGTACTAACACATTGCGCTGGTGCTATGTGGCCTTTTGAATATAGCAATCCGGAGCAAATGTGGCAGAATCGTGGTGTAATCGGTTTGAGCCAGGCGCAACGTTTTGAATATCTGGCCCTTGGAGTCATATTTTCAGCTTTCCTGGAAATATGTCCCATGCCACAGTACCTGCTGTGGAATGCATTTTCGGCACCTGTGAACTTTACTGTTTTCAGCCCAAGCTCTAAACGGGTAGCAGGCATAACTGTGGGAGATGTTACGCAGTTTTTCACAGCACCTGCACCGATTTCGGAGGGACTGAAAATCCAGCCCTTGTCTGAAAATGATAGCAATAAGTTCACTGACCTGACTTCCTCCAACCATTTGTTACCAAAACGTTATTTTTAACATTTTGACATGTGCTGATATAAATCTGATGCCTTGCTCAGGTTCACATGATCTGGACTACAGGCTGTTAAAAATTGCAATAGACTCCAAGGCATTTCCTATTATGAAGCTGTTTAATCATTCAAAATTCTTACTCCCCATCTTGTCCAAATAATTGGAAAAGATCGTAAATTCACAATTCAGGCAATATCCAGAGAACTTTAAACTACAAAACCTGGTCCAGTCTGGGTTTAGACCCTGCCATAACACAATCTCTGCACTGGCTAAGGTCACCAATGACTGGCAGAAAACACTGGATGCTAAAAATTATGTATGCATCTGTTTCTTAACCTTAGCAAGGGCTTTGATATAATGGATCATGACCTGCATCTGGTCATCCTATGGAACATTGGAGTAGACAGTCTGGCAATAAAATGGTTCACCAATTACATTGCCGAGCGGTACCAACAGGTCAAGGTAGAGGGCAATCTATCCACGTTGAAAACTCTTCAAAGGGGTGTGCCTCAGGGATCCATCCTAAGCCCATTATTGTTTGCCATCTATATTAACAATATAAACACTGGTATCAAGTCAGCAAGCATTCACCTATCTGCCAGTGATATAGTGCTGTATATAGAGAAGCATACACGCCAGCTTGCAAAGACATCCAGCTTGAATTCAACCACTTGCATGAAAACCTCTTGCATTTAAAATTTCCGTTAAATGCAAAAAAAAAAAACTAAGGCTATGCTTTTTGCCCCCTCAGTTAATGCATCCAAACATAGCACAATAGGAATGACTCTTCAAGTACTTACACTCCTAGGTGAGCCTCTGGAATAAGTATCAACACATAAATACCTGGGTGTATGGGTTGACGATAGGCTGTCATTCTTGTAACATATTGAGGAACTGTCAAAAAAACTAAATCAGTGGCTTGGTCTATTTTACTGGATCAAACATTTACTCACGCAGGAAACTAAAACTCAATTAATGCAAACCACATTTATGCCCCTATTGGACTATGCTGGCTTCTTGTAAGGGCAAGGTCCAGGTATGGCACTAGCCAAACTCGACACTCTTTACCATCAGACAATTAGATTCATAACTGGTGCATCGTACTCCACTCACCACTGAACATTTTGTACCATGATAGGATGGAATTCTCTTGATTTATAGATGGCACAAAAATGCAGTCCTCTGGACTTACAGAGCCATCTCTAATAAACTCCCTCTGTATATCTTTGACTGCCTACCTGTCTGCTCTGCAGGGAACTACCCCGCTAAGTAGTTTCTTGTATACCTCACTTCTTATTCCCAAGGTCATAACATGTTTTGGTAGAGTGATTATAAGTCACTCTCTTCCTGTTCTTTGGAACAATGTTCAAAAAACGCTGATACTCGTGCTCCCTGTGAAGTTGACCTTCTTTAAAAATCTTTTTGTGTGGACATTCAAGGAGACTTGCAACTGTCTCCGCTAATAACCCTCTTCTCTTGTACACTGCTGTCTTCTCCTTCCTCTTAATATTCCATTTCTTATGGTCCCCTTCAAACTTGAATGAGTTGTATATTTTTTATAAGTGTATAATATTTGTTTTATATCTGTATTCTATTATAAATGGTTGCCTCTTCCACAGTGCACATTTTTTGACTGACTATAATCCTAATGCATATCACATTGTTGTATGTATAACCTGCTTCCTTGTACTCTGCTTCAGGTTGCCTTGTGTTCATATTGTTTATATATTGCTGTATTTACTTTGTACCTTCGCCAGGTCTACCTTGTAAATGAGTTGCCTCAATGGTGTTCCGCCTGGTAAAATAAAGATTGATTGATTGACTGATTGATTGATTGATTAATTGATTCTTTGTGCCATGGTGTTTTTCCACAAGCCTGAAAGACAGTGACTATTTGTCCTGTTCATTAAAGTGGCCCGGTTACAGACCCTGGCAATTTGAGGCCTATTTCATTATTGGCCCCCTTGTCAAAAATCTTAGAAAGAATAGTCTTAGATCAGTGAAAAGAGTTTATGGTGAGCCATGAGCTTTATACCCCAGTACAGCACGATTTTCAACAGAAACACAGTACAAAAATGGTCATGGTGGGATTCACTGACTGAATCAGAGAACCGATTCTGGAGGCCTGGTGGCCACAGTGTTTGTGGATCTCACCAAAGCCTTTGACTTGGTAGACCATCTCCTACTACTTAAGGCATTGTTACACCTAAATGTTTCAGGTGAGTAGTTGATTGGTTTGGTGAACACTTGACCAACAGAGCACATAGGACCATGGTTAATGATTCATTCTCTAATTACAGGAACATTGATTGTGGAGTTCTGCAGGGCTATATTCTTGGGCCCCTGCTCTTCCCCCTTTTCCTCAACAATTTACCCAGTGTCTGCCGCTCCTCATAGATGGTATGATATGCTTATAATGTGGTATTCTTTAGGAAGGGGGAGGAGCAGGGGCCCCTGAATATATTGATCCAAAAAGATTTCAGTGACTTACAGCATTTGTTTAGGTTGACTAAGATGACTCTAAATATAAAAAAAACAAAAGACAAACAAAAAAAAAAAACAAAGGACATGCTTTTTGCTGACCAACATAAGAGGGTAAACTTAGATTTTAAAATTAAATCACTTGATGGTGATTCTATTGAAATGGTACATGTATTTCAATATTTGGGTCGGACAGTTGACAGTTCTTTAACATATGGACCACATATTACTAGGTTGCTTAAGACAATTCATAAGAAGATTGGCAGCTATTCAGGATTAGAAAGTATTGGGATACTGAATCTAGGAGACTGTTGGCTACCAGTTTCTAACTCTCCACAACTGACTATGGGCTGGTTTGTTATTCTTCAGCAGGGGTGGGCTTGTTAACCAGAGTCAGCTCATCAATTCTAAACTGGGTTTCCACTTCAGACTCATCACTGCATTCTTTATGGAGTTCCTTTCTTTTGAAGGTCATGAAAATGTTAAATGAGCTACTTTAATACATAAGATGATGCTGGCTAACTATCCACAGTGCATAACCTACCATTTTACTTAATCTAAGAAGATCAGAGATACCCATTCTGTGGACGTTTAGTCATTTTCGTTTGTTGTTCCATTCAGGAATATCCAACAGGGTCAGAGAATTTTGACACATAAAGCAATTAAATTGTACAATAATCTTCCATCAACCGTTATTCAGTGTAATACTGTTTCTTCTTTTAGATGAAGTCTCAGTTTTTGGTATAATTTGAAGTCTCCATGCCATTGTATTGACCAAACATGGTATGTATTGTATTTACATTGTTTTATTGTTGATGTATAAGTTGCTTAACTTATTCTGGTCGCTAGAGAAAACAGGCATTTTTTGCCTACTATGCTTACCAGTACAATGAATAAAACAAAGCTAATGTTTACTCCTTAAGCTATTTAGCTTAGGTGTCTCATACTCAAGCCCCGCAGTGGCCCTAAGGTCAGCCACTGTACTACATGGCTCTGAGGATGCAGAGATATAACTCCGAGCACTCAGTCTAACACAGTGGTGCATAATGAAAAAACTGAGCAGCCGTCTTCTTTCTTTAGTTAGGAAAAAGCAGACAATTTTTGTTTTATTTCAAAACATAGCAAAAACACAAAGTAAACTCCCCTATGTATCGCCTCTTCAGTATGGAGACTTCATCCGGGGGCCCCCTGAAAAAGCCTCCATACTGAGGAGGTGATACATAATGGATTTTGGTTCTTGTTTTTCTATGTTTTGAAATAAAACAGAAATTGTCTGTTTGCAGCTGGTGTGTGCTCTCCTCCTTGTTGGGTTATGTTTTAGAAGACGCACCCTTGGAGCAATGAGCAAGTGCAACTCTCTCTCCAGTTTTTCAACTTCTTTCACCAGCTGGTAGCCAGTTTAATCACTTGTATAACCTGCAGTGATGAGAATTGTGCGACACATTCTGAGTGACTCGAGCCAGTCTGTTATACATGACCTCTATTTATGATTGTATACTTTTCCGGTAGTCCAAAAGTTAGCCAAAATACTGACAAATCTGACAGCATCTGTTTGAAGAACATTCAGCTAGTCAGGTGCAGCTCAAAATTGGAAGTACAGTACCTCTGTGGAAAACTGTATGACCGGATCATGTACCCTATTAAAAAAATGTTCTTGTCCAAAATTGGACTGGTGACAACCCTAGGCTTTGGTCTAGTCTGTGTGTAATTTAACAGTTCACAAATGCTGCAGTGTTGGGTTGCTGACAGGATGGATGGATCAGGTATGAATTAGGGTTGGCAGCCAACAGCGAGATCTGAGTCTCTCTAAACTGAGGTGATTCAGAATACTTGAGTCCCAAACATTTTATCTTGGTCACCAATTAGATCTGCTTTGTTTAACTTATGCAGCAAAAATCCCAATACTCTTGAGTTACAGTAACTGCATCCAGAGTGATGGCATTAGGCTGGAGTCAGACTCTGTGATGTGAGTACTTGTGACACACCTCCCAGACACTTCCCACCAATCTGCCTATTGTCAATGTGCTGTTGTTAATTTCCCCACACTGTCTATGAATTTAAAGACCTGTTCCCCCAAAAACAAATGTCAAAAGAACTTACCTCTGCTTACATACACTGCTATTTTAAAGGGTTTTGCATTTTCTAGCACTAAATTCACAATCAGCATCAGCAGAACTCAGTTACACAAAATTCCACTAAACTTTGACTTTAAGGGCTTTCCATTATTTTTATTCCTTTCCCCTTAGACTTCCTGGGCGCAGTTTCCAATTGGGCGCAGTTTCTAAAGATCGACACAAGCTGCCCTGCACCCGATTCAGGAATGGCAGGCATCCTGGCATCAAACCCCCACAATCTGTGACCACCACTCCCATGTGTCAGTGTAATGGCACATGGGAGGGGAATGCCACAAAACCTACAGCATGTTCATGTCTGCTAGCTGGAAGCCCTACACCACACCAACTGGACCGTGACACAACACACATACTACTGACAGTGCAAATGTACTGTTCCAACATTTCGTCCTGTAACCAATGTCTGCTGGGAGTAGTATCAACAGTGGGCGATGTGGTTGCAAATACATGAGTAAGACATCTGACACCGCAGTACTCTGCATTACAGGGGAAACATCACAGCACCCTGTACTCATATCATCGCAGCCCTGTGCACTGTACGTCATTGTCTCAGGTTGTTCATGTAGATGCAGTTGGTGCCACAGAGACAAATTGTGATCAGTATGTGCCAAACTCTGACGTGACAGCATTGTGCAGTGTGTACTGTGTCCAGCACAATGTGGAGCAAGTGCCATACATACACAAAGCACAGTATGAAACATTGAGTCAGGAAATAGCTGCAACAATACGGACATACTGGGGCACATCTTGCATACAACTATTGATAAAGATAGAGGCCACATACACCTGCACTGGCTCACACCTTGCCCTATGCTGTCCTCAGCAGTGCTACCTGAGTGCCCTGGTCTGTTAGACCAACTCTGGACTGGTCTAATTCCAGGCAGGTCTCGTGCCCATTGTGGCTGTTACAGAATTCCATATAGGAGATATGGCAGCACCACCCCAGCCAGGGCACAGCGGTGCATCCATTGCAAGGATGGTGCAAGCCTGGCTGGCATAGGTGGTCCTCCCACTGGGGCAACCTGTGTTGCTGAATGAGGAATGATGCAAGGTATGGTGCAGTGAGCCTCTTGAGTCTTTTTTTTTGACACAAGTACCTTGCATAATTCCTGATGCTTTGTGAATCGGGCCTCTTGTGTTTACATTGCTTATACTGGTAAAGAAGCCATAATCCTCAGTCCTCTGTTTGTGACATCATAACCTGTTGTGGAAATGATTCTGAGGTCACAAGCAGAGGACTATAACTACAGCACAGAAACACAAGCAGGAGTAGATGAAGTCTGAGGGACAAAGAATCTGTGTTCACTCAAATGTCTTTCGTGATAAAGAATGAAATAGTCAGAACCCAATTTTTATTAGAATGCTGTAAGATTTGTAGCAGGTCCACTGGTGCAGTGGTAGGGCTCATGATGCTGGTGACCTGAGTGTAGGGCAAGCCCGTGACACTGGAGGGTTGGCCAGGGGGAAGGCCTTGAGCAACCCAGGGTGCACTCACTCACTCTGTGGGAGGATGATTGTTCAATCCGCTGTGTGAGAGCCTCCTGTGGTAGTGTGGAAGGCAGCAGTATGAGCGGATGACAGAGGGAGAGGGAGTCTGCTGGCTCTGTGCCTGCACATGTCCATTGTGTGCTCACTGGTATGCATTTATGCCACTGACTCTGGGGAGAGAGAATAGAAGAAAATGCTGGCCAGCAGTAGGATGACTCCTGCATGTGGTATGCCCAAATGTTCTTGTTGGCCAAGGCTCTGATTGAAGATCTGGTCACCACTGAGAATCTGACCTCCACTCCCAATGGCCTCACCATGGGGGGTAGTCTTCAGTATGACAGAATAATAGGGCTATGGGTGCAGGCTGAATATGGCACTGGCTGGATGGGAAGTATATATAGAAAATAAAATAATAGAATGCTGTGAGATTTGAATCCTACTGATGCTATTACAGGCACACACACACACAGGTGTCTTGATTCATCTATAAGCAATAATTAAAACATTTGACAAACTCCTATATACCCTACACAAGAATGGAATACAGACATGTGCCATCACAGAAGCTTGGTGGAATGGTAATGACAACTGGAATAAGCATATCCCCGGATATACCTTGTATTATAGAGACAGGCTAGGCACAATGGGGGGAGGGGTGTCACTGTATGCAGCAGAGTACGTCACATCTGAACAGACTGACACTTCAATTTGGCAAACCTCCGAGCTAATATGCATCAAGATTTCACCACCTCAAAACCCCAAAATTAATATTGACATAGTGTATAGACCACCTACAAGCTCCCATCAGGAGGATTCAGAAATGTTGTATTTCATTAAAAAAATATCTGAGGTCAATAAGATTATACTTCTAGGCAATTTTAATCTCCCAGGTATCGACTGGGGAAATCTGAGCGCTAAAACATCTACAGAGCTATATTTTATGCAAGCATTTAATCTGGCAGGATTGGAACAGTTTGTAGGGGAGAGCACCAGTGATAACCATGTACTAGACTTGGTCCTGAGTAATGTGGATAATGATATGCAGGAATGTAGGGTTCTAGAAGCTTTGGGTTCTAGTGATGATTCCATGGTGGAATTTAGTATCAAAGGGGCCAAGGTCACGCAGTCAGGAAATACAGTTCCTTTTGACTATAGGAAGGCTGACTTCCAGTCAATTAGAAACGATCTGGCTACATGGAATTGGTGGCAGGCTTTTGCTAACCAGTCTATGCAACAAATGTGGGAGATACTGGATAATAGGATCACCATACTTGTACAAAGGTATGTACCATCTAGGAAAAAATATAGCAAGGGAGCCAGAAACTCACCGGCATGGATGACACCCAGGGTCAAAGAAAGCATTAAAAGGAAGAACAAGGCATTTTTTTAGGGCAAAGAAAAGTGCCCATCAGACATGTTGGGAAGATTGTAAAGCAGCAATGAAGAAAACAAAATATTCCATCAGACAGGCTAAATGTGATCATGAATTCAGATTGGCCACAAAAGTCAAGGATAATTATAAATCCTTTTACACATACATTAACAACAAAACGGAGGGGCAAAACAATAGGCCATTAGAAAAATGATGACTGGTCATTAATAACAGATACCCAAATAATGGCAGAGCACGATTATAATTGCTTCTCGTCAGTCTATAATATTAAAACCCAGGGAGTCAATATTCACTTAACTTCTGCAGGGGAGGACAAACTGATACAGGATGCAGCAGAAGTTAGAAATAGAATGCTGAAGTTAGATCCAAGTAAGGCCCAGGGACCGGACTGGCTGCACCCTCGAGTTATAAGGGAATTGGCAGTGGAAGTAGCCGGGCCAGTGACAGCTCTATTTCAGAAGTCTATCAACCAGGGGGAAGCACTGGAGGTTTGGAGGAGGGCAGATGTGGTGCCAATATACAAGAAGGGTACAAAACAGGATGAGGGTAATTATAGGCCAGTCAGCCTGACAGCAGTACTGGGCAAAATTATTGAGGGCATTATTAACGATCACATAATTAATTCTATGCAGCAACTAGGGGATATCGATTATGCGCAGCATGGGTTTAAAAAGGGCCGCTCTTGCCAGACCAATCTTTTGGACTTTTACAGCAAAGTGAGCAAGGCACTGGATAGTGGACATTCAGTAAATGTCTTTTTTTTAGATTTCTCTAAAGCTTTTGACAAAGTTCCGCATGGTGAACTGACTGATGCCCTAATAGAGCTTAGATAATGGTTAAATTCAAACTCACTTCCCGATTGGCTGAAAGAGCCTGGCACCCGGGCCGTTATTTCTTAACAACGGCCCGCTCAGAAAAAGTGCCAGCTCGATCATTTGGAACCGAAACTTGCCAGACGCCATTTAATTACTCAGCTACCGAGACGGCAGCCCAAACCCAAAGCCCAGCATGCTGCTTAAATTAATTGTCACAGACAGCCTCATACCGCCTTCCGAACTCACTCTCTTCCTCTGTGTCACGGAAAAAAAAAAACAAACATCCATTTTTACATTCTTTCCAGCTCGCTCCACCTCGCGTAACAGAAACTTCCCAGTCTTTCGTTTCCCTTCACTGCTGCGTTCCCTCTAAATCTTCTGCTTACTTTTAAAAACAGTGGCTGACTCCTGCCACACTTCTAATCCCTATCACATTAAACAAAATTAAGTCTCACTAAAACTCACCACTCTAGATTTCTCTCGTTCTTGGACACCATTTTTTAATCAGGGAATGTTGTGTATGTGAGACGCAAACAGATAGGAAGCAGGAGGACAAGCTAATCTGAAAGACCATAAAAAATGCAGAGCAGCAACCTCTGGTGGTGATTCCAGCACTTCACACCATAGGAACTATTTTACAACAAACACTACTTCTGCTTAGTTTTTACTTATTTTTTTATATATAAATTTTTGTCTTGTATTTTCTTCCCAAAAATAGCATCTGTAATCCATTATCTAAGTGTAATAATACCCTCCAGGATGGGTGTTATGGGATATAACGGACCTTCCAGGGGCTATAAGGCCCTCCACCTGCGGCGTCGGGCCTCATTACGCCTCTGGGCGGTCCGTTATATCCCAATAACGCCCACCCTGTCGGGTATTATTACTTACATAATATTCATGGTAGCTTAACCCATTGGATACAGTAAATTCACGGTTGACAAAGAGTCTGCATTAGAAGAGCATATTCGAAATGGAAAGAGGTTACCAATGAGGTTCCCCAAGGGGTCTGTTTTAGGACTTTGCCTTTCAACATTTACATCTCTTCAATGGCCACAAAAACTGTAGTTTGGGAATCTAAATTTGCTGACAACACCAGGATAGGACTGGTAGTAAACAACTCAGATGAGACTAGCATCTTACAGGCAGCATTAGGAGAATTGGAGGAGTGGGCAAAATACTATAAGCTCACTTTTAATACTAACAAATGCACTGTGATGCATCTTGGTAAAAAAAAAAAAAAAAACTGTCGTTTTAGATATGCCCTGGATGGATCAATACTGAGAGAAGTACAAGAGGAAAGAGATCTTGGCATTACTATTAGTAATGATCTGAGCTTTAAACAGCATAGCATTCAGGTGGTTAAAAAAGCTAATAACATACTGTACAGTATCAGGAGACACATTAAGAGCAGAGATAAAGAAGTCATGCTTCCTCTCTATATACTTCTCTGGTGGGGCCGCATATGGAATATTGTGCCCAGTTTTGGTCACCTGGAGGTAAAACAGAAGAAAAAGCACTTAAAAGAGTTCAGAAGAGGGTTACACGCATGATAAGCGGTGTAGAGAGTATGGATTATCGTGAGAGGTTGAGGGCTCTAGGGTTACATTCCCTGGAATATCGGAGGCTGAGGGGAGACATGTGTCTCATATTCAAGGCCTTAACAGGTGAAGGACTATGGGAACAGCTTGGGCTGGTTCTCAGAGAACAGAAATACTGCACAAGGGCCTTCCCATTACAGTTAGCAAAAGAAAATGTACCACTCTAACAAAAGAAAATGCTGGTTCAGTTTAAGAGTGATGATGGTGTGGAACAAGCTCCCAGTGGAGGTAGTGTCCAGTAACAAAATAATGGATTTTAGAATTAAACTAGATGAGCATTTGATTAGTAATAGAATCCTGGGGTATGGTTAGATGGTTAAATCTCCAGGTCAGCTAAATTGGACTTCATGGGGCTGATTCCAAGAGGAATGTCACAACTCGCAGGTGTCTGCGAGTTGTGACATTCCCCACTATGCCGGGGACCCTGTGCCATATTCTAAGAGTGTCAGGGTCCCAGCACCTATGGCCTGTGACTTACGGCAGGCATAGGCTAACACCACAGGCTTGGCGTAACAGTCCAGCCTGCCACAAGTCACAGCCCACTACAAACTGCCCCCCCCCGGAGCCCACCCCACCCTAGAACACCACGGCGGACACCAGGGGCATGGGGGGCTGGACAGGTGGCACAGGCATCCAGGGGGCACATACAAAACTGGACCCAAGGGTCCCCAACAATTGTGGGGGTTGGGGGGCATGGCCATGATGGAGGGGCAGGGGGAAGACAGCGGGACCACTGCTGCGGTGCTGCAGAGTGGGCATCCATTGTTTGGCACTGACGATGTCACTTACTAACTCTGCTGCTCCAAAGCGGCACTTGAAATTGCGTATGTGGGTTACAGCAGCCGCCTTCTTGGAATAGGGTGCAGGTGCTGCCATAACCCACCCTTGTGCCATGGCATTGTGGTTTGTGGCATAGTGTGTTTCATAACCTGCATTTGGCGCAACCTGAAGTTGCCATGGCGCCGATTGGCCCCAAAACTTTTGCTCACACTGGGCCAGGAGATTTAAAGCAGCACAGACTGCTGCTGATTTTTACAACAGACTGGAACTTGTGTAGGGAGCAGGCGGCTCTTGTCCCCTGCATCCACGAAGCCACACGCTTCGGGGTTGAGGCGCCAGGAAACCGGGGAGACCTCCCCTGCAGACAGAAAAACAAGTGTAATTGCTGGGACGCTTTCTGCTGATTAGTCAGGGACTGAAAGGGTTGTGGAGGGGCTGGGAGCTGCACACAGGAGCTCTACTGGACTTGATTTTGCCATTCTTCCCGAGTCGCTTACCTACTGTGCGACCCCCCGGCCTGCCATTAATGACTTCAGATCATACCCCTGCTGCAGTTTGAATTCTGGCGCCATTTTCTGATGAACTGAAAGGCAGAAGCACCAATTGGCCCCAAAACTTGTGCTGACACTGGGCTAGGAGATTTAAAGCAGCGCAGACTGCTGCTGATTTTTACAACAGACTGGAACTTGTGTAGGGAGCGGGCGGCTCTTGCCCCCTGCATCCACGAAGCCGCAGCCTACAGGGTTGAAGCACCGGAAACTGGGCGGACTCTCCTGCAGATAGAAAACGATGTAATTGTTGGGACACTTTCTGCTGATTAGTCGGGGATCGAAGGGGTTGTGGAGGGCTGGGAGCTGCGCAGGAGCTCTACTGGACTTGATTTTTCGGCCCACCTGCCCACCCCATTTCCTCCTCCCATTAAATGCCAAGTAGCCACACCCTCAGTTTAACATTGGCCAATTAAACTGAGTTAGGGCGGTACGGAGCAGCTGTCAAAGGACCGCCCTGTAGTCTCTTGGGTGTTCCCCTTCTGGCTACAGTGCAGTGCCTACTCACCCAGACTGCTAACTGTCTGACTTTCTGAACCCTGTGATAAAATTCATAGTGGTGATCTTCTCTTGATAGTGTAATCAACTTATAGCTGGTCTTATTGCATTATTTGTAACTGATATATTTCAATCCAGTTTGTCTGCTGTGTACCAGTATAACTACATCCTGTTCAGCCTAACTCATGCCTGTGGAAGTAATCACTGACAGCATAATTTTTATTCCTATCTGCCTATCTCATGCACGCAAAATAAATCTAGTTGCCTCTAAACTGTTAACCTGCATGGTATCCTCTAGTCTCGTGGTGGGGAAACCTGCAGGGTAATTCTCTGGTCTCTTGGTGGCAAACTAGACACGTGCCAGAAAGGTGGCACTGTACCTATTGTTCTGTTTACTTGCCTGCCCAAACCTATATCTGACGTCTCCCATATGATTAATACTAGCGCTATGGCTCTACTAGTCAGCTAACTGTCTTTAGCACATAATAATACACTAGTTGTTCTTGAGATAAGTGCCAGTAAGGTACAAATAATCTATTTCCCGCCATTTGCCAGGCTACTAAATACCCGTTTGGCACTGTCCTGTGTCCATTGGTGACCTATGGCAGAAATCCCCTTTCTGTCTCAGCCAGACAACCATACTGGGGCAATCATGGGACTTCCTGAGCTCCCATCAAAGCTAGTCCTGTGCCAGTTACTCCTGGGCACTATCGCCACTGTGATCCTTACTCGGCATGGATCCCTGGATCTCAAGGCGGGTGACCCTTGAAAAAGACCCCTGGTGTACGTGTGTCCAGCCGGTGGAGTCTGACTTCACCTCCTCAAACATTCTAGCAGATGGCTCACCCCTGACCGGGGTCCTCAGTGGTCTTAACCTGAGGAGACTTCTGAGACCTGCCCGAAAGGTCAGGCGTTATGACTGGAAGTCACAGAACAAGGATAGATCTCCCCCATTAAGGCATCTATTCTGGCTCCTGCTGGTGACCCTTGTGCTAGCAGGGGACATAGAACTAAACCCAGGGCCATCACTCCAGTCCACACCTCCACTGGTGGGCTGGTCATCGGTAAAAGGGCTGAAGGTAGCCCATCTTAATATCAGAAGTCTGCTGCCAAACCTGACAGAACTTCGTGTCTGGGTAACTCATCATAGACCAGACATTCTTGGCATTACAGAAACCTGGCTGAAACCTTCCACCCCAAACTCTGTATGTGCTTTCCCTGGTTATGACCTCATCCATCGTGATCGTCCAGGAAGAAAGAGAGGTGGTGGTATCCTGGTCTACTACAGGAGCCATCTTAACCTATCTGCCCTACCTCATCAACAGACAGTGCAGTCCTCCTGTGAGACACTGCACACGGTGCTGTTACTAGGGATGACAAAAAAGAATACATTGTATCACCTACAATCCTCCAAGGGAGGCATAGAGACTGACTGGCCTCCTTGACACAGCTGGTGCAGTAACACGGCAGAATGAGCTAATCATTCTGGGTGACCTCAACCTCAATTGGCTGGGTGGCAACACAAAGCCTTTGAACCATCACTTGCCGGTCTCTCACTGACACAGCTTGTCAATGATCCTACCAGATGCTCTACAAATGGTGGTAAGAGCTCCCTCCTGGACTGGATCTTGACAAACAGACCTGATAGGATCAGCTCTTCTGGTATCCTACCTGATTCTATCTCTGATCACTCCCGGGTGTACTGTGTCTGGCGGATCCCACTTCTGAAAATACCCCATAAAATTATCCAGATCAGAGACTACTCTAGGTTTGATCTGTCCTCCTTTCAAAATGTTATCAAGTACACTGACTGTTCGGCAGTATGGAATACTCAGGACTCCACATCCGCTGTCAGTCACTTCCTCATCTTGTTAAGGGCCCTGCAGGAGAAACATGCCCCGCTCATCAGACAGAGGGTGAGGGGAATGGCTACAAAATGGCTTCATGGTAGTCTCCTGGCCCTCTTCCACACCAGAGATAAGTGCTGGGCCAAGTTTAAGGCCACGGCTGACCAGGCTATCTTTCAGAGATACAGAAAACTCAGAAATGAGTGCAAAAAGAACATAAGGATAGCCAAGAGTGAGTTCTGCAAATCTGCGTTACTGAACTCTGCTAGGGATCCAAAGAGGTTCTGGAGGAATATTAGACACGTTGTGAGTGGCACACAGAGTGCTGAGTCCAATGATATGATAATTGAGGGTTCCAGCTGCAACAACTCGGAAACCATTGCCAACTCCTTCAATCATTATTTTTCTGATCTGTCCGAGTATACCTCGACATTCCCCAATGGTGGTGGTGTCAGCGGCAACCAGCCCATAGCACCATCATCACCCCGCCTTCCCTTTCTGTTCAGGGCAGTGGTGGCTCAAGAGGTGCAGAAACTGCTAGCTGGACTCTCACCCTTCTCAAGTGCTGGCCAAGATGGCTTGGAACCAAAGCTCCTCAGTCTCGGTGCCCCCTGGCTTGCCCCTCTGGTGGCACACATTTTAAATCTGTCCCTGTCAACTGGAGTTATCCCAGACATATGGAAGGTTGCCAGGGTAGTCCCAATCCTTAAACAGGGGAACCCTAAACTGATAGAGAGCTATCACCCCATATCCATCCTATCCGCGGTTAGCAAACTTCTAGAGAAAGTTGTGGCAAGGCAACTCTCAGAGTACTTACAGGCATATGACATAATGTCTCCTGTACAGCATGGATTCAGGAAGGGTCATGGTACCTCCTCAGCCCTAGTTACTCTTTCATCATGGATTAGGGAGGCCATGGACCAAGGCAAACTCTCGGGGGCTATCTTTATAGACCTCTCAAAGGCGTTTGACCTGGTCGACCATGCCATGCTATCAACACAGCTTAGATCAATTGGACTATCCACTGCCGCTCTCAGTTGGTTCTCCAACTACCTACATGGTAGAATGTGGTGGGTTAACTATGGCAAAGAGCTCTCGGGTCCCATCCCAGTAACAATGGGGGTCCCCCAAGGCTCTGTCCTTTGACCAATGCTCTTCTCAATTTTCGTTAATAATCTCCCAGCAACCGCTGCTCACTGTAAACCAATCCTCTATGCAGATGATCTGGTCATCCTGTCTCACTCCCCAGAGGTGGGGTCATTAACAATCACCTGAGTGATGACCTAAGAAACATTCAGACATGGATCCTGAACCAGCAGTAGTCCTTAATCTAAAACCCAGGCCATGCTCTTTGGGTCCCGGGCTAAGATTAAGGCCTCCCCTGTGCCGTTCTGTGTTCCGGTAAGGGAGACATCCCGATCCCAATCACGGACAATTTCAAATACCTTGGTGTAACATTGGACCCACAGCTTGACCTTGGCCACTATATCCAGAAGACATGCAAAACTGTCAACTCTAAACTGGGTCTGGCTTACAGAGCAAAAAATAACCTCACGCCGGCTCCGCGTATTGCTCTTGCTAGAGGTATGCTTCTCCCCTCACTATGTTATGGGCTCCTGTTGTTTGCCAGCACCACTAAGGCCCATCTCTCCAGGTGGTCGACGGCCTACAACAATGTCTGCCGCTTCGCCATAGTGGCCCCCCGGCTCACTCACTACTGTGATCTCTACAATAAGTTAAACTGGCTCTCGCCCTCAAAGCACATTGACTTTGTCCTTGGTTGCTTCACAGGAAAGGTCCTCAACACAGGCACCCCTCAGGGTGGCAAGTTGCTAGCCCAAACTGTTTCCTCGTCCTATCACCTTAGGTCTCAGGGATCTGCCACACTCAAGGTACCTGTGACTCGGACTCAAATGGGTGAAAGAGATTTTGCAGCATGTGCCTCCAAACTTTGGAACACCTTCCCAGCCCAGGTCCGTGTTGCCCCCTCTCAGGGCTGCTTGCGTTCCTCCCTATGGAACCATCTCAAACTCGGATCAGCCTGCGGGTGCCAAAAACCCCCATGACATATGTTAGCACTTAGCACTCATGCATAACAGCTGGCCCTTAAGATGATAGTTTTGTACTTGCTGCTACCAATCCTTACCTTGTACTGCTCCAAAACTGGCACACACGCTTACTCTGCTGTACCTATTCTAACTAAATGTGCCTCATATGCCTTGTACTTTGTGTATTCTACATTATGATGTTCGCACGTGACATGTGAGTTTGTTTTTTTCTAACTTGTACCTTGTTGTCTCATGAAGTGTAATCTTTTCCTAATTATGTACCATGTTGTCCCAAGTGTGTAAGTATGTAATTTCCTGTACTCTCCCGAGTCGTACCTGAAAATAGGCAAATTGTCCTGTCTAGTGTACTTACCTGGTTAACAAAAGCTAAATAAAATAATAAATAAGGTGCCTTTTGAAATTGCACCTGGTGTAACGCCTGGCGCAGGCTGTGAGTTACGCCATGGGGCTTGGCGTACCTCAGCTTGAGCCAGGCATAAGCCTCTTGGACTCAGGCCCCATGTCTTTAAACGCTCTGTATAGACCTATAAGACCTATGAGTAATGGAGACACACACATGGCCCAGCACCAGGCATCTGACATGGGATGTGGAAAAGACAGGGTTCATGAAACACAGAAGCAGAGAAAATGTCAATAGAAAAAGACCATTGGTCCATCCACTCCACCCTGTTTTATCCTTTCTTACCCCATAATCTAATGTCTAGCTGGAGTTATTGCTCTCACCTCCACCCCCCCCTGCCCCTGCCTTACTACTTTGCTCCTGTATAATTATTAAGTCTTTTGTATGGTCCCAGCTGTGTCTGAAAGTATTAATGGTCTGCAACTACCACCTCTGCCAGTAGGCCGTTACACAGCTCAGTAACTCTCACTCTGTAAAACAAAACTTTCTCACATCCCTCCTTAATCTCTCCTCCCACCAGTTTCCATTCATGAACCCGTGTTTTTGATTCACCAGTCCTGCTGAATGTCTCCCCACAATCTATCACGTTCATTCCTTTCTGGAAATTGAAGATCTCTATCACATCTCCCCTCTCCCTTCTGGTCTCCAGCGAGCACATGTTTAGGATCTGCCTTGCCGGCCCTGAATCATTTTGATTACCTTATGCTGCCCCTAGCCTATCTTTATCTTTTCTTAGGTTAGGGCTCCAGAACAAGGCACGGTATTTCAGATGTGGCCTCACAAGTGATCTATTGTATAGACAGGCAGTATCATATATGGATGTCATACTAATGGGTCTGTAGTTTCCTGGTTGCTCTTTGCCTCCGTCTTTGTGGAGTGGGAGTATGTCAACTACCCTCCAATCATTTGGAACTATCCTTGATGGTAGGGAGCTGTTGAATAGCCATGCCAGGGATTCAACCACTTCTGATGCCAGTTTTCTGGGTACCCACAGGTGCATCCATCTGGCCCAAAAGCCTTTTATATTTTCAGGGCTACTAGTCCTTTTCTGACCCTTTCTCCTGTAAATCCCTCCTGCCTCATTTATGGGATCCCTCTGCAGCAGCCTTTATGCTGCTTTCAGACAGGAAGCCAGTATCCTCTACCGTGAACAAAGAGCAAAAGTAGTTATTTAGAATGACTGCCTTCTGCTCATCCTCCTCTATTACCCTGCCCCCCCTCAGTCAGCCTAATAATTACCCCTCATCTTCCATTTTTCCATAATGTATCTAACGAACTGTTTCCTCACCCCGAGCCCCTCCACAATGTGCAGTTCTTTGTCTGCTTTTGTATCCTGGACCACCTTTTTGGCCTCCTCATCCTTAACTGGTATTCACTCCATTCATCATCTCAGTGTTTCTTTTGTATCTAATTAAGGCCCTTTTGTAGTCCTCAATGCCTCCCTGACCTTCTTTGTGAACCAGAGTGGTCTCTTGTACCTCTTGGTAACCATTCCCAGGCATGACTTAGTTGTCTCCAGAATAGCCCTTTTAATTTCTCCCCACCATTCCCCTTCATGCGCACCCATTTCATCCACTCCTCTCTGCTTGCCCTTTCCATGCCCGTCCAGCTATTCCTGGTGCCCCAGAAGCACTCCGCTAGTCAGGTGACAAGAGCCACAGCTTCTGTCATTTCTCAGAAGTAAAAAAAGGTGTTAAAAAAGACAACTTTGCTGTGGGGCATCTCTTTAGTGATCCTTTATGTTTTGAATGCACCCAGTTACCCCATATTCTCCATTTGTTTATTATTTTATTGCCACAATGCCAGCTTCTGTTTCCTAGGAAACTGGGAAAACGCTTTACATTTTAAATACTGTTTCTCAGTAGACTCTTTTTTTCATGTCTGCTCCTTGTCAGTTCTCCCAGTGCAGTATAACAAGCAGGCATTTGAACAGTAAATGGAAGAATCAGACTGACTGAGTGACTGACTAGGTGGTGTATAGAAAAAGATACTATCTTTAAACAGTACCATACATCCATGTCTTCAGTACAGTGACACACTCCAGGGTGTATGGTCTTGTTGAATATATACACTTTGCCTTGTGCTTAACTACACACCCAATATATGTATTAATTCCAGAATAACTGTATACTGTACATTATCATGTTATTGATTACAGCTGCAACAATTTACAAGTCTAAGTATTTCCTGAAATTTCTGTGATATCTCTAGAGAAATCCTTGTCTGCTTGCAGTACCGTGTTAGGGCCACTAGAGAGAATCTCTTTAGAAGTATTAGAAAATTTCTGCAACTGTTCCCGCTGCTGAAGCACGTGTCCTTCCCAGCACTCTTGGCCTCTGCTAAATCTAAATAATTTCTAAAATTATAGCAGAAAGTAAACACTGGCCAGCTTCTTGCTTCCAAATGACTGATACGCATCTAACTCTTGGAAAGAGCCATTTTGGTCATGTTTTTTTTTTCCCAATTATTTATTCATCTTTTTTCTCCCCAGTTTTCGCCCTCCCACCCGCCATCATGTCCTTGGCATGAGCATGCGCGTGTGGAGGCATGTGCAGGCTGCACACTGCAGGATGCCCCACCCTACCAGTCGCCCATGCCTGCCTGCGCACCCACCAGACCTCCAACCGGTGATGGCGGGACTGTGGGAGGGCAACCCACCCCTTCCCAGGAGAGAAGAGCCACCGCAAGGTAGCTCAATCCTGCTCTGAGCCTCCCCTCCCATGCCAGCTCCCTGATGAACCGAGGTCATACCCGAAACTGGGTTGCTAACATAGCTCGAGGTAAGGCAGAAATGCCTCAGCTGTCTGCGCCACTGGGCTGGCTTTGGTCATGGTTTTTATGCTAAGGCTTGCGAGCCCTCCATGGTATTCTTCTCATTCACAATAATATCCAATCAAGATGAGCTGCCAATAAAATTAATCACTCCTGTCCGTTCTGCCATATACACCATGAGGCCTCAGCAGGCAACAATTCCAGTGTCTGTGGCAGAAATACAGATGAATCTACAACGTAATTTTAGATCCAAAGTCATCATGGTCATTGTGGGACTCTGCTTCTTTTCCAAGACCTTTTGATATTAAGAGGAATTTTGGAAAAGACCTTGCTCTCAAATCCAGTGTTAATGGGATGCCGCTCATTGAGTAACTCAGAATGTCTCCACCCCACATAAAGGTTGCCACCCCACATAGAGAAGTTGCTTTCTCACATTGTAGACTCAGACATTAAAGCTGAAATCCATAATAATCTAAAAAGATACATTAAAATTAAATGAATGCACTAAGTTTCCACAATGTGCTGATCTCCACATTTGATAATGCGTCCCACATTTTCCCACATTATGAGAGTCAATGAACCATATTCACATGGCAAAAAAGGTTGAAATACTTGCTATCACATGTCCCATTTCAAAGTATAATTTTCCAGCTCGATCAGAAGTCACTTTTTAAAAGGTTCCAGTCAGCAATGCCCTATGTTTATGCAACCAGCCTCTTACCCCCGCCCAGGTTAAAGTCTGCTTATTATACTGTCAAAATGGTTGGCATGAAATATCTGAGTCTGGAAGGGTCCAGGATCCAGCATGTCTGCTACCAGACTGCTGAAGTAACTGACAGCCAGGACATGTCTCTGTGTATATGCAAATTAGAGATATTTTGCCTAGGTGCTTCCTGTTCATCCCCTGCCAATAAAGGTAGAGACAGAAAATACAATGTAGTCAAAAAAGGAATGAGAAGTATACGGAGTCCGGTTGAGCCTCTGGGCATTTGTTGCCCTTCAAGGCAAGGAGGGTTGCTACCTTCCCAGAAGTATGTAAACCTAGAGATGGAAGAAAATGTCAAGTCTACAGGGGCCCTTATAGCTCCATATATCAGGTAGCAGAAGAAAAGCCTGGAGAGGTGAGGAGTTCTCCTCAAGGTACCTGCTTGAGGTCCTTGTGGGTCTATGTCAGACTGAATGGAAGATGGCGCAGGCGTCATATAGGGCTAGAACACAGTGCCGAAGCAGTGTCAAGGAGTAATCCTCCAGCATTTAGCTGTTGAGTTTTCCCTGCTGTGGGGATCATTTGTCTGCTGAACTCTGCTGGCCAAGTACGTCACTCACAGACGCAGTGGTGCATTAGGTAAACTGAGACAAATGAACCAGAAAATCTCACATGCAACCAATACCTAGGAGTCAGATAAAGCTCAAGACATACATACATACATACATGCATGCATACATACATACAACGTTGCCAGCAGAATAGGCCTAACAGTCTATCTTGTCTGCCCTTGATGCAGCCCACTGTTAAGTTATCGCTGCTACTCCACCTCCCTTTTTGCATCCCCCAACCTGTACAATACCCCTGTACCTGTCCCATCCCTTCTTGAAACCTCCTACAGTTTCCATTTCTATCGGCTCCACTGGAAGTGAATTCTGGGGGTGCCACCATCCTCTCTGTGAAGTAATGTCTCCTCACTTCCCTTCTGAACCTTCCCCCTGCTAGTTTTAAAGTATGGCCTCTCGTAGTCCCTTCCCCCTTTAATCTGAGCAGTCCCTCTATTTTTACCCTATTGATCACCTTCAGATATTTGAAGGCCTCTGTCATATCTCCCAATCTCTTCTGTCCTCCAGGAAGTATATGTTCAGCTCCCTAAGTCTGGCCTCATATGTCATTTCCCCCAGACCCCAGATTATCTTTGTTGCCCTTCTCTGGAATCTCTCCAACAAAGTAATGTCCCTCTTTAAGTGAGGGCACCATAACCACACACAGTATTCCAGGTGCGGCCTCACCAGCAAATTGTACGGGAAGGGGGGGTATAACCTCCCTGTTCCTGGACGTTATCCGCCTAGTGATACACCCAAGCATTTTATTTGCTTTAGCAGCTGCTCTCCTGCAGTGCTCAGAATTGTTCAATTTGGCATCAGTCATCACCCCTAGATGTATACTGTTGCAAGTAGGAAAAAGTTTTATTTATTTACAATATCCGTAAAGTGCTATTCATGCAGGGCATATTGCCAATAAGGTGCTACCATCCCACAGCTGCCACAGAACAAAACCCAATGGCATTTCATGCCCTACTGGCACTTTTTCAAGGGTGTACACAGAACAAAACCCAATGGTGTTTCATGCCGACTGTCACCCCACTTCCAGATGCCCGATTGCCCACTGGTGGAGGCTGGGGGTCAGGGCGTGGGATGACAGCTCAGGAGGAGTCTGGGCAGATGCCTGGAAAGGAGCGTGTGTATGCATGCACGTCTCCCTCCGCTAGCATCATTGCATACCTGAGACTCCAAGGGTACAAAGCCAGCACAAATATGGCACCTCTTGTGCAGCTTAATGGTGGTCTGCGAGTGTTCACCGGGCTGTGCTGGTACCCAACCTGGATCCATGATGGTGGGGAGATGGGGGCTCCCTGCTGCCCTGTTGTAGGGGTAAGTTGCAAGGGGTTGACAGTGCCAGTGTGTGGTTCCAGTAGATATGGACAGCCGCTGGATCCCTGGCAGGATGCAATGGACATAGGGGAAGCAGAAGGTGGCCAAGGAGGAAAAAAGAGAGGCAAAAAATATATATATATATATATGACTTTTTATGGCTGCATGGGTGGAGCTCCACAGACATTTGGCTATCACTGTAGGAGAACAGCGGGTTGGCTTCGGAACATGACCTTCTGTTCTCCTACAGTGATGTGGCAATGTCATGACAGCACTGATGCCATAGGTGCTGTCCTCTGTGACAAAGCTCCCCTCCACAGCACAGTTATCCCCTCCACATGGTGCACTATTTTGCATGCACACATCCGGCAGAACTGCGCATGCACAACTATCGCGCATGCACACTTTCACCCCACTGCCATCTTTTGAATGGCAAACCACTGTGACTCTGAAACCAGCACTCTGATGTCACCACTGCCACTCCGTGACCCATGCTCCGGTATCGCCGATGCTCTGAGAGCCATGCTGCTGTAGCTCTGCTACCAGGACAGGTAAGAGCTTGCTGCAGCCATATCAGCGCTGACCAGAATTTGTTTCTACCTGCAATAATATGTTATGAGCTTTACCTGACTCTTGTATATTGGGTGTGTGCGAGGTTTTTGGGTTCATCTGTGATACAGAGAGCCTGGTTTAGATATTGTGGGAAATAACATCAGCTTCTCCAAGAAAAGGAGCAGGGGGTGGGTCTACACCATCAGTAGGGGGCTAGGTTGCTGTAATGCTGTAGCTTATAGCCAGCAAGTTTATGTCTGAGTTGCATATCCCAGCATTTATGTTAGGCCTTTGGGAAGATGGACCAATAATTGTATAAAGTGGGTGTCTTACTGAGGGAGCTTATGCATACCTAAAGCAAAGAAAATCCTCTGTGTTTGTATGTATGCCCATCCAGTCTGCCCATTACATGCCTGTCTCTGAATCCAACCTAACACCAGAACAGATTTACTGAGCTAATTGCCCTAATGCATCTTAATAACTCCTCTCCAAGCTGTCTATATATGCCCTTCCAACAGAACTCACTAACCCCTTGCGTCTGTCCCATCCCTGCTTTAATCCTGTCACTAGCTTGGTTTCAGTTATCTGCTTTGCTAAACTACAGTACTTCTTTCATCCCCTACCCAGTCAACGAAAAATATTTTATTTATTTATTTATTGAAAATTTTGGAGAATACCTTTGAGCACAGGTGCTCTTTAACAAAGGTTCCAATGGTGGCCCTGAAGTGCAAAACACACACCAAAAAAGTGAAATGCAATCTAATAATTAGAGCAGCAACCAAAATTGTGAAAAGTAAAGAAAAAATAAAGCAACAAAACCAAACATGAAGTGTCATGCCACAAAAAATAAAGTAAAACCAAAAGAAATGTAAAGAATTTAAGAGTGAATGCAAAGTGGATGCAAATAAGAATCCTAGCTCAACAAAAACCACAACACAACAAAAAAGCACAACACAACTAAAAAGTGAATGCAAACAAAAAAACACAACACAACAAAAAACCACAGCACAATGAAAAAGTGATAGGGATAGTGAGATAGAAAAGTCAGCTATTTATTGTACCCACAATGCCTCACTATTTAAATTAGTATACAGGCCTTTGTATATAATATATATATATATATATATATATATATATATATACATATATATATATATATATATATATATATATATATATATATATATATATATAATAGTGAGCTGTCAGATAAGTGATTTATCTAACAAGTGCTGTTTGACCTCAGGTAACTTCACGAGTGTCCGAGGTCAAACAGCACAAGTGCAGATAACTCATTTATCTGACAGCTCACCATTGTATATTTCATTTATGCAATAGGGATGCTTCTTATCAGTGCAGGAACATTTGGTTTTGACTGTTTATCTTCTTTTTTTTAAATGATAATTTCTGGGACTTTCAGTTAACTTTGCTAGTGTATGTCCATCTAGCATGGTGGTTGCTATTAAATGAAACACCACTCATTTTGTAGAGAACTTCTTGCTGAACAAATGTCATGGTCACAGTATCATGCTACCTTTTTTGTTTTAAAGTTATTCACATTTGTTTATTATTTTGTAGATATTTTTGTGGTGAACATTTTTCGTGCTCACAGTACCATGCTATCATTTTTAGTTTTAAAGTGATTCACATTTGTTTGTCGAAAAAGTGAAAAGAAAATTGAATGTTATGCTGTTTATTGCTAATTATAAAAAAACTAAAAGGTATCTATACATGAAATGCCACTCATTTTGTAGATATATTTGTCCTGAACATTTTTCGTGCTCACAGTACTATGTTATCATTTTTGGTTTTAAAGTTATTCACATTTGTTTGTCAAAAAAGTGAAGAAAAAAGCTTTGATTGACAGTTTGCATTTATCCCACATATGTGAGATAAATCTAGAGAGGTTAGATTTATCCCACATATGTGGAAATAAATGGATTTATGCAATTGCTTTTGGTTCCACACCTATTGCATAAATATATATATATATATATATATATACACACACACACACATATATATATATATATTTATTTTAATTTACTATACTTTTCTTCCCAGTGGTCAAAATTACAATGGGGGCTATGCATAAAAGTATGCTGGGAAATTTCACATCACGGGGGACCCTGCCATGTGACCCCCCAACAGTTACTGGTGGGGTGCAAAGGCACTGGGATCCTCCTGACGAAAGCTTTTGCCGAAGTGCTGGGTTTGGGGTGAGAACCCTGGTCTAAATAAATGCATTTTGCTGTGACTCATTGTTGAAAGCATAATTTATTTGCTGGAGTGCTGTGTGCCTGGAACTGGGATTCCCTGCACACTGCTGCCCCAGAACACTGGGCTGCCAGGGTGGGCTGGGGTAGCCATTTGGATGAGTGCCTGTACTTTTATACATCCCGGTCCTGGCCTTCCGACACTCCCCTGCACCCATAGTGCAAGGGCTCCAGTCCAGGACCCAGGATGGGCATCTGATTGGATGCTTGCCTGGGTCAACTGATCTGCACCTGTCCATCCCCACAGTCCTGCATGCTGGGGGGGGGCAGAGTTGTGGACAGGTGCCCTGTGAGTGCTTGGGGTCATGCATCTGTGCACCCTGCAGCTGTCTGTGGCCACATTGGCATGCAGGCAATGTATGCATGCATCGTGCATGCATTGATCACTTTTATCCACAGCCCCCATTGTAATTTCGATCATTACACACTCTCACACATAAATATTAATAAAATGGGTAAGAAAAATCCTTAATTACCAGTGGTGCCATCCCATCACATGATTGTGCATTACTCCATAACAGCCACACACCTACACCTTTTTCATGTGTTCCCCCCATATATTAATTTTGTGCCCATTTTATAAGTGCAGTAACACATTTCAGGGTGTGCAGTTGCATCTGATATATGCACTTCTCAGATGGAGAAAAGTACTCTGCTTTGCTTTATACCTCACAACACACCCAAGGTGTGTGTATATCAGAGCGTGACCACACACTGATGTATGCAATAAGACGCTCCAGGGTGTGTAATTATGTTGTTAGGCATGAGATGCTTGCACTGAGTGCCTTAAAACACCCAAGAGCAAAGTACAAATTATTACAGCATAATTACACATCCCGAAGTGGCTTATCACACTTGCGACATATGTAGAAAAGTCATTAAAGCTGTAATATTAAATAAAAAAAAGTATACCACCTGCAAAACATTTGTAGCTCCATTTGGATGAAATAGTCCCTTTTTTGTTAAATCACTGAACTCTTATTCCGTTAGTGGTTACAGCAGTATAACAACTACTATGCTGATTTACATAAAGCAATGAGGAATTCTGGGTAGATCATAAATTTGACATATTTTCCTTACTCAGAGGTGGTCTCTTAGTTTTATAGTGGTGATTTCAGTATAGCACCTAATGTGTAGCTATACATAGCAAGGCATTGTGGGTATAATGAGAAATCAGCTTCCATTTTCGTTACTTAGAGATGCAGTCTTCTACTTTTGTAGCAGTTACAACAATATAAGCTCTCAGATGTTTATTTTCAAAATGAGGTATTGTGTATACAGTATATAGCTGACAAGATTTCTTTACTGAGAGATGTAATCTCCTAGTTCTGTAGTGAATACAGAAATACAATAGCCTGTATACTAATTTACATAGTGAGGCATTGGGTGTCAAGTAAATAGCTGACTTTTTTATCTCACTATCCCTGTCACTTTTTTTGTTGTATTTTTTTTTTGTTGTTGTTGTGTTGTGGTTTTTTAATGTGTTGTGGTTTATTATTTGCATTTACTTTTTAGTTGTGTTGTGCTGCTTTGTTGTGCTGTGGTTTTTTTGTGTGCATTCACTGTGTTGTATTGTGTTTTTTTATTTGCATTCACTTTTTCATTGTTTTGTGGTTTTTTGTTTGCATTCAATTTTGTGTTGTGTTGTGTTTTTTCTTGTTTGCATTCACTTTTTAGTTGTGCAGTGCTTTTTGTTTGCATTAACTTTTTAGTTGTGTTGTGGTTTTTTGTTTGCATTCACTTTTTACTTGTGCTGTGCTTTTTGTTTGCATTCACTCACATTCTTTACATTTCTTTTTGTTTTGTTGCTTTACTTTTTGTGGTATGACACTTCATGTTTGGTTTTCTTGCCTTATCTTTTGTTTGCATTTCATTCTTTTGGTTGCTGCTCTACTTCTTAGATTGCAATTCACTTTTTTGGTGTGAGTTCTGCACCTCAGGGCCATCGTAGGTTCCATATCAATAACAGAGATTACAAAGCAACATAACGTGTACAATAATCAAATTCCAGTTGAAAGAAGTAAAAAAAGTCAAATATAGTCAAATAAGTACCAATAAATAGGCTGGAGTGAATTGCATTTTACAATGAGGAAAGGGGAGCGAGTCAGCATGGAATAAGTGTAGTAATGATGCATGACCTCAGAGCCAGAGTCTGGCACAGTTCATACAGCATATTTATTTATTTAGTTTTTGTTTACCGGGTAAGTACACTAGACAAGTTTTACGCCTATTTTCAGGAACGACCCAGGAGAGTACAAAAGGGTACAACAGGTACATTGATACAGTAATTGGTTCAGACGAATACATTCAGGTACAAAAACAGGAGAAAAGACAATTTTTACAGTTTTTACATTTACTTGGAAGGTACATATTGTGTGGGACTTTAGTTGGAATGATTAGCAGTTACAGTTACATTGAACTGTTAGGGTTGCCCGTAGTGTTCTCTTAAACTGGGCAAACTTAGGTAGATTGAGCAAGGTATCAGGCAGCTCATTTAACCAGCCAGCAGCCCTAACTGTGAACAAACACTTGCCTAGCTGAGTATGGCAGAAAGGCAGTTCAAGGGCATTCAAAGCCATACTCCAGGTGTTGTAAAGATTGATGACAGGGTGGAAGCAGTGAGTTAGGGCCATGGGGATTAGACCCAGTAGCACCTTCTTGGTTAGCAGACATGTCTGGAACTTAATTCTGTTAGGTAGGAATTTTGTTTGGGTGCAGAAGATGCAGTTGTGGGTGAACTTGTCAGCCCCAAGTAAAAAGTGACAAGCCTTATTACAGACCGCATTTATGCTGCTGAGAATTGAGTTGCAGGCAGTTGCATAGATAGGGAGGCCATAGTCAACCAGTGACAGTACTGAGGTTGTCACTATGAGCTGTCCACCATCAGCAGTGAGGTTGACCCAGTTACAGTACAAGGCTTCCAGTCTTCTGTTTACTGTGTGCACAAGGTGGTCAATGTGGGGAGCAAAAGATAAGGTATCATCCAGGATCTAACCAAGGTATTTAAAGGTTTCCACCTGTTCAAGCATATGTCCCAGGTCATTGCGGATGATGGGGGGGTACATTTTACTTCATTTGTGGGCTTGTGAAGAGCATTGTCTTAGTTTTTTTTTATAATTTACCACCGATTTGTTTTGGGAGAACCATTTTTCAAGGGCCTCAAAATTACCCCGGAGGACAGATGTAAGGCTGCCAAGGTTAGGGTTCTTGGAATAGATAACAGCATCCTCTGCATAGAGAAGTACATTTGCTGACTGACAGGCATCAAGCAAGTGTTTTATGAATAAGCCAAATCATAGGGGCCCCACAATGAAGCCCGGGGAACACCAATGGATACATTTCTAACATCTGATAAGGAGTAAATAACACTTTATTTTAACTGTCATTAACTGCACTGTAACTACTATGTAGTTACGAGTAACCACTATGTAGTTGTGAACTAGTTTCACATTTGCATGTTGTTGTGTAGTTATATACAATTTGCATAAAGTGACTACACTGTAACTGTACTGTAACTACTATGTAGTTGTTAACTAGTTTCACATTTGTGTGTCGTGTACTTACACAATTTGCATGAAGTAATAGTTACACATGCAACTACTACTGTTTCCCTTTTAGCACAAATCAATTAATTCTGACAAGTGTTAAGTACACATTTAATAGCTGTTGCAAAGTGCAACAGAAAATCTGTTGTTTAACTACTATGTTACTACTTTTGATGTTATTAAATTTGTTCTTACAAGTGTAGCTACATATGAATGCAGGTCTTGTGCACTGTTTCAACAGTCTATGTCTACCTGACATTTATTTAAAGAGTAATCACACAGAAAACTTAGAAGTGTAATCAGAATGGTAACTAAAATATGATTACAATATAACTTCAGTCTGCTACACTTAATTGCACTAATGGGCAACTCTTTAGATGATGTTCCATATCTGTATTCCAGTTTTTCATGAACTTACTGGTTAGTAAACATGCTTTCCAATATTGTGAATTAATATATTTATTTTATTTTATTTATTTCACAATTCGGAAAGCACCTTTGAGTCAAAGACTCATTTACAAAGGTTCCATGTCACATTTAGTGGTACAATACAACAGTGAACACACTACAAAGTAGTACTCAAACAGACTTGTTACAGTGAGTATGATAAATAGCTAACAATCTGATTCTGAGTTATTGTACAGAGTAAAAGCTAGATAAATAGTTCCTGGACAGTAGCTGAGTAGGCCGCATGGGGAGGAGGGGAAGAGCTGGCCAGAGGCCATTGTCAGGGGAGGTCAGGTAAATCAAGGACAGTCGCATGGGGTAGAGGACTGAAGGTGGCCTCTAAGAGTGACTTTGAAGGGGCCAATTCTGGTTTTGTTGGTAAGAGCACTGGGCAGACAGTTCAACAGGGAAGGAGCCCTGTGACTGAAAGTTCTTTGGAATTGGGAGGTTCGACACCTGGGAACCGATAGGAGCATCTTTCTGGCACTAAGGGGGTTTCTATGTATCGGGGCTGGTTAGACAATAGGGGTGAGGTCAACAGGTGTGCGACCCAGGGTAATGTTTTTTGCCATGAGACATGTGTGGAACCGTATTCAATTGTCAAGGCTTCGCCAGTTTGTGGCAGTGTATAGCGAGCATGTGTGTGTGAGATGATCACAGCCAAGGACTAGACGGCATATATAACTGTACACAAAAATATTTAATTTGCATAATAACTAGCTGGCGTTGTAACAATATTGTGGCTAAGAATAATGGTATTGTTTTCACAATTAATGCCTAAGTCACATGTATTAGCAAGTGCACACACTTACATTTATCAAATGTCAGTACTGTAGCTGTGATGTAAGTTCTCATTCAGAGATCAGTCCCTCATGAACTTACTGCTTACTAAACATGCAATCTAATATTGGACTCTATTCACATAGGCAGCAGGGACTGTGTCAAATGTGCATGCCCAGGCCTGATGATCAACAGCAGCCATCAAATCAGATGGACTGCCCACCAGTAGACTGGATCCTACTCTCTGTGTGGAGTGGGAAATTGCAGGATACAGCTTGTCCTCCCAGTACTGCTGTTTTCAATTAAGGGAACCTACTGGTCTGCCCGCATTGACTGCCATGCTCCTAGCTCTCATGGTGTAGTCAGTGGGACAGGGTAGCTTGGTGTGAAGGCTGGTGCCATGGCATTCAGTCAGTGGGAAGGGCATGTAATGGCTAAAGAAGGCACCCTGCCTGTGCATCCTGCACCACCCACCACTACTCCACACAGCAGATTGGGGATAAAACATGGCATGTTGCAATGCCCCATCTCCAGCAACCCACTTGCGCAACAGCAGGACAGGGGTGTGGGTGCAGAAGAGGTGTGGGTCAATACCACAGAAGCAGCACATTTCTTAGTAACTACAGCACTGTTACAAGCCAATAAGTAATTATGCAAATGATTTATTTTTATTGTATAAGTAAACAATGTAGTTGTATAACAATTAACAATATTAGAGTGTGTGTTTATTAAGCAATAAGTTCATGAGGGAATGATTTCTGAAGGAGAACATACATCAGAACTACAGCATTAACATTTAATCAGTGTAAGTGTAGTTACCAGCAAGTACAGTGTAGTCATGACATAGTTACCCTTCTTCTTGCACTTTATTTTAAGTGTCCATTTCTGCGTACTTACTTTTGCAAATACGCTAGTAAGGCATTAATTGTGGAAACAATGCCACAGAAGCAGCACATTCCTTAGTAACTACAGCACAGTTACAAGCCGATAAGTAATTATGTAAATTAATTATTTTATTAGCAATTAAAAAGCTACTGACACCTCAAAGAAAACTTTAAAAAGCATATTAATTAGGCACAATTCTGACTGCATTCCATTTATATTTTATATATTTCTCCTCCTAAGGGAATTTGCAGAAATATATGATCTTTATCCCTTAAAGTTTCTTTAAAGTCCATCTGCCTCTATAGTTGACTCCCTACTTCAAGTCATAATCCTCTGTTGTGACATCACAGTCTGTTGCCAAGGAAGTAACTGTGATATCACAAGCAGTGCTCTGTGACTTCAGGTGGGGAGAAAGCAGCAGGAATAGACAAACCCTTCAGCAGCAAATATCCTGTTTTCATACAGATGACCTCCATAATAAATAATGGGAAGGAGGAATACATCATTAATGGGAACTATAAGCCGGACTGTGTTAAATATTAGGTTTTGTTAAAGTTCTCCTGAACATGTCACGAACTCTTTAACAATATTAGTTGCAGTTGTTGTTTTTTTTTTTTGTTTGTTTTTGATTGCACAATATACAAGTGGTGGTTTGGGGATTCAAACCCAGTTCTCCAGCTTTGCAGCTCAGTGCTCTTAATCACTATGCTATACTGCAGTAAGTTCATGAGGAAGTGATTTGTGAAGGATTACATACATCAGAACTACAGCATTGACATTTGATTAGTGTAAGTGTAGTTACCAGCAATTACAGTGTGATGAGTGGTCTAAGGCTCTGAGCTGCAAATCTGGTGACATCCAGCAGACCAGACCTGGGTTTGAATCCCACAGCTTCCACTTGCATACTGTGTGACCCTGAGCAAGTCACTTAACCTCCTTGTGCTCCCAGGTCGCTCCTGTAAAAAAGCTTTCAGCTTAGTGTGCTATACCTGGCTAAACAACTAAATAAATAAATAAATAAATAAAAATAACATAGTCACTCCTCTTCTTACACTTTATTTTAAATGTCAGTTTCTGCATACTTACTTTGCAAATACATGTTAGTTAGGCATTAACTGTGGAAACAATGCCTCAGAAGCAGCACATTCCTTAGTAACTACAGCACTGTTACAAGCCAGTGAGTGATTATGAAAATGAATGATTTCTTAGCAATTAATATTAGATTGCATATTTATTAAGCAGTATGTTCATCAGGGAATGATTTCTGAAGGGGAACATACACATAAAGTATATGAAATGCATAGGCTTCAGTACTGTACACCCCCCTGCCATGCAGTTGGGTTGCCATCAGACCCCAATGTAGTTCACATGGGGACCCACACCCCTGGTCTGCTGCTGGCCAGTTGGGTGCCTGAGGGCTGGGCATGGCTATGTGCCATGCTTTATCCTCAATCTGCTGTGTGGTGTGGTAGTGGGAGTGCTGGCTACACAGGCATTAACCCTTCCTTAGCCATTGCAAGTCCCTCCCACCAGTTGCACGGAGTGGTGGCCATGGTACTATCCTTCCCGCCAAGCTACCCCAGCCCTCTGACTACCATGAGGGTTCTGAGCACAGCAGGGAACACAGGCAGATCAGTAAGTCACCTTAATGGAAACAGCTGTACTGGGAGGGCCAGCCATATCCCACAATTCCCCCCTCCACACAGAATGCAGGATCCAATCTTTTGGTGAAGGACCATCTGATTGGATGGTTGCTGTTGATAACCAGATCTGGTTATGCACATTTGTCACATTTCCCAACCACTTACATGAATATGGTCCAATATTAGATTGCTTGTTTATTAAGCAGTAAGTTTATCAGGGACTGATTTCTGAATGAGAACTGACATCACAACTACAATATTGACATTTGATAAATGTAAATATATGCACTTGCAAATACATGTTTCCTAGGCATTAACTGTGAAAACAATACCGTTAATTCTTAGCCACAATATTGTGTCAATGCCAATTAGTAATTCTGCAAAGTAAATATTTATGTGTACACTTACATATCAATTTGTAGTATGTTTGTGAACCTGTAAGTTCATGAACAACTGGAATACATACATGGAACATCATCTGAAGAGTTGCCAGTGTAGGAGACAGATGTTACATTGTAATCATATTTTAGTTACCATTCTGATTACACTTTAAGTTTTTCTGTGTAATTACTCTTTAAATACATGTCAGATAGACATAGACTGTTGAAACAATGCACAAGATCTGCATTTATATGTAGTTACACTTGTCAGAACAAATTTAATAATACTAAAAGTAATATATAGAAACATAGAAGTTGTCAGCAGAAAAGGACCGCCAGGCCCATCCAGTCTGCCCAGTCTGCCCATTTGCCCTAGCTCTACTAGCAGCCTATGACCCTAGCTGGTCATTGGCTTAGCTATTCCTTCTCTTAGCTATTCCTTCCCATCACTATGGTTCCCTTATTCCCATCTCATGTATGTTTGAATCCTGCCACAGTGCATGCTCCCACCACTTACTGGGGAAGTTCATTCCATGCATCCACCACCCTCTCAGTGAAATAGAACTTTCTTCCATTTCCCCTTATATGGCCCCCTCCAATCTCATGTCATGTCCATTGTTCTAATACTCTTTTGTACTGGAAGATGTTTTCCCCTCTCTCCTTATTTATGACCTTGAGGTACTTGTACATCTCAATCATATCCTCCCATTCCCTCCTCTCCTCCAGTGTATACACATTGTTGTTCTTCAACCTTTCCTCTTAAAACTTATGCTGTAAACCCTGCACCATCTTAGTCACTCCCCTCTGCACCGTTTCCACCCTGTCTATGTCCTTATGAAGGTGCAGCCTCCAGAACTGCACGGCGTACTCCAGATGAGGCCTCACAAGTGTTTTGTACAGTAGGACCAGTATCTCCCGTCTTTGGTTTGTGATACCCCTTCCTATACAACCCAACACCCTGCTGCCTTTGCAACCTGCTTGGCTGTCTTTACATCATCTGTGAAAATGATCCCCCAGATCCCTTTCCTCCTTGGTGACTGCCATTAGCCCCACTCCCCAAATCCTGTAGCTCTCACTTGGGTTCCTTTTCCTGACATACATGATTTTGCACTTCTTTGAATTAAACCACAATGCCACATCTCCGACCATCTTTCCAACCTTTCTAGGTCTGTTCCCATCTTTATCACTTCCTCTGGAGTATCTACTCTGTTGCAGATCTTGGTGTCCTCTGCAAACAGGCAAACCTTCCCCTCCAGCCCCTCTACAATGTCGCTGATGAAGACATTGAAGAGGATTGGCCTCAGAACTAATCCCTGAGGTACCCTACTGGTCACCACTGTCACAAACCCACTCCTGGGGGTCAGGACCACTGAGCTCACAGTGCCCACCCTTAAGTGCAATCCATGATGGGGGAAACAAGAATACCCTCCTAATCCTTTAGAATGCTTGCCAAGGTCACAACTGTACCTCTGCCACAAGGATCCCGGGCATCAGTCTAGCTCTGCATAAGGGCATAGTACCAGTCTTGAGTCTTGTAGCCAAATATGAACTCTTCCTTGGCTATTACACACAGGAGGAAGACCCAGGTATCATACTCTCTTTGGGGTAGCAGCGTAAAAACCTGATTTGGCCTTCTTCATACAGGACATGCAACAGCCTGGTTCAAAATCTTTATAGACTCTGGTATTCTCCCTATCCTTCCAGATCCCTTACAGGTCCTTTTCTCAATTTGGTGGCTTATGGTGGCCCCTCTGGCAATAACAGTTTTTACAAATTATTAATAAACCTTCTACAGTCTCACATACAATATAAGAACTCTCATACAGGCAGAATGTCATTAGGAAAACAAAAGTTTTACTAAAATACTTAAATAAATACAAGTACAACTAAAAAGAGAATATTAATTTGGGTTACAGTATACAGGAAAAGAAAACGGAAAAATGTGCAATGAAACACATTAACACTGTTAGCTAATCTACCCGAGGTATGAAGATTTCAAAGTCCAGAACATCACTGGTTTGCAAATTACTTCAGTCTTTCTGTAGCAGCTTTTGGCTCTTAAGGCAGTCTCTGTGCTGGCAGCTGCTCGCTTGTGGTCTGGAAAAGAGAGGCCAAACAGAATGGCAAAATGGCCCTGAGTGTCTGTGCTGGAGAGTTTATATAGAAGACCACCCCCTAGTCTATTAATAAAGACTGTCCATTCAGTGAATAAAGGCTGGCCTTTCCACTTTGCACTTTCCCAAACTCTTGGCACTTAGAAAAAATGTAAGTATACTGTGGGAACCATTTCTGTCACCTGACATTACAATCTCACACAGGCCTGTTAGGTGGATGTTTCCTGGCACTTACAAAAAAAATGTCAGTGTACTGTGGGAACCTTTTCCATCACCTCTTGTCTAAGACCATTTCCTTTTTGCTCTTGAGAGTTTACAACAGTGGAAATACCTTCTCTCATCCTGGGATGTTGAACTGGCTTAATTTAATTAGTAATAAGAACGATCCTGTAAATTGTATGATAATACAAGCTGATTTTATTACTTCTGTTTCCCATGGCCAGTTAACATTAGAGGAATACTCTTTGATCATGTATCCACTAGCTTTTTGACAAGAACTTGTCAGATTCCTGCAAGCAAGGCTGGCTTTGTAGGTCAGAGGAAGGTCAAACCCTTTTTTTAAAAAACAGTCTTTTCTCTGTGTGCTTTTGCTGACACTGGCATGAACATTGAATTATATTTAAAAAAAATCATATAACAACAGAATAATATCTACAAATAAGGGCTAGCAGCTGGGCAGCTCGCAACACCCCTCCTTCCCAGACTGAATTTGTGGGAATCCATCCCTAGGCACGGTATGATTTTCGCAAATTCTGTTCATTGCTCTAACTGATGAGATAGCCCATCTGTGTTACCCTGTGGGTAATGGTCATATTATAGCCCTGTAAGGCAATACTCCACCTTAAGAGATGACCATTCATTTTCCCCATCTGTGTTAGCCACACCAGGGGGGTTATGATCGATCTGTACCTCAAAGTGCCTCCCATAGAGGTATGGCTCTAATTTGTTCAGTGCTCATACCAGACCAAAGGTATTCCTTTTCAACTGTGGAATAGGCCTGCTACTGGGGAAGTAACGTTTTGCTAAGGTACACTATTGGGTGATCTTTCCCTTGGTTAGAGGTCTGACTGATGACTGCTCCAATCCCCACATCTCAGGCATTTGTCTGGACTACACATGGCTTACTGTAATCTGGACTGACCAACACAGGGGCACTGCACAGTGCCTCCTTTAGCTGAGTGAAGGCTCATTCACAGGCTGGCTCCCATTTTACCTGTTTGGGCATTCTTTTCTTTATTAGGCCAGAGAGAGGAGCTGCCAGGGTACTGTAATTTGGTAAAAACTTTCAATAGTGCCGGGTGGTCCAGAGGAAACTCAAACCTGCTTCTGGGTTTCAGGCCTGAGCCACACCTCTATCCCCACAATCTTGGCTTGATTAGAGTAAAGCTGCCCCTCCCTACTACATTTCCTAGGTATGCCACCTCTACAATGGCTACCTGGCACTTTTTAGCCTTGACAGTGATCCCTGTCCTCTGTATCCTGCCCAACACTTCCTTCAGGTAGGAGAGGAGTTCCTTCCAACTGACACTGAAGATGGCAGTATCATCCAAATATGCTACTGCATACTCTTCAGTACTACGTAACACCTGGCTGACCAACCTTTGGAAGGTGGCAGGTGTGTTCTTCATTCCAAAAGACATTACCCTGAACTCAAATAATCCTACTGGAGTGATGAAGGCTGACCTCTCCAGCTGTGGCAGTTAACTCCACCTGCCAATACTCTTTTGTCAGGTCATTTGTGATAACATATGTTGCCCCTCCCAGCTTGTCCATTAGTTTGTCCATCCATGGCATTAGGTGGGCATTAGATTTCATGACTGCATTGAGTCTGTGATAGTCCACACTAAAGTGAGTAGAGCCATGCAGCTTGGAAGCAAGGACTACGGGTGAGGACCAGGGACTGTGGGATTTCTGGATTACCCAATAAATCCAGAATTTCCTCCACCTCCCTCCTAATGTCCTTTAGGATGGCCTCAGACACCTGGTAGTCTGTCCACCATATGGGTGCTTGTATCCCCATGTCTACATTGTGTGCTGCTAAGGGGGTTAGTCCAGACTTGGCCATAAACAAAGGGGCAAAGTCCCCTAAAATCTCTCTCACTTCCTGGGTCTATTCTGGGGTCAGCTGATGCAAGAGTTTGATTGCCTCCACAGAGGACTACCACTTACTTTCCTCCAGCAAGTCCAGTAGGGGGTCTCCTTCATTCATCCCCTCCTAAGGACTACACACTACAAACACCATGTCTGCCCTATTTGCATATGGCTTCATCATGTTGACATGGTACATTCTATGGGTATGTCTCCTGTCAGGCAGTTCTACATAGAAATAGAGACTTTGATGGCAGATAAGGACTGCTTGGACCACCTAGTCTGCCCATTGTCCTACCTAACAGATAAGCTGCATATCCTAGTTAACCAACAGCTTACTTCCTCCTACCCCCCACTAGGACTGCTTTATGTCTGTCCTATGCATTCTTGAATTCCCCCACTGTTCTTGACTCCACAACCTCTTCAGGGAGGCTGTGCCATGCATCCACAGCCCTCTCCATGAAAAAATACTTTCTCACATTACCTCTGAGCCGTCCTCCCTCTATCTTCAAATTGTGCTCCCTTGTTCTTGCACATCTCTTTTCTGAAAGATGCTACCCTCTTGGACTTTGTTGATTCCCTTGAGGTACTTGAAAGTTTCTGTCCCATCCCTCTCTCCTTCTTTCATCAAGGAGTATGCATATTAATCCTTTGGTCTTTCTTCATTATATCTTCTGGTTGCAGACCCTGCACCATTTGGTTGCCCTCCTCTGGACAGCCTCCACTCTGTCTATGTCTTTGCAGAGATGGGATCTCCAGAACTGCACAATGTACTCAGATGGGGTCTCACCAACTGTCTGTACAGAGGGATAACAGCTTCCGTTTTCTACTATTGATGCATCTCCCTATGCATCCCAGTATCCCCCAGCCCCTCCTTACTGCCTCTCTCACATTGCTTGCCACCTTTAGGTCATCTGATATAATTACCCCCAGGTTCCTTTCATTTTACTGTGGTCAGTATCTCACCCCCATTGTGTGTACTCTTCCCCGGGTTTCTGTTTCTAGGTGAATTACTTCCACTTCTTTTGCATTGAATCTGAACTCATAGATTTGACCATTCCTCCCAACCTTGCCAAGTCTCTTCTCATACTTTCCACTCCATCTTGTGTATCAACCCTGTTGCAGACCTTTGTGTCGTCTGCAAAGAGAAATGATTTTCCTTCCAGTTCCTCTGCAATGTCACTTATAAAGACATTAAAAAGGACCAGTCCCAGTACTGAACCCTGTGGTACCCTGCTAATAATCCTCCTTTCTTCACTGTGGACTCTGTTTACTACTACCCTTTGTATCCTGTTGTCTAGCCAATTTTTTTACTGTATCCAGGCTACCACCTTGGGACCCACTCTAAGGCTGGCTAAGTTGTGTATTAATCTTTTGTGTGAGACTGCATCAAATGCCTTGCTAAAATCTAGGTAGGCCATGTCCACAGCCCCTCCCTGGCCTACTACTTTGGTCACCCAGTCAAAGAAATCTATTAGATTCATCTGAAATGACCTTCCCATTGTGAATCCATGCTGCCTTGGGTCCTGTGCCCCACTGGTCTCTAGGTACTCAACAATTCTTTCCTTCAGAAGTGATTCCATCATTTTCCCTGCCACTGAGGTCAAACTAACTGGTCTGTAGTTTCCTGCCTCTGTTCTGCTCCGACTTTGGTGAAGAGTAATCACATCCACCCTCCTCCAGTCCTCAGGTACAACCCCATCCTCCCATGATTTGTTAAACAGAGTAGTCAGCGGTGTCACTAGTTCTATACTTAGTTCTTGCAGAATTCTTGGGTAAATCCCATCAGGCCCCATTGCTTTGTCCACCTTCAATTTTATTAGTTCTTTCAGAACCTTTTTTTCTGTAAATGGACTGGTATCAACCCCCGTCTTCAGAGTGTTTCTCTTGTTTGGTTTAGGTACCTCCCCCCCCCTCTTTCTTTGTGAATACTAATCTGAAATATTCATTCAGTATCCTTGCTTTTTCACTATCACCTTATGCCCACATTCCCTCCCCTTTATTAAGCCTCAGTATCCCTCCTTTGGTATTTCTTCTCTCCCTAATGTACCTATAAAAGGTCTTATCTCCTTTCTTAACAGAGTTGGCTATCCTTTCTTCAGTTTGGGCCTTTGCTATTCTGACTGCCTTCCCTGCCTCTTTCTGCTTTAACTGATAAAGTTCTCAGTCCTGCTCCTTCTGTGTTTCCTTATATTTCCTGAATGCTATCCTTTTCTCCTTAACCTTCCTGCCACCTCTTTTGAGAACCATAGCATTTTTTCCATTGTGTTTTGTTGCTTTGCTTTCACAAAGGCTTGTTGCCTCTGTGATGGCTGTTTTGATTACTCCCATTGTTCTACCACCCCTCCTTCTTGTCTGTTTGCTAGTGCTTTCCTGAGGCACTCTCTCATTTTCCCAAAGTCAGCCTCCTAAAGTCCAATACTCTTGCTTTTGTATGGCTTGATTGCATGGCTGTGTTTATCTTTTTTTTGAAATTATATTTCTTTATTATTTTATATAAAGGTAATATACCTAAGAGAATAGTACAGGGATTACACATTATGACCAATGACATAAGCTGTATGGCAGCTGCAGTGTGACAATATACAACATTTTGCAGAAATCCTTGATTCTGGAAAACAATGAAAGTCCTCACTCACCCAAATCCTTGGCCCCATCCCTCCCCCAGGATGTGCCTCTATAAAAGAAAAAAAAGAAGGAAAGGAAGAAAGGAGCTGATCCTGGATACATATAAGATGCATAAAGGTGTATCAGTTGCCAAGGTAGCTAAAGGTGTACCCAACAGGACATTAATTCAGATAAAGAGCATATAATTTGCCCCATTTCCACTCAAACGATACCAGACAATTCCGAGAACTTGCTATTAACCTTTCAGTCGAAAGCAGAGAGAAATTTCACTGATCCATTCTGCATATGAGATAACCAGTTGGTCCATCCAATGCCTAAGCACCAAGCTTTTAACGACCATCGAAATTAAAGCCATATGGAATCTATGCTCCATCACCTGTATATTGGAAAACCTCCCTAAGATACAAACTTCTATAGTAAATAAATCATCTAAGCCCAGAAGAGGGTCTAGGTTAGATTGGATGGACTGCCATAAGCGGAGCCACCTTCTCACAATGCCAGAAGATATGTACCAGGTTCCTTCACTGTGCCACACCTTGTGCATAGAGTTGAAGATAACTATTTAATTTAACCAGTTTAACTTGGGGTGTACATGTTATTCATATGGTATTGGGTCTATGTCTGTCATGAGAGAATACGATATGTGTCTGCCCAAATCTGATCCCAATCTAGGAGGGTGTCTGGTAGAAGAGAGGACCAGCATTTGGAGCCAATCAGGGAGTCCGGGAATTTAGTGTCCAGTAGGAAAGAATAAAGCTTAGAAATACTATGGGCCTTGCTTGCCTGCTCCTGTATCTGATTTAGGAAGGGTTTAATTTGAGACGGTATGGGATTGGGGCCGAAGCTGGAAGCCACTAAGTGTCGTAACTGAAAAACTTTAAAAATGTGTTTCTGAGGAATGTTATACTTGGTCCGAACCTCCCCAGAGGGTAGAAGAGAGTTATTCAGGAATAAATCATCCACACAGCAGTCTCTAAGCTGAGAAAGCCAGTCTAGAGAAAGCGGGAGACCACCGATCCTAATATTTAAATTAAGGGTAAGAGGTTGGGAAATGTCTTTCCTAGGAAAGAGATTGAAAAATGCCAGCATTGATTTAGCACCTTAATAGAGGTACCGATGATGCTCCCCTGTAAAAGTGGAGGCAAAGTGGATAGGCTATAATAGGGGAGTCTGGATGGGGGAAGGCCAAACTCGATTAGAATCTTTTTCTCAAGTTGTACCCAAATTGGTAGATACTCATCCGCCCTCTGGTCATACCACCTCCCAATTTTTGCCATGTGGCTTGCCCAGTAATAGAGCATAAAATTGAGAAGATGGAGCCCCCCCTTCTCTTTGGGTAAATTAAGTTTTAAAAAGGCTTTCCTGGGCTGTTTACCCTGCCAAATGAACTTGGAGATAGACCTATGAAAGTGATGAAAATAGGACATCGGCAGATAAATGTTCATTAGGCTAAGTGGGTAGAAGACCCAAGGCAACACATTCATCTTAACAATATTAATACAACCCCACAATGATAAAGGGAGGGTAGACCATCTCTGAAGGTCTTGTTGAATTTTAATCAATAGATTATCTAGGTTAAGCTTCCTGAAGAGTTCAAGGTCTTTAGTAAGGAAAATGCCTACATATTTGAGAGAGGAAGGGGCCCATGTCATACCAAACTGGGAGAAGTTGACCTGAAGTGTATTTATGTTCAGTGGGAATATGACTGATTTAGCTAAATTCAGCTTGTAATTAGTCACTTGGCCAAACTGGGCAATAATGTGTAGTATACTATATGTGTTAGAGACACTTCAGGGTTAGTCAAGTGTAAAAGAATATCATCAGCATAGGCCGAGAGAACCAGAGACTGTTGCTGAATGAAACATCCCGTGACCAGTGGAGAGTTTTTGATACTGAGAAGGAGAGGCTCCAGATATAGATTAAACAGGAAAGGTGACAGGGAGCAGCCCTGCCGGGTGCCTGTAAATAGTGAGAATCGAGAAGAAAAAACCCTGTTACAATAAATTCTGGCAGTAGGGGATTGGTAAACTGATTTGATCCTTTGAATAAAGACCTCCAGGAGGCCCATTCTCTTCAATATAATCCAGAGAAATTCTCAGTGGACTCTATCGAAGGCTTTCTCCGTATCTAATGATATCAGAGCCATAGAGAGCTGAGAGTCCTGGGCGGCCTGAAAATATGTGGGAGAGTACGCAGGTGGTCTAGAGGACCTGCCCTGGACAAACCCTACTTGTTCAGGACTCAGGCTGTGTTTATCTTGAGCCACACTGTTTGGTGGTTGCTTGTTCCCAGATGGCTACCCACTTCTAAATCTGAGATTTTTTCTCCATCCCCATTTGAGAGTACTAGGTCTAGGATTGTTGCCTCCTGAGTGGGTTCCAATAATAGCTGTCTGAGGCATGCCCCTTGTAGGGCATCAAGAATGACCCTGCTCTTGGATGTGCCTGCAGCAAAGGTGCTCCTGTTAACATCTGGAATATTCAGGTCCCCCATCAACAATATCTCCCCTTTTTCTGCCATTCTAAGGATGCCTTCTGTCATTTCCTTGTCCATTCCTTCCCGCTGATATGGGGGTCTGTATACAACCCCCATGAGGATTGTGGTGCCATTTCCTGTCTCCAGGGTGACCCAGAGTGCCTCATCTACTCCCTGTTTACTCTTTAGTTCTGTTGCTTTGATCCCTTCCTTTACATAGAGAGCTACTCCTCCTCCTCTTTTACCCTCTCTGTCCCTCCCGTAGAATGTGTATCCTGGTATGTTGACATCCCAGTCATGATTCTCTGTGTACCATGTTTCTGTTACTGTCACAATATCCAGGCAACCCTCTTTCATCAAGGCCACTAGTTCAGGGAGCTTGTTACACAGACTATGGGCATTGGTACTCATCACCCTCCACTTTTTGATGGCCTTACCCCTTTTAGCCCCATCCCTGTCCTTGCTGCCTTTGTCTTTTTTTACATTTTCCTCTGTCCTGCTCCCTAGTGACTTCTCTACCTTGATGTTTACCTCACTAAATTACCATGTTTTGGGGAGGGGAAGCTGGGATTTCCCTGCTCCTTTTCAGTGCCTCCCCCTTGGCTAGTTTAAATGCTTGCCAATGAAGCATTTAAACCTCTCACCTAGGATCCTGGTTCCCCTTCGGACACATGCAGACCATCGCACCAGTATAGGCCTGCATCCCTCCAGGTGGTTCTCCAGTCCTCAATGAAACCAAAACCCTGAGCTCCACACCAGTTTTTCAACCATTCATTGAATTCCCTGGTGAGGAGTATGAGTACCCTAGCATCACCCTTGCCATAGACAGGCAGCACCTCCGAGAAGGTTACCGTATGCGCTACTTGTCTAAGGCCCTTCCTCAACTCTACAAACTCCTCTTGCACTGCTCTGATCCAATTCCTTGCCAAGTCATTTGTCCTAGGTAGACAATGACATTCAGCTCCCTCCCTTGTGCAGCTGCTCCCATGATCCTAAGGATTCGCTTCCTGTCCCTCCAAGCCGTGGCACCAGGAAGGCACCTTACCTCCCTCTCCACTTCCTCCACCACTTCCATCCCCCTAATGATTGAGTCCCCCACCAGGAGTTGTTTCCTTCCCCTGTGGGGTCCCATGCCACCCTCCTATGGGTCTCCTTTATGAAGGTTCCCAGCATCCTCCTTGGTCTCCACTGCAGGTGCCTCCATAGAGGAATCACTATCCACAAGAAGAGCATATGAATTGTAGAGAGGTACAGCTGGAGGGATGCAACTCTGTTCCACCAATCTCTCCCTCCCTGAGCCCACCCTGGTCCAGCCTCTCCTCTTTCTTGGCAATCTCTGAGGTAGTGGCATTGGCTCTGGTGGTCCCTGGGTGGGGGAGGAGGTTTCACGAATCCTAGCCAGGTCAGCCTTGAGATGGGCAACCTCCTCCCTCAGACCAGAGTGGTGCCTGTAAATAGGGCAGCATTGCAGCCTCCAGAATGTCTCCTGGAACACTGCCACCCCACAGCCATTGCACTGCACCACTCCTGTCATGTCTTATTTTGTGTCCCCTCTCATGTTTCTCTGTATGCTTACTCTCTCCTCTCCTTACAACTCTCACCCTTCCTGTTCTGGGACAGCAACTTCCTATATTCTTCAGTAGCCTCCTTCTTCCTTGCTCAGTGTCAGACCACCAGCAGCTAGGGGAGAGAGCGAGCTACTTTTTTCCTTTAGGGTTGACAAAGCTAATGTTTCTCTATGATCCTTCCCTTCCTACTGCCAAACAGGAAGTTCCTGTTGTCAGTCAAATCCAGTGGCTATAAAAGTAGAACTGGCTTAGGGTAGGTAGGTGGAGGGGTGGGATGGAGGGCAATTAGTAAGAAAAAAGGCTAGCAACAGGAAGTTGTAATTGGAGTCACCTGCTTTTATATTGTCTAAGCCACACCCCTAATAAAGCTCTCTCTCCTCCTACTGATTTAGCAAAGTAAGTTGATACAATACCCTTCCCAGCACAGAACACACACTGGCTTTCTTTCTTTTCTTTTTTTACCCCTAAATAAGACCCCCTTCTACTTCTAATAAAGTATCTGTCTGCTTAATCTCAACAGACACTGACTCCTGTTGAGATAGAAGTGTTAAATTAGTAAGAAAATGGTAGCTTCTTTTAGTTAGCTGCTTTCTGCTCTACAAGCAAGATTTCTGTCTTCCAAAGGCTAGCAACAGGAAGTTGTAATTGGAGTCACCTGCTTTTATACTGTCTAAGCCACACTCCCAATTAAGTTCTCTCTCCTCCTACTGATTTAGCAAAGTAAGTTGATACAGTACCCTTCCCAGCACATAACACACACTGACTTTCTTTCTTTTCTTTTTTTTAACCCTAAATAACTACAATATAGTTCACATCATTAACCTGTTGGACTACCTTGTATGATTTCACCCACTCGGCCTGCAGCTTATCCAGACTAGAATTAGGACCCTGACTTTCTGACCTACCCTGTACGAGTGAGCTCTGGCTCTGCGGTCATACCAGACCTTTTGCTTCTGCTGGGCAGCTGACAGGTTGCCCTGGACTGGTCCCATAAGCTCCTTCAACTTTTCCCTAAACTTTAGGACATACTCCACTATGGGAGTTCCCTAGGTGGTGTGCTTGCCTTCCCAGTCTTCCTGGATCAAGTCTAGGGGCCTACGCACTCTACATCCATCTAAGAGTTCGAAGAGGGAGAACCCTGTCGACTCTTGTGGCACCTCCCTGTATGTGAGCAACAGGAGGGGAAGGTATTTCTCTCAGTCCCTCCCATGCTGTTCAGCAAATGCTTGGAGCATCGATTTTAGGGTACCATTAAACCTTTCCACAAGCCCATTGTCTTACGGGTGATAAAGTGTCATGCATCTCTGCACCACCCCACACTTCTTCCACAAACACTTCATCAGATCCAACATGAAGGCTCTCCCCTTGATCAGGAATAATCTCCTTCAGAAACCGAACACAGGATAAAATCCCTAGCAAGGCGTCTGCCACTTTGTCTGTCCTAAGTGAGGATAGGGCAATCACCTCTAGGTATCAGGTGGCATAATCTACCACTGTCAGGATAAACCACTTCTAGGAGGAGCTTGGGGTACTCAAAGGTCCCATAATATCCATTCCTATCCTCTGGAATGGCTCCTCCACAATGGGCAAGGGGATTAGGGCAGTTTTGGTTTTACTACCTGCCTTCCCTATTTGTTGGCACTGGTGACAAAACCTGCAATATTCCTTCACCTGCTTGGTGAAGTTGGGCCAATAGAAGTTCTGGGCCAATCACTGCATGGTATACATGATTCCCAGATGTCCAGGCATGGGGATAGTATTAGCAATCTTGAGCAGCAACTCACAGTACCCCTGGGGAACAAGCTGCCTGCCCATCACCCCTTCCTCTGTCCTTACATCCTGCATATACAACAGTCCACTGTCCCAAAATACTCTGTCTCATGTCACCTCCCTGTGTCCCGTCAGGTTCTGCACAAGCCCTCAGCCTCTCCAAATTAAGATCAGTCCTCTGAGCAGTTACAAATTCTTCACATTTTCCCAAGGCATGGGACATGTCCCCTTCAGTTCCTAAACTGGGGTCCATAATGCTAGCATCAGGGCATTCAAGATCACTGCCATCTCTAACCTTCTGACCACTGGTTATCCCTCCCTCCTCAAAGTAACCTTTTGTGACTGTTTTGTGAACTGCTACATGGGGAGGTCCTACCCCCTTTCACTACTCTCCATTTCAGGAGACACAGGCTGGGGAACCAGCCTCCCATTGTTTTCCACAGGGGCTTCTATGGGGTCCAGGGAACTATAATCAGCCTTTGCCTTCTGACTGTGGGTAACCACACACACCACCCCCTTCTGGAGATTGTTCCTATAATCACATCCAGGGCAAGGTTGTCTGCCATGGCCACTTTTTGCACCCTCTCTCCTATCTCACACCAGTCCAAGAGAACACTAGCTAGTGGCAGAGTTTTTTTCCTCCACAGTGAATCCCCTTACTGTTACAAACTGATTAGGTATAAGCTGTTCAGGCTCAACCAGATCCCCTTTTACTAAAGTAAGAGATGCCCCCATGTCCCTTAACCCATGGGTCTGCACCCCATTTACAGTAACTGGGTGTATGTGCCCCCTCATGTTTATAGACATGCTTTCAGGGATACACAGTGCATCCAACTTTGTTCAAGTACCACTTTGTCCGCTGTGTGCCATTTTAGGACACTGTCTAGCAAGATGCACTGGCTGTTTGCAAAACCAACAATCATTTATTTTATCCGATAAATCCTTTTTTGTAACATGGGGCTTCCCCCTTTCTGTGGAGGCAGTGAGGATTTTAGCTGCCCTGAAGGTGTGCTTTTCCCTTTCTGCACTGCCACACCTGCTACACTCCCTTTCAGAGCAGACCTGTTCCTGGCATAGCGGTCTGAGAGCTCTACAGCCTGCTGCACTGTTTTGGGGTCTCGGTCCTCTAACCAGGTTTTTAGCTCTGCTGGGCAAGCCCAAAAGAATTACTCCAGAAGTAGAACCTCCTCAATTTTCTCTACAGAGTTTGCTTCCACTCCATCCCACCAAGATTTCAAAACTGATGTTGCTTTGTGGTACGTTCCTCATAGCTCATGTCAGGGCTTCTCCAGAGCTTACAGAACTTAACCCTGTATGCCTCAGGTGTTAATTCATACTTTTTAAGCAGTGCAGCTTTAAGTTTCTCATAATTACTACTGTCCTGATTGTCCATTTGGCCTAGTGCCTCGTGCCCTTTCCCAGTAAGCAGCGGGGATAGCTGGAAGCTCCAGGACTCCTTGGGTATTTTAGCCTGGATACAGACCTTCTCAGTTTCAAAAATGCATCCATATCCCCACCTTTAAATTCAATTATTAACTTAGCATTTAACTTGTACCCCAGTCCTGGAGTTCCAAGTTCACCCCTGCCAGTGCTGGTAGTTGAAATCTTAGCTTTGCCAGTTTGAATTCCCTCTGGCACTCTTTTTCCTCTCTCTCAGCCTCTCTTTGAAGCTGCCTTTCTTTTTTCTCTGCCTCTCTCCATTGCTGGTGTTCTTTTCCCTGCATCTCCAGCTCCATCTGGAAATTCCTCTGCTCGAATTCCATCTCTAATCTCCTCAACTCTAGCTGCAGCCTGACCCCTTCTGGCTCCAGCATTGTGGTGACCTTCTCCTGGTGATGTGGCTCTGGGTTACCTCTGATCTCACTGTCCTCCTCACTGGGACTGGACACTGCGATGTCCCTTGGCATTCCCATGCCCAAAGTCTGGTCCTTCTCAGTCACTGGCTGTGACTCAAGGTCCTGGGCAGTCGCTTGCTCATCGGCTGCCACAAGAGCCTCCATTAGGTTCTTTTTGCTTTGCCCCTCACACTGGACTCCTCTTTCCTGGCACAGTTGCTCCAGCTCTTCTACAGTGTAGTCACTGTACTTGGAAGTCATCTTTCTTCCCTACATTACCGCTAGTCGCTTGCTCATCAGCTGCCACAAGAGCCTCCATGAGGTGTTTTTTGGTTCTCCCCTCACATTGGATTCCTCTTTCCTGACACAACTGCTTCAGGTAGTCTGCAGTGTATTCGCTGTAGATGGAAGCCATCTTCTTCCCTAACTACTGCTACACTAGCTTGCACCCAAGCAAAAAAAACAAAAACAGGCAGGGAACATTATACTGTAACCAAATTATATGTATTTTTAAAATCTATGCCTTGATTGTGTGTGAATTGTTTACAGTTTATCAATCTGATACACTGGGCTTGAATCCACTGTTATGCCTGTGCCACCATTTTCTCAAATTGCAACATTATGCAACCAAATCTCTTGGATTTCAACACTGCACTGGAGGTCAGGCCCACTGAGTTAACAGTGCCCACCCTTAAATGCAATCTGTGATGGGGGTACAGGGATACCCTCCTAATCTATTAGAATGCTTGCCGAGGTCATGACTGCACCTCTGCCACAAGGATCCTGGGTGTCCCTCTAGCTCTGGATAAGGGCACAATACCAGTCTTGAGTCTTGTGGCCAAATATGAACCCTTCCTTGACTATTACATGCAGGAGGAAAACCCAGGTGTCACACTCTCTGCGGGGTAGCAGCGTAAAAACCTGATTTGGCCTTCTTCCTACAGGACATGAAACAGCCTGGATCAAAATCTTTATAGACTGTGGTATTCTCCCTATCCTTCTAGATCCCTTACAGACCATTTTCTTAATTTGGTTGCTTATGGTGGTCCCTCTGGCAATAAAAGTTTTCACAAATTATTAATTAACCTTATACAGTCACACATACAATATAAGAACTCTCACACAGGCAGAATTTCTTTGGGAAAACAAAGGTTTTACTAAAATACTTAAATAAATGCAAGTACAACTAAAAAAAGAATGTTAATTTGGGTTACAGTATACAGGAAAAGAAAATGTGAAAATATACAATGAAACACACTAAGACTGTTAGCTAATCTACCTGAGGTATGGAGGTTTCAAAGTCCAGAGAATTGCTGGTTAGCAAAATATTACAGTCTTTCTGTAGCAGCCTTTGGCTCTTAGGCAGTCTCTGTGCTGGAAGCTGCTCACTTGTGGTCTGGAGAAGAGAGTCCAAATAGAATGGCAAAATGGCCCTGAGTGTCTGTGTTGGAGAGTTTATATAGAACCCCCCACACACACACACACATCCAGTCTGTGAATAAAGACTGGCCCTTCTAAGAATAAAGGCTGTCCATCCACTTTAGGCCACCAGGTGTCACTCTTGCACTTTCCCAAAGGCTAGGCACTTAGAAAATTTGTTTTATTTATTTATTAATTTATTGAAATGTTTCACCAGGAAAGTTACACCGAGCAACAAAAGCTCATCTCACGGTACATCCTGGGGGAAGGGGAGTGGGAACAATAAGTAATACAACAGGATACATACATCAGGAATTAGCTTAATAGCATATAGATAGACAGTACAGGATTACAACCAACAATAGCTAATAACATTTCTAGACTAGGATATAAAGAGAGAGACTGGCAGGAGGTATAGTAATAAGGTACTCAGGAGGGGGCTGATACAGGAGAGGTGACAGAAAGTGCTAGGTTGCAGAAAGTGCTAAGTTGCAAGAGGGGGTTAGGATAAGGGAGACATATTTGGCCCAGCTGGAGGAAGTAGGAGGTATAGACCAACAGCTAGACAGGGCCCCATGAGGCTAGGTGCAGTTCCAGTTCATCACGAGGTAGTTTGCTAGGGATGTAGAGAGAGAATAGGCTGAGGAGGAGTGGCAGATTTGGGTCAGTAGTTGATTCCAGAGCTTAGGTATGGATTGGAAGAATGCCATTTGGCCGGATGTAGCATTTCTGTGTGGTATATTCAGAGAACAAGAGTCATCAGATCAGAGGGTGTAATTGGAGGGGTGAGGGGCAGATAAGGGGGTGGAGAGGTAAGGGGGGGGGAGTGAGCCTAGGCAGAATTTTGAGGTAAACTTTGCTGTGTAAGTTTCTCCTGTCAACAAGTGAGGGAAAATTTAGAGAGCGGTAAAGAGTGCAGTGGTGTGACAGAGCAGGGGCATCCAAGGCAAACCAGCAGAAGGTGTCAAAGAGAGGTTCCAGCCCGATAAAGAGGATTGAGGGGCAGCTCCATAAACAATGTCACAATAGTCAAAAGTTGGCAGTATCATTTTATGTACCAGTTCGTGCCTAGCCGGATGAGGGATACTACCCCTGTTATGGTAGAAGGCTCCTAGCTTATGCCAGAGTTTCTTCAGAATGGCATCAATGTGGACAAAGAAGTTTAGGTACCTATCCAGCCAAACTCCGAGGTAGCAGAAGGAAGAGGTGTCTTCTAATACAGTCCCAGCAAATGTGTAAAAGGTGGGTAAGGAGGGGAGCCTTGCCAACCTCTGCCTAGTACCAAAAGTCATGGAGACTGTTTTCTTTGAGTTTAGGAAGAGGTGGTGCTCACTTAGCCAGCGTTGTACATTGCTGAAATCCAGCGGGAGCCTGGCAGTGACATCAGGGACTGAGTTGCTAGTTGTGAACAGTACAGTGTCATCAGCATACATGTGTATGTTAGTTGATAAACAAAACTGAGGGAGATTGTTGAGGAAGATTGAAAAAAGGAGAGGCCCAAGAACCAATCCCTGGGGGAATACCATGGTAATGGGAAAGGGGGAGGAGATGGCATCAGTCAGTGGCGTCAGATTGTGATCTGCCTGACAGATAGGACTTGAACCAATCAGTGGCATTAGGGGAGAGACAAGCGGACCTGAGGCAGGACAGGAGTATCGGGTGGGAGACTGTTTCGAAGGCCTCGGTCAGGTCAATAAAAATAGCTGAGGTTATGAGGCCTTTGTCCATGCCCATGGCAATAGTGTCAGTCAGCAGTAACAGGGAAGTGGTAGTGGAGTGGTGTTTTCTAAAGCCAGATTGGAATGGTGTGAGAAAGGAGGAGTCAATAATGTAGGAGGAGCATTGTTCAAGTACTATGTGCTCCTGGAGCTTAGCCAGAGTAGGAAGGAGAGAGATAGGATGGTAGTTGCTAGGGGAGGTGGGATCTCCCCCTTTAAGGAGTGGTAGAACTGTAGCATGTTTCCAAACTGTAGGAACAGTGGAAGAGACAAAGGAGAGGTTTAGCAAGAGGGATATGGGACAGGCAATGGCAGGAGCAGACAGAGAGAGGAGCTTAGGGTCCAGGCAATCTGGGGAAGAGCCCTTGGCAGGGTTAATGGACTGAAGGGCTTGTAAGGCAGCAGCAGGGGAGATGTGGCTGAAGAAGAAGGGGTAGAAGGAGAGGGAGCTGGATAAGTAGAGGAAGGGGAAACAGGGAGTGGAGGTGGGCTGGTGTCATCCAGGAAGGGGGGGCAACCGAAGAACTGCATGGACATCAGGGGGCCCACTTGGAGCATTGCGGCGCAGGACATGAAATGGGAGTTAAAGCAGTCAGCGATAGCCATAGGTTCTGAGATGTCTGAGAGATTTAGCCTAAGGGTAGGAGTGGGGGGCTTGGTGGAAGGGGAAAAGAGGGATTGGACAACTTTCCAGAATCTGGAAGGTTTGTTTGTGTTATCTTGGAAGTTTGTCTGGTAGTGTTCAGTTTTGGCTAGCCGAATAGCTTTGGTACACTTGTTTCAAAGCTCCTTGTATTGTTGGAGGTCCCTGGGGCAGTTGGTTACCTTGTGTTTATGCAAAGCAGTGTTCTGGGCTCTTTGACAGTACAGGAGCTCAGGGGTTACCCAGAGTAGGTGGTTTCCTCGGACTCTGGTTTTACGCAGTGGTGCGTGTTGGTTCCAAACATGAAGGAACTTATCGCAGAACAGCTGGAGTGCAGCATCAATTGAAGTGCAGACAGCAAGTGGGGATCAGTCAGTGTTGGTGAGGTCATGATGAAGAGGTAGAGTGTCAAGGGAGAAGTAGGTATCAGTTAGGAGTATTTTGTGTGGTATTTTTTGCCTATGTATTTTGCACACCATGTATATGGGATGATGGTCACTTAGTGCATCAGATAGGAGGCCAGCAGCCTTGACACTGTGGGGGTGCGACGTGAAGACAAGGTCTAGAAGGGAATGGTTATTAATTAATTATTAAAAATGTCAGTGTACTGTGGGAACCTTTTCCATCACCTCTTGTCTAAGACCATTTCCCTTTTGATCTTAAGGGTTTACAACAGTGGAAATAGCTTCTGTTATCCTGGGATTTTGAACTGATTTAATTTAATTAGTTATAAGTTATAAGTTGTAAGTTATATGATTATATAAGCTGATTTTATTACTTCTGTTTCACATGGCCAGTTAACATTGGAGAACTACTCTTTGATCATGTATCCACAAGCTTTTCGACAAGAACTTGTCAGATTCCTGCAAGCAATTCTGGCCTTGTAGGTCAGAATAAGGTCAGCCCCTTTAAAAAAAAAAAAAAAAAAGAAACAGTCTTTTCTCTATGTGCCTTTGCTGATACTGGCATGTACATAAAACTACATAAAAGAATCATATATACTGTACAACAGAATAATATCTACAAATAAGGGCCAGCTGCCAGGCAGCTTATCACAACCTCCATATCCTCTGACTGGGCTCTATTTACTACTACCCTTTACCTCCTGTCCCTCAGCTAGTTACTAACCCAGTTCACCACATTGCAGCCCATCTAGACTACCCATCTTGTTGACCAGCCTTCTATGTGGAACAGTATCAAAGGCTTTGCCGAAATTTAGGTAGACATCTACTGCTTCTCCTTTTTTTTAATTTTTTTATTTTATTTATTTATTGAGTATTCAGATATACCATTGAGTAAAAGACTCCTTTACAAAGGTTCCACGCCACAGAAGATTAAAACATAACAGACATTAGTAATTCAGCAAGGTACACAGTCCAGCATATTTATAGAGAAACAGCAATGGCTAACAGGTGGTTACTAATATAAATTATTTTTTCCAGTTCTGTTTGTGCACCTTCCCCTGGGGAACTCTCTCTGACATCCACCGCCACTCCACCCCTTACTTTTGGCTCAGGGTCAGAGAACCCCTGGTCTCCACCAGGGGTCACAACTGCACCAAGCAGGCCCTGGATCCTACCCCAGGGAGAGGACAGCAGTCCTCCAGATGCTCAATCCTTTCCTTCCCCCTGCCAACTCCAGATGACCCAGGCCCATTCCCGAAGCCAGGTCACTGGTGTGGCACAAGGTGTGGCATCCAGTGCCTCAGCACCACTGTGCCATTACTGTTGATTTACCACCTTTGTCATCCAGTCAAAGAACTCAATCAGGTTTGTTTGACAGGACTTTTCTGCTGCAAAACCATGTTGCCTTGGATCCTGTGCCCCTATGGATTCCAGGTATTCCACAATCCATTCCTTAAGGAGTGCCTCCATGATCTTGCCCACTACTTACATCAGGTTTACTGGCATATAGTTCCCTGCTTCCTCCTTCCTGCCACTCTTGTGCAAAGGGACCACATGTGCCCTTCTCCAGTCCTCTGAGACCTCACCCGTATTTAGGGAGTCGGTGAAAAGGACTTCCAGTGGAGCTGTCTGCTCCCTCCTTAGTTCCTTCAGGATCCTGGGGTGTATGTGATATGGACCCATAGCTTTGTCCACTTTTAGCTTTGTAAGCTCCTTCAGCACTCTCTTCTCTGTAAAAGGACTGGTGTCCACCTCCCTCCCCTCAGTGTCTAAGATGTCCAACTGTAATCCCTGTCTCTCCCACTGTAAAGACTGAGCAGAAATATTTGTTTATGATTGACAACTTATCCTGATCACCCTCTGTGCTCTCTCACTTGTCCCCTTTGATCTTAGCGATTCCCCTCCTGAACTTTCTTCCCACACTAATGTACCTGTAGAATGGCTTATCCCCTGCCTTCACTGATTGAGCTAATCTTTCTTCAATTTGTGCTTTCGTGCTCCTTACAGCTTTTCCTGCCTCTCTCAGACACTTCTGGTACTCCTCACCATCTTCATCTTTTTTGTCTCCTTGTATTTTCTGAAGGCCACCTTCTTGGCTCTTACCTTTTCTGCCACAGCCTTGGAGAACCAAAGTGGTTTCCTCCTACTTCTCCCTTTGCTTCTCATCTTAACACATTGTTCTGTGACCCAAATTATTTTTTTAATATATGCCCATTGCTCCTCCACCCCACCTCCTCTTGCCTTTCTGTGTTCCAGGGTTTAACAATGTTTCCCATCTTGCAGAAGTCAACTCCTCTGAAATCTAAGATATTTGCCTTTGTATGGCTTGACTGTAATGCGGTATCCCTGTGTTGAATTTGAACTATACTATGTAAACTCTGGTTCCCAGTTGTCCCTCCTTATAGTAGTTACACGATAGATTTGCTGTTACAATTTGCAATAGCTATTTCATGTGTAGTTGCCATTGTAAGAACAAATTGCATAATGCAAAAAGAGATACAGTGGTAGTTGCAGAACAGATTTTCTGTTACACTTTGCAACAGCTATTAAATGTGTAACTACACTTGCCAGAATTAATTGATTTGTGTCAAAAGGGAAACAGTAGTAGTTGCACATGTAACTATTGCTTCATGCAAATTGTATAAGTACACAACATGCAGTTGTGAAACTAGTTCATAACTACATAGTTGTTACGTGTAATTATACAATAGTTACAGTGCAGTTACAATGTAGTTATACAGTAGTTGCAGTGTAGTTAATGACACTTAAAGTGTTACCGAGTCATCTATATTAACACATTGAGTGTATTAATGAGATAACTCTGGAAGCAGGTGACTGTATTCTATGACAGGCCTAGACCATGGAGATTGTAGAGAAGGAGCTTGTGACTAAGACAAAGGTTTTTGACATGTCAGTACAGATGGTACCTGCCATGTCTCCACTGACAAGGGCCTCAAGGACAAGATTGGAATACTCAATTTTGCTTGCATACCTTTTAAATCTGCCCACCAACTTCTTTTTATGCCCCCTGGTTATGGAGCTTTTGTACCTCAAGGAGAGATCATGGTAGTCTACTTTGTTTATATGCCTTAAGAAATTGTATGTCTCTATCATGTCCCCTCTCTCGCTCTCTCTTCTGACCTCGAGAGAGTACATGTGTTATGAATTGAGGCCAAAGATAAGAATATTAAATTTATTTTATTTATTTACAGTATTTGATAACTGGGTCGGTACTGGTCCAGTGGACCATTTTGAGGAATGACCCAGGCCATCAAAGATAGCACATACAGAAACACGGGATCCAGCACACAGTACGTAAGTAATAACTTATAATCAGAGGAAAAAACAACATATAGTCAAATAGATTCATACAATAACCAGTAGCCTGGAATCAACATACAAGTGGAGGGCATACATCCAATTAGAGTAATGCTCATAGTCCAACAGTTCCTACAAATAACCACTGTTGGTAACATCATACAAGGGGAGGTGATAAAATAGATCATATGACTAGAAGCATTGCCCCATGTCTCATATCAGGAGGTGCACTTGCAGGCCATGGCAGTTAAGAGGGCAATAAGCCATTCCAGAGCCTAGGGGCAGCAATGAAGAAGGCTCTCTGTCCCATCTCAGTTGAGGTCTAGAGAAGGTTAGGGAGACATAGAGACAATTGGATGCCAGAGGACTGAAACATAACAGGTATATTCTGCAACTCTGTAGTTGATTCCAACATGGCTTGTGTTTCACTCTCCTTTATATAGTACTACTGCACCTCTAGTTGCAGAAAGTAATATCACAACATTCCCCCCTTTTTAAAAACAATAAATGGCAATATTTGCAATTATTATTCCCCTAGAATAACTCCTATTTGCATTGAAATTCTTTAGCATTCAAATGCATAGTCTTTAGTCTATACTGGAGGCTTCTTTCAAATGTTTACTTCTGTGAATGACCATGGTAGGGGGTTCATCACCTTCACTTAGTTCCTCAGTGGTTGCAGTAGGTAAATCCTCTATATCAGCCAAATTAGAAAGCTATGACAGTGCTGACAAAAGTGCCCCTTTCCATGTCCTATCATCATCCAACTCATAGGAACAAAGTCACTTGGGCTTAATGACACATCTCGATTCTGTGTATCTAGATTCACTTTTCTTTATTGTCCAAGGCTTCCATACTTGAACCATATCCCTATGCTACAAGGCAAGATACTTGGCATCTCTATGTCTGTCTGTCTAAACTTTGCCATGAATGTTCTAATCAGTGGCACTGTTAGGCGTAGTTACCATGGTGATATTTATTTTCATACAAGTCTGTGTTCCATGAAGTAATTGGTCTGGATTTGCACCAGTTGTGGCATGAGGAGTTTCACTATATTCCATTAAGAATTTTATGAAAGGGCCCTCACTGAAGTCCTTCTAGGCAGTGTATAAACAGTTTATTTGTTTATTTATTGAAAACATCAAAGAATTACCTTTGAGCACAAGTGCTCATTTACAAAGGTTCCACATTAAATACATAGTCACAAAAACATTGCAAGTACAATAAGCAGTTCCAGAGGAAATGCAGTTGCGTCAGGCTAAAGCACTTAAGGCAGAACAATTACATACAGTTTTAAACAAAAAAAAATCCACATACTGTAGAGCTCTGTAAAAAAAAGTCACGGGTAATGTACAGAGAGAAACCAAATAAAACTGTTTAATGGTTGCATCTGCACTGGAGTGCAAAGGCATACTGCAAATATCTCTTCCACTAATTACATTTGGGGAGATTCAGCAGTGTATCAGACAATTCATTTAAAAGGGAACTGTCATCTTCAGGATTTTATAATGTCTGAAAGCTCATAAAAAGCTAATTTGAGTGAGCCATTGTGCTTACCTGTGAGTCTTAGCAGTCCAGCGTTATTCATATGTAAATCAGCCTGTAATTAAGGGCTGGGGCAGTCATGTGCTTTAGGCTCCTTACAGGCAATGATGTCACCAAGGGACTTAGCTCTGCTTTGGCTGTAGATAATCCAACAGGTTAAATAGGAAATTGTCTGTTTTATTAAATGTGTTTTAAGATGTTATTACAACACTTTCTATAGTTATACTAATTGTTTTATAATAACTTGGGAGTGAAACCCGGTTATAATTCACCGCCTTAACCTGTGCCGGGTTTCCCTTGCTCCACACAAGCTCTGGCAGCAGTCTTCCCATCCTTGAGTAAACTGGACGACCACGGCTGTACTTCCCCACTTCTCCCGCACAGACTGCAGTCAGGTAAGGAACTTTGAAAATCGGTTTCTCTTTTTCACTAGAGACACTTAAGGGATTCGCTAAAAAAATTTAAGTTTACCCCAGCCCTTCAGCCCGACAACGGACTAGTTCATGGACCACGCTTCGACCTAACGGCAATCTAATTTTATTTTATAGAATTGCTGTGGTGAGAAAACCCTCCCCAGCAATTACATAAAATAAAACATGGGGTTGTGTGTTTAACTCAAGTTTTTACACACACCCCTCGGTGTTGGATGCTAAAAGAGGGAGTCTTGCCAAAATTTCTAACATCAGTAAATTCAGAATTTAGATCAGCATATCCCCAGCCAGCCTCATGCTGAAAATTAGATATCTAAGTTACTTTGTTTAAAAGTTACAAGTCATTTTGTAGCCCTAAATTTACTGCCTGTTCAAAAAAGCCTGTTTCAGTAAAGAGCTACTAATGATGTCACAACCAGAACTCATAGCCTAGTCCTTCTTGAAAACTACATTACAAGACTTATTTCTCTCACATTACATAAAACTGCAGTAGTATTAAAATTCTGGAAGAGGAAAGCTGACAATGAGTGTGTCAGGGCATGCATTTCCATAATGTGCAGATGCAAAGTACAATACTTAAGAATGTGATGAGGGGGTTGGAATACAACAGCAAATAAGGCTTTCGAATGACAAAAATATGTGCAATTTTTATAATAGTGCAGGGATGATATTTCAAAATGTCACCAGACTACAACTGTGGAATGCAGCAATAACACAATCTCAGAAAGAAAGTGGGACTCACAATTTTGGAAAGTGGCAGGGACGCTAAAATTCTTAATGTGGTGGTGTCATATAGTTTTAGAATGTGGCAGAGATACACAATTTTGAAATGCAGGAGTCACATAGTTGTGGATGGTGGTAGGGATATGTAATTTTGTAATGAGTCTCGGATAGATTAATTTGGCATGTGGTGTAGTGATGCAACATTTCAAAATGTAGTGGGTATGCTTCATTTCAGATTGTGGTGGCAATATTCAATTTCAGAAAGTGGTATGGACATGAAGTCTCAGAAAGCGGCAGTGACACAGTTTCATAATCTGGTAGCCACATGGAATTTCAGAATGAGGCAGGGATGCATCATTTTAGAGTGTAACATGAGCATGCAATTTTTGAATTTGGCAGTGACACTCATCTTCAGAATGTGGTGGGAATGCACATTTTCAGAATGTGACAATGACAGGCAATACTGGAGCATGGAAGTTTACACATAATTTCAGAATGCGGCAGGCAGGTACAATTTTAGAATGTAGATGAGACATGCAGTTTCAGAATGTGGCAGTGATGCACAGTTTCAGAATGTGGCAATGACACTCAGTTTTAGAATGTGGTGCTGATGCACAAATTCAGAATGTGGCAATGGCACACAATTTCAGAATGTGGTAGTGATATGCAATTTCAGAATTGGCTGATGCACAGTTTTGGATTGTGGCTGATGCACTATTTCAGAATGTGGCTATGATACGCAGTTTCTGAATGTGGTGGTGATATGCAGTTTCAGAATGAGGTAGTGACGCACAGTCCTGCAGTTTCAGAATATGATGGTGCCACACAGTTTCAGAATGTATCAATGCCATGTGACTTCAGAATGTGGCAGTGCCGAGCGAATTCGGAATGTGGCGGTGCCACACAACTTCAAAATGTGGCAGTGCTGTGCAATTTCAGAATGTGGCAGTGCTGTGTGACTCTGGAATGTGGCACTGCCACATGACTGTGGAATGCGGCAGTGCCACATGACTCCAAAATGTGGCAATGCCACACAACTCCAGAATGTGATGATAATGCATGACTCCAGAATGCAGTGGTGATGCACAACTCCAGAATACAGCGGTGATGCATGATTCTGGAATGCGGCAGTGATGCATGACTTTGGAATGCAGCAGTGACAAACAACTCAGAATGCAGTGGTGACGCACGACTTCAGAATGCAGGGGTGATGCATGACTCTGGAATGTGGGGGAGATGCATGACTTTGGAATGTGGCGGTGATGCATGCCTTTGGAATGTGGCGGCGACACACGACTTTGGAATGAGGCGATGGTGCATGTTTTTGGAATGTGGTGATGATGCATGACTTTGGAATATCATGATGATGCAAGACTTGGAATGTGGCAATGATGCACATCTTTGGAATGTGGAGGTGATGCACAACTTCAGAATGAGGCAGTGACACATGACTTTCAAGTGTGGTGGTGACACATGACTTCAGAATGTGGTGGTGATGCATGACTTTGGAATGTGGCAGTGATGCACAGTTTTGAAATGCAGCTCTGATGCTCAGTTTCAGAATTTGGTGGTGACATACAGTTTCAGAATGTGGCAGAGACACACAATTTTGGAATGTAGCGGTGATGCGCAGTTTTGGAATGTGTCGGTGATGCAGTTTCAGAATGTGGCAATGACACAGTTTTGGAATGTAATGGTGACAGTTACAGAATGTGGCATTGAAACACAACTTTGGAACATGGTGTGGATATGCAGTTTTGGAATGTGGCAAGGATGCACTGTTTTGGAATATGGCTGGGATGCACAATGTTGGATTGTGGTGGGGATGTGATGCACAATTTTTAAAATGTGGTGGAAGCGAACAGTTCCAGAATGTGGCAAGGACAAGCAGTTTCAAATTAAAATTATGTGTTCTGCCATATTCCAACAGTGTACACCCTTATTTATATTCCAGAATTACCAGTCCCCTCCAAATTCTTTGATGTGTGTCCATGTCGTATTCTGAGATTGAGTGTCCCACCACACTGAGAGATGGCACATCCCTGCCACATGCCAAGATTACATGTCCCCATAACATTCTAAAATTGTACACCACTTTGACAGTCTATACCTTGGTTCAGTGCTACATTCCAAAACCACCTCCTGATGCATTCTAAAGTTCAGTGCCATGCATCTGAACATTCTGGAAATGCAAGCACTGTAGGCAGCCCTGTGTCAGTTTTTGTTTTTTAAATAAATACTACAGCTATAGTTTTGATAACTTTGAAGAAATAGGTCCTATAAGGCTGCTGGTAGAGAGGGCTAGTCTGTGAGTTTTGGTTTTGACATCATCAGTGGCTTTTCACTGAAACTGGCTTTTTTGAACAGGGAGTGAAATCAGGATTATAAAATAGCTCATAACTTTAAAATGAAGTAATGCAGAAACCTAATTTTTGGTATGAAATTTATTGGGAATAGGCTGATTCTAATTCTGCAATGTAATACTTTTGATCAGACTCCCTCTTTAAATAAATCCCTTGAGTGATGCTCTCTGGGTTTATTTAGCATCCAACACCTCAGTGTGTGTGTGTGTGTGTAAAAACTTGTTAAACACACAACCCCATGCATTAATCTATATGTACATGCATTGAAACTAGTGAGTTATTACCTTTATATTTCAAACTGTTGGTAAAAATAATCTAATAGAATTCTGGCATTGTTAAGGTAGAAAATCCCATTCTAGCCAAAATATTTCAGTAAAAAACTGTTAAACTTTAACTTCATCAAAAGAAGTAAAATACTCTTTTAACAATGCATTTCAAGTTATGCATGTTTTAACAATGGTGTCAATCTATGTGTTTTTGCAATTAATAAACAAGTAATTGTGCCCCTTTTTTCTCTTTTCAAGTCAAATCTGGATAGATAGAGCATAATATTTTCAGAATCATAACACATGCTCAGATTTTCTTTACTGTCTTTGTCCAGGAAAGGCACACTGAGCTGCAGCTTGTTTCCAGGTGTGTTTTGGGAGCACAGAGAGGTTACATGACTTGCTCTGGTCACACAATATACAAGTAAAACATGTTGGAATCAAAACCCATTGTGCTGGATGAATTAAGCTTTTTTCACAGGTCTTTGCTATAAAGTGGACAAGAAGTTTTTGCTAATTTGCAGCTGTTTATAAAGTTCTTATTCTCTGAAACAATATGCATTCTTCTAAAGTATCCATATTTAACTGTACCTGAATAAAAAATGATAGGTAAAGCTTTAGTTTGCATTGTTGTGTTTTTATGGGCAGCATTATGTTACAGTTCACTTCATGGAATCACTTATGTGGAGTTTTCAGTATGCCACAATTTGTGTACAGAATCCTAATTATGAGCTGCTGACCTATCAGAACCTGTTTAGAGTTCTGTGCACAAACCATGACATAGATAAAACTCCAAATTATTGGTTCCATGAAGAGAACTGTAACATAATGCTGCCCATAAAAATGAGACACTGCTAAATATAGCTTTTTATATCGCTTTTTATTCAGGTGCAGTTAAATATGGATAATTTAGGTGAATGCATATAATTTTTGAGAATAAGACCTTTATAAACAGCTGCCAGTTAGAAATGATTTCCTGTCCTCTAGGCTGTACTGCTAGCTGATAATCGAAAACTACGCATTTCAAGGCTGGCCCCATGATGCCAAGCCAGTAGGTATGTAGCCACATTTGCAACTTGTAAGCCTGAGTTCACACCCACAATTGTAAAAGAAAAAGCTGTAAGAGGGAATGGGAAAAGACAGAAGTTGGTGTTGTGGCAGCCCCAAAAATCTGTACTGACATGAACACTGCCAGGGTTTAGAAATCTTAATATGGGTCCCCAATAGCTGTTGGCACCACAGAACTAGCCTTGAGATGTGTAGTTTTTGATGATCATCTGGCAGTATAGCCTAGGGGTTAAAGCAATCCTGAAAATGGATTATTTTTGCTGACAGTTTGAAATGTAAAGGTGACAGCTCACTAGTTTCAATGCACATACAAAACAATTATAGTATATGGCTACCCTTTGTTATGTATAAAAAATTAGCCTGCTCAAAATCCTTGTTAAGCATATTCTAAATCGTTATGCACATTCTAAAGTGTTGTTATACGCATTCCAAACAGTTGTTATGCACAGTTCAAAGGTCATAAAATTTTAAATTTCTCATTTTATCTACTCCTAGCTACTTACTAACCACCCAGTGCCCAAAGTCATACCTTTTACCTTTCAAAAGTCTGGAAGTTCGATTTTGATATGTGAGTAGAAGAAAGAAATGGCAAGATTTTTTGTTTTCACTTCAGTAGGGGTCTGTTACTCTACTGTAAAAAAACATATACTATAAAAAATAAAATATGATCAACCACATACAACTCAGCATGTGTTTCCATCTCAGGGTTGAGAGGACAGCATGGACCTCTCGAGCTTCGCTCTCGAGGTTCATATGCTGTCATCTCAACCCCTCGATGAAATCACAGCCTTGTTGTGTATGGTTGTCCATACATTATTCTCTATATTATAAATGTAAAAAGTGCTGTAATAACACCTTAAAACACACTTAATGAAACAGACAATTTCCTATTTAAACTGTTAGATTATCTACAGTCAAAGCAGGGCTAAGGCCCTCGGTGACATGATTGCCTGTCAGGATCTCAAAACACAAGGCTGCCCCAGCCCTTAATTTCATACTGATTTACATATGAATAAATCTGGACTGCAAAGACTCACAGATAAACACAACTGCTCACTTAGATTAGCTTTTTATGGGCTTTCAGACATTAAGAAATCCTGTAGATGACAGTTCCCCTTTAACCAGTTAACAGCCCTGACAGCAAATTACCTCTTGCCCAGCTGAGTATGCCCGAAAGGAGGCTTAAGGGCATTCTTTGTCATGTTTCTGGTCTTGTACTGGTTGGAGACAGTGTGGAAACAATTTGTAAGGCATGGGGTGTTAGACCTAAGAGTGCCTTTTTGTCTAGCAAACAGGTCTAGAGCTTTATTCTGCTGCATAAAGGTAGTCAGTTAGTGAGTGTGTAAAGGGTACTACTATGAGTGCAGTTATCTGCACTAAGTACAAAGTGGCACACCTTAATACAGATCAGCTTTACTCTGTTTAGCACACTGTCACAGACACCTGCATAGACAGGGAGGCCATAAATTATAAGTGACAGAATCTATTAAAACATCCCATTTGCTCAAGGATAATACGCAGATGATCTAATTCACTTAATACCGTACTTCTGTCCCGTGTATAATCAGCAGACTCCTGGGAAGTGAACTGGGTTCCATAATCTAAGATCAATTCATTCAGATTTCCCTCACTGGGAATGATAATTGACAACAATTTTGTCATAACAGCAGTGTCCACTCTGAATGCAAAAGTACATTTGTTGTAACAGTCCACTAGGGTGACTGCATGCTGGTACTGTAAGTAACAGTAGCAAGCTCAAATGGTTCCACAATATCAGTAACCCCTTTATCCCAAGCACCAGCAGGCCAAGGAACTGGATAAAGTGGAACAGGGTATGCTTCCAGTCATAACACTCTGTCTGTAAGTGGCACACTCTCAAATATCCACTTCCACCTGAGAATCCATGCTTGGACGCGAGTATAACTCTGGCAACCTTTGTTTAGATTTCACAATACCCTGGTGACTCTCGTGGGCCAAGTTACTAACATACTAAAATGCCAGCAGAATAGGTCTAACGGTCTTTCGTGTCTGCTCGTTTGGTCAGCCCCCACCCTGGGAGCTGACCTTGCTGCCCCCCTCGCCTTCTCTGACTTCTCCCTTCCCAGTTCTGGATATTCTCGCTGCACTGGATTTCCAGTTAATTAACCTCCTTTGCAAGGATGCAGGAACAATTAAACAGTGTGATCTGGGGCCAGTCCTTTTTACTGTCTTCATTAGTGACATTGTGTTTGAAGGCATATACCTCATTCACCTGAACAGATTGACACAGAAATGAGCTTTGGAGAAAATGGCCACAGCCATGTGTTTATTAATAAACAAATTATCAATATACATTAGCCTCAGCATGATGTGTTCAGCTAGGTAGCCTTGGAATAATATCGCTCACTATGGAGCAGATAAATTATTAATGGTCGACCCTCCCTTCTTACCTGGGGGGGGCCACCTTACCATCAAACGGGACCCCGTGAGGGCAACAACCTCCGGGCCATGAGGGATGGTTTGTGGCTTAATCCTCCCCATCAGAGGACCCATCATGCCACAGGAAGATGCCGGAAGTGGGTGCCTATCTGAACTCCAGCCATCAGGCCTCCCTCCTGTCAGCCTTAGGAAAATCTGGCTGGTCAAGACACATGATCCCCTGTTAACTCCTCCAAACAGCCTTCCAAGACTATCAAGCACCACAGGGTGAGTGCTACCCAGCTCAACCCCCACAAGCACTTCACGCCAATGCTCTCACCACTGCCCTTTATATGCCCTCCAAGAACAGATCTGGCCCTTCTTCTGACAAATGTACTCCATCCCCTCTATACAAGCCTGGCCTTTTTACTATCAAGTCTGGATGCCTTGATATTGACCCCTCACAGAGTCCATAACTGGTGCATTTATTTATTTTATTTTATTTATTTAGTTTTTGTTAACCGGGTAGGTGCACTAGCCATAAAATGACTATTTTCAGGCATGACCCGGGAGAGTACAACAAAAGGAGAACAGTTGAACAACAGCAACATGGGTACAATAGTACAAATAGAGGAACAGTACAGCAGTGCTACAAAAATATAATGGGTAGAAACAACAAAAAATAATGGCAAGCATTATACAGATAATGGCAGTAAGATATATAATAAGTGCAGAAACCATGGACCCGACCTGTGGAGTGAAACGGTTAATAAGATAGTAAGGTTACAGAGAGAGAAATGTGAGGAATGTTCAAACATAACAAGAAAGACTGACAGAAGGAAGGTCAGGGGTGGTAATTGGCAAAACAACAGTGGATGGTCAGCAACAAGGTTCAAGAAGGAAGAGAGCTAGTAGTCAAGAAGTTATTTACAAAGAGAAGGAAAAATATGGGGAGTGGAAGAGGAGACAGTCCTGGAGCTGGATTAGAGCAGGGGTGACATTACTGGTAAGTCTCAGGAGCTTCAGGTTGGGTCAAAGCATGTACAAGCATCAGCTAAGGATGAGATAACTAATGATATTCACTTTTAAATCCAAAGTGAGACTGAGACAGCCGGAGGTTGAGTGGAAGAGCATTCCATAGCCTGGGAGCAGAGAATTGGAAGGCCCCTGTGCCTTTAGTCGTCCGACATCTCGGAACATAGAGCAAGGATTTGTCAGCTGATCGCAGGCCATGGGAGGATGGTTGAGGGACCAGCAATGCCGCCAGCTGGGACGGGTTTTTTTCCCGGATGATCGAGTCCATTAGTGATCCAAGGTAGTATTGTCTACTGGCAGAGGGTGAGAGCCAATTCAGATCCTTATAAAGAAGGCAGTGATGTTTGAGTCGAGGTGACGAAGAGGCAAATTGGCATATATTGTTATAAGTTACGTCCCATTTTAGTAGGGAGGTTTTATGGGCAGAGGTAAGAATAGAGGCACCATAGGTAAGGGTTGGGAGCAGAATACCTCGGGCAATTGCTAATTTGGCCGAGGGTGTAAGCATGTAGCTCGTTTTGTAAGCTACTCCTAGTTTCAAGTTTATAGCTTTGCACAAGGACTGAATGTGAAGATTAAAACTAGGACTGGTCCAGGAGGATCCCAAGGTACTTGAAGAAAGTAACATTTTCAAGTGGAAATCCTCCTGGGTGAAGAACCTCCAGCAAACTAGAACAGGTCTTAATCTTCGTGCAGAACCTAGGAGCATGGCTTGCTTTCTTTTCATTTAGTACAAGCTTACGGTCTAGTAGCCAGTCTAAGACCTTATTGAAGTCTGAAGTAAGTGATGTGTTTATGCAGGCAATACTAGAAGAACTAGTGTAGATGATCAGGTCATCAGCATAGAAAATAGCTGAGCAGGATTCCAGGACCTCAGCTGCATTGTTGATAAAAATTGAGAACAGAAGGGGCCCAAGGATAGAGCCCTGGGGGACCCCAAGGTTGATAATAGACGTGTTGGACAGGAAGGAGTTAAATTTGACTAGCTTAGACCTGTTTGACAGGTAGCTACAGAACCAGTCCACAACAGGGTAGAGAAATGGAATTTATGGAGAGTGGAGAGAAGCAGGGGATGGTCAACAAGGTCAAAAGCCTTAGTGAGGTCAATGAAGATGGCACCTGTGAGTTTTCCAGAGTCCATGTTGGACAGAATATCAGTAGTTAGTTGAAGAAGAGCCGTGGTGGTGCTATGACCTTTTCTGAAACCATGCTGAGTGTCTGAGAGGAGATTGTAGCGTGTAAGGTAGTCAATGGTCTGTGATGCAACTATTTTCTCTAGGATCTTGTTAAGGACATAGAGAATTGCTATAGATCTGTAATTGGCCATGTCCTTTGGGTCACCTTTTAAAGACAGGCGTTACTCTTGCAGATTTCCATAGGTCTGGCACAGTGCTATGGATAAGGGATAAAGTGTAGATTCTGGCAATCGGAGAGGCAATGAGTGGAGCAGCCAGCTTAAGAAGACAAGGTTCCAGTGAGTCAGAACCAGAGCTGGTATTGGCAGATATGGATCTCAGTAATTTCAGAACTTCCGCTCTTGATATAGCCTTGAAATAAAATGGTGGCGCTGGAGGAGCATCATACGATAGGGCAGTATGGTTGTCTGATGGTAGTGTGGTAGGTAGATTGGAGTGCAATCCACTAGGTTGTAAAGCCAAGGTATAATATGAAAGATCAAAGAAAAGATTGTTAAAACTGTTTGAGATGGTCCTAGGGTCATTACAATGTGCCCCATTTATGATCATTTCATCAGGAGTGACCGATTGCGAGGTACCGAGAAATGTTTTGACATGGGCCCAAAATTTCCTCGGGTCACAGGCTGAGCTTTGTAGAAGGTCCTTGCAGTATTTGCTTTTAGCAACTCTAACTTGTCTCTTACATCTGTTCCTTAGTTCACGATAGACAATAAGATCTAACTGTAGGCCAGTTTGTTTATAGCGAATCCAAAGCTTGTCCCTCTGGCGCAGATTAGCAAAGAGGTCTTTATGCAGCCACCTCGTCTGTTTTCCTCTGACCCTCCTAGTAGTCGTGGGGGCATGTTTATATTGAATGGTAAGAAATTCATTTATGAATATCTGTAGAGCAACCTCCACATCCTTTGTTTGATAGATACCTGCCCAGTCAATATTGGAGACATCATAGAGAGATGCATCCTGGTCAATATGAGCTAGATTTGTAAACGTGATTAGTCTTGATGGAGGAGATGGAGGCGCAACCATAGATAGGATACAAAAAGTGGTTGAGTGGTCTGTTAGTGCATCTGCAAGGATTCCTGCTTTTGACACATGTTCCATACGGTTAACCATCACCCAGTCTAGGAGTGTACCCGTTTGATGGGATGATGTGGCTCTAGTTGCTTCAGAGATCAACTGGTGAAAATAACTAAGCGTGAGTGATTGCAAGGATATTTGAGCTGACCCTAACCAATTGAGGTTAAGATCACCTAGGATGACAGCCTCATTATGATTTACAGTCTGGGAGGTGATGTCAAGGAGTTCTTGAAGACCTACTATTCCCCCAGCAGGTGGATTATAGGCACAGATAATATGAAGCTTCTTTTCCCCCAATACAATAGATGCCTGTATGAATTCGCACACTGCGGGAGAGGCAGATGCTGGGACAATAGAGATGTTGAGGTGGTTTTTGAAGAATAGGGCAACTCCACCTCCACGCTTGGATGAGGATCTATCCCACCGAACAGAGAGTAGTTAGCAAGGACATACTTCATCAGGTATTCTGGGTTTTAGCTAAGTTTCTGTGAGACAGAGTACATCAGGATTGTAGAGTTTCACCCAGGCCTCGAGTTCCGATGGTGACAGGTAAGACTTCTGATATTGATATGGGCAATTAATAACTTTTCTTGGACATGCCAGATAACTCATATGGGGAAAAGAAACAGGTAGGTGGACCTGGATTTAGTTTGACATCCCCAGATAGCAGAATAATGATCATGGCTAGGAACCAAAGCCTTGCACAGTGGCAGGTTAGGGGTGAAAGCACATCTCCATGGCAGCTTCCTCCTGGCATGTAGAGGGTAATAGATGCTGCCTCTAACAAGGAGGATAGGGTTAGGTTGCAGATCAGGCTTTGTCTCTGCAATCAAGTTAGAGAAAATATAGTTGCATTGATGCATTCTGCAGCTGGTGCACTTTCTCTATTGCCCTGATGTTACGGGCGTTCCACCATTGCTGTCTTTGAACTATGTCCGACCAAATTATATGCACCCATGGCCACTACTGTTTCAGCATTTCCAGGTCCTTCCACACCCTGTCCTTTAACTCTCTTGCCATTAGAGCTCCCAGATCATTTCCCCCCAAGTGAATTACTAATACTGTGGGTTGTTCCCCCTACCGGGCTTTGGCACGCAACGTTTGCAAGTAAATCAGCCCATCTCATCCCATGCTGTCCCAACCAAAGCACCTCTGCCTGTTCAGGTGCTGAAATCAAGTTCTCTCCTCCTTGGTACTGCCTGGCCTGAATGGCTGCCCAATGGATGTACGAGTGGCCACGCCCATTATGGAGGGGAGGTAGTAACAACAACAAAAATGGAAAGGGCCCTGGGGGTAATCATGTCATATGACCTTAAGGTTAGCAAGCAATGTGAGAAGGCAGTAGGGAGGGCTGGGGGAATACTGGGATGTATAGGGAGAGGCATCACCAGCAGAAAACAGGAAGTTGTTATCCCTCTGTACAGACAGTTGGTGAGACCCCATCTGGAGTACTGCGTCCAATTCTGGAGACCCCATCTCCGCAAGGACATAGACAGGATAGAGGCAGTCCAGAGGAGGGCAACTAAAATGATGCAGGGTCTGCAAGAGAAGCCACACGAGGAGAGACTAAAGGAGCTTAATATGTATACCCTTGAGGAAAGGAGGGAGAGGGGGGACATGATAGAAATGTTTAAGTACCTCAGTGGAATCAACAAAGTCCAAGATGGTAGCATCTTTCAGAAAAAGAGAAAATGTGCAAGAACAAGAGGACACAATCTGAAGATGGGGGAGCAGTTCAGGGGCAATGTGAGGAAGTATTTTTTCACAGAGAGGGTGGTAGACGCATGGAACAGCCTTCCTGAGGAGGCTGTGGGGTCTAAAACTGTGGGAGAATTTAGGAATGCATGGGACAGACAAAAGGCAATTTTTGTGGGGGGGGGTAGGAAGAAATAGGCTGTTGGTTAACTAGGATCTGCAGCTTATCCTGTAGGTAGGGAAATGGGCAGACTAGGTGGGCCAAGCGATCCTTATCTGCCATCAAAGTCTATGTTTATATGTTTCTAAATCCAAATCTGCACTGCTCATGCTGCAACACCTGTGCAAAACAAAGCAAGAAAGAAATATAGCATATAAGGTCTAACATATCTTTCAAATGCTTGTGACCTCCATCTACCTAATGCCTGTATCTAACTATCTGATAAACCCTCTGCCCTTGCATACGATGCCATGCCAGTCCTAAAGGACTGCATGTTAAATTGTTCTGCTGCAAAGCCCAGCTAGTACAGGGTCTTCTGTAACACCTGTCTGAATTGGTACACCATTAGAGGCCCCCATCCCCATGTCTAAAGAAAGCCTCCCCTATTGCTGGGCATTTGACTATATAATCCTGCACCCATGCTCAAATATCACTGGAGACCCTGGGATGCTGACAAGCTGCACCAATGACCATGAGCATCTCAGTCAGTCTTGCTCTTACGTAGTTGGACAAAGACTCCCGACGTTATGACCTCAACATTGTCATCTTTCAGTTCCAGTGCAATCCCGGTGGCCTTGCTGGGCTGTGCGAGTTCAGACACTCTAAATGCCCCGCAAAACGCCACCAAGTAAGCTGTCCAGAACAGCCGAGTTTCATCCAGGGATGAGCATACCTTTGGAAGATCATCCCAGATTTGTTTAAATATAGTAGGGCTAATAGGGCGGTGGCTGTCTGGGCTCTTTGGGGCTGAGCGTGCCCATCCTTTCAGCATCTTCCGGAGGGGGAAAGCCTTTGTGGTGTCAATATAGCCCCTGGCTTTCTGAAACCAAGCTTATACCAGCTATGTGCTGTTCCACCATTGCCAGTGTGCCCCTCCAATGTTTCTTGTACAACACCTATTCACACAGCTATGCTACTGAGATAGGCTATGCTGCCGCCCATCCTTGCACCTACTGTACCTCCAAAAATCTGTCCAGCCCTCTCTGGTACACTGTCTGCATCCTAGGTGCTAGTGAATTCCTCATTAACTCCCAGGCTTCTGGGTTATCAATTCCCATAAGAATGCAGGGATTCCCTTGGGCTGGTAGTCTGCTGCTGGTGCCAATTCTCGAAATCTCTGCCACTGCGAATGAGAAAGAGCATCAGTGATATCATTTTCAATACCTGGAACATGCACAGCCTTAAATCTGGTGTTCAGCAACAAGCATTTTAGGTTGCCTATCAGGCCTTTGCCACCTAACTGTCTGTTTATGGCATGCACCACCCCCGGTGTTGTCAGACCTAAAGGAGATGAATTTGTCCTTAAGAAGGTCACCCTATATCACCAAGGCCACTACAATGGGAACAAATTCCATGACCATAATCTGCTTAGTAATGTCTAGTCCTACCCAGTCGGGAGGCCACTCACCCACACACCACTTACCTTGCAAATAGGCCCCAAAGCCTAAAGAGTTCCAAGTCCTGACTGAACACTGGAACTGGCCACATCAACACCCCATTAAAGCATTGCAAGAATGCCTGCCAGATGCCCAAATCATCCCTCATTGTCTCTGTAACATGGATTCTGTGGTGCGGTTTGGTACAACCTACTCATTCCCCTGCAAGGGGTCTCATGAACATCTTGCCTATGTGGAATACCTGACAAGCAAAGTTCAGGTGGCCCATCAATTGCTGGAGCTCAAGCAAGGTGACTTTGCACACTCTCATTATCGAGTCCAGCTGGATATGCAGGGCTGCCAACTTATCCTGGGGTAGCCGGAATACCTGCTCCCTTGTGTCAATTTCAATCCCAAGGAAGGATAGCCACGTACATGGCCCTTCTGTCTTATCTTGTGCTAATGGTACACCCAGGTCAACACACACCTCATGGAAAACCACCAGGAGCTGAGCATATTGCCCAGAGCCAGCCTTCCCAACAAAGAGGAAGTCATCCAAATGGTGCATCATGTGATCAAGCTGGGCTTTCTGGGCCATGGCCCAGTGCAGGAATGTGCTAAACTGCTCAAAGACCACACAAGTCACTGCGCACCCCATGGGCATGCAATTGGCTATGTAGCAGCACCCCTCAAATTTTATATCCAATAGCTCTCTATCTGCTGGGTGGATGGGCATCAAACAGAAAGCTGACTCTATGTCTGTCTTCCCCAAGAGTGTACCCTGGCCCACCTGTTGAACCACTTCCACTGCCCTGTCGAACAAAGCATAGGAAACTGTGGTGCGTGCTGGGTCAATGTGGGAGTTGGCTGAATCCCCTTCCGGAAACAACAGATGATTTATCATCCTAAACTCATCCGGCGTCTTCTTGGGAACCAGCCCAATGGGGGAAACCCTGAGGCGTGTGCAGGGAGGGGAGGCAAAGGGACCAGAGATCCATCCAGTGGCCAGCTCCTTCTGAAGTTTGCACTGCATGACTTCTGGTTGCTTTTTGGCAGATCTCAGACTGTCCACCTCATATGCCCTCCTTGGTCCTTCGTATGGTATATGAAACCCCTCCCTGAACCCTGCTGCCAACGAGCAAGCAGTCATCCTGTCTGGGTAGCTGGCCAATCACCCCTCAATACTTTCTGCCCCGATTGGCATTGGCAGGCTTTGCCTCTCCTTTCCAAAAGGCATCAAAATTACTGGCTTTCCCCACTCCAGACTCTGCTGCCTTCCCACACTGTTGAAAGTGGAGCATTTTTCCACAAGTCATGCGCTCATGCTTGTACTTGCAATGCTCAGTCTTACATGATCCCTGGTTAAAGTTGAAACAATGCCCTTTCCCAACTCCCTTTTTCCCCCATTGCCCCCTTGATACCACTTTTTTGGTGAAAGGGGTGCCTCACCAGAAAGCCACTCTCTGTATGCTGCACCCCACCTCCAAGTCTATGATCCACAGAAGTGGGAGATCCAAGACTGCCCATGACCTTGTTGTATCCATCTGCTTTCTCCTCCAGTATTTCTCATCATATTCTAACCACCCCCCACCTGCCTTACTAGCATGCATCGTCATTATGCTATTAAAGTAAACCCACAGCCCATCAGCTTTACCTAGGCTGCCTTGGGTGAGTATTCCTGCATAAATCGCAAAGCCCGCCACCCAATTTTCCCAAGTATGGCGCACTGCTGCTTTGTACTTCTGTTCCACCCCATTGTCTCTGTCTTTGTCATTCTTGTCATTTTCTGGCTCCTTAGGCCAGTTCAGCAGGGAAAAGACATCAATGAGGATTTGTTGCCTCACCTTGTCTGGCAAGTATGAACCAATGAGTTCTGCCAGTGATAGGAAACTAGGCACCCCCCTTGATGCCCTGGGATTTAAAGTTAAGGCAATGCTGCTCCCAGGCTTCCATTCTTAGACCCCCCCCAGAGCTGAGGGCACCTGGACAGCTCCCGACCAGGCACTCTCCTGGTCAGCTAGCAATACGAACAACTGGTTAGGTTTTTGCTGTACCCCAGACTGGCACATGCTGCCGGCCTGTGCTTGTGGGCCAGGCACACCCACCCCCAGTGGTATTGCCCTGACTAGACTTCCAAGTGCTGCTGTGGGCTGGGCAACCTGACCTCCCTGTGTGAACTGTTGCTGGATATGCAGGGCTGCCAACTTATCCTGGGGGCAGCTAAAGCCCTGCTCCCCAAGATGAGGTGAGCACCTGAGAGGGGACGGTCTGGCTGGGCCCCGCCTGCTCAGGGATCCCCAAGCTTGCCTGTGGCAGTACTGGCTGGCCCTGTGGCAGTTCCTCTGGCTGTCCCAGGCTTAGGAATGCTAATGCACCTACCACCCACATTACCTATTCTTTGCCCTAATGGCACCCTCTCCATTGACCCTAAATCACTGCCCCATTTCTGCTGATGCCTCCGATTCTTTTGGGGGGCACCTCCCCTCCTAAGCAGAGTCCTCAGTTCCTCTACTGACAGCTGGTCTAAGTCAGGCACACCAGTTCCTTGGTCCTATGCTGCAGCTCCTTGATCAGCCCTCTTCTTACGTGGCTTTTTGGGTGGAGTTGGAAGCACTGGCAGTTCATCTGGAAGGGGCATTGGCTTCTCTGGCACTTGCCCTATCTTGCCAGGCACCACCGTCGGGGTTACAGGTTTGGGCAACAGGGTCAGCAGTGCCGGGGTTTCCATCTGCTTCTTCGGGATGGCCTCCTCCAGGTCCTTGGGTTCAGGCAGGAGCACCAGTCCTGAAGGCCCGGTCCCCCCCTTTGCCCTGATCCTTGAAAAGTGCATCCCACCACACCTTGTCCTTGCCTTGAATGAGGGCCGCCAGCTGCTGCTCTAGGTCTCTGCTCATCTTCACTAACTGCTGATCAGTAACCTGTAATCAAATTATAACCACAGCCACACTCCCCTTGCTGGTGCTTTATCTTAAGCTGCCACACGACAACAGGGGTCATTGACCGTGGACGATTCTTAATAACATTTCTCACTTTTTTATTTATTTATTTTTTTTAGAGCTAGTGGTGCCTGGTAGCTTGCTGGGAAGCATCCGTTACCATTCCATTCATTTTGTTATAGCTCTGTTACCAAGAACTGGGAATTAATAATTCTAGTGTTGCTTATCTAAAGGGCAGTGGACTGTTGGACTAGCTAGCCTTACACGTCGGGAAGGCTTCAGCAGGGCCATATATCTGGTAAGGTGGGTAGGCTGGCGCAAAAACCCATAACCCCCATCTTTTTGTGGTCAAATCTAGGAACCCTGTGGCCTTAAGAGGGTTAAAAGGAAGGAAAGGGAAACTTGTTCAACCAGGAAAGACGCACTAAGCCAAAATTTGTTTCCAGATGCAACCTGGAAGCACAAGAAAGTTAAGTGACTTGCTCAGGGTCACATACTATGCAAGTGGGCTCAGAGCCCTAAACCCCTGCGCTATACTGCCTTCTTCCATTTTTCTTTTTTTTGTGTGTCCCCTTTAAGGGGAAGAAAGTTAAACTGACGGCCGTCATAGAGAGGTTTTTCCTCTGATAAGATGACGGTCTGCCCTAAAATGTGCATGTACGCTTCCTACATGCTCGGCTGTGAGCCACCCTGTGCCCTCCAAAAGATGGTGGCTACACAACAACATACACGCGCAAGTGCTGTATTGCCTCGCGCATGCGCTCATCACACCTCGGCAGTGATGCTTTTCCAGCCCTGTGTGGACAAGTGACATTGCCACACCACCATAAGGAGAAAGGAGCAACCGTGGGGACTGCTGGGGAAACACGAGTGCTGATCGTTCCCCCCAGGCCCCTGCGCTTGGCCCTGATGACCTCGCGAGGCCTGCTATAGTGACCCCACTTGTCTACCGGGGTATCAGCTGAGCTGCCAGCATGTAGAGCCCCAGGCCCCACTGGATGACCTTCCGCATAGGACCAGCACCTGGCCATGAAAGATCGGCCTGAGGGACACAACCCATGGCTGTGGAGAGACAACGCCGCAAGCGCCAGAATGCCCCACCTTCATCTCTGGGCCATCAACCCCTGGGATCCATTTGTGTACCTCATGACCCAAAGGAACCAGGCCCAAGGTATGACTGGACAGCTCCAGCTGCTTTCTGCCTGACTCTTAACAGGTAAGCCCCGCCAGGAGTGATGGGGGGGGGGGGAGAAGCCATTTAACTGATTTTTTTTTTTTTTGTTAAATCACTCCCCGCCACAGATGAGGGAACACCTGAATTTGAACCAGGGACCTCTTGATTTGCAGCCATGAGGCGCTGCCTACCCTCTTCACGTTCGCCGAGCTATGGCTCAGCCAGACCCCCAATTCTCAACCCTCCCCCAAGCCAGCTGTCGGTACTGTACCTGCACCATGTGGCCTCTAGGCCAAGCCAGCAGGGAAACTCTAGCACATACTACTTGCACGCTTGCACAGCAAATATTCTTAAATCAGGACACAAACCCCCATCACATAGTTCTGTGCCTTCGGCCATGAGGTCCCAGGACCTCAGCCCCCACCACCCCCCCGCACACAAGTCCAAAGGACCACTCAGGCTATGAGGCCTCGGGGCCCTGACCAGGTCTTACCTTCTGGTGTGTCCTGAGAATTGTGCCGTCTTCCTTATGCGACCTGAGACAAGGAGGAATGAGGAGGAATTTCTGTTGAGCAGCCCCTCTTAAAGGCATAGCTCCTCCCTCTCCCTGGCCGCAAGCTCCCTCCCCTCGGGAACCCTACTGCCTCCCCCCATCCCTTTTGGGTGGTCCTACCTGCCTCCCTCTCCTCCTGTCTGTCCAGGTAGGCCTGGTCATGCCCCCAGACAAAGTTCTGCCTGCTGTGATGCCTTGTAGGCTCCTTCATTTGCTGAAGGGCTGGAGGGGAATGTTTGCCTATTTGTGGATGATACTAAGCTCTGCAACAGAGTAGACACACTGGAGGAGGTTGCAAGAATGAGGAGGGATCTGAGAAAGCTAGAAGAGTGGTTAGAGGTGCGGCAATTAAAGTTTAATCCAATGAAATGCAGGATCATGCACCTGGGGAGAAGAAACCCTGTGGAGATCCACAGGATGGGGGGATTGCTGACAGTCACCAGGGAAGACAGGGATTTAGGCATAATTATCTCAGATGGCCTAAAGGTGGCCAAACAGTGTAACAAAGCTATGGGGAGGGCCAGTGGGATGTTGGGGTGCATAGGAAGGGGTATCATTAGCAGAAGGGAGGTGGTGATGCCATTGTACAAAACACTAGGGAGGTCTCATCTGAAATAAGGTTTTCAGTTCTGGAAGCCGCATCTTTGCAAAGACATAGACAGGGTGAAGACGGTCCAGAGAAGGGCAACCAAGATGGTGAAGGGCTTACATCAGAAAGCATATGAGGACAGATTAAAAGACCTCAATATGTATACACTTGAGGAGAGGAGCAAACAGAAGAATATGATAACAGTCCGGAGTTCTTTGAGGAGTGGGGTCTTTCCATCAGCCTTGAAAGAGGACCTGGTCAGGCCCCGATTGAAGAAACCCTCATTAGACCCAGAGTGTCTCATTAACTACAGTCTGGTCTCTAATCTCCCATTCTTAGGGAAGGTTATAGAAAAAATGGTGACCATCCAGCTCAAGGAGCACCTTGCCTCCTCCTCCACCTATTAGTCTTTTTAGTTCTGGTTCTGAGCTGGGCATAGTATGGAGACTGCACTGGTGAGGGTGCTAAATGATCTCCTGATGGCGAGGGACAGGAGACAGCATACCATCTTAGTCCTCCTGGACCTCTCGGTGACATTTGACACTGTGGATCACAAGATGCTACTTGACCGTCTGTGGTACTGGTGTGGCCTGTCCGGTAATGTCATCAAATGGTTCAGGTCATACCTGACAGGCAGAGTGCAGAGGGTAATGATGGGATTGGCTATATCTAACCCAAAGCCTCTGCTCTGTGGGGTGCCACAGGATTCGGTCTTGTCGCCTTTGTTGTTTACGGTGTACATGCTGCCATTGGGAGACATTATCAGGTGGTATGGGCTGGGTTTTCACTGCTATGCAGATGATACCCAGCTATACCTGTCCTGTGTAACCGAAACCCAGATGACGGCCTCTGTGTTTAAAAACTACCTAGAGGATCTTTAGACTTGGATGACTCAAAACTGTCTCAGACTTAACCCAGACAAGACTGAGGTACTGGTAGTGGAGCTGGGTCATCGTTGGTTGGGGCAGGGGAACCCCCAGCTTTGTGCTGGAGAGGTCCCCTTTGCCCCATCCAGACGGGTGAAGGATCTGGGTGTGATCCTTGATGAGGCCTGACGCTTGATGCACAGGTGTCAACCATTGTTAAAAGTGAATTTTATCATCTTAGGAACATTGCCAGGATCCTAGCCTTGATTCCACCTGAGGACCTGACCATATTGGTGCATGATTTCATCACATACTGAAACCTGTATATAATTACCCGTTCCGGCTGTCATCCTTGTACTTTGTTCACCCTCCACCCCCTGTAACCGACATGGAGCCTTTGCAAAAGAGTCTATGACTCAAAGGATTGTAATTCCGAATATACAGTAAATAAATAAAATAAAAACATCCAGACTGAACGACTGCAATGCCCTGTACCTAGGGTTATCTGGAGGCAACCTCTGCTGGCTACAGCTGGTGTAGAAAGCAGAGGCAAGATTGCTGACGGGAGTGAAAAGAAGTGATCATATCACCCCAGTCCTCTGCAAACTGCATTGGTTGCCAGTCAGGTGTTTTCAAGTTAGGGCTCCTGACCTACAAAACCCTACATGAAGGGGAAACAGTCTATCTTAAGATTTCCTTGTTCCTCATCGCCCATCCTGAGCTCTCCATTCTGCTGAGGGAGGCCTCCTTGGAGTTTCCAGGGTTAGGTTGCGGCATTCAGGAGATCGGGCATTTTTGGTTGCTGCACCTACCCTGTGGAAATCACTGCCTAGACAACTAAGAGAGTCCCCCTCAGTAGAAACCTTCAAAAAGGGACTAAAGACTTTTTTTATTTCAGCAGGCCTTTAATATTTGAATTGGTTTATGCTGTATTACTATGACATAGATAGTTTAAATTTGATGACTGACTCGCAGCTGTTCATATGTTGTTATGATGTTTTATGTTTGTTTTTATTGTACAGCACTCTGAGCCCCTGGAAAGGGGCACTTTATAAATAAAGTATCTATCTATCTATCTATCTATCTATCTATCTATCTATCTATCTATCCGTCTGTCTATCTATCTACCTTCAAGTATCTTAAAGGCTTGAACAAAGTGCAGGTGGGTGACATCTTTCAGTACAAGAGTTGTACAAGGACAAGGGGACATATTATGAGATTGGAAGGGGGAGGATAAGGGGAAATGTGAGGATGTTTTTCTTCATGGAAAGGGTGGTGGATGCTTGGAATAGCCTACTCCAGGAAGTGGTGGGTGCTAACACAGTGGGGGATTCAAACATGCATGGGATATACATAAGAGTACCCTAGATGGGGTGAAGAGAGGTGATAGCCAATGACCAAATTGGGTCAGCAGCCACTGATGCAGGCAGGGAATATGGGCAGACTAGGTGGGCCTAGTGGTCCTTATCTTCTGTCAACTACTATGTTGCTATGTTACTATGATCCACAAAGAACATAATTCCCTTTTTATGCTAGTTCATGCCTAACATGGTAGTATAGTAGCAACTCAGAGTTCACTGTCTTGAAAGTCTTTGGCCATCTGTGGGCCAGTTGCCAATGTAACAGTGCAAGTACAGGGCAGGGAGTGCAAGCAGCTTTAAAATCTGCCTCGGAAACAGCATCATGTCCTTGGAAATCACAGCAACTGTTTCTACCTTATCTTGTAGGGCAGTGTCAGTAACAGGAAGAGACAGTCTGGAAAAACTCCCCAATAGCACTCTTTTTGTTGTAAGTAACAACGCCGAGAGACAGCCAAAACCTGCAGAGCTTGCTTTCGGTATGTAACAAGTTCTGCTTCAGGGGCAGTTAAAGCAGTGCCATTAAAGAAATACAGGTACATATATTCAGGCAGTAGACACAGCCGGCCTAGGATCAACTAACAGTTCTGCTGAACACTCTGTCCCTGGGTGTACAGAGATATTTACATTAAACAAATAGTGTCCCTCCTTGTGGCACAGGAGCATCAAAGGGTAGGACTCTGAGTTCAGGGACCGTAACTTAATTTGCAGGACGCCTGGAGCAATTGACTTTACAAAATGTCTGATTTTACCACAAAATCTGCCAAGCGTTCATGAGACCAATGGAAACGGTAATTACTTTTCCCCTTTTCTTTATGAAAAGATTTAGGTTTGCCCTTGTAGCTATGTTGCTGTTTCATTACCATGTCAGGGCCTTATTTCACTTGTATTGCATGCACTTTGTGCGTACCCTCTTCTGCAGTGGTTTTAGAATTATTGATTGCAGACTTGATTTGGTGAGCAATTGTTACAGCTTTTTCATGTGTCAGATCAATCTCAGTCAATATTCTTTCTTGAGCTCTTGAGGAGCATGTTTTTTTCCACAAACTGATTTTTAATCATCTCCTCAACTCCCAGATTCACAAGGATCAGCTAGTTCCTTCAAAGTAGAAATGTAGTGATCGATTGACTCACCAATATGCTGTGCTCATCTTCTGAAATGATGTCATTCAGCAGCCATACTGAGCTTTGGAGTGAAGTATGCCACCAAAGCAGTAACAGTTCCTTTGTAAGTCTTATCCAGCAATGTTAACGGGTAGTAGAGCCATTGCCCCTCTGTACCTAAGCTGTGGATCAGTAATGCTTGTTTTTCTTTCTTTTTTGTTTTGCCTCGGAAAAGTTCTCTCTGAAGATTGTCAGCAAGTAGTTTCCAAACTTGCGGTGCCAAGATTTAAAAGTAGTTTTTTACTTCCTTGGCACTCCAGGAATGAAATCAGAGGTGAAACTGAAGTAGTCACCATCCTTGTCGCAAATGTTTATGTACTAAGGCCAAAGATAAGAGTAGCAAATGGCTGCTAAAGGACTGAAACACATGTTTATTCTGTAACTCTGGTTCACTCCAACATGGCTTCTGCTTCACTCTCCTTTATACAGTGCTACTGTACCCTCTAGTGATAGAAAGTAAAACCACAATGGCACATCAAGTAACTCCAGACTCTCCTCACATGTCTTTCCTTGCTGTCCCTGGATCATGTTGTAGCCCTCCTCAGGATGCCATTCAAGTGATCCCTGTTTTTCTCGAGGTGGGGACTCCGGAACTGCACACAGTAATTCAGGTGTGGCCTTGCCAGGGACCTGCACAAGGACAGTAGCACATCTTTCTTTCTGCTAGTTAATGCCTTATCTATGTGCCCCAACATTCTCTTCACCCTTCCATAAACCTTACTGTATTGACCTCTAGACTTAAGGTTCCCACTGGAAATTATTCCCATGATCCTCTTCTCAGAGGTCTGAACCACCTTCACTCCCCCATCTAATAGTCTTTAACCAGTATGCATAACCTTATGCTTCTTGGCACTAAATGTGAGCTGCTATCCCTTGGCCAACCTCTCCAGTTTTCCAGATCTCTGTTCATGTCCCTTCTTTCCTCCAATGTGTACACTGTCCTGAACATCTTGGTGTCATCTGCACAGAGATGCATCTTGCTCTGAACGTCCTCCCTTATGTCACAGATGAAAATATTAAATAACACAAGCCCCATGACACATCCCTGCAGCATCTCACAGAATCAGATTGATCCACCAGGATACCTAGAAATTTTTAGGTGGTTCCCCTTTATTAGGTACTTGGTGACCTTCTAAACTCTGAAAATCTTTGTATTTGTCATCAATTTTTTAATCAAATTTGGTATTTGGGGTGCTGCAAATAAATGTAACATTAAAAAAAGCCAGTGTATCAAATTTTAGTGGAATACTAATATGAGTATCCAGTTAGATCCCTCCCCCCATACCCCATTCTGACACTGGCACCCTACTCATGAATTCCCTGACCCCAGCCTCTTTTAGCCTTTTCAGTCAATATCCTTCCCTGTGGATCTCATTCTGCTCCACCTTGTACTTCTGCAAAGTTGCTCATTTTGCTCTACTGCCTCCCCTACCTCCTTTGGAGAACCACACTGGTTTTTATACTTCCTGTTCCTTCCTACCTGCCTCAAACATGCATGAGGTGCTTCTGTTATGCCCCTTTTACTGAGTTCTGATTTCCCATTTGACATACCCCCTCCCTCCCTCACTACTGTACCTCTGCTAAGTTTTCTATGAAAATGTCTTCATCTTCCTGAAAACTGCTTTTCTGAAGTCTAGGACCTACATGATAGAGTTTGCTGTTTTTGTCTGTGCTGGTCCTTTTTGATGTTTCTGCTACTGTTGTTGCTGTTGATCATGGGATTTTGATTAAGTGCTTGAAGCGTCTTTCCTGGTAAAACTCTTTCAATGCAAAAAATAAATAAATATACTGCAAGGCTATCTGTTGATTCAATTCCTTAATCTATCTGTGCCAACTTTATTTTCATGTTCAGCATCCTCCAATTTTCACTTTGAGGTTCCCATTTCCTGTCCTTTATGTGAGTGAATTAAGCAACAATAGATGACAGGGTATATGTTGTTGTGGGATTTACTCACACCTTTTGTGTTGCAGCACGGTGTGCAGCTGGAAACTCTAGACCTCCTGAGAAGTGAGTAGACTCAAACAAGCCATGCCCTGATGTGCACTACTGAAATTAAAACTATAAGCCGGCACTTCACCTATGTGCACATCATAAGACATACTCCTCAGTAAAGACCCAGACTGACAAATCAGATCACAAGATTTTTCTTTTCCATGTTTGTAATGTTGGACAGTCCACTTCTTTCCCACCATGAGCTGAATACCTCACCTCCAAGACAAACTTTAACCCCACGCAACCTCTGCCCTGACCTGTGCCCCTTCCCTGTGACAGTGTAGTATTCTGGATAAAATGGAGACCCACATAATGTTCTAAGGTTCTAAAATATTCTGATAAGCTGTGAAACATGACAGCTAACTAAACCTTATCAGATCAAATGTGTTTAGTTTTGTTTTTGGTTTTTTTTGCTGTTTTAAAGTGCAATAATGTATTTCAATGTAATTTTATAATAAAAAATGATTGTCAGCAAAAGTAAATGATAGTTCTGTAAACTTAACTTAGGGTTGTACTAAATATAGTCAGTGTCATATAGTTAATTAATGCCCCTTCTGCCTCACCACTGTGATCATGGTTATCACGAAATGTAAGGCTATGCCTGGAGTTCGGTGGCCAAGCAGCCAGCCACTCCCACTTCCTGAGCTATATAAGCAGTTCCTTGCAGCCTCACTGTGAAGCAGTTTGTCTTTGCCCCACCATCCTCCCCATCTCCTCCAGTGGCAGTACTCTCTCCTTAGGGGAATTCCTAAGGTACCTTTAGCCACGGGAATTGTTCCGTGGCACCTCTAGGGTGAACCTTCAAGAGTTCCTTACTGTCATACCCCTACAGGGTGGTAATTCCTCTGGAGTAGAGAGTGGGAACAGCCAAAACCAAACTAACACAGTTGCACAAGCATAACACTATACTGGCTTCATACTGGGTCTATCCCTCACTCTTCCCACCCCAACCTTCTTTCTGGGTTTTAGCATCATCCACAGCCTTCTTTTAGGACGTAGACCTGCTGGCTGAGTACGTTAAGCTCCAAAACAATTTTTGATCTGAACCTCTTCAGAACTTGAAAAAAGGTTCTGATAAGAGTCTTTTTTTTTTATAATATGCATTTTATGTTATACAGTGACTGCCATATCCCATTATAGAGAGCAGGTACGCAGACCAACAGAATCGATGAACAGGCAAGAAAATACAGACACCTATAAATTGCACCATTATCATCCATTCTATTATATGGGGAAAGCCAAGACTGGTAATAACTCAGGATACAAGTCCAGCATGGTGATGATGTAGTAGATGGCACTCTCACCACAGTGGTAGACATCACAGGAAATTTGCCACCATTCTACACCCCAGTAGGATGGAAAAAGTTGGAGGGCTGAAAGATTTGGTGGCCAAGAACAATACAATTTTAGATGACATGGGTTCAGTTAAGTTGTCTTACTACTCTAATTTCTGTTGCAATCTACTGCAGCCATTTAGAGGGACAGAGAGATACGAGTTTAGTTTTTAAAGTTCACAAACTGAGCAGTGTGCACTTTCACACCATAAAATAAGGCAATTTCACCCACCCAACCTAAAAGAACTATTAGTCTGCAAATCAATTGAACATAGAACAACATGACCAGCAAAAAATAGTTACATGAACAAGCATATCTTCACAACCCCATGTCGTTAACTCCCAGAGCCAAGTGAGAAACAAGCATTTGTCAATGCCAAATGTTTGCTTGCTGGCATTAGCAGTGGAAGTCCAGGAGTTAGACAGATGCAGTATAGGAATGGCATTGAAGTATTGAACTGATGCCAACTCCACCCTCACCCTGCAGAGATGGACAGGCATTGAGGTGTGCCTTTGGGTTGTCACCCATGATGGTCACATTTCACTTCACCCTACCCTTCAGACACTGACAAGTGTCGAGGTGTGCCTTGGGGTGTTTGGTCTTTACGTTCACCTCATTCCATAAGGAAATACGTTGAAATGGGCGCAGTATAGGACAATTGTGTGAACTCTGGGGGCAAAGGGTCCAAGGTGCACCTCAATGCCTGTCATTGGCTGGAGGGTGGGGGTGGGGGGGTGCAATGGCATGAGCATTACTGTCGACAATCCCAAGTCACACCCCTGACATCTGTCAGTCCCTACAGGGTAGGGCGTTATGGTAGAAAACCCTAACGCCCTGGCCGTTTCCTGATATTTTTACTCCAGGTTTTCCACAAGTGCGAAAACACATTTCAGCCAGGGTGTGAAAAATGACAACTGTACTGTTCATAAGGAGGTGTGGAAAAATGTCAGTGTTGAAAATCTGGACTGAAAATATTACAAATTTGTGAATTTACGAGGGTGCGTGGAAATTGCACAATGCACGCACGTAACACAGTAATTTTATTGACTTTTGTCACCAAATTTTCAACATAACCATTTTAACAACTCTGCTTTTGAACAGTGTCACTGTGATTTTCTTAATGTGTCCCAAACATTGATTTCACAAACCGACCGCGCCAATGTGCACTACATGTGCGAAAACACATTTTGAGCAAGATGTGAAAAATGACAGCTGTACTGTTCATAAGGAGGTGTGGTAAAATGGCAATGTTGAAAATCTGGAGTGAAAATATTACAAATTCTCAAAGTTACAAGCATGCGTAGGAACTGCGCAATGCATGCTCATAAAACAGTCATTTTTGGGAATTTTTTCACCAAATTTTCAACATAGAGTTTTTGGGGGTCTACTTCATGAACTGTGACACTGTCATTTCATAAATCAGTCCCAAAAGGTTGTTCCACGCAGTGACCGCGAAATCACCTTTCGGGACCAAATAACAAAATGACAGTGACTGAGTTCATGAGGTGGGGTCCCAAGAACCCCATGTTGAAAATCTGGTGAAATAAATTCCCAAAAATGCCCAAGATATGCACCAAAGTTAAAAAAAACCCTATTTATGCCATTATTCAGCTTACCAGCATTTCTTCAGTTTGCGGTCGGCTTTGAAGAGTGCAGACATGTTCCCGATCCACCAAAGATCATCGCGCCGGAATCCAGAGGTATGTATAGGATGAGGTGGGGGTGTGGGGAGGTGGGGCACTCAGAGGGTGGATGTGGGTTGGGGTAGGGGGCAAGACAGTCAGTGAGGGACCGTTTTTCTTACAGGTAATTTTTTTTGGGGGGGGGAGATGACACAGGACTTTTGTCACACTGGGGTGGGCTCCCAGCTTGGCAGCTGGAAGGTTGTTTGGGGGGACAGTGGAGCTGACTCGTGAATTGGGCAACCCCACAGCCATACAGACTGTTGCTATGCTGGGGTGGGCTCCAGCATGGCACCTGGAGTCTGCTGGGGTACAGCGGAGCCGATGAGATTGGGCACCCCCGTCGGCCATACAGTGTATGTGGGGGGGAGCACATGAGCACGCTGGGGTGGGCTCCCAGAATGCTACTTGGGTGTTTGTTATGGGGGGGCAGAGCTGTCTATGACAACTGTTCCAGTGCAGTGCCGATGTGTAGGCACTTTGTATACTGCCAATGGCAGTATGCAAATTGCCTACATATTACCACCGCTGATTGTAGCGGTGTTTTGCTTGGAACTGTACACCACTGCATCTGAACTGCTGTCATAGACAGCTTGGACATTTATTAGTGGGGTGAGGCCACACCTGTGACAAGGAGCAGGGCATGGGAAGCAAGGTGTTACACCTACAAAACTTCATATGGTGGCACTATGTTTCTTGCACATGCGTGCAAGCAAACATAACAAGCATTTGTCAATGCCGAATGTTTGCTTGCTGGCATTGGCACTGGTAGTGTAGGAGTTACAGAGCTACATAATAGGAATGGCAGTGAAGTACTGAACTGAAGCCAACCCCACCACCACCCTGCAGAGACTGACAGGCATTGGGGTGTGCCTTTGGGTCAACAGGCAAAACGGCCACACCATTTCACCACACCCTACCTTGCAGACACCAACAAGTGTCACGGTGTGCCTTGGGGTCTTTGGCCCTTATGCGCACCCCATTCCATCAGGAAATATGGTGAGATGGGTGCAGTATAGGAGAATGGGGTGAACTTTGGGGCCGAAGAGTCCAAGGCACACCTTGATGCCTCTCACTGGCTGCAGAGTGTGGAATGGTATGAGCATTACAGGCGAGAATCCCAAGTCACACCCCTGATGCCCGTCATTCTCTACAGGGTGGGACGTTATTGTTGGAAACTCTAACGCCTCAGGCATTCGTTGGTATTTTCACTCCAAATTTTCAACATGGTTTTTTTGTGACCCCCACCTCATGAACACTGGCAATATCAGTTTGTTAGCCGAAAGCTGCTTTTGCACAGTGACTACGGCATGTAGCACCACAGGTGCAAAAACACGCTCCAAACAGGATGAGAAAATAACAGCTGTACTGTTCAGGGGGAGGTGTGAAAAATGGCAATGTTGCAAATCTGCAGTGAAAATATTAAAAAAACTGGTGAAGTCACGAGCATGCATAGAAACTGTGCAACGCACACCCGTAATGTAATTAGTTTGGACATTTTTTTACAACAGATTGTCAACGCAGGCATTTTGGGACCTCCGATCATGAACAGTGTCACTGTGATTTTCTTTATCTGTCGCAAACAATGATTTCCCACGCGACCACACATTTCTGCACTGAAAGTGTGAAAACACATTTCGGCCATGTTGTGAAAAGTGACAGCTGTACTGTTCATAAGGAAGTGTGGAAAAATGCCACTGGTGAAAATCTGGACTGAATATATTACAAATTCATGAACTTACGAGGGTGCGTGCGAAACTGTGCAATGCTCACCGTAACACAGTCATTTTATGGACTTTTGTCACCAAATTTCAACATAGCCATTTTAAGACCTCTGCTCATGAACAGTGTCACTGTGATTTTCTTAATCTGTCCCAAACATTAGCTTTGGCACACCGACTGCACCATTGTGCGCTATATGTGTGGAAACACATTTTGGGTGAGATGTGAAAATTGCAGCTGTACTGCTCATAAGGAAGTGTAATAAAATGGCAATGTTGAAAATCTGGCATGCAAATATTAAAAATTCGCAAACTTGCGAGTGTGCGTAGGAACTGCACAACGTGCGCTTCTAAAACAGTCATTTTGGGGAATTTTTTCACCAAATTTTAAACATTATCATTTTAAGACCTCTGCTCATGAACAGTGCCACTGTGATTTTCTTAATCTGTCCCAAACATTGATTGTGCACACCGACTGCACCATTGTGCGCTACATACAGGGAAATACATTTTGGGCGACGCGAAAAATAACAGCTGTACTGCTCATAAGAAGGTGTGATAAAATGGCAATGTTGAAAATCTGGAGTGCAAATATTAAAAATTTGCAAACTTACGAGCGTGCGTAGGAACTGCGCAACGCATGCTCGTAAAATAGTCATATTTAGGAATTTTTTCACCAAATTTTCAACATAGCCATTTTAAGACCTCTGCTCATGAACAGTGTCACTGTGATTTTCTTAATGTGTCCCATACATTGATTTCACACACCGACTGCACCATTGTGTGCTACATGCACGGAAACACATTTTGGGCGAGATGTGAAAATTTTATTTATTTATTTATTAGCTTTTGGTAACCAGGTAGGTGTGTTAGGCAAAATGGACCTGCCTATTTTCAAGCACAACCTGGGAGAGTACAAAAATACATACATAAATACAGAGACACTAAATTACAGGGTGCATTAACAGTCAAAAGATGGTACAGTATGGCAATCAGGACCTCACACAGGAGGGTCAAAGTACAAATCATCAACATTATATTGGTTCCCACGTTGAAGTGCTACAAACAAAAGCAAGTAACGAATTTAACCTGTACTGGACCAACACTGAAGGGTCGGACAAAGTAGACTACATTTAGACAAAGGACACCCAAAGAGAAGAAGGAGAGAACCAAGGAACCAGACCAACATGAGTAGTGGAATAAGCACAGAATTACAGACAGGACATAACTACAAAAGGGAGGATTAAGAGCATTTGCAGACACCACGTGTCATTAGGTAAGAGAAGAGTGCTTTCTTGAATGAGTCATGAGAGGTAGAGCCCCTAACATGGGGAGGGAGGAAGGGAGTTCCAGAATTTGGGGGCAAAGTGGGAGAAGGCTTGTTCACCCATTCTTGTGGTGCAAGGGGGAACAGAGAGTAGAGGGAAGGCTGAGGACCTCAGGGATTGGGAATAAGTAACTGGGTATAACATTGCTCCAAGAGAGTCGGGTCTGGGTATACGGGGAAAGCGAGTCAATAAAGCATCCAAGAGTGTAGGAGCACAAGTCATTGGGAGTCAGCCAGTTTAAGGAGGAGTAGAGTATACAGTGGTGGGTTAGTTGAGGAGCAGATAGGGCAAATTTGCAGATGTTATTATATGTGACTTCCCATTTGTGGAGAGCATTAACGTTAGACTGGGATAGGACTGGTAGTGCATATTTAAGTCCCAAGAGGGGGATACCCAGGGCTATAGCGATCCTTGCAGAGGGGGTTAGTGAATGGCGAACCTTGTAGGCGACTCCAATCTTCATGTTTATGCATTTACAGACATCATTTACATGACAGGAAAAATTCAAAGACGGGTCAAGAGTCATGCCCCCGGTATTTAAATGAATCAGTGTTTGATATAATGGATCCATCAAGGCATTGGACCTGCAGACTGGATGTTAATGTCTGAACTTTTCTGGCTGACCAAAAGAGTATGGCATTCATTTTGAGTAGGTTAAGTATAAGCTGATTCAGGGCAAGCCAGGGTTGGATGATTTGGAAAGAGAATGATAGCTGATCACTTATGTCAGTGACAGATTTAGAGGCTGAGAAGAGGACCAAGTCATCAGCAAACATGATGGTCCGGCAGGAAGTGGGAAGGAAGGGGATATCATTAATGAAGAGAGAAAAGAGCAAGGGACTGTATATGGAACCTTGTGGGATGCCATGGGGGAGTGCAGCTGAGGACGAGAGAACTTTATTGAAGGCGACCGCTTGTGTTCGTTTGGTAAGATAGCAGTTAAACCATGACATGGTAGAGCCTGTGGCACCAAGCATATGGAGTAAATGGCAGCTGTACTGCTCATAAGGAGGTGTGGTAAAATGGCAATGTTGAAAATCCGGAATGCAAATATTAAAAATTTGTGAACTTACGAGCATGCGTAGGAACTGCGCAATGCACGCTTGTAAAACAGTTATTTTAGATTTTTCACGAATTTGGCAACATAGATTTTTGAGAGCCCATCTCATGAACACTGGCATTGTTGTTTCATTAATCTGTCCCAAAAGGTGATTTCATGCAGTGACTGCGAAATCACCCTTCGGGCCTGATTAACACCATGACAGTTCCAGAATTCATGAAGAGGGGCCCGATAAACCCCATGTTGAAAATTTGGTGCCAAAATTCAAAAAAATGCCTGAGATATGCATTAAAGATGAAAAAACCCTATTTATTGCATTATACAGCTTACCAGCATTTCCTCAGTTCGCGGACGGCTTTGAAGAGTGCAGATCGCATCCCAGTCCACCTAAGATCGCCCTACTGGCCTCGGAGGTGCAAGTACAAGAGGGGTGGGGAGGTAGGGATGTGAGAGGGTGGGCGAGGTGGGCAGGGAGACCACTGAGGGAACTTTTTGTTTACAGGTTTTTGGGGGGTTTTTTTTAGGAAGACGACGCGGGATGTTTGCCACACTGGGGTGGGCTCCCAGCGTGACAGCTGGAAGGCTGTTGGGGAGGCCTTGAGCTGACAGGGGATTGGGCACCCCCATTGGCCATAACAATTTTTGCCATGCTGGGCACCTGGAAAGCTTTTTTGGGGGGCATGGAACCGACGGGGGATTGGGCACCCTCGTCAGCCATACAGTGTGTGCGTGGGGGGAGTGCATGAGCATGCAATATGTGTGCGTGCGTGTGTGGGGGGGGGCCCTGCTCACTGAAGCGGAGCTCTCCCTTTCAACTGTATGGCACTGCATTTTCAACTGCTGTCATAGCTGCAGCGTTCATTGGAGAACTGCGGCCGTGCCTGCAAACACACTGACTGAATTGGAAGTCGGGTGCCACACCTCCGAAAACTCGGATGATGGCACTATGTTTCTTGCACATGAGTGCAAGCAAACATAAAAAGGACTTGCAAGTAATTAAAAAATCATTGAAACATAGAAGGTGACAGCAGATAAGGACTGTGTGGCCCACCAACTCTGCCACTTTTCCCTACCTAATGCAATACCGCAGACACTAGTTGATCTGTGGCTAACCCTCTCTTCCCTATTGTCAGAGTACTCACGTCTATCCCATGCACTCTTGAATTCCCATACCGGTTTTTCCCCCACTACCTCCACAGGGAGGCTGTTCCAAGCTTCCACTACTCTTTCTGTGAAAAAGTACTTCCTCAAGTTGCCCCCAAACCTACCCCCCCTAGCCTTATATCATGCCCCCTTGTTCTTGTACACCTTTTTCTGAATGATGCTACCTCCTGCACCTTGTTTACAATCCTGAGGTACTTGAATGTCTATATCATATCCCCCTCTCTCTCTCCCCTCTTCTCCAGGGAATACATATTGAAGTCAACAGACTTTCCTCATATGACTTTTGGTGCAGTCCTTGCACCATTTTTGTTGCCGTTCTCTGGGCTGCCAATATTTTGTCTATATCCTTCGGGAGATACGGCCTCCAGGACTGGACACAGTGCTTCAGATGAGGTTTCACTAGTGATCTGTACAGTGGCATAACCACCTCCTTTTTTCTGCTAGTGATACCTCTCCCTATGCATCCTAGCATCCCTCTGGCTCTCCCCACAGCCTTTAGGTCATCAGATATGATTACCCCAGGTCCCTTTCTTGGTTGGTGGCCATCAGTACATCTCCCCCCATCTTGCACTCCTCCTTTGGATTTCTGTGCCCCAAATGCATGATTTTGCACTTCTTTATGTTGAATCTTAGCTGCCACACTCTCAACCACTCTTCAAGCATGTTTAGGTCCATTCCAATTTTTTCCACCCTCCTGGAGTGTTGACCCTCTTGCAGATATTTGTGTCATCTGCAATGAGGCATACCTTCCCTTCCAGCCCCTCTGCAGTGTCACTTATGAAGACATTAAAGAGGACTGGCCCCAGCACAAATCCCTGTGGCATCCTGCTGGTCACTGCCCTCTCCTTGGATTGAATGCCATTTACCTCCACTCTGTGTCCTGTCACTCATCCAGTTTCTGACCCAGTTTACCACCTTGGGGCCAACTCCCAGGCTGCCCAACTTATTTACCAACCTCCTATGTGGGCAGTGTCAAAGGTCTTGCTGAAATCTAGGTAAGCTACATCCACTGCCCCTCACTGATCTACTTCCCTGGTCACCCAGTCAAATAAATCTATCAGATTTGTTTGATAAGTCCTTCCCACTGTGAATCCATGCTGCATCGGATCCTGTGCTCTGCTGGATTAAAGAAATATCATAATCCTTTCCTTTAGCAGTGACTCCATTAATTTCCCCACCACCAAGGTCAGGCTGACTTGCCTGTAGTTGCCAGCCTCCCCACTGTTCCCACTTTTGTGGAGAGGGACTACATTTGCCCTCCTCCAGTCCTGTGGAACCACCCCTATCTCTATCAGTTTTTTGAATAGGGCTGTTAGTGGTGCTGCCAACACCTCACTGAGTTCTTTTAGTATTCTGGGATGTATCCCATCTGGACCCATAGCCTTGTCACCTTTCATATTCTCCAGTTCCTTTAGGACTCTTTCCTCTGTAAATGGGCTAGTGCCACCTCTCTCTCATTGGAGTCCCTATCGCCCAATAGTGGTCCTTCTCCTTCCCCTTCCTCTGTGATAACTGAACAAAAATATTTCCACAAGAATATTGCTTTTTCTAGGTCCTCTTCTGCACACACCCCTCCCTCCCTTTTTAACCTCAGAATCCCATCCCTGGTCTTCTTTCTTTCACTAATATATTTGAAAAATGTCTTGTCTCCATTTTTAATTGCCTGGGCTGTTTTTTCCTCCGTTTGTGCCTTTGCACTCCTGTCTGCTTTCCCCACCTCCCTCTGCTTTTCCAGATACAGTTCCCTGTCTTCCCCACTCTGTGTTTCCTTGTACCTCCTGAAAGCTAGTCTTTTCTGTTTTACTTTTCCAGCCACATTCTTTTGAGAATCATAGTGGTTCTTTTTCTTTCTCTTAGTTTTGTTTAGTTGCCTAACCCTAACACAAAGGCTTGTTGCCTCTGCTATGGCTCCCTTAAGGTTATCCCATTGTTTCTTTACATCCCCCCCCCCCTTCTTCTCCTGCTAGGGTTTCCTTGAGGCATTCCCCAATTTTTGCAAAGTCAACCTGTCTGAAATCCAGGACCCTTGTTTTTTTGTGGTTTGACTCCTCCACTGTTCTCACATTGAACCACACCATACAATGATCACTGGAACCCCAGGTGGCTACCCACCATTACATCGATGACTCTGTCCCCACTGGTGAGTACCAGGTCCAATACTGCTCCTCCTCCTCTGGTGGGTTCTGCCATAAGATGCTTGAGGCACACCCCCTGCAGGGCATCCAGGCTGCCTGTGCTGCAGCCTGAGTGCTCCAATCCACATCAAGCAAACTGAAGTCTCCCACCAGCAGCACTTCCCTTTTGGCTATCATTTTGTGGATGGCTTCTACTAGTACCCTGTCCATCTTCTCCCCTTGTGCTGGAGGTCTGTTGATCATGCCAGTGCAAATGGTGGTACAATTTCCTGCCTCCAGGGTGACTCACAGGGCTTCCACTCCCTCCTGCATTCCCTGAACTTCAGTTGCTTTAATTCCCTGCCTGACATAGATAACCACCCCCCACCCTTTTTTTCCACCCTGTCCTTTCTATATAGAGTGCAACCTGGTATGGCTACATTCCATTCATTGTTCCCCATGTACCATGTCTCAGTAATGACAATGTCCAGGTCTGCCGCTGCCATCAAGGCCTCTAGGTCTAGGATTTTATTTCCCAGGCTGCGGGCATTTGTGCACATGGCTTTCCAAGTTTTGCAACCTCCCCTTCTAGTAGCCTCCCCCCCATCTCCATGTCTTCTCTCCCTTCCCCGCCTGTTCTTACTCCCATTCTTCCTTATCTTTGCTATTCTACCTATCTCAGTTTTAGGTTTTAGTGTCAATTTTCCAACCCTAGGGTCCTCCCTACTGACTTCTTCATCCTGTGGGGGGGGGGTGCTGCTAGCTTCTTCCTGTCTACTTTCGCCTCCCCCCATGGCTAGTTTAAATGATTGCCAATGAAGCATTTAAACCTCTCCCTGAGGATCTTGGTACCCCCCAGATAGATGCAGTCCATTCCACTTGTATAGGCCTGCATCCCTCCAGGTGATATTGCTTGAACAGGGGGTGACTGCACAGCTCCTGTTCCCGGTGAGACTCCAGATTTGTCATGGCACTGATAAGGGTCTTTTACAGAAAATGGCAGAGGTTCGGAAAGGCTCTGAACTTATGTGAACTGGCTCACCCATCCTGAATTCCAGGGCCATCAGTTTCTCAGGTACCAAAGAAATGCACTGTGATTTCACCACTGCCTCAACCTGACTTTATTAAAGTGCCAATGCAGCAGAGTGCATACATCCTCTGAGGGAAGAACCAGTCATCGTAAATAAGGGTGCCCTTTCATAAGCTTTCAAAGGCCAAAGAAATATGACATTTTACACAATAAAAAACAAAAAAAAGAAAATTATTAAATAACAAAATGTTATACAAAGTGGGAATACTAGGGACATACATAAATTACAAAATCTACTTTACAATCGGATGATTATTTAGGCCAAAAATGTGAAAAAGGTTGCAAATAGTTATATGAAAATGCAAAACTATGCCAACTATATGCTGGACAAGGATACACGCTGATGAAATTAGACACAGTAAAATGAAAGCGGAAAAGAGAAGATTTGATTCAGATATAGCCACTCTGACTTCTGAAAGGTTTCCAAGAAGTAGACAGAGGTTGGCAGTCAGTACTTGTGTTTTGTTTCTAAGCTAAACAAGAAGTATTGACATTCAGACAGCAAAAGGGAACATACTGTACAGAGAAGCAACATTTGCTGATCTAAAGTCCTTACTACAGTGATTCGGCTTAGAAGGCAGGCACGGACGATATATTACTTGGAATGACAAAGAGGCTATCCTTGTTCCTGTGTTCTGTGAACCATCTTATGAAAGATGCTATATAAAACTGCTTCATCAAATTGTGTTAATCCAGCAGTAGTTGATGGTCTCTGTTGTATGCAAAATAATTGCCTTGTGAGCAATGCTTTTTGGATGTAAGAGTGTGTGATTAATATATGTTTCATTTGCAGTATGGCAAGCATATGTTTTAAATGTATAGGGGATATGACATGGCCTGACTGAAGACATCATATTTATCTTCACAGGATGCCAATGACATAAAGAATATATAACAGATTGCGGTGGAATAACACATTCATCTCCATTAGTGAGCAGTAAGAACCATAATTCATAAGTTGTGAAGCCACAAATTAATTATGAAGGTCTTACAATCTATGTGGAGATAAATTTGGTATTCTACAGTAACCCAGTCTGTGTTTGACACATATCACACTATCTGTAGTGCTTCTAGTAGTGTGTTACCTTGGTTTAGCTTACAACTACCATTCAGTCCATCATAAACTCTCTATCTGGCCTATTGCTTTCTGTGTTCTGTTTCCAGATTGCAAGTCAAAATAACATCTTCTAAGTGAGATAATCGGTAGCCTGTGACATTGGCGCCTGAAGTAAGGCACTGTCCAAAATGGCAACGCATTGTGGGCAAAAGCCCGAATGGCAATGGAAGGAGTAGGGCGACTGGATGTAGTGAGGTGGGTGACTGCAGCGACAGGATGTCGCTATATGTACACGTGCGTGGGGGAGTGAGCACGGCGAGCATGGGCTGGGAGTGGGTGGAGGAGATGTAATGGGTGGCGCTGTGGTTGGCTGCCAAGCTGTGCCATGGCATCAGGAGTTGGCCTCTGCCCGCGGTACGGGAGGTACTGGGTTTGGGTCTGGGTCATATTGCTACTGCAATTTGGTTGCACCTGGCCCAAAACTTGCATTTTTTTGCTTTTGCCCCCAACATGCACCCCCCTGGAGTTGAGAATCCTTTAGTTGGGGGGGTGTGGGGTCCCAGCCCCTCCACAGAAAGCAAAACAAGTAAGTCCCTGACGCTGTTCTCTGTGTGCCAAGGATGTCAGGTGGTGAAAATGTTTTCACCGCCCTGACGTCATGATAACACAGCTTGCCATTCAGCAGTTGTGGTTATCACATAGCGTTTACCCACCCAACAGCAACAGTTCAAAAGCGAGGTCCCCTACAGCAACTACAGAGCCATGCTGCTGTAGGGGACCCACTGGAACCAGGCACTGTCTGTCAGTGGTCCTGCAACCCCACAATCAACTCCAACTCGGAGCTGATAATCCTTAAGTGGGGGGGGTGTGCAGGGCACAGCCCACCATGTGGGTGGTTCGGGGGGCAAAGCCTCCCGAAGAAAACACAGCCAGAACATAGAAACCAGCAGCCGACTGCAAAATGCAGTTGACTTGCTGGTTTCACTGTCAGGACGGTCGACGGAAAATTTGTCGACCACCTTTCGTGGATCCATCACATAGAACCGAGATAATCCACTCTATATGAAATAGTACACATTTTAAATGAAAATACTTGTCCCAAAATTACATGATTTATTTACCCTATTATTCATCAGTAGAGTGGTGTATACCAAAATTGGACCACTTTTTGCACATTTAAAATATATGAATGAGTAGGGAAATTATATTACATATACAACTGCATGTTTGTTTGTTTTTTAAATAGAAAATGGACTATCCATATATTGTTCCTAAACTGGTCATACAGTATATCTTTTATATATTTTACCACACTTTCATAGATTTCAAACATATTGTCAACTCTGTGGCACCAAGCAATGCGGGCCACTCTGATATGCTGACAACCTGGGTTTGTGCCCCAAGTCCAGGAGTGCAAGAGCAGAGGCCTGCAAGGAGGGCTCAGAGCATCTATGTGAATGCTCTCCACCTGGGAAGGAGGGGTGATGTTTGTTTGTTTGTTTTTAGTTTCTTAACCAGGTGAGATACACTGGTGCCATGAGACACATTTTACAGATATGACCCAGTGTACAACAATATAATAAAATATATGCTATATAAAAATACAAAGCACTTCAACAGAAAATGGCATATTAGTGAAATCACAATTCAGGTGGAACAGACACAATTCTTCATAGCTGAATAATATAACTTAAATTCTGTAGAGACTGTACTAACATTGGTAAATGATCTAATTGGTACTGGAATGTTGTTCCACAGAGAAGAGGCCTGGAAACTGAATAATTTTTGACCCGTATTTGTCAACTTTCGAGGAACAAATAATGTAGTCAAAAAATATTCAGCAGCAGGTAAAGATGTTGGTGCTTCCAAAAATATTTAACAGATGACAACAATTTAGCACCCACTACAAAAGAAGGTCCACATCCAAAAATGGTTAAAATCATGGCCGTTTATTTCATATCAGCGTTCACAAACCCACACCATGCTAAAACAGGACATCAGAGAGAGCGCCGATGCCTAGCGATTACGCTTTGCTCAGCTACTGCTGAGCTTTATCAGATGATTAACTTGTGCAAAAAGCAGTGCAATACATATGTCCATCAACTAAGTGTCACCCAATCAGTATAAGAATACAATTGTACTTCAAACTCTTCTTTAAAAACACTCATGCTTGGTGACACACCCGATGTACATAGGACCTATTCTTTTAATTAATTAATTTTAAGCACCATCGAGAGGTAACCAGGTCCAGATACTTCAATGTTCACTAGTTAACCCTGGGAGGCATTTTAAGATAAATCCATGTTTTTTATATTTTACAGTTACATACACTTCATTTACAATAGCACTTGTAACTCACACAGAACAGTTATTCATTTTACATTTTCTATCTGTTACAATCAAAACTTTTTTGGGAAGGCAGCCAGGTCAATGTTATCATTTAATCCCTCATCATTTCTGGTACCCAAAGTGTAAATCCAAGAACTTTCCCTCTGCCCTATCAGTTTTTCCAAATCTCCCCTCCCCCAGTTCTACATTCAGCCTTTTCTATAGCAGTGAATTTCTCATCATGTTCAATACCTGGGTTACTAGTAATATACTTCGCTATTGCATACATACTATCTTTCCTCTGAATAGCACATATGTGTTCTCCTACCCTTTTGTGGTGGGGTGCTAAATTGATGCTATCTGAGAAACAGATAAACATAGATTTTGAACAGATCTCAGGTTAATATTCAAAGTATCTGGTTGAAGCAAGCATGTTAAACTAGCAGGCTGCTTCTTATTCAGCAATTTAAAGCTAGAATTAGCTAAAGTTAGCTTCAATTTCATAGCAAAGGAAAGTCAACCCAAACCATCTAAAATCATATAATGGTGCACTCCATTATTACAGTGACATGAAAACTTTGCAATTTTATGATATAACACTTTTTTTAAATCAAAATTAACTTCTAATGCCACATCTATGACCAAAGAGCCATAATCTAATAAAGGGAGCAGGTGTTGTTTTACTATGCAAAATCATTCATGAGAAATTTGTTTAATCTGATACAGCTAACCTAATTTTTGATGCAACATAGAGGTCAAATGCTTAATATGAGGGCCAAATGTCAAACTAGAGTTGATGTAAATACCATGATATTTAAAAACCCTGACAACACTGAGTAGTTCACCTTTATGTGTTGACACTGAAAAGTTATTGGCATTAGATCTGTGACACTGCTCTCATGGCAGCTGCCAGTGGTGGTGCCATAAGAGTACTGTTGGTGATGTGGGAGATGAGGTATTACCAGGCACCCCCAGACCATCCGTCAACAAGCCCATCAAACAGATGGGCAAGGAAAAAGTGATGGAAAATGCCTGCTTAGGTAGCCTCAGATGATGACCACTGCATGCTAATTCTCCCACACCACAGCACCCTCACTGACAGTGTGAATGCCACCTAGTCTTTCGATTTCCAGACACAATCTGCAACTCTATCCTCCAGTGGCTATAGAAAGGGGCCCAAGGATGGGTAGAACTGAACTTAGGACTGGGGGTACAGTTGGAAGAAAGGTGGTCAATGGCAATGTTGAGAGACAGTCTAGCAGGTAGAGGAGTGGTGCTGATGGAAAGCCAAAAGGAATGAGGTTGATGGAGGCACTAGGAAGGAAGTAAAAATAAATATTCATTTTATGTATTTATTTTGCAAATTGGTGATTGGGAAAGACACATTGAGCAGAGACTCATTTTCAGGTGTGACCCCAGGGGAGGGGGAACAAGAGGGCACAAAAAGAAAATGAACAAGTAACAAGGTACAATAAATATATTTATTATGGCGCTGTATGGCATATATGATTATACACAGAAAAGCACTATAATATTTGGTGGGTAAAATTATTAGTGGATATGTTTAATACCTGTATTAGAAAAAATAAACTACCTACTTCTTGGAGGGGAAACATAACCGTACCAATCTATAAAAGAGGGAATAGAACTGACCCTTCCTCATATTGTCCAATAAGTTTAATTGAAGCTATGGCAAAAATCTTCTCCAAACTATTATTAAATTACAAGTGAATTTAAAACAAAAGAGTGGGTTTTCAAGTCTTTCAGCCAGCTTTAGAGCTGGATACTCTACCTCTGATCATTGTTTTGTCCTAAGCCATACTTTACACAAATATGTGAATATATGCAAGCAAAGAGTTTTTGCTAGATAGATAGACAGACACACAGACAGACAGATAGATAGACTGATTTATCTTCAGTCTTTGACTCAGCCGTATGAGACTCTTATTGGGTTTACTTATGTTTTGTAACAGATATGGGAGCAATGCAGTTGATGTGCAAATTCATGTCACAAATGCTAAACTTATAGCCAATATATTGTATGGGGAAGAGATGTGGGGGTTGGACATTTTAAATAGGAAAATGGGTACATTTTTGAGAATGTTATTATGTCTTCCAGTGGGTATACCATTACCAGCAGTTACAGCAGAGCTAGGTCAATCTCCAGTTAAACCTCAAGCTAGAACAAAAATGTTTATTTACTGGCTTAAACTTACAAGGATGGAGGAAAATAAGCTCCCAAAAAGCAGCATATAAGGAAATGATCAGCTTAAAAAATACAGTCCCACAAGGGTGTTGGCTATGAGACTTATTATGCCTACTAAATGAAGACTGATTGGGAAATCTGTTCTCAGAGACAGAGAGAGAAATCCTTATTAGTAAAGTGTATAAAAAATTGTATTAAAAGAATTTAATAGTATATGAAAAGCCAAAGATATTGACAAACTGAGTAAATCAAAATGTAGTTCGTGGTTGAGCTTGTGGAGGCAAATTAATAATTTAGAGCAATATTTGTTAGATATAACTGACCCTTTGTTAAGAATTAATATTACAAAATTTAGGTTTCAAACATGTGAATCAAATCTTCCAAAAGCAGGATATCAAGGAAAAAATGCATTTTGATGAGGTCACTTTCTGCAGTTGTAGATTATGTTGTCCTGAGGACACACTCCATGCTGTCTTATTTTGCCCTAAATATGATAAATTGAGAAAAAGTGGCTAGCCTCTTACCTCTTGGCTGCATTTGACTCTCCTCAGAAACAACCTTATGAAATGTTATTTAGTACAAACATGGAACTTGTATATTAGTGTGCATGTTTTTTAAGAGCAATATGCATTGTGAGAAAAAATGTCAAATAACTTATTATGTATTATTTTATGATGTCTGTTTTTGTATGTCTGCTATGACTGTAATGTCATATTTGAAAAGGCTTTGTAAGCTGATCAGTAAACTTTTACCTATCTACCACTTTAATTTAAAAAGCAATATACTAATATGTGCACAGCATGACTGTTGTATACTTGGGACTTTGCAGAATAGTTCTTACATCTGTCTTGAAGTTATTTTGCTTTTAATTATAGCTGGTTCCAACACATATTCTTGTTCTAGGTGACACCACCAGCTCTTCTTGAAATCAGGGTTCTAAACATTCAGTTATTCCCCATGGAAATCACTAGAGTGGCAAAAGGAGTGGCTCTAGGATCTGAGAAAGTTGGACACAATTGGGGTGTGCCAGTGAAACGTCTCACCTATGGAGTTTTCTTTTGTGAAATGTGACCATAGTAGGTAAGACAACTGTGAGTTACAGCAAAGTAATCTTCCACAAGTTGCAAAAGAGACCCATACATATTTCACAGTTTTAAGTTTTGTAGTGTATAAACAAGTTAATATGAGCTGACTAGGGTTTGTTAACTTAGTTGAGGGGAACTTCATTACTGAGACAATTATTTAAATACAGCTTGTTTAGTCATGTCTCTGACATGAAGCACTCTGCTCTGTCCATTTGCCTCGGATTCTGAATAACAAGAAGAATATCTGGTCAGAGTCAACGCAGATGCTTTAGAGCAGTAAACCAGAGTCAAACAGTACTTGGAGCTCCTGCTGTGGCTGATGCCATACTTGTACTTACACATGCACAGTAACCAATAATTGTGCAAGCGCAAGAAAGTGCCTGCCGTGCCCAAGATGGACGCTATGACAACAGTGCACATGTGCCATTATTGCCGATACTCATGCATGTGCAATGAGCTCATGGTGGCCATCTTGGGCACAGCAGGGTCTTGCAGAAGTGACGTGTCCAAAACATAGTGTGCCAGCTGAGAGGAGGGACTAGTACGGCTGCGGAGGAGAGGGACGGTAGAGAAACAACACTGTAGCACTAACCACAGGACTGTGTAAGGCCAAAGTGCCTCAAACTGGTCACATGCTTCCAAAGTCCCTTTTCTCCTCTCCTAGCAAAACATCTGCAGTACCTGTGTAGTTAAGATGTAATCCATCTTGTTTAAACAAAGCTGGTCTACTAAATGTAACTGAGTTATCCATAAAGCCTATACCTTCCTCTTTGCAATATTGTCTAAGCCAACTATTTATTAACATAGTCTACCTGTTTCTACAGTAATTTTGCCCATGCATTGGTAAAATACCAGAGATTATGATTTCCCCACCGTGGTTTTTAACTCTTCTGACAATGTCCCTATATTCAAATTGGATGCCCTTCAGACTAGTTCTTCTGGCATCATTAGCTCCTACGTGAAGGAACACCAGAGGGTTGACTGTGTTTCCAAAAAGCCCATCTAATAATACTGTAATGTCATGGAGCCTTGCTCCAGGTAATGAGCTAACTGTTATATGTTCTTTGTTTCCATAACAGACTTGTGTGTCTACCCCCTAAGAATAGAATCCCCAATTACTAGGATGTCCTTGTTCCCAACTCCATGTTCGCCATATTGATCCATGGTGTCTTGCCTTTGAGGTGTGTTATCTTGTGCAAGATGTTTGTCTGTACTCTGTTCCCTCTGTCCATCTAACATGCCAGGACAGTCAATTGGTAGGCCTTGATACCAGTTAATTAATTTAACTGGAGTGTCTAATATGGGCTCTGGTCTGCTATTTAAAGTAGGTCCAATTACTAATCCTTTTGTTTCAGAATATCCTCTGTACTGTCCTTGGAAGTCTGAAGGATTTCAGCAGAACTTAATTGTTCAGTCATCCTGTAACTGATATCACTAACTGCCTCATCAATAAATTCCTCTAATCTAGTAATGACTTTCTGGGTTTGTAGCTTTTTTTCCCCCAAGTCATGCATCTCCCATAATAGGGCAGCTACCTTTATACATTTGTCACAAGTAAATTCCCGGCTAACTGTCTCCTCTGTAAACATTTTACATTCTCTGCATGCTTTTTTCCCCCTTCACCTTTTTGGTCTACTTTGAGCCATTATTAGTGATATAGGTTTAGATTACTCACCAAACTTTAGTATGTTGATTTGTATAGGAACCTTTTCCTTTCTTATATTGCTGCCCAGTTGTCCACCAGTGTCCCCAGTGTACACAGCAGACACACGAGACACGTGTCTCTGTGCGCATCTCCACGTGCAGCTACGTGCGCTCTCTCCACTCCCGCTCACTCCCGCTCATGTGGGAGCTTGTATTTATCCCAACTGGCAAACAGGAAGTCCCCTGTGTCACTTCCTGTGCCTTGGCACCTCGCAAAGAATAATTCAATGAACAGTTAAAAGTTATATTTTCCACCTCATATGGTGGTCTTAGGAATCATAAAGAAGCCTTCCCCTGCTTCTATTTTAAAAGTGCAGAGCTCAAGTAAGGATGATCCAAATCCTAGCAGAGTGTAATGCTGGGAGTGAGGTAGACCTCCACAGCCTCACAATGCCCCAGGACTAGAAAGCAATCCCCAACTTGTATCCCATGGCAATGGCCTGAGATTTACCTCCTCTCTCCAGAGGAACACTATATCCCTCAAAGTTTAAAACAGTACTGAAGTCATCCCAGCACTGAGTTTGCAGTAGTTTAAAACTCGCTCATGTAGGAGCCTGTATTTATCCCAACTGGCAAACAGGAAGTCCCTCTGTGTCACTTCCTGTGCCTTCGCCCCTCACAAAGAGTAATTTAATAAACAGTTAAAAGTTATATTTGCCACCTCATGCGGTGGTCTTAGGAATCCTATAGAAGCCTTCACTTGCTTTTATTTTAAAAGTGCAGAGCTCAAATAAGGATGATCCAAATCCTAGCAGAGTGTAATGCTGGGAGTGAGGTAGACCTCCACAGCCCCACAATGCCCCAGGACTAGGAAGCAATCCCCAACTTGTATCCCATGGCAACGGCCTGAGATTTACCTCCTCTCTCCAGAGGAACACTATACCCCTCAAAGTTTAAAACAGTACTGAAGTCAGCCCAGCATAGATTTTGTAGTAGTTTTACATTTATGTAAGTATCTAAGTTCTAATACTGGTCTCACAAGGTCTGCTAAAGCTGAAATAAGATTTATCATAATTACTGAAATCATAGGTCCCAGCCTAAATGGAAGGAAAAATAAATACTAGACAGCGGAAGTGTCCAAAGAAAGGGTGTATGCACCAACTATAGGCACGTAATTCATACTTGGTCACGTGCCTAAGGTAGGATTATTATGGTAGTGAGTGTAATAAAAAGATACATGACTACCAATTACGTCATTGCTGGCAAGCCATGTATTGTGTGCCAATAAGCATGTTTACCTGTGAAGAACACTGTAATAAAGAATTTCTCTCAATAGTCACTAGTCAAAGGAACTGCAGGTTTGTATTACTTTAGAAACTCTTTCATCAACAAACCTCAGGACTGTTTGAATGTGCTACTCTGTCAAAAGCTGGACACCCAATAATGTGAAGGAAACAAGAATCAAATAATCAAAAATGGAAACATAAAAGGAAATGATGATGAGGAGGGTTACAATGAAATAGGAATATATTATATAATAATAAAAAATGAAAAATCCTCTAATACTCACAATGAATATGCGGAAACCAAAAACTGAACATAAAAAAATTTGAATTCTACAATTCAAAAACAACCTATGTAATACAAAAAGTGACATTAAGTAATGAACACAACTAGGGTATGATCCAGTCTGATCCATGTCTCCATATTAAGAAGTGAGAGATACCATAACTGATCAATGAATAGATTGTGTCATAAAAATTTAAGCTCAATTGATACAACCTATTGAGACTAGAAAACAAATTCTGGTCAGATGCAATGTGGTTGCTAATACATTAGCCTGATAAGACATACAGAATGCTGTATGGTTTGATTGTAATTTAATTGTATTTTTGTGATATCAAATCCCACAATTACTGACAATAAGGAAAATGTTTATGGGGCATGGATTTGGCTACTGTTTGGGAATGACTTGAAATGGAGAATCAGTTACCTGGTGTGCAGTGGTACGGATCCCTATACAATACAGCTATGCTGTGGTTGATACCACACTGACATTTTCCCTCAGTGGGGTTAAAACAGCAAAGTTTACCCTTTCCAGTTTTAATTACTTTCATGGACCACTAACAAGAAGTCTAACACTACTTTAAGCTTCATTAAGCAGCCAAAATAAGGTGACAGAGGGATCGTATTCAGATCTAGTGGTTTTATCACAGGCTTGAAATCCAGCAAGTTCAGGTTCAAATGTTGCCAGAGTCAGTAACTGTTACCCCAAGCAAGCTGTGGCAGCTCTAAGTGAAGAGAAAGGTTCATGGGATATCACGGAATTACTATGGTATTTTGAATAACTAGTTTTTGCTCTGCTTCTATTGTTTTTGTTCATATATTCTAATGCAAAGCAGTGAGAGTACTTGTATTATGCTCTTGAATTGGTACAGTTGCTTGGCAGGGATCAGGCACATTGCAATCACAGCTTTAACTGGCCTCCTTTAGTTGTAAAGTCAGTGGTAGAATTCCTTGGTGATCAGAGTTCAGGTTTCACTTTACATTGCCACTCTATGCATACCTACAGTATGTAAATTGGAGCCATTATCAGCATAATGACTGTCTGTGTACTCCTCTCCACCATTTGTGTCCTCAGTACATACAAGGGAGTTAAGAACAATAATTCTGCTATGTCAAGTCTGCATTAGGTGATGACAGAATTGTTCTTCCATCACTAACACTTGTCCTTGCTATGTTAAGTACTGTGTGTACTCAGCAGCATTCTTCCAGCTGCAGAAGTGGCACAGAAAACAGAAACAGGAGTGTCACAACCATAGATTCATGAATAAAGTAGATCTGGTAGGAGAAAGGGGAGAAGGAAGGGGATTGGGGACACAGACAAACACAGAAAAGCAGAGATCTTATGCATATCAATGAGGTGATGAAACTCCACTGTGGAAGTAGAAGGTAATATATGTCAGTTTCTGTTCCTGTCTGACCTGCTCACCCTCCTCTTGTTAGCAATAAAGTGCATAGCTCTCCCTAGACAGATGTAAAAAATTGGATTGGTACAACTGTGATAAACAGAAATTGCCCATATTTACAGTCTCCCTCTCTCTGACCCCAACTGATTACTCCCTAGCATCCAATAGTACTTCCTGTATCCCCTGTCCCTGCTAATCACTAACTGGTGCCTAGCAGAATGTATTTTCCTCCTGCCCCAAACTGATCACTATCTACTGTCCAGCAGTGCACACCTCCCTCTCCCTGACCCCATCTAATTTCTCCCTGGTATCCAGTCTGGCAATGCTGAACCACTTATTGTTTGAATCAGTTAATCATGTTTACTGTGTGTTGACTGTTATGGTACTTACTGCACCTCCTTTGTAGGATGCATCTGGAAATTAGCTGTTTATACCTCTGTGTTTTTTTGGCAATAACTTTTAAATAAACAGATTGGTTCATTTCTAGTTTACATATTTGACCATTATTAGTCTTAACAGATTATGGACTTGATTTTTCAAATTGTGTACACATACAGTTTGATTAATCCCACAATTTATTGGCAGACAATTTACTGTCCTGAGTCTCAGAAGTCACAGACAGGATTTATAACCATGTAGCAGTTGCAGGTATGCTTGCTATGCCAGTGAACTGGGTCCATATCCTAAGGCTTGGATGTTGTGGGCCGTTGGCAGGAAGAGGAGGAGAAACTTCAAGAATAGCACAGAAAGCTGTCCTCCACCGTGGCTGAGTTATATCCCCTACTGCAATACTCTCTCTCCTCTGTGTTTTCATGTACAAACAAGGCTTGATGTTATTGGTCATCCCTGCTCTGTCCCTGATCTCTGTCCATGATACCTCCACCCATGCTTTGTCAATGATTCATGGACGACATTGTTCATTGGTTGATGCACCAATGCCTGAAAAAAAGCAATCCAGAGAGACTAATGAAGGGAACTAAATCGATTTTCATTTTCGTAAAAGAAAAAACTAATTCTGATTAAAAGAAACATTTTAAATTATTTCAAGTAGCAGCCATAATTGCCTATGGTCTAAATATGATTTATCGATAATGATAACTAATGGTTTTCATGGTTTGCATTTTAATTATAATACAGTATAAGTCACATTTATTCTCTTTGTATCTCATTTAAGATTCTATACTGGATGGCATCCTGGTTAAAATACTGAGTAAACATTGTTTTTATCACATTAGCAGTACCATCATTTAAATTACTTATAGTAAAAATTATACAGTAAAACTGTAGAATGTATTTCCGGTAGTCAGTTTAGCCTCATTGAGAGATAGGTCCACTTAAACTCTTTAAAGGAGTCTTTATAATTGTAAGTGGTCTTAGATCTATCCACCCCAAGTATGAAGGTTAGATTGAAACATATAACATTCTTGATTTTATTTTGTTTCTTTCAGGCTCTTTTCTAAGTTTAGCCCTCTGTTATTACAGCTGATTATAATGCATCCAAAGCCTTGCCAGGATTAGTTTAATTCGCCAACTAATTTATGCCACCTTGTATATCTGTTTCTGTTTGTTTGTTTTTCACGGCAAAAAAAGTGTTGTCAAATATAGTCAAGTTGTGGTTGTGGTCCTAAAATCTTTAGTCTATCTATAGACCATGTTAATTAATAAATTATTTTGATTCAGTTTGGCTACTGTTCTTAGAAACACAGAACACAGAAACATAGACAGTGTCTGCAGAAAAAGACCATTGGTCCATCCAGTCAGCCCTGCTATACCATATCCTACAATGAGACCTGTTGTCTAGATTTGATTTTAACCCCTTCTCCTCTGCCTTGCACCATGCCTTGCAGCTACCACCGCTACACCAGAGATACGTCACTGAATACTGTCAATGGTGTTCAAGGGCAGAAGAGACCACTGGACACCAGCGATTATTAACTACAGTCTGTCAGGAGTGTTCAGGAGATAGGATGGCCACATTTTGGGGACACAGCCTGTAAGGCCTGGTTTGGGGAGGCAATAAATAGCAGAGCACTAATGGCTACTTACCATCTCTCCAAACCTACCAATATGATAGTGCATGTGCCTATATGAAAGACACTATCAGCTGCTTTGTATAGTTGCACCGGCATATATTAGTGCCAGTCAAAAATGAGTTAGTGACTCACTAACCATGCCATCCAATATGGCATTTTGTGGTCTCTCCCTGCTTTGGGCCTGTAAAGTGGTGTTAGCAAGTCATTAACCTGTTTAGCAAAAACACTAAATGCATTCAAATATCCTGGCCACCTTGTTTTCCTCAGTTCCTGGTCAGTGCTGGAAGCAGAAAGATATGCTGGTCATCATCGGAGCAGGTTAGCGAGATGTGATGGGTGGGGGATGCTGAGAAGGGGGTTGGGTGAGGGGGTCAGAGGATGAGAGAACAAATTAAATAAGGGACAGGATGATGAGGAACTGTTTTCTTCTTTTTAGGTTCAATATTTGGTTGCTTGGTGGCATCCGGGTTGGGAATCCCACTGCTGAATCATCTTTGGGGGGGTTAGCTGGCACGAAGGGTGTTCACCCTGGTGCTGGACTGTGCGGCAGGAAGACAAATTATGGGTCAGCCGGGGAGGGGATACTAGCACTGGGGTTGGCATCCACTGTTGATCATATCTAAAGAGTTACGGGGGGTGGGCAGAATGCCGGCAACGGGGTTGGGCACCCACTGCCAGTCATGTTAAAAGTGTAGGTCAGATGGAGGAGGGCGTAATGGCAGCAGGGTTAAACGAACACCTGCTGCCAGTTACACATTAAAAGTTGGATCAAGTGGGGGGTGGTAATACAGTGGCAAAATCAGCAGCGAGAGGCATATTTGATGCTAATCTTGCCTAGATGGTATGCTAATGGGTTTGATGCTAATCTTACCTAGATACTGTAGTATGCTAATGGGGAAATAACGTCTTACGACAGGAGCAGCTTCCTCCTTTCACATTTAAAAAGTTTATGGCCATCAGCAAGCTGACTAGCAGCATCAATGGCCTGCTTCTAATATGTTGCTGATGGCCCAGTCTCCACAATGGCCACCTACAGCCTATTGTCTCCAACACGGCCACACCTGCAAATGTCATACAGTGTTGGCATGCTACCAGTATATTTGCTGGACATGTGGACAAGCAAACATGAAAAAGAATTTATATTTTTAAATTCTACCAATCTCTCTGTAAACCCTGGGCAGGTATTGTTTCAGCAAAAAAAAAAAAAAAATGTAAAAGTTGCAGTAACTACTGGTTACTGATTAGCTTGTACAGCTGTTCTGACTATCTAGCCCAAATAATAAATCAACACCCTCCACCTAGAGATTTGTTCTGATTTTATGACTCATGGTATGCAACACTTCATGGGTGAGAAAAGGAATCCTATATTGATGCGAGTATTCCATCAAATCTGTCCCAAAATGTGAAGTAATTAGGAACATTCCAAGCTAGTTCTAAGTTTTATTCAGTTTATATTTCTAAACCAGTCCCCCCCCCCATCTTGTACTCCATCACTCCATCAGAAGTCACTGTCACACAGCAATTGCAACCCACTCTTTGTGAGGTTCAGACTGGTGCTACAGTGTGCTTCTATACAGTATTAACCCATATTCATTGCCAAAGACTACCTACTACTGCCACAAAGTGTTAGAATTACGGGGGGCTTGCCAGGGCTCAGTTCCCCTAGCTCTGAAGAGAGTCCTGGTAGCTCATGCATGACTGCCATTGACGTATAATGGGAAGGCGGGCTCAATTTAAAGATAGGGCTCTTCTGGGCCCCCCAGCTCATCAAATGTAATTCCAACGCTGACACATGAAGACACCTGCTGAAAGAGGATAAGACTAGAGAAACTGCAGGCCTCTTCCAAATAGTGACATCATCCAATGCTCCTATACACTATTGCCATATGGTGCTGCAATATTAACTGGGAAATAAGGGGTCTAGAGAGGCCTCTGGCAGGTTTGCAGAGGGCAGTTTGACCTAGAGGTTAGAGCCCAGAGCTGTGAACCTGGAGACCCATATCTGAATCTGACAACTGCCACTTTCTCACTGCGTGAACTTTACGGAGTAATTTACACTCCCTGTGCTTAAACTTCTTTCTTATCCATCTCTTTGTTCTTGGAATCCTCTGTGTGCCCAAAATGGTAGTGACATTTTCTCCCCTCCCACTCCTGGACTGTAAACACCCTGATATATAGTTTCTGTGTAAGTCACTATATAAAAACAATTGTAATCCAAAATACCTGTTGCTTGTCCAGGCTCAGCTGCATGCCCCTTGAGCTACTGCTGCCACAGAGCACCACCTACTGGTAGAGCTGGAGCTGAAGCATGGTATTCACAAACTTTCTTAGAGACTAAGGGCCTGATTTTAAAAGACCCTTAGAGTGTTGCAAGTTGCGTTGCTCTAAGGATTGTGGCAAAGTCTAGCTGTGCCAGGGACCCTGTACCAGATTTTATAAAATGCACGGTCCCTGCACCAAACTCCCCAGGTTTGCTGCAGATTGCAAGGCGTGCCAAACAAAGAAACATAGACTTTGATGGCAGATAAGGACCGCTTGGCCCATCTAGTCTGCCCATTTCCCTACCTACAGGATAGGCCGCAGATCCTAGTTAACCAACAGTCTATTTCATCCTACCCCCCACAAGAATTGCCTTATGTCTGTCCCATGCATTCTTGAATTCTCCCACAGTTTTAGACCCTACAACTCTCAGGAAGGCTGTTCCATGCATCCACTACCCTCTGTGAAATAATACTTCTTCACATTGCCCTGAACCGCCTCTATCTTTAAATTGTGTCCTTTGTTCTTGCACGCCTCTTTTTCTGAAAGATGCTACCCTATTGGACTTTGTTGATTCCACTGAGGTACTTAAAAGTTTCATCATGTCCCCCTTCTTTCCTCAAGGGTATACATATTAAGCTCCTTTAGTCTCTCCTCATACGGCTTCTCTTGCAGACCCTGCACCATTTTAGTTGCCCTCCTCTGGACTGCCTCTATCCTGTCTATGTCCTTGCGGAGATGGGGTCTCCAGAACTGGATGCAGTACTCCAGATGGGACCTCACCAACTGTCTGTACAGAGGGATAACAACTTCCTGTTTTCTGCTGCTGATGCCTCTCCCTATACATCCCAGTATACCCCCAGCCCTCCCTACTGCCTTCTCTCATTGCTTGCTAACCTTAAGGTCATATGATATGATTACCTTCAGGTCCCTTTCCTTTTTTGTTGTTGTTACTACCTCCCCCCCATTGCGTATTCTTCCCCTGGGTTCTTGTTTCCCAGGTGCATTATTTTGCACTTCTTTGCATTGAATCCTAGCTGCCATACTCTGACCATTCCTCCAACCTTGCCAAGTCCCTTCTCATCCTTTCCACGCCTGTGTATCAACCTGTTGCAGATCTTTGTGTCATCTGCAAAGAGGCATATCTTTCCTTCCAGTCCTCTGCAATGTCACTTATGAAGACATTAAAAAGGACTGCACCTAATACTGAACTCCTGGGTACTTCTACTAGTAACCCTCTTTCTTCAGAGTGGACTCATTTACAATTACCTTCTGTGTCCTGTTGTCCAGCCAATGTTTTACCCAGGCTACCACCCTGGGACCCACTCCCAGGCTGGTTAATTTGATTATTAATCTTTTGTGTGGGACTGTGTCAAATGCCTTGTTAAAGTCTAGGTAGGCCATGTCCATAGCCCTCCCTAGTCTACTACTTTGGTCACCCAGTCAAAGAAATCTACTAGATTCGCCTGACATAACCTTCCGCTAGAACCCATACTGCCTTGGGTCCCAGCCCCACTGGCCTCTAGGTACTCAACTATTCTTTCCTTCAGAAGTGACTCCATCACTTTCCCTACCACAGAGGTCACACTGACAGGTCTGTAGTTTCCTGCCTCTGTCTTGGTCCCACTTTTGTGAAAGTGAATCACATCCACCTTCCTCCAGTCCTCAGGCACCACACCATCCTCCCATGATTTATTAAAAAGAGTAGCCAGTGGTTTCACTAGTTCTCCCCTTAATTCTTTTAGAATTCTGAGGTGAATTCCATCAGGCCCCATTGCTTTGTCCACCTTCAGTTTTAGGAGTTCTTGGAGAACCCTTTCTTCTGTGAAAGGACTGGGATCGACCCCCTTATCAAGAGTGCTTCTGTTAATTGGATTAGGCACTTCCTCCTCTTTGTGAATACTGAGCAGAAATATTCGCTCAGTATCCCTGCTTTTTCACTGTCCCCTGCCCACCCACTGCTCATTCTATTCAGCCTCACTATCCTCCCTTTGTCTTTCTACGCCGCTGATGTACCTATAAGAGGTTTTATCCCTTCTAACCGAGTTGGCTATCTTTCCTCAGTTTGGGCCTTTGCTATTCTGACTTCCCTCCCTGCTTCCTTCTGCCTTAACTGGTACAGCTGTCTGTCCTGCTCCTTCTGTGTTTCCTTATACTTCCGGAATGCTATCTTTTTCTTCCTGACTTTCACAGCCACCTCTTTTGAGAACCATAGTGGCTTTTTCTTTCGTTTTGATTTGTTTATTTGCTTCACACAAAGGCTTGTTGCCTCTGTGATGGCAGTTTTGATGATTCCCCATTGTTGCTCCATACCTCCTTCTAGACTGTTTGCTAGTGGTTTTCTGAGGCACTCTCCCATCTTAACAAAGTCAGCCCTCCTAAAGTCCAGTACCCTCACTTTTGTATGGCTTGACTCTGTAGCTGAGTTTAACGTGAACCACACTGTTTGATGGTCACTTGTTCCCAGATGGCAACCCACTTCAAGATCTGAGATCCTCTCACTGCCCCCATTTGAGAGTACGAGGTCTAAGATTGCTCCCTCATGAGTGGGTTCCAAAACTAGCTGTCTGAGGCCTGCCACCTATAGGGCATCAAGAATGGCCCTGCTCTTGGATGTGGCTGCAGCAAATGTGCTCCAGTTAACATCTGGCATATTCAGGTCTCCCATCAACAGTATCTCCCCTTTTTCTGCCATTCTAAGAATGCCTTCTATCATATCCTTGTCCATTACTTCCCCCTGACTTGGGGGTCTGTACACAACCCCTGTGGGAGTCTATACACAACCCTTGGTGCACCTACGGAAATTGGCACAAGTATCCGGCCCCCCTGCCCAGTGCAACACTAAAGGGGCCAGGATGTTGGGGAGTGAATAAACATGTTGCCAGGAGGGTCCCTGGGGCATAGGGGCAAAGGAGGTGGCAGTTGGGATGTTGGAGCTCAGCTGGGCATCAGCCGCAGTGATGTGGCACCAGGTGGGGTGCCGTCATAGTGTGCTGAAATAAAGTTTTTTGGTTTACATTGAGCCTGTACTGTAATCATCTCCTCCCAGGTAGTCTAATGCCCCTCCAATCCCCAATATTTACATATCATCCCTTGTGGGGTAGTGGACCCCCCTCCCCACCACCACCACCAATACTGATCTCCCAAGAGTATAATAATAAACTGCCCCAGTCTTATAGCATCCTCCATCCTGATCTCACCTAAACATGGCGATAGTACCAGGAGTCTAGTGACCTCCACCCTCCAGCATCAGGCACTGCCCAACCATTTTCTCCCCATTCCTGCCCCCAATCTCAGATTGGCATTGCCTCTGCTCACATCACAGCCAGATGCAGAATGTGCAAAGAGCTTGTACATACAGTATACCCTTGATAGCATATTCTGTATCCGGCCATGGTGGTGAGCAGAGGGCTGTGCTAGTCGCAAGATCAAGGCAGGAAGGGGGGTGGTTGGGCAATGCCTGATGAGGTGGGGAGGGTGAGGGGTCCACTAGACCAACAGGCACATTTATCGCTTTGTGTTTCGCTGAGATCGGGGATGGGGAGATTGTGGATCGGTGGGGGGTCCATTACACCACCAGATACGATATGTAAAATTGAGGATTGAGGGGCCACTAGACTACCAGGGAAGAGATGATTACAGTATGGGTTCAATGTAAACAAAAACCCTTTATTTCAGTACTCTTCGACAGCACCCCGCCCAGTGCCACATCACTGCAGCTGATGTCCACCTGTGCACCAACACCCCAACTGTCACCTCCCATGCCTCTAGTGCAGCCCTACTGCCCCCTGTACTACTGCACCCCACTGGCACAACCCATTTAGATCACCTTCTGGCTGCTCTAAGTGGTCACCCTTGTTGCGTCTATGGTGGGGCTTGCAAAATCCCCAAAAAAGGGGATGTTGCAGCCCAGCCATGGTGCAACCCCCCACCCCTTGTGAACTGGTGTACTGAGTTGTTTGATGCAACCCTGGCACACAGGGGCTTTGGTGCAGCAGTGTCTAGTGCTGATGCAAGGTGTCTTGTAAAATCGTGTTTGATGCAAGTCACATTTTACGTCAAACTCTTTTGACGCAAGACCCTTGCGTCAATCTAACTCTTTTTAAAATTGGGCCCTAAGTTTATTCTTACACAATAGCACACTCTTAGACACCACAGGCTGAAGCAGAACCAACTGCAAACAAACAACTGAAATGCAGATACTCCATGCATAAACACCTAAGAAGTGTTACACATTGCCACTGGTGACTTTAAGCCAAGTAAACCACAGAGTGATATTACTAACCAAAGACTTACTTTATATGGATAGTCTGGAATAACACAGTCCCTTCTCTATCTAATTTTCTTGTTCTTTTTAAAGTCTTTCAATCCTCTGATGAATTTCATGAGCTGCCCTGGTTCTAACAGCACATATGCAGTACCGGTAAAAGCTTTGCCACTGCGGAGGACGGCCTTGGCTGACTATTAATCTAGTAAAGCAGTATGAGGCCATAAAAACAAATCTAGCAGACAGAAACAATTCATCATTGCAAAAGTAAATTCACAAATTGCAAAGTAGCAAATCAACAAGCAGCACAGGATTATTTACAATTCCTAGCAATGAATCCCTTGCTCAGACAATGACAAATTAACATCTCTGTGATCTGTATGTACCAGAAGTAAACACTTTCAAATCACAATAGAGAAACCTCAAATTCCACATTGCACCACTACAGCCCACTCCCCGACAAGGTCAGCAAACTTGATTCTTGTCTGAACATGCGCTACTTGGAATTAACCTAATTGCCTTTAGATGGTGCGTGTTAACTGTGTCATAGGATATGCATAAGATAATTGTCTTTCTGTGGGTAAACACACAGTTGCGTTATAATACCTATGTATATTTATCCACAGCAGATTCCTTTTTTATTGCCCAGAATGGCTCAGCGGTCATGTGCTATGCTGCTATGCATGTGAAATCTGGGTTTGGGATGGAAGTAACTTCAGATTCTTCACTCACTTGGCTGTGAAGGGTGGCCGCATCGTGGAGGTGATTGCTCGCTCTCTGAGTTGAGAGAGCTACAGCATTTGCCTCTGCTGCACCCTCTATGGCTGACTGATGAATATGAATTGACAGGATCTTTGGTGAGAACATCTCTGTCACCCCTTGCAGTCAACCTCAGGTGCTGCCTGTAACAAGTTCATGTGAGTGTGTTAGAGGGGGCCTGGGCGGGGAGAGAGGGAGCGAGAGAGAACGGAAAGCAGTTTTTCAGGACTGAGAAAAGAAAAATGTGTGCAATTCCAGAAGAAGATACAACAATGTATTCCTTAAAATTGAAGGCTCCTGGCCCTGCTCTAGGAGTCTCATCTTACAGTTAAAGAGTACGCTTAACTTGTGTGCAGATGGGTTGGCACTTGTGATGTGGCTTCTTACACCTCCCACAAGAGAGGGGTGGCCATGTTGGTATACCGTGACATTGGCAACTGCAACTGAGTGACCCGCAAAAGGACGACTCAATTGCGGCGCATGTCAGAGCGGCAACCCAGGAGCTACAGTGACCGGATGGGGTGGGTTGGTGACCTGAGTGACAGGAAGCCACTACAGGTACACACACGGGGGGGGGAGTGACCACATCATGACAGGTATGCACGCAGGGTGGTGGTAGCATGCGGGTGGGAGGGGATTTGAGGGGTGGTGCTGCAGTAGGCTGCTGAGCTGGCCCCCGTGGTGTAGTGGGTTGGCTCGTGGCTTTGCTGTGTAGGGTGCTGTCCAGGTCCAGGGCAGGTCTGCTTTGTTACGCCCGGCCCGAACAAAATTTATTATGCCTTTGGCGCCCGACAGGCACCCCTGGAGTTGAGAGAATACTTAAGTAGGGGGGTGCAGGGGTGCAGCCTCCCACATAAAAGTAAAAATACAAGTCCCTGACTCTGTTTTGTTGTAGTTCAGGGAGTCAGGAGTCAAATTGATTTTCAGCACTCTGACTTCACTCATAACAGTGATTGCCTTGGCAGTCACCATTATCACATAGAACTGGCAGTAATACTTCATAAGCGCCTCCCCCTGCAGGTTCATCGGGTGGTGGTGGACCCTGGGGAGGGATGCTATGTCTTTGTGGAGGGGGGAACTGTATGGAGAGAGGGTCACTTATGCTAGTGTTTATGCCTCTGCAGTTTTTGACCCAACATTTTTCCTGTCCCTTCTGGATATTACACAAGAACAAGTCCCCTGGATAATTCTGGGGGGGTGGGGATTTTAACAGTGTTATGAACCCTGAACTGGATCATTCTGAGGGAAGGAGTCACCATAGGGGAGTAATGTCACAGTGGCAATTGGGGATCTGCAACCTAGATTTGATAGATAGCTGGTACACTGCCAACCCGGGGTTAAAGAGTACTGTTTTTACTATAACCCTCATAAAACATGGACTCGCATAGATTACATATATATGCCTCGTGCACAGTATCATCAGGTGGATAAGGTCAGTCACAGCCCTATACATGTGTCAGACCATAGTATGGTTATACTCACCCTGGCAATGGCGGAGGAGAGGGAAGGCAGAGGGAGAGGGAGAGGGAGAGGGAGAGGGAGGGCCCACCCCCCCACACCCTCATGGAGGGCCCGCCCCCACTCCCCATGGAAATGTCCCACGTATTTGCTAGGGAAACAGGAGTTTAAGACCTACCTCAGGGACCAGTGGAAGCTCTATGGGGAGGTAAATTCTGGCTAGGACATGAATAAAAGGGTGTTTTGGGAGGCTGGCAAAGCCTACATGCAGGGGGGCAATCATTAGTCACACCTCTAAGTATAAAAAAGAGAACAGGGAAAAAAGGGTGGCACTGGAAATGCAATTGAAGGAAATGGAGTGCAGGGTGGCAAGGGGGGCTGATGGGGAGGCTTTGAAACAGCTGACCGCAGTGTGTGAGGCACTAATGCTCCTGCTCACCGAGGAAGCTCATTCATCGTGGTTTTTTGCTAGGTGGCAGTTCTATGAATGGGGTAACAAGCCGGGTCCACTCCTAGCTAATTTACTGAAGGGAATGAAAGGCCCTACCCATATCCCAGTCATTAAGGATAAGCAAGGGAACTTGGTTAGAAACAAAGGGGGTAGATTAGAGAGGCATTCGAAATTTCTGTCAACAGTTGTATAAGGCAGAATGTTGGGGGAGTTAGAGGTGGCATGCCACTTCTTAAGTCAAATTGACATCCCAAGTCTATTTGAGCACAGTGAACCTTGTTGGGGTAGGAAATCACCCGGGAGGATACATGGAAAGCTATACGAGGCTTTAAGAGGGGAAAAGCTAGTGAGCTGGATGGGTTTATGGCACAATACTATCAGGCTATGGGTGAGTCACTGGTAGACCCATTCTGGGAGTTGTTGAAGGAGGTGAGGGAGGAGGGGGCACTACCCGCCATATGCTATGATGCGGTAATATGTGTTTGGCCAAAGTAAGGAAAGGACCCCACCGAATGTTCATCATATAGCCCGATCTCTTTACTAAACTGATTTGAAAATCATAGCTAAGATCTTGGTGAGCCCTGTGGACCGGCTGCTCCCGGAGCTGATTCACCCGGACCAGACTGGGTTTGTCCGGGGATGCCTCTCCTACCACAATATGCATAAATGGTTGAATGTAGTATGGGGGGGCCTCTCGGCATCCAGGGCAGATTTGTGTGCTGTCTCTGGATGCCAAGAAGGCATTTGACTGCATAGAGTGGGAATACCTATTTGAGGGTGTTGCAGAGGTTTGGTCTGGGTGAGGAGTTCGTGGGGCTGATCCGGGCACTCTGCAAGTTGCCTGTAACACAGATATTAGTAAATGGTGGTTATCAGAGAAGTTTTCCTTTTTCATGATATGAAGCAGTGGTGCACCCCCTTCCCCCTCCTGTTTGCACTGGCCATTAAGCCTCTGGCAATTCATATTAGGTATGCCTCTGATATCCATGGGGTTCAGGGGAAATCAGGATGGGCCCATAAAATTACATCATATGCTGATGATATGCTGTTGTACGTTACAGAACCACAGCAATCTATACCAGCAATGCTAAGGTTAATCCAGGAATTTCCAGTGTTCTCTGGCTATGAAACAAATATAGGTAAGTCAGAACTGCTATCCCTGGGATGGGGAGTGACAAAGGGGCAGGGAACTGGATGGGGATTGTGGGAGGTTACTAGCTCCTTTAAGTATCTGGGCATTCAGATAGGTAGAGAGTTGGGGTCCTTGTATCAGTTAAATTTTACTCCCCTCATTAATATTTTTATAGGGGATCCGTGGCACTGGAGGGCCTCGCCTATCTCCTGGTTAGGTGGGGTGAATCTTATCAAAATGAACCTCTTGCCCTGAATACTGTATATGATGCAAATGCTCCCAATAGGTCTTACAAATGTGGATCTGAAACTATTTGATGGGACATTTGTCACATTCTTGTGGCAAGGCAAGAATGCAAGAATGATTTTGCAGCGGCTCAGGTCTGATGTCTCCCGGGGGGGGCGCTCAATTTCCCTGACCTACAAAGCTATTACCTGATTATCTGGCATACGTACATTCATAATTCAGTGAATCGACCACCTGAGGCTGGGTGGCTTGACCTGGAAGAGGAGGGATGTCCTGGGTGATTATCTGCCTACTTGTCCACGTGGGGACATAGGGCATACACAGCATTGGTTTCGGCTAACCCAATGGCAGTATAGGTGTTGGAGGTTTGGGAGCAGCTGCAATGCCGTGGAGACATACTTCAAGAGGAAATGCTGTTGGTGCCTATTGCGGGGAATCCCTTTTTTGTGCCAGGTGTCTCGGATGGTGGCTTCTGGGAATGGGAGACCCGGGGTGTCCTTTGCATGGGCAACTTGTATACCAGAGAAGGGATTAGTGTTGCTCAGATAGTATCCTAGAAATCAGGATACCAACAGATACCTCCAATTTAGCCAGATAGTTGCTGTGGTAGGACAGTAGTACTATCTGACCATGGATCCTACCAACTAGGATACCGGGATCCTAACCAGGATCCATCACTATTTGGCTCCAGATCCTATTATCTGCCCTAGGATCTGTGGATCCTAACCAGGATACCTGGATCCTAACCAGGATCCATCACTATCTGGCCCTGGATCCTATCTGCCCTAGGATCTGTGGATCCTAACTAGGATATCTGGATCCTAACCAGGATCCATCGCTATCTGACCCTGGATCCTAACTATCTGCCCTAGGATCTGTGGATCCTAACCAGGATCCATCGCTATCTGATCTTGGATCCTGCATCTGTCTTTGAAAGGATATCTGGTAGGATCCAAGTCAGGATACCAACACTATCTGACAGATAGTGGTAGGATCCACAAAAGCACTATCTGAGCAACACTAGAAGGGATGTGCTCTTTTGTAGAACTGCAGAAGGCTACAGGCTTGCCCAATACACATTTTTTCCATTAATTGCAGGTGAGGGCCTATGGGAGAGGGTTAGACAGGGAGCAGGCTACTATGTCGCCACTGGCCCAGGTGGAACAGCTGGTGTACGCAGCTAGGTGGGATCCAAGGGGTATCACTTGGAAGGCAGTACAAGTGGATAGGTGAAACTTACCAGATCTCATGCACAAAACCAAAGAATTGTGGGAGAGAAATCTGGGGATGCCCATCAAGGAGGAACACTGGGGGTTGTTATTAAGATCCCATATGGAGATTTTGATATGTAATAAATATAAATAATCATTATACAAATGTATTCATAGATTATACTGTCTCCCTCTGATAGTGAATAGATTTAATCCTGTGCTCTCACCAGTGTGTGGGAGGTGTAAGGCACAGCTGTGATCTTATATGCACTATTTCTGGGCATGCCCGGTCCTGCAAAGATTTTGGACAGAGGTGGCATTTGAACTCTCGAAAGTGTCAGGACAACAGATCCCAATGTTACCATTTTCTCTATTGTTTGGCATGGAGGATTTTGGGGTGGAGGGATGGGGGCTGTTGCCTAGATGGATATGAGTTCTGGTGATTTGGGCGCACCATTGCATCCTGAACTCCTGGGTATCATGCCCCACCCACAATCCAGCAATGGAGGGCTTTGACTGTCCAAACTCTGGCAACGGAACAGCTTTCATATTTTATAAAGGACAGGGGTAATGGTTCTCCTCAGTCTGGAAGCCATTTTTGAACTCCTTGTCACCTGCAGAAGCTCACACGCTGGTGGAAGGCCTACTGCGACTTTGACTAATGGATGGGAGGAGAGGGGCGATACTCCTGAGATTGGGTGCTCCCTTCCTGCCCACCGTAATTTTGGGGGGTTTTCAGGTGCACGCCTTATGGCCCTGGGATCCTCCTTAATGCCCTTTTGGCAGAGAGAACTGAACAGTACAACTTACCAGAAAATATTATCTGTGTAACATCAGGGTTGATAGTAGCATTAAGATAAGAAAAGTTTCTTACTAATTAAATATGGACCATCTGTATATCGTTTATGGACCATCTGTATATCGTTTATGGATGTTTTCCTTTTCATGGTATGTCCTTGGCTGTGTGTCTTTTTTATTGAGCTGGAAAATTAATAAAAAGAATATGCAAAAAAAAGAAATTGAAGGCTCCCATGGGATTATGTCCATCTCCGGCACAAAGTTTGAGTTCAATAAAAAGTCAGGGCAACAAAGGCTGCGAGTGCCATATCTATATTCATAAAGGGGACACATCAGTTGCACAGAAAGAACCTGGGATTGTGTAATCAAGTTTCATTTTTCTTTTACAAATTCTGTCTTTTCATATCCAACAAAGGAAAAACCATATGACATTCTTTTTTCAGTGCTTAGCCACATGCCATGTTAGGATACAGCATACAGTAGGTATTTTGCCTAGCTACTCAACAGTTCCAGGAATAAACAAAACAAAACCAGGTAAAATGTGGGAGAGGCACTTTCCTACTCTATCGTGTTGTTGTGTGGAGATGGCAGCTAGTTATTTCTGCCAAGGACTGCCTCATACATTAATTAGGTAGATGTCTACAAGACTGAGTTCTTGGTAAAGGGTTTCTGTTTTGTCCTGCTGGGCATCTTAACAGACGTACGGAATGCAATTTAAATTAAATAAAAAAAATAATGATGTGTCAGCTCTGCACTGCCCTGCAATTGGCTCACTTCATTGATCCCCAAATTGACCCCCTATAACCTATGCCCCAGCTCACCTCTAATACACATACTGTAGGACTGGGAGGGGGCAGCTGGCCAAACTTGTTTTTTTTTTATGCTGATTATGTTTAAGGAGATAAGGCAGTCCTAGCCAGACTGCTGGATCTTATCATCCCCTCATCAAGTGAGCAGGGTATACATTAAATGTTGCCCCCATTTTGATTGAAAGTCCAGTGTCTGACTAAGTTCTGCCCTTTTGGCCACCACCTGTCATTAAATTGGAGCCAGTGTGGCAGCAGATGCGGTGGCCAAAGTCTATGAATGTCACTCATGAGTGAGGCTCACAGAGCAGCATTTGGTTTGGAGCATTGCAGGCTGGTAGTGCTCTGATTGTGCAAATTCTATTGACCTGTCTTGAGGATCAAACCTCAGTACTTCGTAACTATTCATGATTTGTGAACAGAAGCCATGGTCACTATGATGACTATTACTTTTGGGGTTATGTGAGCAAACTGTAGTGTTATAGTACTTGCACTTAACTGTGAATAACTGCTCTTCTTTTAGGATTAAGGAATAATCCACAATAGAGTGTGGGTGGAGCTGGGATTTACTTACGTCTTTCGTGGTTTTGTCACGTGGCTGCTGGCTGAGTGACCAACCATACCAGGCGTGGGTAAATCCCAGCCCAACCACACCTTATCATGGATTATTCTGATTATATAATTAAGAAACATAAGACCTACACTAAAAAGTGAAGGAAAAGCTTTACTTTTATTATTTTTATGCTGATTGTAATAAAATATTCTTCCCATTACACTAAATAGTTTGTTGTTGCTGGGCAGAAGCCCTTTAGTGCCCCTGAAGACAGCTGGCAGCAAGGTGAATGAGCTGAGCACCACGAGACAGTGATTGAAACTGAAAATGTGCTGGTTAGCTCTCAGTTCTCTCCCACTTCAAACACTGCAGCTTAGATCTGACTTTTTTAAATTATTTTCACTTTCCTCAATGGCTTTTGATTTTGCGGAATGGCCCACTTTGCAGCAGAAAAAAGTGGTGGCTTTGCAAAATTGTATTAGAATGCTAAGGGTTCTATGTGGAGTGATTTTTACTTTTTTTTCTTTATGTGCAGTCGGCTGGTACTTTATGCGGTGATGCCACTGTACAGATCATTGGTGAGATTTCATTTGGAGAACTGTGTCCCGTTCTAGAGACTGCAGCTCTGTAAGAACATAGACAATGGTAGAGGCAGTTCAGAGAAGGGCAACAAAAATGGTGCAGGGCATGCCCCAAGAGACATTTGAGGAGAGACTGGAGACGCTCAATATTTATACCCTGGAGGAGAAGAGAGAGAGAGGAGATACGATAGAGACCTTCAAGTACCTAAAAAGCATAAATAAGGTACAGGAGGGTCGCATCTTTCAGAAAAGGTGCTGTTCAGGAACAAGGGGACATGACAAGAGATTGGAAGGGGGTAGATTAAGAGGCAACGTGAGGAAATACTTCTTCACATAGAGGGTGGTGGATGCATGGAACAGCCTCCCAGCAGAGGTGGTGGGGGCAAAGTCAGTGGGGGAATTCAAAACTGCATGGGATAGACATAGGGGAACCTTTATGATGCAAAAGAGGAGGTAAAGCCAGAGATCAAGTAAGCTCTACGGCTTCTGCAGTAGGTAGGGAAAATTAGCAGACTGCATGGGCCTTTCGGTCCTTATCTGCTGTCAAAATCTGTGTTTCTATAGTTATGCAAAATTTACCCCCGCAGCACCAAGAGCAACCGACTAATCAAAATACTTAATTTTTGGACCCCACTTTATAATCATGGACAAACCATGGTTGTACATGGCTAACCATAGTTATATATGATCAGCGACCATAGTCATTCAAGGTTTGTCCATGATTTAAACCATGATTATTCCTGGACAGCCACTGATGATAAATGGCCCAGGGTCAGACCATGGAAGACCATGGTCAATATAGTTGGTCAATTCTTCAAGTTGACCATGGTCATCCGTGGCTGTTAATTTCAGACGTTTGCTGCATTTCAAAATGAATTTGTACACAGCCCAGGTAAATTCATTTTTCCAACAACCTTACAGTTCTGTAATGAATACATAATTTCACCACATACAGTTCTTTTGAAATAGCTGTTATTTACTTACCCATTGCTACTAGTGTTCCTCTTTCTAATTCAGTCTTTCCTCATTCACACATTCACTGATGGTGAGTTCTCATATTAGTTTTTTCACTCAAGAAATGCATTTCTTTGTGTAAACTTTATTTTTTGTTAATACATTGCAAAGAAATATTATTATTAGGGTCTAGACACTAACATGGGGGGGGGTGTGCATGGACAGGCAGTCGGCAATGGTGAATACTGGCCAGGCCACGCCTTTCAAAGCCTCTGGGTCTCAGACTGACTATAACAACTACCAATCTCTGAGAAACACATGCAAAAGAAACATTTGGTTAGCTAAAAGCTCTTTCTGCAAAGACCTGCTTACAAAAGCCATAGGGGACTCTAAGAAGTTCTGGTCAACCATAAAAACCCTCCTTGAAGCTAATCATACGGCCCACTCAAGTGATATGCTGATAAATGGCATACACTGCAATAATCCAACGACTAGTGCAACGCTTTCAATCACCTCTTCTCAGACCAAACCAGCTACCTGGCCTCCTTCCCACATGCACACACCACTTCCCCCTCCGGTGTTACTAAACCTCTTCACATGCATCCTCCCTTTAGGTGCCGGAGCATTACAAGAGCAGAAATTCTAAAACTGCTCCTCTCCATCCGTGACAGTACCAGCTCGGGGTCAGATGGTCTGGAACCAAGGCTCCTAAAAGCTGCTGCCCCACTCATAGCCTCTCCCCTAACCAAAATCTTTAACCTATCTCTATGCCATGGTCTAGTTCCTAATATCTGGAAAATAGCTAGAGTCACACCCATCCCTAAAATAAGTGATCTGAAAGAAATCAAGAACTACCGTCCCATAGCAATTCTCTCTGTGCTTAGCAAAATCATGGAAAACTAGTGGCCACCCAATCCATTGAATATCTTCAGAAGTATAATCTTCTCTCCTGTTCCCAGCATGGCTTCCACAAAGGCCACAGCACTTCCACCGTCCTCCTTAAACTCACAAACGACATCTATGCTTCCATGGACTAGGGCCCTATGACAGGTGTGGTTTTCATCGTTATAACCAAGGCTTTTCACCTGGTTAATCATTCCCTTCTTCTTTCTAAACTATGCTCTCTAGGCTTCTCCACCGATGTAGTGGCCTGGTTCAATAGCTATCTGACTGACAGACAGCAAGCAGTAGTTTTCAACTCAGCCATATCAGACCTTTCATCTATACATGTTGGTGTGCCCCAGGGCTCTACACTTGGCCCCTTGCTTTTTTCAATCTTCATTAATGACATCCTATTGCTTGCACCCTCTTGTTCATCTCTGCTCTACGCAGATGACCTTGTTATCTACCGTAGTGCAAGAAACATCACAGACATAAACCACCCTCTTGCCTCGGACTTCGCAAGCATTCAATCTTGGCTAACAGAGAACAAGCTTGTTCTCAATACAAGCAAGACATACTCCATGCTCTTTGGCTCACCTGCCAGACTTAAAGCAAACCAGCATGCCCTCAAAATCACATGTGTGGATGGCTCTCCACTGGTCAGTGCTAGATCCTTTAAATATCTGGGCATTACTCTTGATAAATCTCTTGATTGTGACCTGCACATTACCACCACCTGTAAATCTGTCAACGCCAAGATAGGAGGTGCCTACCGTACTAGTTATGCCCTCACCCCATCGGCTAGACTAGCTGTGGCACAAGGCTTTCTGCTTCCAGCCCTGGCCTATGGCTCAGCCACTTACCTATCTGCCTCTAATTCCTCCCTGCATAAATGGGACACCACCTATAACAGCATCTGCCACTATGCCTCTGCATCCCCACGTTACAAACACTATTGCCAGCTCTATGCTGACCTAAATTGGCCTTGCCCCTCTGCCCATCGACTCCAGTCCTATGGCTCACTGATTGACTGCATTACCAGATCAGGCCTCCCCCTATCCCTTGCCTCTCTACTGCACTCGCAACCTCTCACCTATGGGCTCCGATCTGCTGACCAAACCCCTCTTTACATCCCTAGGTGCAAAACCAATATGAGTACACGTGCTTTCTCATACACGGCTCCAATGTACTGGAATTCCATACCCCAAACTATTCGTCGCACTCCCAACCATGCTAGTTTTAAGAAATTTCACCGTGATCATCTGCATGCTGCTAACCCCTTCACTTGCTTTCATCCGCCTTAGACCATTCTTTCTCCCTGTCCTCTGTTTTCTCTAGGAAATCTACTTCTTTGTCACCTCTTCCATTTCTCTTAATACCCTCCTACATGTTCCTCTTTCATCCTTTACCCTCTTCTTCTGCTTCCCACCACCCTCCCTTTTTCTCTCCTCCTGGCCCTTTTTACCACAAATGGCACTTATTCTACTTGTTTGTGTATATTATTTCTCTCACATTGTTTTCTGATCTTGCTTTTACTTGTCCAAAATGTATTTGAATGTATTATACCGAGCAATGTTTCTCTACACCCTAAGTTTGAATGTATGTGATCCTCCTCCTAACTGTGTTACATATACCATGTGCTGCGTCACATGTATGCCCATGTATTTCAAACTGTATTCTCCCGGGTCATGCCTAAAAATAGGCATTCTTATGCCTAGTGCACCCGCCCGGTTACCAAAAGTAAATAAATAAATAAATCCCAAGTTGCAGAGCGGTGAGGGCTCAGTATGTGCAAATCACACGTATTGTACATCCCACATGTTACTGAATAGACCCCATTGTGATTATTTACTTTCCAGTGTCAAATTCTGCATTCAAATATACAAATAAATTATGCACATTTGGTTGCTGTCCGATGCTCTTATGACCATGAACAAACCATGTTTAAACATGAACAACCATAGCTGATCATGATGTGGCCAGAACATTTAGAAATCATATCAGGACAGACTTGAAGATTTCTACAGGATGGAACCAAAACTGATATGTTAAGTAACATAGTCTATTTATCAAGTGTAGATTTTAGGAATACAGCACCAACTTGACTATATTTTGAGAAGCTGACCTGACTTTGAAAAACAAAAAGGATGCACCAGGTAGCTGTCATTTACAGCTATGATAAGAGATGCAATAGTTTACTTTGAGAATTAAACTGATCCTGGCAAGGTTTTGAATGGATTATGATTAGCTGAAATAAGAGAGGACATGCACTCAAAAATAGTTTAACTAGAAATACAGGAAAGCAAGAGGGATGAATCATTCACTCTAATGTTCACACCTGGCTTCATACTTCTAACACTGCTTTAACCTTTGCAGACTCCTGTAAAGGGTATAAATGAGCCCATCTCAAAATGATGCTAAACTCACAACCAGAAATATTTTATACAGTTTTACTGTAGACTGTAGACTCTACACCATACAGTAAGCAGTTAACTGGAGCTATTACTGTGATAATGATGTTTATATTTTAACCAGAATATCTTCCATGATATAATTAAGCAATAAGGCATGACAGGGTATGTATTCTTGTGGGACAACTTCACACCTCGGGAAGTGAAGCTTGAAGTGAAGTGGAGGGCTCTATGCACCTGAGAAGTGTCATTATTCCTCAATCATGCACACCCTGGAATGCCTTATTGTGATTATAAAATGGCTTCCCTAATTTTTTTTTTTATTTTAGGACCAAGTAATTAGGTTCAGAAAGTTAAGCATCTCTGACCTGTGCTGTTGCGTTGGGATAACAGCACGGTCATGTGACTGGGTTTCTCTAATCATACTATAGTATTTCTCTTACCCATTTTATGATCTTAAATGGGACACAGAGAATAATTCATTTTTGGCTATAGAAATTTTTGATCAAACCTCCACCTATGCCTGACTCTCATGGTTATCTGGCAACCTTCCAGCCCTATAAGCCACTCCCCTCACTGTCAGACTAGTGAGGATCCACATGGAGCAGGGCCTGAGAGTGCTAACAGTTGCCATACAGCTGCAGACGATGACACGGCCGAATATTTCCTGACTTTTCTGTGATATCGCTAGAGAAATTCCATTCCTGCCTGTAGTACCACTGTGGCCACCAGGGGAAATCTTTTTAGATATACTTTGAAATATCTAGAAATATCAAACATATCTATGGCTGCAACTGTATAGGAGGATAGGAAACATGGTAGTTTTTCTAGTTTTCCTCCCCGTTCCTGAGTCTTTCCCACCTCCCACTGATACTGAGCATGCCCTGTCAGGCCTCATACACATGCAGTAATGCACCTGTGGAGGAAACAATCTCTTTGGCACAGCACAGTGGCAGAACCTGGTACTGTCTCTCCCTGGCTGGCAGCACTGCCATGTGACAGCACTTCCCCAGCCCCCTTGGCTGCGAAACCCAACTAGTCGGTTCTCAAACATGGGTTGACGGTACTGAAGCATGGTGCACTACCCACTGGGCCCTCGTGTGGCCACGCAAAGAGAGTACATTTGATGAACCTCATAATTACATACAAACCTTGAAAGCCAGTATCAAGCATGGACACTGAAAACAATATTTAGATCATAGACCATTATGGCTTGTATTTTATTAGAATATTTATTTTTTTCATTTAAGAGAAGAAGAATCAGCAATTAAATAGCACTTTTCATACACATTGTCTCCCAAAGCACTTTAAAAGCAATGCTAGACTGGTAGTGAAGTGACCAAATGTGTAGTGGCAGCCATTCCACACATCAACAACCACACACAGCCTTGGACAACTGCCTGAACTGGTTTTATTGGAAGGGGAATGCTGGCCAGGACACTGGGGAACGTCCCCTACTCATGCAAACCTTTTTTAGTAATGGGGTTAGGCAGAGATGCCCGTTAAGCTCGTTATTATATGTTTTTAGTTTAGATCCAGTACTAAGGTCAACTGAGCAGCACCCAGAGATCCAGGCAATACCACTGGGGAACAACATAATTTCCAAAAAAATAATAGCCTACGTGGACGATTGTGTATTACTCTTAAAAAAATCCAGAATCTGGAAGACAGGCTCTCCAAGTAATACAGTAAAAAATGTGCATGAGTCTACAGGAATAAAATAAACATGGGAAAGAGTAAAATATTGGCTGTAGGACATGTGGAATTAATAGATATAGCAGGGATACAAATGACTAAGGAACAAATCAAGCTGTTAGGAATAATATTTAGTACAAAAGATGCAAATCAGGAAAATTGGGAAGAAAAATATAAGGTAGCAAACAATAAAATAGCAAGATGGAAAACCTGGGCTATGACTAAAGAGAAAAGAATTTACTTACTTAAAACTTTTATCGTGCCTATTTTTCTACACATAGCATACATGTGTCCTATTCCAATCAAAATGCAAGCCAAAATTCTAGGGTTATTTTTTTCAATTATTGTGGTGTAATAGACTCAATCCAGTTAAAAGGAGCATAACTTACAGGCCCCAAAAAAGATGGGGGACTGGATATGTTAAACCCTATAGTCTTCTTTCAGAGTCTCTTTGTATATGCAGACTTGAAGCCTTGTCTAGAACAAATGCAGCAGTTTGGGACATGTCTGTTTTCAGAATGGTTGGAGTTGGTTGATGACAGGTGGCAGTTAAAACATAGAGGAACATATAACACAACACCTGGGTATGCCACTACATGTTGTTATTATTTGAAGCAATGGAAAACAGAAAAAAACATTCATACAGACTAAAACAAGAAAGCAGTTTTATAAAGAGACATTGCAACTTTATTATGAGGACCCAGTCTTCCAAGTTCCACCTGAAATAGATAAAACAAGTATATTAGAAGCAATGCAAGAGAAAAGGATTAAAAAAAAAATGAAAGATACAGTTTGGATGTGTGGGCATAATAAATTGAACGTAAAAGATAACCACAAGCACAAACAAATCACAGAAAGGATGTGTGCTGAAGTACGATGTGAAAATAAGCTAGGAACAATGAGACATTTGTTTTTAGAGTGTGACTTTATACAATCTTTATGGATGAATTTAGCACAAATTTGGAGGGAATCAGTTTTTAAGGAAATGTCATATGAAATTCTGTGTTTATGGAAATCTGACTAAAGAGTGGGAAAATGGAATAAAAATACTGTATACATTATACTTGCCACCTTAAAATGAACTATCTGGCAAATGAGATGTCAGAGATAACTACACAGAGTGGAAATGACTCAAGTGGACATTATTTTTAGAATCCAAGATGAAATGGATAAAATATACGCCTATGAGAAAAAATGGATGGGGGAAGAGAAGTGTAAACTATTATGGAATAATGTCACATGGGTGGGCTAAAATAAGGGGTATCTAGTACTAAGCTTGTCTTTTAAAAAAATGTACAAATGTATATGATGATACAAAGATGAATTTATGTCATGATTTTTCTGTTATTGGTTTATGAATAAAATTCCCATCTCATGCAAAAAGTACCTTGGGTTCTTTTACTGTGCTTCCACAAGGACAGTACCAGAGATGAGTAGCATAGACTTCAGTTTAATGTCTTATCCAAGGCAGCACACCCTGACAGAAGAGCAACCCACCCCAGTACTGCATTCAGGTGCCAGCACTTTAGGTATGAGCCCAATCCCAGTGTGGGACTAGAACCGATGACCTTCTGGCTCAGAGGTAGATGCGCTACTAAATGAGATACACTGACACCTTATTTCAGTGTCACTTGATGTACTTTTAAGTGAAAACTGCACCTGTATGCTTCCTTGCCGCAACTGGGGGTCTACTGTTCTTTTGCTATTCGGCTTTGCTGCCCATTCATTGGTGAATCCATACATCTAGCTTCTGCCACTGGTGACTGTTGCACTAGCTGCCACCCTTGTCACTTAGTGTAAATCCCTGTGATTTCCTTTTCCATGTACATGACTGTCCTCCTCCCTCTCAGCAGAAATGCAGTCCCACTTGGCTTTGCTCTGGATCACATTCATTTTGCTTTACCTGTCCTGTCATCATGGTACCAAAATACTCCTTCAGCACTTTATGCTGCAATAGTGTCCAGCAACACGTTCCGTGCTAACATGAATGCTATGGAACGCATTCATTTCACTTGTACTGCAGGCAGGCAAATCACCTTACCTGCACTGCCTCAGCATCACGGTCCATGCTAACATGAATGCTATGGAACGCATTCATTTCACTTGTACTGCAGGTAGGCAAATCACTTTATCCTACACTGCCTCAGCATCATGTTCCCAAATTCCTCCTTCAACACTGTTGCTGCTATAGCAGCCAGCGTCATGTTCCATCCTAACAAAAGTTATTTCTGTCACAATGGCCTCAGCAGCAATTAGTGCTTGGTGTCACTTGGTGTCTCGGTTTTCAAATGCTAAAAAAATACATTGTCATCTGCAGGACTGTTACAGTGTCATCAGGTGGCATTGTATAGAAATAATGGCATTTATGTGTGCATCTCACAAGTCATTTGGTTCTGAGTGCCACTGGTTAGCTTGCAATTTGCAAGAATACAACCAAGTGCAAAGTGATGGCCTTGCCTGTGCTTGATGGTTCCTCACTCAGTACAGCACAGCACAGTGGTTTAGGGCACTGACCTGCAAACCTGGAGACCTGCGTTTGAATCCCACAGCCCCCACTTGCATGCTGTGTGACCCTAAGCAAGTTATTTAACTTCCTTGTGCTCCCAGACTGCACCTGCAAACATGCTTTGACTTGGTGCGGCTTCCCTGGTTAAACGGTTTCCCCTTTCACTCAAGGTACTGATTGTCATGAGGGTACCTGATGCTGACCACCATGGTATTTGAAGTGTGGCACCACCTATGACTGCTACCTTATTACCACTCTACCCAGCCTATTCCTTCCTCTTCCGTGGCAGCTCAAGTGTGTGACTAAGCAAAAAGTATGGGTAAGGCTTCCACAAATTATTACAAAACTGCAGCATTTTCACAAAAGCATGTTAAATTTGACGTTAACTACTGTTGCTATTTTGTAATTTCTGGTTCCTTATAATGCGGCCATTCTTTAAGTAATACAATACAGGAGTTTACAGTCTGAAAATCATTCAGTGCTTATACTAGCGTTGAAAAAGTATGTGACAGAAACACTGAGGGTAAGATTTTCAAAAGCCATGATGCATGCATAACATCTGATTTTGGACACAGCCTGTGTCATGCCAAATGCATCAAAAGCTTTGAATGCTGTTATCAAAGGTTTTGACTAATTTGTGGCATTTTCCTCACTTTGCAGCAATAAAAGAACACAGTCATCATTATTTTGACATATCTCATTTTTGGGGCACAATTTGCATCATTTCTGTCTGGATGCATGGTAGATAATGGTAGATAAATGTTTAGGAGGTCTAATTTTCAAGTGCAAATCATGCTACTGCATCAGAATCATGATGCAAGGCCCCTGAGGGTATACCACCCTCAGGTAAGAAAGAATCATAAACTGTAAAAGATTAAAATAAACCTAAATCCTATAAAATAAGGTAATAAAGCAATTTCAGAGTACAGTTGATTAATATAAACCACTACGCCTTTGCTTGTGGGGTTCTGGAACTCTATCCCAAGATCCTTGAGAGAAGCCCTCCTTCGGTGGAGGCGTTCAAGCAGGGTCTGAAGGCACATCTCTTCAAAGAAGCTTTTGGAAGTTAGTTATAGTTTGGCCTATTACTGAAACACTGCTATTTTATTTTAAGATACAAATTTATAGAGTGTTATTGATCTGTCGTGTCTTATTTATTATAGTAATTTTTTTTATGCCTTTATACTGCATCTCTATTTTATAAAGCAGCCAGCTCCTCTGGCATTGGGCACTTAAGAAATAAATATCTGCTTACTTAATACGTGTCACCAGAACCACTTGATAGCTTTACATCCTTATTATGACAGTTGGGTGTAGTTCATCACTTATGTATTGTTTTGCTGTATTATTGGCTAGGACAAGTGCTACTGTACTGATCAGATTGGAGGCAACAGTGCTAACCTGTTTTTTCTTTGTTTTGTTTTTTTATACATATTTTCTCCCCCTTCCCCCGAGCTCCAGTCAGCTTGAACATCCCGACTGACCCCCAGCCCAAACACCCAACATTAGGCCAACCTCCTCGTTTCCCCCACAGATTAACCCCCATGGCAGGGTGGTGAGGAGCTTCCCTCCCTAGCTTGACTCACCTGAGCAGGATCTGGATGAGGAGGTGGCATTCGGTTCAGACTGCAGGGGGTCGGAAGCTCATGCTGTCTGGCCAGAGCCACTTTTTCCATTTTCCTTCCCCTGAGGAGTGCTTGTGTGCAATGATGCTGGGGCACATCATGCCGACATCTGCCGCACTCTGCCCCCTTACAGCACCCCATCTAGTAGTGCCCCCAGTCATCACCAGGGGCTGCTACAGAGCAGTGGCTCCCTGGATCCCCTCCCAGGAAAAGAGAGCAGTTCTCCAGATGCTCAATCCTATCCCTCCCCTGCCAACCCCTGGTGGCCCGGGCTCATGTCCGAACCTGGGTCGCCAGCATGAAGTGAGGTGTGATGTCCAGTGCCTCAACCCTCAGCACCACCAGGCCAACTTTGCTAACCTGTTTTTAATCATATGATGTATGACGTAGACCCAGTCAATTATTATTACAGTTAGAGCTTAAGAATGGAATAGAATTAGCAATAAGGAATGATAGCATGTATGTGTGTGTCATCGTGGGGATTGTGGGCTTTTCCCACTCCTCATATGGTGTGGCATGAGGTGCAGCTGAGTGCCTCAAACCCAGGGAGAAGTGACTAAAACCCACAATGACACACCTGGCCTGGAGTGCCTTGATGTGACTATAACATGAACCTCAGTCTTAAAAAGTTTAAAAAAGATAAAAAGGAGAAAAACTATTCTTTTATAGAAAGAAAAACAACAGAATAGTATGTACTGCTTGGTATATATGCACGGCCACAATGTGGGTATACCAGAAGACCATGCCTTGTGTGTGTGTGTCAGTGGACTAACCAAGTAATCATCATGCAGTGGATACTAACATATTGCCCCAAACCTAGGCATTCTGAGTAAAAAGGGACATGACCGAATGCTGCACACAGCCCTTCCCCCACCCGAAAATTTACTTTATTTGTTTGCCTGCCTCGACTGTGCCTTTGCCTTGTACTTATTGGGGTCATGGCCATGGTCCTTTGATTGGTTTGCACATGAGTTTGGAGTGGTTTCAAACTGGTGTTCATTGTTCTAACATGGTATACACTTTGTGGGTCTCTAGGTGCAAATTGGCTTTGTGAATGGCATAAGCGATGCTTGGGGGACATTTTTCACTTATTTGCAGATGCACAATCCGCTTTGTGACTGTTTCGATTCTTGTCAGAACTTATTTTTTTTGGGGGGGGTGTATGAACCTGTCCTTCTCTGTGGTATAACACTTGCTGGTGCAATGTGTTTGCAATTTCATTGCTGTAGCAACAAGCACTCTGCAATAGCTTTGTGACAGTACCTGTTATTATGTATTGCGTCCTAGGTGTCATGCTCGGATTTACTCACAAATTCTAATCCTAATTGTTCTACAGATTATAGTATAGAAATGAGCCACTTGATAACCTGAATTTATACAGTATAGCGCCCTTCGTATATGACGTATGTGATGGTGCTTTATAATACAGTGAGTTAGCAACTCAGTACTGTATACGCAGACAGAGAATACTTTAAGAACTTAACATCCCCCTGCTATGGACACTTGCATCAAAACATTTTTGAATGCGGGAAGAAATGTTAACCAGGACCCTGGGAATGCCCTTACTCTTTTTAAGTAATCCATTAGGAATCTTTAGCTTCCACTGAGAAAATGGCTGCTAAAAATGGGTAGAAGAATCTTGGCTTAAAACTTCGTCTTAAGGGCAGGCTGTCCAATAGGGTAGCCTCACTGACATAATACTGAACTGCAATGTCAGCACTGGGTATGAGCCCTGTAGCTCACAGTGTGGAACTTGAACCCATGAGCTTCTGGCCCAGAGGAGACAGTGTGCAACATGAAGGAGCTGAAATACTGCATGTTCACAGCTGGAAACAGTGTGTGCCTCTGAGTGACTGTGTGTGTGTGTGTGTGTGTGTGTGTGTGTGTGTGTGTTTGTGGTTGGGGGGGGACTCCCAGATCTAGAAGGATTTCTATATCATACAGAACAAGCATTTATCAATGCCGAATGTTGCTTGCTTCTATGTGCTGTTTAGGTATCTGGAAGTCATTGGAGTGCAAATATTGAAAATTTGCAAACTTACAAGCATGCGTAGGAACTGCGCAACGCACGCTCGTAAAACAGTCATTTTTAGGAATTTTTTCACCAAATTTTCAATATAGCCATTTTAAGACCTCTGCTCATGAACAGTGTCACTGTGATTTTCTTAATGTGTCCTATACATTGAGTTCGCACACCGACTGTGCCATTGTGCGCTACATGAGCGGAAACACGTTTTGGGCAAGATGTGAAAAATGACAGCTGCACTGCTCATAAGGAGGTGTGGTAAAATGGTAATGTTGAAAATCTGGAGTGAAAATATTGAAAATTCGCAAACTTACAAACGTGCGTAGGAACTTCGCAACGCACACTGGTAAAACAGTCATTTTTAGGAATTTTTTCACCAAATTTTCAACATAGCCATTTTTAGACCTCTGCTAATGAATGAACAGTGTCACCGTGATTTTCTTAATGTGTCCCATACAGTGATTTTGCACACCGACTGCGCCATTGCGTGCTACATGGGCGGAAACATGTTTTGGGCGAGATATGAAAAATGGCAGCTGTACTGCTCATAAGGAGCTGTGGTAAAATGGCAGTGTTGAAAATCTGGAGTGAAAATATTGAAAATTCGTGAACTTACGAAGCGCAGATAGGAACTGTGAGCAACGAACGTCAGAACAGTCATGTCATTTCGTTAATCGGTGCCCGAGTAACGCCATGACAGTGCAAGAAATCATGAGGAGGGGTCCCAAAAACCCCATGTTGAAAATTTGGGGCCAAAATTCCAAAAAATGCCTGAGATACGCAACAAAGTTGAAAAAACCCTATCTATCCCATTATACAGCTTACCAGCATTTCCTCAGTTCGCAGTCGGCTTTGAAGAGTGCAGACATGTTCCCGGTCCACCGATGATCATCGCGCTGAGCTCCAAAGGCAAGTATGGGGTGAAGGGGGTTGTGGGGAGGCAGGGTGCGCAGTGGGTGGGTGTGGGTTGTGGGAGGGGGGCAGGGAGACTACGAGGGACCGTTTTTTTATTCACAGGTTTTTTGTTTTTTTTTAAGAAGACAACGCAGGACGTTTGCCACACTGGGGTGGGCTCCCAGCATGGCAGCAGGAAAAGCTGTTTGGGGGAACATGGAGCCGATGGGGGATTGGGCACCCCCATCAGCCAAAACAAGATTTGCCACGCTGGGGTGGGCTCCCAGCGTGGCACTGGGAAAGCTTTTGGGGGGGTGTGCAGCCTTGGAGCTGACGGGGGATTAGGCACCCCCGTCAGCTATAACAGTTGTTGCCATGCTGGGGTAAGCTCCCAGCGTGGCACCTGGACTGCTGTTGGGGGACTTGGACGTCGGCCATACAGTGTATGCATGGGGGGGAGCGCATCAGCACGCAATGTGCGTGCTTGTGCATGTGTGTGCGTGGGGGAGAGCTCTGCTCACTGAAGCGGAGCTCTCCCTTTCAACTGTATACCACTGCATTTTGGAGCTGTCATAGACAGCTGCAGCACTCATTGGGGAACTGGGGCCACGCCTGCAAACACACTGACTGCATTGGAAGAGGGGCTGACACACCTCCGAAAACTCGGATGATGGCACTATTTTCTTGCACATGCGTGCAAGCAACATAAAAATAGAGAAGTCTACAGCAGAATTGTTATTGACTTGCATTGGTTATATGGGAAAAAATAAATAAATGTTCCTTAGAAAATAATGTAATGTACAGGAAAATCTTCCTGGAGTTACAGGGGAAATGCCCAACTAGGCTGAGAGTTTTTCATTATGTAGTACTTAAGTCCAATAGCAACTTACAACACAACCAGCCCTCCTACAAAAAAAATAATTCTTTCCTCACCTCTCGATATTTGTTGCTCCCAAAATGTTCTTAAACAACAAATTCAGCAATCCACAAGAATGTCACCATTGGCAATTCAATGCAATGTTGGCAACGTTGGTACAGAGCACTTTAAACACTTTTTCTATTCCAAGTCATGCTGTCTTTTTATTTCTATGGCATTAAATGCAACAAGGTCCTTTGTACTTTAGCATGCTTCTGCTTCTTATGCTTATTCCCCATCTGAGGTCAGACTCCACTGCATGTGACATCATAAGCTGTTGCTATGGAAATAACTGTGAGCACACGTTGAATATTGTCATATATCGTATATAGAAAAGCAGCACATCTAGATGTGAGAGCTGCAGTAACAGAGTCCTGTAATGGTAACAGCAGCACCACTCTCCAGCAAAGAAAAGCCGAAGGAAGGTGAAAGTTTAAACCACAATCTAACTGCATAGCTAATGGCTATTGTCCTTTAGCTGAATGGTTAGATCTGCTGTGTTCAAGGTTCAGGGTCCCTTTTTGATTCCCATTAAGGTCTTTGAGGAGTCTACCCAGCATAAGGGACAGACATAACAGTGGCAAAAAGAAGGTTAAATACCACCCATCAAAAATGGGGGCGAGAGTGTATATTTGAAAATAACTGTCCTATCAACAGATTATAGTATAGAAATGAGCCACTTGATAACCTGGATTTATACAGTATAGCGCCCTTCATATATGACATATCTGATGGTGCTTTATAATACAATGAGTTAGCAACTCAGTACTGATTCCCATTAGGGTCTTTGAAGAGTCTACCCAGAGTAAGGGACAGACATAACAGTGGCAACAAGAAGGCTGAATACCCCCCAACAAAAATGGGGGCGAGAGTGTATATTTGAAAATAACTGTCCTATCTAAAAGTGAGATGTGCTGTAGTACCAGAGTCCTGTAGTAGTACTGAGGAACAGTAACAGCAGCACCCTCCAGCTGTGATAAGCTAATAGCAATAGAAAGGTAACAGTATAGTCTCGGCTACCATGGGAACTTGAATGCTTCACACTGTTGACTTTAGGATGCAGGGTCTCCAAGCTGAGTCTTTAGTAAGGGCTGTAGGTGAGTCTGCCCACAGAACAGGGCAGCTATAATGAGCAGTATGAATCCTCAACTATGGGATAATAATTGCGTCTCGAGCTGATGAACTTCACAGATCCTGGATTTATGCAAATGTTCTTAGTAATAGGGAACTGAACACTTTGAAATTCAGTGGTTTGAGGAGTTTATTTAGTTGTGGTTTGTGTCTGCTGTCTGTGAATTTTGTTTCGCTAGTGACCAGACTCTATAGTCATAGATTCATAGAAGTGTGACGGCAGAAAAGGACCAAACTAGGCCCACCAAATCTGCCCATTTGCCCAGCTATCTGCTTGGACCTGTGCCTCCCCCCTTTAACACTCCCATGTGGTTGTTGCATGCCCTTTTGAATCCCTCCACTGTTTCCTCTCCAATGACTGCTTCTGGGAGTCTGTTCCACTTTTCTACCACTCTCTCTGAGTAACAGTATTTTCTAATGTTACTCCTGAACTGTCCTCCCTCCACCTGCAGGCCATGCCCCCTCGTCCTCTGACTTCCTTTCATCTTGAAGATGCTCCCCCCAGCATCCTGTTTATACCCTTAAGGTGCTTGAAGGTCTCGATCATGTCCCCCCTCTCCCTCCTCTGCTCCAGGGAGTACATGTTCAAATTTCTCAACCTTTCTTCATAGGATAGGTGGCGTAACCCTTTTACCATTTTTGTCGCTCTCCTCAATAATACTGATTATTCTATACCTGTGATCTTCTGGTGAGCAAACTGTTAATGATGGTGTGAAAGGGCTACTAACTGCCTCCACTGGGCTTCTACAACTGCTGCCTATGTAATTTAGTAATATTTTTTAAGTCAACCATGCAGTATTAAATGCTGCAACTTGCATGCATGCGAGTACTGCTGAATATTGGAAATGTGGGTACTCCCCTGCTGCAGTGGGGGTTTGTGGGCACAGAAATGCCCCAAATTGTATAGAAAATCAGACATTGTGAGATTATTTCCATCAAAAGTGATTCAGTGCCAGGCTGACTCAGTGATATGGTGTCAGCATACTGCACAGCCAGCTGAGAAACTGGACTTTGTGCATGAGTCCTGGAATCCCAAACTGGGAACAGCTGGGGGGGGGGGGCAGACGTGAGGTGTTCGACTCCCAGAAATGGAGAGGTAGCATGTGCTACCCTGCACCTGCACTTCTCCTGCAGGCTGAGCAATGAGAGACACTGGCATCAGCTGTGAAGGCAGCCTGCCCTCCCTGCCAGAAAAATGGTGTAGCCCCAGTGACCCCTGAGTGTCAGGGTGGGGAACAGAAAACCAAAGAGGTATTGGGGGGATGAGGAATTAAAATGAGCCAAGAATGAATTTAACCCCAACACACCTCAGCCTACCATAACAGGGAGTATAGATGCATGATACTGATGTGTCAATATCTTGGTACATATCACACCATCTGCCATGCATTACTAGAGAACTATACCCCACATCAATATTGTCAAATAATCAGAAAAGCAGCAAATAGGACTCTTGTAACCCTACACAACAGGCACACATGTTCAGAAACAGATGCACAAACACTCACTTACACCCTCTCATCGAAAGATAGTCATACACTCTTGCTGAGAGTCACTGTTGTACATAATCGCATATACTGTGTCCACACACAAACTCATACACATGCACGTGCATACCTATACACACAAACACACACACATGCGGTGTCACACATACACTCACTCACACACATGCATGCAAATACACACGCACGCACACCACATCATTATAATAGCCATAATAGTCTACTGGTATTGTACTACCATTAAGACTGAATAGGTACTTAAATGTTATATCAGAATTTCCAGCTATTTAAATCTCTGCCATCTTGTGCGCTAGGGACCTGAACATATGGCATGTACATCTTTTGTAACAGGACCTCAATCAACTGGGAATTTGGTAAAATGTGGTTAAGCACTTTAAATGTCACAGAGAGGATAAAACAGTAAAACTATGAATTTCAGAAATGCTTTTTGGGGAAAGTAAGCTTGAAAAATGGTAAATATTTAAAATCTGAAACTTTTAGGTTCATTAGGTCCCTTACACAAAGGTGGCACTTTTGAAGATTTGGCAAAAAAAAAGTCAAAACAAAAACATTATAAGCAGTTTGGTTAGCACATTCACTGTATTTGTCATAAGGTGTTTCACAAGGTCATAAATGTGTTGTATGATACCACTATGTGAAATGTGGTTACAACCTTGTCTCCTAATCCCATAAAGTACCCATATTATAGGACTAGCAGTTGCTGTGACTGTCTTAAAAAAACTGGAAGTCCCCCCTTCCCTCCTGCTGTGTCCCAACACTTACTTTTTATTCTTTGCTAACCAGATAAGTCCTGCTGGGTAGAAGTCCTGTTTATAGGGTGACCCAAGATCACAGATTAAGTGACATGCTTAGGGTCACACAGTATGCAAATGAATGTTGCGGAAATTAAACCCAGGTCTGCTAGAGTGGACATACCAAGCTCATTCGTAGCTCATTACTCTAACCACTAGGCTATTGCCCTCTTCTCCATTATCCATCCTTCCCAGACCACTGTAGTTACAAGATTACTTCTTTAACACCCTATTATGTTCCAAATCCCATCTCACTCTCACCTGCCCATCCCAGACCTCCTGTTACTGCAAAAATTAACTCTTCCCTTTCTCAGAGTCTTTCTGACTTCCTCCCTAATCCCACCCATCCCAGATCCTGCCTGCCACCTTTCATTATCACAGAAAACTCATGACCCACCCCACTGTGTCCTGACTCCCTGCAAATTCCAGCTGGACCTAGACCACTCTTTACCATAAAAATTAACCCTTCTCCATCCAGCTGTGTCTCAACTCTCTTCCTGCTCTAGACTGCCTGTCCCAAATTCCTATTACTATATACATGAATGCTTCCCCATCCTGCTACTTCCTGACTTCTTCCAGGCTCCTGCCTGCCCATTCTGGACTCCCCTTAATTATAAATATTACACTTCCCCCATTGTGATGTGTCATGACTCCATTTTTGCTCCTGTCCACCCATCCTTAACCCCCAAGTACTCCCTGGTGTCCACTGATCCCCACCTATGCCATTACACCCCTGACAGCAACAACTCAGCCCACACTCATCTCCTCAACCAGCTACCATCTTATTTCCATTACTGCTAACACAAATACTGTACATATATAATAGAAAGGCTTGGCTGATTGCTACTGTATTAGCATTTGTAGTAGCGTAATAGGACTTCAATGGTGGCCAGTGAAGGAGAATGGTGGCCCATGCCAGTCACCATCGGGGTGAGGAAAATGTCACTGCGCATTAGATATTAGATGGACATTTTTGAATTTCAGGGCCAGATGGGTTGAGCTGGAAGAGGATGACACTGGGCACCAGGGAGCACTTGCCACAAGGTGAACTGATGATAGGTGACACCACCAGACACCAGGGAGTGCTTGGTATTGGAGGGTGCTGCCACTGGGTACCAGAGAGTTCTTGCACAGGATGGCGTGAGGGAGTGCCACTTAACAGCAGGGAGAGCTTGACATGGAACAGAAGGAGGGGAGGCATGCCAATGGGCACCAGGAGGCAAGACACCAGTGTAGCTATAAATAATCTGTTATACCTTAGGAATGCCACATTAAACTGTGGCAAAGTTTCAAGAGTATTTGTACCCTAACACTGCATTTCCCTTCTTAGCCTAGTTCCCAATGAACTGTAATTCACATCATTATATAGGATCCACCAGCACTGGCTGCCATTGCTCAAAAGACAGCTGGTACTCCTGAGTGAGTAGGGGGCTGTCTGAAATTTCCTTTCATTCAGGATGTAAGGACAAGCTGAAATAGGAGCTGTGGGCATTTAAATTCTGCTATTCTTTTTTTGTCAGCTCTCGTTTTCCTCTTTTTGGGCTTACCAGTCAGGATCCACTTCAGCCACCACCAATATTACTTTTCATCTGAGTAGCTCTCTACTGGTTCTTGACCCAAGGCACTGCATGTGCAAATTCCACAGCATACCCCCAACCTCTGGCTTGACCTTAGCATGTGGCCCTGCCTGTCAGCACCGTGACAGGCTTTTCCCAGCTATCTAGCCACCTGTGGCAAGGGACAGGAGGCACCCAGTTGATACAGTAAACCAGAAATAAGTGGAATAATTATTTTTTGGATGTGGGATTAGGCAGGCTGCATCCTACCAGCTAGGGCCCCTTTTCTGATAGCTTTTTCTCACAGAGCAACCCACCCCTGCGAGTTTGCCTCATTTGAAACACCTTGTATTTCTGCCTGCCTCTCAGTATTTAGCTACTCAACTGCACTGCCACCTGTGGACAGCCACATGGAAGTAAAGTAGCAGGCACAGTCCCTCTCATGCCAGAGAAAAGCCTTCTCTAAGATGCTCAGTCCTTTTACCACCATCACACAGTGAAGCCCTGGATATGGGGCATGTATCTGGGTCACCAACATGGCAGGTGGCTCCCCAACTATTGCACAAATTGCCCAGACAAATTCTACCTTTCCTGAAATTGAAGGCTTTCCTTTCCAGCAATATCATTTCCTTACCATACAGAAGTACAGCAGATTTCACATTAAACTGTCACACCAAAGAGTTGCTGTTGCATTTCAGAAAGACTTGCACACATGTGTACAGTACTGAGCTAACACTTTTACTCAATGAAAAAAGTAAATTTGAAACAGATTAACAGAGGCTGTCAGTGCCCCATCAACACCATGCAAGGTAAGAAACAACTCGGGGACACCACAGAACTTCATTCATGCTCTTATTTTGTGTCTTCAACAGAGGTAGCCGAGGCACAGAGTGCAAACAAAAAAGGAGATTATTAGATAAAAAGCAAGTAAGATAGAAGAGGATGGGGGCAAATAAAGACAGCATGAGGGTGGTCAATGAAAACGTGAGACAGCTAAAGGCAGATGCAGAGCTGAGGTTAGCAGAGGGGGTTAGTGGAGTCAGAAAGGCATTATTTTGATACATACAAGAACATGCAAAAATCAGGGAAAGCGTGGTTAGGTACAGGAAGGGGAGGATGGAAGGAGGAGAAGGATGATAAGGGGAACATGAATTTACTGAACAAATATTTCTCTTTGGTGTTCATGGTGGAAGACAGGGGTATGCTGCCTGAATGCAGAATTAAAACCAATATGGGGTAACTAGCAGGTACCACATGGCACCCATCATGGAGGAGAAGGTGTTCAAGGGCCTACAGGCACTGAAGGTAGATGAATTCATTAGTCCTGATGGGATGCACCCGGGGCTGTTGAGGGAGATGGGCATATCCTAGCAGAAGAGCCAGCAGATGACTTTAACTGCTCTTTGGAAACTGGGGAAGTGCCAAGGGACTGGAGGACAGTAGAACTGGTCCCCCTGCACCAAAACCAGAAGACAAGGTGAGTCAGACAATTACAGACTGGTCAGTCAGATCTATCATATGGAAACTACTGGAGTCAATAATAAAGAAGAGGTTGATAGAGTTTCTGGAGGAAAATCATTTACATGACACCAGGCAGTATGGGTTTGCCAGTGGGAGGTCTTGCTAAACAAGTCTGATCAAAAATCTTTGATTGAGTAACAAGGGATGTGGATATGGATCAGGCAGTGGATATCCTCTATGTGGACTTCATTAATACGCCCTTTGACTTCGTCCCACATAGATGGTTAGTCAAGAAACTGTTTGACATAGGGGTGGGAGACAAAATAACTGAGTGAGTGAGAGAGTGGCTGGGTGGGAGGACCCATAGGGTGTTCCTTAATAGGGAGTATTTAGAGGTAAGGGACATCACATGAGGCGTGGCCCAGGGATCGGTTTTGGGCCTGGTCCTCGTTAACATATTTATATGTAACATAGGGAAAGGAGCCCAAGGAAAGGTATTCCTCTTTGCAGATGATACTAAGAGATGTAAAAATATAAACAATAAAGTTAGGATAACGGCAATGAGGAAGGACCTGGAAAGGCTGGAGAGGTGGTCAAGGGTATGGCAGCTGAAATTCAATGCCAAAAACTGCAATTTATGCAATATACATTGGCATTTTCTATGCTAAATAAAACCACTATCTGTACCAAAGAACACCAACTAGCTAGATACAATTTTTTATCTCCACAGCAGGATACATCACAAAATTTATTTAGCTGCTTGGGTACGGCACAAAAAACATCACATTCTGCTGCCTGTGCCCCATGGTCTGTGAAGCCACATACTCCAGCCAGTGCAAGCTACCAGAAACAGAAAACTTTTACTTTTTAACAAAATGGCTCTAGCTTAAAATGCTAATGTATAGTGTATAAACCATATATGTGATGTGTGCTCATGAGAAATGATATTTATGTTCATTCATGGTCAGTGACCGCCTTCGCCACCCATAAAGGTCAAGAGGTCTCTGATCACTCATAAAGATAAATATCATATCTCATGAGCTCCCATCATATATCCCCAATGTAATACATGTAGGAGCCAGTAATTCAAGAACAGAATACAGGATTAGGGGGTGATGGTAACCAAAATGAAACTGGGACAGCAGAGGAAGTCATACAGAGACCTGTTGGAAGGCATTAAAATGTGCATGCTGGAAGATAGGAGATAGGTAAGACACAGCAGAAACATGCAAGTGCCTCTGTGGGATAAACAAGGTGGACAGCACCAGGTGAAACACCAGGAAACTGGCTGGGGGGGGCTCAGAAAGGACATCAGGTAGTACTGCTTTACAAAAAGAGTAGTGGAAAAATAAAACAGCCTTCCAGAAGAGGTTGTATGTGCTACAGTAGGGTTTTTTTAAAAGGTTGTGTATGGATACATGAGAAGGTTTCGGGTGGGACAGCTGGGGGCAGAGAGGGAGAATGACCACTAGGGACATTTCCCTCTCTTAGACAGGTGGGGGGCAGTCCGGATGGACCACAAGAAAAAATTACTCACCTTAGTAATTGCTTTTCTTCTCATGGAGTCTTGCTATATTATGACTAATGCAGTTAGCCACTGCACTTGAACTGCCCCGGAGAGGAAAGAGTTAACTCCAGGGAGTCTGTAGTTCTACAGCGCGAGAGCACTTATGCCAAAGCTCTATCTGGGCAGTTTCAAATGAAACTGTCAGATCTTCTGAAGCTAATACTAAGCAACAAGTCTGTGTGGAAAGCTCTACACTAGCCAAATGGCTACCTACTAGTAGAAAAACAACAATATAAACAACAATAACAATAATAACAATGAATAATAGTATTATTAGTTACCCCTGACAAGCACCATTAGGACCCCCCTCCCCAAAGACTCAAGTCCAGAAGGGGCCAATATATACCTAAATAAATAACCTAGTTCCCTAACCCTAAATAAAAGAAAGGTAAGGGAAAAAACTACAATGGCATGACACAGTGCTTGCACTAATTTGCCACCCCTACCCAAGTAGAAGTTCTGAGAGGGCAGGAGGAGGTGGTCATAATATAGCAAGACTCCATGAGAAGAAAAGCAATTACTAAGGTGAGTAATTTTTTCTTCAAACACCATGAAGTCTTGCTATATTATGACTAATAGATTACACAGCAGTACCTCAATGGAGGAGGGTCAGAACCTACTTAGAAATAGGCTCTGAAGCACAGCTGTGCAAACAGGCATCTCTCCCGGACTGAATATCCAGGGAATAATGCTTGGTAAAAGTGTGAACTGTTTTCCAAGTAGCAGCTTGACAATTTCAGAATGGGAATATCTCTAGCAGCCGCTAGAGATGCAGCTGTACCCTAGTGGAGTGAGCCCTCAGTCCTGAGGGGTTCTCTACCTAGTTTTTGATAACAAAATTGGATACAAGAGACAATCCACCTTGCAATTGTCCTCTTAGTGGCAGGTTTCCCTTTGCCAACCTCGCCATAGGTAAGGAAGAGTTGGAGGGATTCGAACCTGTGACCCTTAGTGCGTTCCAAATAGTAGCTTAAGGCTCTTTTGACGTCCAAGCTGTGCAGTCTCCTCTCACCTGAGGAAGAATGCTCAGTGAAAAATACTGGAAGAGATATGGATTGGTTCAGGTGGAAATCTGAAACCACTTTAGGCAAAAACTTTCTGTTAGTCCTGAGGACTACCTTATCTCTGTGGAAAGAGATAAAATCTTCTTCCACTGACAGGGCCTGTAGTTCACTTATGCGCCTGGCAGAAGTGATAGCCACTAGGAAAACAGTTTTCCAAGTTAGAAACTTGAGCTCTGCTGAGGACAGAGGCTCAAAGGGGGGTTGCATTAACTGAGCAATGCAAACATTCAGGTCCCAGGCGGGAGCTGGTTCTCAAAAGGAGGGTTAGTGTGAAGCAACCCTTAAAACTTGGAAAACACAGGGTGAGAAGAAAGGAAGCAGGCTTCCTGCTGACACAAAACAGAGACAGCTGCCAGATGAACCTTTAAGGTAGCTGGCCTAAGGCCTAAGGAATTTAAATGGACCAAATAGTCCAGTAAAATGGGCAGATCAGCAGATTCTGGGATAATCTGCTTCTCAGAGCACCAGATGGAAAACCTTTTCCACTTAGAATTGTAAGTGGCCCTAGTGGAAGGTTTTCCTTGAAGCCTTTAAAATATCCAGAACACCTTGAAAGGTGTAAGTCAGCAAATTCTAACTCCTCAAGAGCCATGCCTTGAGATGGAGGGATTTGAGGTCGGATACCACACTCTCCCTGTGCACAGGCCAGCAAGTCGTGGACTCTGGGCAAGCTCAGGGCAGGTGACTGTCAAGGACAGAAGCAGTGGGTACCAGGGCTGTCTGGCCCAATCTGGGGCAATCAGAATCACTTTGCAGGGCTGAGATCTGATTTTTACTAGTACCCTGAAAAGAAGAGGAAAGGGGGGAAAGGCATACAGGAACTTCCCTTTCCAGTCCAACTGAAAGGCGTCCAGGGGGACTAAGCCCAGCACTGGAGGCCTGCAACAAAACAGAGGAAGTTGGTGGTTGTCTGGGGCTGCGAAAAGATCTATCTGAGGGTGCCCCATCTGGCAAAGACCAACCCCAGCACCTGAGGATTCAGAGCCCATTCGTGATGGCCCTGAGAAATCCTGCTGAGGGCATCCGCCAGGACATTGTCCTTCCCTGGAAGGTGAACTGCTATCAGGGAGGTGTTCAGGGAGTAAGCCAGAGACCACAACTTCATTGCTTGGTGCACAAGGCTGAAGACAGTGCCTTGCTTGTTGATGTACCACATTGTTGTGGTGTTGTCTGTCCTGACTTGAACTACTTTGTTCTGGACAGAAGCTGAAAATGCCTGAAGAGCTAGAAAGACAGCTCTGAGTTCCAAAAGGTTGATGTGTGCAGAGATTCCTGGGAGACCACACTCCCTGAGTGGACAGGTTGCCAGTGAGCTCCCCACCCTAACAGGGAGGCATCCGTGGTGAGGGGTGAGGGAGTGGGAGATGGGAATGAAAAGAACCCTTGTTTTAGATTGCTTTGATCCTGCCACCAGTGTAGAGCCAGGATCAGAGTTTGGGTCACTGGAACCAATTTGGAAAGGGGTCCTCCTTTGAGACCAATAGGCCCTCAAATGGAACTGAATGTCCCTCATCTGGAATCTTGCTCCTTGCACTACCGCTGTGGAAGCAGCCATGTGCCCTAGGAGTTGCAGAAAATGCCTTGCTGGTTGAGAAACCCGCAGGGTAAAGGAGGATGCCAGGGCAATGAGCCTGTCTACCCTTCCGAGGGAAGAAATACCTGGCTAACTTTGTGTTCAATTCTGCACCTATGAAAGTTAGTACCTGAACTGGTTCCAGAACTGACTTTGGTAAATTCAGCAGGAATCCCAGGAAGTGAGAAGCTGCTGGGTGACTTGCAGAGTGGGATTTTACCTGATCTGGGGACTGACCCACTATGAGCCAGTCGTCCAGGTAGGAAACACAGCAATCCCTTGCCTTCTTAAATGAGCCACTACCACAGCTAGACATTTTGTGAATACCCTTGGCGCAGAGGTAAGGCGAAGGGCATTGCCCTGAACTGGTAGTGGCCTCGAGGCAGTTGAACCTGAGGTACTTTCGTGAGAAGGCCTGATCAGAACATGAAAATAGGCATCCTTGAGGTCCAGGGAAGCCAGCCAGTCCCTGGCCTCAGGGAAGGCAAAATCATTGCCAGAGTTAACATTTTGAACTTTGGTTTCAAAAGATGCTTGTTCAGGTACCCTAAATCTAGGATGGGCCACCATTCTCCTGTCTTTTGGGGTAGAAAGTATCTTGAGTACAGCCCTTGCCCTGATGGCAAGGAGGGACCCTTTCTACTGCTTTGCAGTCCAAAAGAAGAAACCTCTGCTTCCAAAGCAAGGGCTTCTGTAAGGATTGCAGGTGGAAAATGTCTGGCTCTCATCTTTGGAAACTGTTTGAAGCTGAGAACCAGACCTGGCTTATTACCTCCAGAACCCATCTGTCCGAGTTAGGGACACCCAGTTCTGGCTGAAATAAACCAACCTCCCCCACTGGTACAGGAGAAACGGCCCTGGGCACCCCATCCAGTGCCTGCTTGGCAATAGCCTTAGGCTGAGGGAGGGAAGGTTTACTTGTGCCCGTCTACCTCTGCCTCTGAGAAAACCCCTCTGTGCAAATGTGAGGAGGCCTGAGATTGGTAAAAAGGCCTGTGGAAAGGCCTGCCCCTACCTCTGGGAGCGTGCCTCTGTGGAGTGGCATGCCTCTCCTTAGCCTGGGCACTTTTGTAGGTAGTTCTGTATTCATCCATCTTTTTCATATAGTTTTCTGTTTGTTCCCCAAACAGAGAATTACCCACTACAGGAAAATCCATAGCCTTTGACTGAGTATCTTGGGACAGATTAGTGCATCTGAGCCATGCCAACCCTCTGAAAGCTACAGAAGTGGCCATGACCCTAGAGGAAACATCATTAACATCAACAGCAGTATGAAATTGAACTTTAGAGGCTTCAATGCCATCAGCAGCCACCTGTTCCAACTCACTAGCCAGCTGGCCATGTGCCTGCTTGGCTAACTGCTGTCTGTATCCCATCTAGATTTCTGATATCTAGCTACATAAGCCATATAATTTGCCTGCCTGAGTCCCAAAGAAGCTGCCATATACTGTTTTTCGCCATGGCATCAATCTTCCTGGAATCCTTATCAGGAGGATGTGAGGCCAGGGAATATTAGCCTTGTCACAGGCTGCAGCTTGAAACCACACCTACATGACTACACTGCTCAGTGAGGAAGTCTGTATCAGAGCCTGACAAAGTATACCTTCTGTCCATTTTTTATCTACAGGAGGGACAGAATGAGGATTTTTAAAATCTTTGTTGTTTGCTTCCTAAATGACTTATGCAAAGGAATAGACAACCTCCTAGACTCTGGTATATCCATCATTTCTACATAATCAGGCTCCTCTTGCTCATCCACAGCCTCCTCTAAAGGAAGCTGGAGGGTTTCTGCAACCTTTTTGTAAAACATAAAATGAGAAGGGGACTCAGACAGAATAGGAGGAGATTCTAAAGGTCTGTCTGGAGAAATGTCCGGTTCAATGGGCACGTCCAGACCCTCCCAGCCACATATATATTGATCAAATTCCTCCTCCCCCTCCTGTGGTTCATAAAATTCCTCAACATCATACTCCTGAACCACTGGAACTGAATGAACCAACCCTTTACCAACTGTTGGTGGTTCGACAGGACCCTGAGACAGTGACTGGACAATCTGTATGGCTTTAGCTATTTTTGCAGCAGTTGGAGAGACAATTTTGGACTCCAAACCTACTGATTTCTTTGTCTTTTTCACTGCGACTGGTTCCTCTGAACCAGCCTTCCTTTTGCCCGAGGAAGTCTCGCCCTGGTCAGAGGGCACTCCCTCTGGTCCAGTGGGTGCTGGACCGGGCTGGCCATCTGGGTCAGCGGACTTTTTGGTCTTTCGTTCCCTGAGCCGGCCCAATCTCTTTTCCAGGGTGGCTGCAGGAAATTTTACACACCTGGCAGTCTGACAGGAGGTGGTCAGCCCCAGACAATAAATCAGTGGTGTGTGGGTCAGCCTTGGCAAAGGCTTCCCACAGACATCACAGTGTTGAAACCCAGTGGCCGGTTTTTCTTTTGGGTTTCAGACATAATGCCAGCCTAACCAAAACTTGCCCTTTTGATGGCAGTGCCAGGCAAGACACCCTTATCGGTTCCTAACACGTGTCACGGGTATTTGAAAAAACTAATTTCAAAGCAAGGTTTTTTAGAACCGATAAGAACAGAACGTACTCTAAAAGCCCAACCAACACTTTAAAGCGTTAATTTCAGCAAACCGATCAGTTCAAAACCGAACCGATAATTGAATTTCCCACAGACTTTAATTTTGTACTTACGGTTTACCAGATAGAGCTTTTAACCTAAAATGCGGTAAAATAAATACTTTTGGCCGGTTCAAATGAACCGAAAATACTCGCTTGAACCGAGAAATGAACCGAGCTGAAGGAGCTGATCTAGAGCGACTGTTCAGTGAAGCGGAGTAAAGAATCTGACAGTTTCATTTGAAACTGCCCAGATAGAGCTTTGGCATAAGCGCTCTCGCGCTGTAGAACTCCAGACTCCCTGGAGTTAACTCTTTCCTCTCCGGGGCAGTTCAAGTGCAGTGGCTAACTGCATTAGTCATAATATAGCAAGACTTCATGGTGTTTGAAAGCCTTTATCTACTGGCAATATCTATTTTTCTATCTCCATCATTGTAACTTTTTGTCTGTTGTTTTGCAGACAGTGACCAGGCAGAAACCAAGAACCAGTCCACAGGATTTCTCATAAGACAAGCACCACATTTTGATAAAAGAAGAAACGGAACATAAAATGGAAAAAGTTTTATTCTTTTACCAGTACAGATGATGATGAGTCACTGATAATAGCCTTTCTCACTGTACAAAAGAACAGCTTGATCACCTCAGACATCTGGCAAAAAACACAAATTGCCTCGTTTTAGAGATATTCTCATTGGACTTTCTTGTGAGGCTAAAAAGTCTGGTTTGGGAAAAAAACAATGTCATTTTAAAGTGTCCAGACCATTTTTTTCTCCTTTTTTACTTCCTGAAAGGGAATTTGCTGGAAAAAAAATGGAAAACTCCAGCAAAAGCAGATCTGCTTGACCATCAATGTCAAGGTATTATTAAGCATGATTTATTTCATTCGCTGGAGGAATCGACTGAAATTCCTTCACAGAAAATGGCTACCACCCCTGACTTAAGTTGGAGCTTACAAGTCAATTATGAAAAAATGAATGACACATCCCATTCAAGCTGTGATGTGGATTCCATGATTGACCACGTTTTCCTTCCCACCTTGTACATTATTGTGATTATCTTTGGATTCCCGACAAACTGCATGGCACTGTGGGCAGCCAACCTACAGGTTAAGCAAAAGAATGAACTGGGGATCTACTTAATGAACCTCTCTATTGCGGACCTCATCTACATTGGCACTTTACCACTTTGGATTGACTACTTCCTGCACTATGACAACTGGATCCATGGGCAGGAGTCCTGCAAGCTCTTTGGATTCATTTTCTACACCAACATTTACATTAGCATTGCTTTCCTCTGTTGCATCTCTGTGGACCGCTACCTTGCTGTTGCCCACCCACTGAAGTTTGTCAAGGCACGACGCGTGAAGACTGCACTGGTCGTGAGCCTGGTGGTGTGGAGCATTGAGGTCTGTGCCAATTCTGCACCACTTTTTCATGACGAACTCTTCATGGATCGTTACAACCACACTTTCTGCTTTGAGAAGTACCCCATGGAGAGCTGGGTTGCATGGATGAACCTCTACAGGATCTTTGTTGGTTTCCTCTTTCCATGGTCACTAATGCTTTTCTCCTATCTGAGGATCCTAAAGGCAATCAAGGGCAATGTTTCAACAGAAAAGCAAGAGAAGGCAAAAATAAAACGGTTGGCACTAAGTCTCCTCATCATTGTACTCTTGTGCTTTGCACCCTATCATGTCATCCTACTCTCTCGGAGTGTTGTCTACCTATACAAACCTGGAGACTGCAGCTTTGAGGAGAATGTCTTTACTGCCTATCACACCTCATTAGCGATGACCAGCCTCAATTGCTTGGCTGATCCCATCCTGTACTGCTTTGTCAACGAGGGGGCCAGGAGTGATGTGGCCAAGGCAATGGCACAGCTCATGCACTTTTTCTCTAGCAACAAGCCACGTGAGCTCTCAAATGCATCCCTCAGTCTGGAGACTCCACTGTCCAACAAAAAGACCAATATTAATTTTTACAACAACCCTGAAATGGTAGTACTAAAAGAAGAATACCTGCAGATGAAAATATTGACTTTAAATAACTAGAATATATTTAGCATTTTTTTTAATGTGTTTTAGAGTACAGTTGTTTTGGAGCACATTGTATGCACACTTAGAATTTTCAAGGTTTTTTTTTTACAAGTGAAATAAGGGTTTTCTTTCAGGATGGAAGGACAGGGGAGTTGCAGTACCCAGTAAGGGACTCACATACATATGAACATAGGATATGCCAGATGAAAAAACACCAAGGGTCCATCATGTCCCTCTTTTTCCATTTGTACAGCTGCAGCATTGTGCAAAATACATACAGATGCTGTTTAATATGAATTGTGACACGAATAGGGAAATCCCTGCATCCTAATTGACCAAGACCTTTGTATGGTGGCAGTACTACCAATGGGGAAATAAGTTGTTTTTATTTAATTATAAAATAAGCAGGGGAATCCCTGCATCCTGATTGGCAAAGACCCAGCGACAGTACTGCCAATGGGGTAAATGTTTTACTTTGATTTTTTTTACATTACAAAAGGAGTAGGGAAATCCCTGTATTGTGACTGGCTAGGACCCATGCATGGTGACAGTACTACCAATGGGTGAAATGCTTCATTTTTGAAAGTTTTTTTTTTTTAATGTTTGTCACAAACCCATTTTAAAACCACAGCAAGACATGACAGAGCATTGGTAGTACAGTTTCAACTGCAGTTCTAGGGGTTGAAGATAATCAGGCTGCAGCGTTTTGCCTTACGATACCCCTGGCTGTGCCATTGTCACAATACTATCACACACCCTGTTATATCTTTTTGCTTACAGGACTCCAGTGTGTTTCATGGACGCTGGCACTATGGAGAGGCAAAACGCTTGTGGTGGACACCTCTGAGAACCTGAGGCCATGTTGTCCTCCATGACAGTTCTGGGTTCTATTTGTATTCTGAGTTTTTTCAAAAGCTAACCTTGGCCTGATGTAGTCCATGCTCCCATGTTGGCAGCATCTTTATGGAGCACAAGGCAATGGGATGGGTACTGGAGAAGAAACTCCATCTTTCATTCCTGCAGTACATAGAAACATAGAACTTAGAAGTTGATGGCAGATCTCATCCAGTCTGCCCATTTCCTTTTCTACCTTATGAATGTGCCATCGGCCTTTGCTCTGTCAATGGCCTATCTATTCATACTCATCTGTATTGCTCCCTTATGCCTATCCCATGCCTGTTTGAAGCCCTGCACTGTATTCATATCCACCACTTCCTGAGGTAGGCCATTCCATGCATCCACACCCTTTCTGTGAAAAAGAACTTTCTCACATTACCCCTTAATCGGCCTCCCTCTAATCTCATGCTGTGTCCTCTTGTCCTGCTATTTTTCTTATATTGAAACATATTAGACTCTTTCACCTTGCTAATGCCTTTAAGGTGTTTGAATGTTTCGATCATATCACCTCTATCCTTCCTTTGCTCTAGGGTATACATGTTGAGCTCCGTTAATCTGTCGTTATATGTTTTCTGATGCAGTCCTTGCACCATTTTGGTTGCTCTTCTCTGGACTGCCTCTATTTGGTTAATGTCCTTGTGAAGGTGTGGCCTCCAGTACTGCATGCAGTACTCCAGATGGGGCCTAACCAGTGTTTAGTAAAGAGAGATTGTTACCTCCCTCTTCCGACTCGTGATACCCCTACTAATACACCCCAACATCCCCCTAGCCTTATCTACTGCTTTAGTGGTCTGCTTGGATGACTTCAAGTCATCATTGATGATGATGCCCAAGTCTCTTTCTTCCCTTGTGACTGCCAGCAACTCCACTCCCAGTCCATAGGTGGCTTCAGGGTTTCTCTTCCCTATGTGCATGATCTTGCACTTTCTTTGCGTTAAACCCCAGTTGTCACTCTTCTGACCATTTTGCTAGTTTATCCAGATACAGTACAGCATACACAGCGAAAGCCAGTGACTTGATGCAAAATATCCAGATATACAGTATGATGCTATCACACAGGAAATCCCCAATCATTGCAATTGGATTTCTGTAATATTTCCTGATACAGAAATATAGTGTATTTTGTCACTGCCTGCTACCATTGAAGAAATGATGGCCCCTCTAGTTTGAAGAAAAAAAACAAAATAAATGGAAACCCTAAATTTGCACTGCTAGTTCCATAACGATGGTTGTAAGACAGTATTTAGCATTACACACCAGGAGGGTAAAGGAAACAACCATTTTGCTCCTGTGAGGTGCCCAGTCCAAACAGGATAACCTCAAAATTCAAACTTAGTGAAGAAAACTCAAGCAGGAACAGCTGCACTCCCCACTTTCCCACAAGATTTGTGGAGGCAGCACTGGCTTAAGATCCCTCTAGAAACAGATGGTTCGCAGCAGCTCTAAACTAGTGATCACATGGGAACAAATGCTTGCCATTTTCCCAAGAGTAAATGTCTGCTTTTGTTGGAACACAGCTTATTTGCATGAAAGAATGAAAGGGTAGGTTCATAGGTGGTAGCAGATGGTGGTGCAGTTAACCAATAAAGTGCTTCCCCATCCCCCCTGGAGACTTGGGGTGGCATTCGCCCACAAATCTGTAACAGAAAAAAATCCATCTCATCCACTGCAAGAGCAGATTACAAATGAAATGATTCTGGACACAACTGAGTTGGTTCCTAATTTATATAGATAATGACTGAATAAATGTTGGGTAGCAATGATACTTTTATTAGGCTATGAAATTGTTTCGATTTATGTTAGCCTAACACGTATCATCACTACCGAAGACATTTTATTTCAGCTGTGTTTTTGTTTCTAGCCAACACCTCCCTGTCCAAACATTCTCTACATAAATACGCAAGAATTGATATTATCAGGAACTAGGTACCGTTGTGGCCACTGATATTTCCTGTCTACCTGCAGTACCACTGTAGGACCACCAGAAAGAGTTCCTTCAGAAATATTGTGAAATACCTGGAAATCTCCAGACGACTTGATGGCTACTAGCAGACCTAGCTATGTGGTGAAGTAGCACTTACTACCTCCTTATGCCTGAAAACATTAACATTTTTTAGCCTAATCTTAGGTTTAAAGGGGGACATTTTACATTTTGGGGGGAATTGTTATCCCTTTGATAAAACTGCAACCACCTTGAAACATCTGTAGATCTGACCTGCTGATTGCTACAAATGTAGCGCACTTTTTTTTCTGTGCCAGAGGAGTCGCAAGTTCAAATCTCGTATATAGAAACACCCAGACGGTGTCTCCCCAGCACCACAACGGTAATGACAGTGTGCTGTGCAAAGTGCTGTCAGATGTAACAAACAACTGAGGGCCCATGCTGATGGAGGTTGGGGGGCTACTATAACAATATCCAGAAAAAGCAGCGGTGTTAACTAAAGGGTCTCAGACAAGGAAAAACCCACAAGGAACTTCTGCCCCCCAGAATAAGGTGACCTCTGTGTAAGTAATCAATTAGCACTTGGAGCCCAGACTTTAAAATGACGTTTAGAATGCCAAGGGAAACTAATTAAATGATGACGGGGCAGCTGCTGCCTGGTTTGGAGTCAGACCCAACTCTCCAGGAATTTGATAAATAAGAAATCCAGCACTCCAGACCAAAATAAATTCAGGGAGAGTACTTTGCTTAATGAAAATAAAAAATACTTACATAAGTAAGCAGTGATAGTACTATGTTTGTGCTTTTAGGGCTCCACACTCAGCTCCGGCCTCGGCACTTCACGGCAATGCTACCCCTTCATCAGGAGGTGTGACCATGCATACAGAACAAGTGCTTTATCCAATAAGCCAACTGGTGTCCATAATAAAATAATTAAAACATGCAAATTAGTGATCACTGAACTATTTCCCTTAGATGAAGCATATTTTAAAGTGGAGGATAAGCCAGCAGCCGATCAGCTCTACGTAGTGTGCAAGCCTTCTAATTAATTTAATTGGCATTCCAATATATAACAGCCTGAAACGGTGCTGGTCTGCTTTGGGTTCAGCTAACAACCTACTGTAAATACATGTGCAACCCTTGATGTGAAATTGTGACACTTCAAATTAAAAACTGTGGCACCATACTTTAGTCTATGTTAAGACAAAGTGCTACTTTGGTAATTAATTGCATTTACTTACAATATTTCATTTTTTTATACCTCTTTGTAGTACAAATATATTTTCATTCATCAATATATACAGGCATCCCAGAGCAAGAACATTTTTTTTAGAAAACATCCCTGATCTGAAGTCAAAATATAATAATCAAAAATAATTCCTTTCTTTTTTCCTCCATGGGCTCCTATTAGGAGAAAATTTACTTAATAAAAAAATGGCATTATTTTACCGTACTTTAACAGTTTTATCTGATGAATACTAGGATTCAAAGAGTGAGGCCATTATTTAGAAACCTTGAATAGTAAACATTGGTATTTATATGTTTCAGTGTATTTCAATCATAAAATTACAGAGTTCAAATGTACTTGTGAGTTTTTATACCAACCTTATACTTCATGTACTGGGTATAAACCAGATTTTTATCCAATACTTTAGAGCACATGGAATTATTCCTATGATCTTATGTATGAATATATGGTTTCCAGTCCATCAAGTCATTAAATCCTAAGGGTTTTAGTATTTTTAATTTGAAGATCCACGTGTATTCTTTTTGGTCTAATTCATGCTGTCTATTGCCGTTCCCCCAATGGTGCATGAGCTACTATAACAATATCCAGAAAAAGCAGTGGTGTTAACTAAAGGGTCTCAGCCAAGGAAAATCCCACAAGGCACTTCTGTCCCCCAGAATGAGATGACTTCTGTGTAAGTGAGCAATTAGCACTTGGAGCCCAGACTTAAAATGAAGTTTAGAATGCCAAGGGAAACTAATTAAACGATGACAGGGCAGCTGCTGCTTGGTTTGGAGTCAGACCCAACTCTCCAGGAATTTGACCCTGAAAATTCTGGCCTATTCAAGTGTACCTAACTTGCAGGAGATCCATGTTTGAATCAGAGTCCAGACATATTTTAAGGCCTGGGGAGCTCCTCTTTCCCCTAACTGATTTAGATCTGAAAAAGTGGCTTGAATCTCCAATGTTTTGACTTGAATGATCTCTGAGCATCTCCAGATCATCTCACCTTGGTGGGAGGGGGCAGATCTGAACCTACACTAGTTCATCCCTCACTACACATAAGAAAAGTACTGTAACTTTATTTGTGTTTCAAACAACATTTCTTGGTACAGTACAACATGTACCCTTACCTTGTTATTCCATTTCCAGTGTCCCCATTTCTGACATCCTGTAAGACTCACTTTTCCTCTATTTCTAGTTTACTGCACATTAACAGTTTTTGTCTGAAATACTTGAACGAGACCTGCGTCCACGATGCTTGCCCCAGCGTTCAATCAGCATTCTCCGCTGTAACTGAACACATTGTTCACCATTCCTTTCCTTGTGACTGAGAAGAACTACTGCACTTTACAACAGACTGTTCTAGGCTTTGCAGTTTAAGCAGGTGAACATATAATGAAATGTGACACCATAGAAATGAATTAGGAAACATACAATGAACAGTAGGGATCCACGGTGGGGGCTAAAAAGTAAGCACAATGAGGTGTCTAAAATGTGCTTTTTTAAATGAACTGCTGCTTTAAAACAAAGTGGGTTTATCATGAATTCCTCGGGGGTGAAGTGATTCTCTAGCATTGCCACAGAGATTCACAATGTTGTTTTCTAACCATGGGTAAACTCATTTTGTTACTAAATATGGTCACTCATCACTCTGTCATGGGACAAAATAGCTTGGCGTTAATTCAAGGTATAATTATTTATTTATTTAAAAGATTTGCCTAGGAAAGGTACACTGAGCAGAATAGCTCATTTCCAGGTGAGCTCAGGGAGGGGGGGGAAGGGAAAAAAAAACAGAACACACTGGTAAACAAACAAGTAAGTAAACAGTAATGAAAGAAAATTAACCAAATATACAAAATATAATGTATTCCTAAAGGAATTGGAAGGAATAAGAGTCAATAAAGCAATGGGGCCAGATGGGGTGCACTCCAAGGTCCTAAAGGAACTAAGAGAAGTGGTGGCTGAACCTCTGGCAATCCTGTTTAGCCAATCACTGGAAACAGGAGTGGTACCCATAGACTGGAGGAGAGCAGATGTAGTCCCCTTATACAAAAGAGGAAACAAAGAGGAAGAGAGGAACTACAGACCAGTCAGCCTGACCTCGGTAGTGGGGAAGATCATGGAAGCACTACTGAAAGAGAGATCGGTGGACCATCTGGTTGCCAACGGACTACAGGACCCAAAGCAGCATGGTTTCACTGGGGGGAGGTCATGCCAGACCAACCTTATTGAATTTTTGGACTGGGTGACAAGGGAGGTGGATCAGAGAAGAGTAGTGGATTTGGCCTATCTGGACTTCAGCAAGGCCTTTGACACGGTGCTGCATAGAATACTATTAAACAAACTGGGGAGTATGGGAGTGGGCAGGACAGTAGTGCGGTGGGTGGGTAATTGGCTGGGTGGCAGGACACAGAGGGTGGTGGTAAATGGCTGTCACTCCACAGAGGGAAGAGTGACCAGTGGGGTACCACAGGGATCAGTGCTGGGACTGGTCCTATTCAACATCTTCATCGGTGAAATTGCGCAGGACCTAGAAGACAGAATTTCCCTGTTTGCTGATGGCATGAAGCTCTGTAACAGAGTGGACATGCTAGAGGGTGTAGACAAAATGAGGAGGGACCTGCAGAAGCTTGAAGATTAGTCAAGGGTTTGGCAGTTGAAATTTAATGCAAAAAAGTGCAAAATAATGCATATGGGGCACAAAAACCCTGGAACAACATATCAGTTGGGGGGGGGTGAGGATATAGCATGCACCAAGCTGGAAAGGGACCTTGGGGTTATTATCTCTGATGACCTCAAGGTAGGGAAAGAGTGCAACAAGGCGGTAGGTAAAGCAAATAGGATGCTGGGATGCATAGGCAGGAACATCACCAGCAGGAAAAGGGAGGTCATAATTCCACTATACAAGACACTAGCCCCACCTGGAAGACAGTATACAGTTCTGGAGAACTTACCTACATAAGGACATAGGGTAGAGACGGTTCAGTGGAGGGCAACAAAGATGGTACAGGGGTTGCATCACAAGTCCTATGAGGACAGGCTGAAGGACTTGAACATGTACTCCCTGGAGAAGAGAAGAGAGAGAGAGGGGATATGATAGAGACATACAAGTACCTTACGGGGAGGAACAGGGTGCAGAAAAACAATATTTTCCAGCAAAAAAGATGTTCCAGGACTAGAGGGCATGGGATGAAGTTGGAGTGAGGGCAATTCAGAGGAACTGTGAGGAAGAATTTCTTCACAGAAAGGGTGGTGGACAAGTGGAACACCCTGCCTGAGGAAGTGGTGGGGGCTGAAACAATCAATGGATTTAAGAGTGCATGGGATAGACATAAGGGAATTCTGGAGGTCAGGGGTAAGGGGCAACAAACTTCTAGGGAAACATAAAGTGAACTTACAGGCTTAAATGGGCAGACTGGGTGGGCCGTAGGCTCTTATCTGATGACAGTGTCTTTGTATCTATGTGGTAAAGGGATACAGATGTAATTAGGGGTAAGGAGGAGTAAATGGTGCAAATAGTAAGAGTCCAGTTGCCAAGAGAAGACTCTTCCCTCTGCAAGTGCTGAGGGGCTAATCTGATCATGGAAGACCCCATCTGCACATGTCAGGCACTCCGTGGCATCCACACCACAGGATGCATACCCCTGCAGCACTGGATCCTGATCAGCCAGTGTATCTGTGCATGCAACTGGGATGGGGTGGGGTGGGCACAATGGTGACCACACAATGCAATAAACTTTTTCTGCACCAGGAAGGGTGCAAAGTATCTTGTGGCATTACATGACTCAGGAGTCTGCAGTAACACTGGCTAGCACAGCATGTAAGTCCTCCCTGGCCCTGATCACCCCCATTTTCACTAGCCTACAGCTTTCTGAACTGCCAGAATGGGCTGAGGGCCATTAGTGTATTTTTTTTTATTTTTTTTTTATTTTGTGCAGAATCCTCCTTTGGGAATATGGCAGCCCTTGGAGGCCTGCCATATTTTTCAGTACCCTGTCTCGCACAGAGCTGGAGATCGACTATTGTGCAGGGCTGGGTAGACAATCAGATGCCTGCCATAGGGCCTGACTCCACCCCGACAAGCTCCCGGCCCCTCTCCTTGCATGTGGTGAGGAGACCAGGGCTGTGAATTGGGCCACAAGTGTGCCACTTTGTAAGTGCAGAACTCCACAGCCCAGGCCTGGATATGTGTATCTGATATCCAGCAATCTTGGTGGATTGAAACCTAAGACATTATAAAGCATCATAAAGGTTTTCAGTTGTCCATGTTTAGGTGGTCAGTGATCGGTGTCCTAACAAAGTAAGATGCTAAACTCTGAAAAGAAATATTTGAAGAGTGGGCATCTAATGTCCCCCGCCTCAGCAACATAGTGCTGTAACAATTAGACAGGTTGGTGTAATGAAAGATGCAGCATTACTAAAGCAATACCTCCAAATGGGACCAAGAAGGCTGAGATGATCAACACACATACTGTGCCCCGCCCATACTGCACAGAAGCAAGGGCCACATTTTCCTATGCTTCTGAATGTCCAGGCCTTTTCTGCAAGCTAATATTTATTTATTTATTTTATATTGTCCTTCTGTTCTCAGGCTTGGTGTGGATTTACCCCACATCTTACTCCTGTTGCTGTGCACTTCCTGCACCCACATGACATCCCCAACTGCCCAGGCGAGGAGGCCAATGACTTACACCTCAAGGCAAGGCTCCGCAAAGAGACAGACTGAGATCCACCTAGAGGACTGGCTAAGACTTAGGTTTGCTTCATTCGGGGGGGGGAGGTGGAAGGGTTGAGGATGCAGTTCCTGGGTTGTCATGCTGCAGCAGTCCTGATGGATTTTCTTTGTTTCTCCCATGGAAGTGCAGCCATGGCTAGGTGTGACATCAGCCATCGCTGTCCTCCCTAATCTCACGGGCCCTGGCTGCTGAACTCCCAGCCTCCGCTAGCAGTCAGTCTTGTGCTGGGCACTGCACTGAACCCTCCGGAGGAGGAGGAGAGCAGTCCAACTGATGCTCATCCCACCTCCCCCCCCCCCGGCTGGCCCTCGGACACTCCAGGCTTTTTCCTGAACCCAGGTCATCAGCACTGCAGGTGGTACTGCTACCACTGCACCGGCAGGCCAGCTTCAAGCTAATATTTCTTAATATGTCAATGTGTCAAACATCCTGTTCTTGCCCCTTCTTTGCAATTATCACAAAGGGAGGAGGAGAACAACAGCCACACATCAAATTCTGCTCGTAGGTGCCGGGCTACAGCGTGGATCATTAGCCTGCACCTGTAAACATAGTATTCCTTTAAAAGAAAACCCTACCAACACGTTTAGTAAATAAACAATTTTACAACACGTGCTCAAATACATTCCATCAACAGAAAAAAGTCTGCATTAGAGTCCCAAACCTAAAGAAAAGCATCCTCTGCTTAGCAGGTTTAATGTTTAATTAGCCACTCACTCCAGCTAGAAGGCAGTTTTAAACTCTCTGCTCTGATTCTAAATAAAATAAAATAACTTCCAGTCAAGATGCTGTGTGAGATGAGAATATTTTTCCTCTGGGGTTTCTATCCACCACACTCTGGCCTGATTCCTTTATGCAGTATTAATAAGTGGGACTAGTATTAGTGGAAAACATTAGCACTGAAGGTAGAACAGGTCCCTCAAGTATAATAAAATTGAGGACGGAAGAATCATGAAGCGTTCTGAAGTTATGGCAGGTTCTGATAAGCCATAAAAAGTTTAGCAAGTTGGCTGAGCTTTATCAGAACTTTACAAAACCTTTTGGAGTTTTGACGATTTCAAGTCATTTTAGTTAAAGCCCTAAAGTGCTGTCAGTGAGAGGGGAAAACGTTAATGAAAAACTAAAAAATTAGAGTGATAGTAAAATGGTTTGTGTCATAAGGTTTTCAAAAATAACCCACATATATTGCATATAAAATTTCCAAATTCTCAACCCATTTTCTAACACTTACTACATCCCTGATTCCTTCCTCAACTCTTGCCTTCTTTGTGGGTCTTTTGCCCATCCCAGCAATCTCTCTGAATGAAGACCTGTTTCTTCTTTGTTGTTCTTGTTTTTTTTGTGTGTGTTTTTTTTTTTGGTGGGGTAGGAGACTATATTGATCTCCAATCATTTTTTTATTAATTTGTAGGAACTACTGTAATATGGTCCTTTGTTTCAGAACATGGCACTGGTTCTGGAAGGTGCTCAGTTTAAAAATAAATAGTTCTCCCATCCCGATATAGCATTTTTTTTTGTCCACAACAAATAATTCCTGTTTACATCCTGAGACATACCCATTCTGCCCTCTTTTATACAGATCTCAGTACTGGCACAGTGTGTATCCAATAATTGCAACTGTGCTACAAGCCTCATCAACACTGACTGGCCAGTGCTGGTTGAGACTGTACCAGCCCCTGGCACTAATACTTTCCCTACCTCCTTAACTCCCAGTGACATAGTCTTCCAAGTATGAAGCATCTCATGCTCTTCCTTTATTGGGTGGAGCATTAGTATCAAAGGGTGGCACAGTGACATTGCAGAAAAACAAATCAAGCTATTATTCAATTCCTCCCTCATTGAAGGTGCTCTGCAAGTACTTTCCCTTTTATCCAAACCTGCACAAAACACTCTATGCCCCACTGATGTATTGATTTGTTTTTATTATTTACATTTACAGTATATAGTGCTCTTCCCTGGGGCCCAGATCACTTTACAAAAGCAGACATGCATTAAAACTAAGTCATACAATAAAATATGCTGACAGAACAAAGTGAGCAGGGAAAAGGGGTGTGGTATTGTGTCACATGATGCTCTGCTGACATCAGAGGGTCTCAGAGGGGTGTGGCGGTAGTATAATTCTACACAGAGCCACACAGAGATGATGTGACAGTATCTTTTAGGAAGCTGTTTACTTTTTTTTTTTGCATAATCTTTTTAGTAAAACCTTTTGCAAGAACACCTAACAAAACAGTCTATGCATAGGAGGATAACAATATAAATCACTATACAATAAATTCTCCTAAAAAGAAAATATACAAAAATCCTCCTCATAAGTTACCACATCTGGGGGTCAGGGGAGTACCGAGATGGTTATACAATTTATAAAAAGGAAATTACTGCATGCAGCTAAGGAAGGTCAAAGGGGAATCAAAAAAACAAGGGGATATAAGACTTATCAGTGTCCATTTACCATACTGACTAAACAGTAAAAAAGATTCCCCAACAGTAACTACCATGTCTAGTTAAAGAGAAAAACAAATCCCCCAACTCCCAGGAAGAATCAGCAAAGCCAAAATACTCTACAGGCTGTAAAAAAGAAAAAGGGTGGGCATTAGGAACAGGAAAAGCATACAAGCAAGCAGTCAGGACGAACCCCTTCTTTTATAATCTAATATGCATCTATGCTATGTAAAGCAGTAAGCTGTCCCATAAACAGGCAAGCTGGGGCTGACTACTGTATCTAGAGACTGAAAATAATTCTATAAAATAGTTCAAACAAGTCAGCCACACCACACAGAGCCCCTACAATGACAAAAACAACTGCAACATTGAGGCCCACAGCAAATAAACAGGCAATAGCCCCGACCCAAAAACATAAACTTGCAGTCCCTCTGCAATTCTATCCTCAATCCTCATCAGAGGAGGCCTCTTCATCATCCCCGGGTTCCATCTGCGCTTTGATTTGGGAGACCAGTTTATCCACTTCTTTGGGATTGTTAAATTGGTACTGTTTCACATTCCACACAAGTTGGAGCTTCGCCAGTAAGAACAGTTGGTGTTGGGTCTTCAATCTCCAGAGGCAACCCTGAATGCCATCAAATGCCTTGCGGCATTGTCTGGTGCTATACAATAAATCAGGAAACAGCTGAATTGTATCCTCACTATATTTCAAGATACTATGTCTCCGTGCTACAGACAGCACCCGATCCCAATCTCCAATCCCTGTGAAGACCACCATAAATGTCCGTGGGGCACAAGTGTCCACTGGTGCTCTCTGAGGAGTAACCCAATAGGCCTTCTTGACATAAAATGGAGAATCCTAATTGGTAAGATCCAATAGTGCAGGTAAAAAAGGTGTGGGCAAAAGTAAGGCACTTCTCCTCATCATCAGTCTCCTTTAAGCCCAACACCCATAAGATCCTTTTGTGAGCTTGATTTTCAACAGTCTACGAGCATTGCCATAGGAGAGAATTCTCCTTAATTAGTTTAGCAGTAGCATTTGACAGTTTTAAGAACCAAAGCTTCAGCTCGTTGTGAGGTCCGCTGGCAGTTCTCTACCCGGGACTCCAAAACCTCAACCCTCAGAGTGAGGTTATTACATTTTTGTCTAAATCTTGCACAGATTTCACCAACTGATTGAGTGTGGCAAGAATTAAGGCCAAAGACACCTCCTCTGCTGGTGTCACATCAGACTTTGGTGTTTCACTACATTGTGCAGGACTCTCCACCCTCGGCTGATTTTTAGGGGCAAAAAAGTCCATAGAAGAGGCACTTGCTCCATGCAATTTTCCCTTTTTGGCATTAGCAAGTTGTCTGAGGCCAGCACCACCACTTATAGACAATCACATTGAATAAAATCATGATTTAAAGAAATAGAAATCTGATTCTCCCGGGAGCTCGAGTAAAATGCTGCTTCCTTGAGAACTGCTAAGCAGCGCCCCCCATTTACATTTTTTTAGCTAGAAACTTGAATTTGTATAACACAGTTTTAATTGATTTTTTTCTTTCAGTCTGACATCATGAAGAGGAAATGGTCATTGGGACATGCCATCAGAAATGCTCCTGTGACTCCCTGGCACACTGCTAGTGGGATCTAGTTAAGGAGCATTCCAATGTCTTGAAGAACCTCTACAAGTACTGTCTTCTTCCATGTGTCTTGCCTTTCATGACTGAGAAAAATGGACATTTTCTTCTCAAAATCAGAAATGTCTGGAACTAGAACTCAGAAACTTGCTGCCTTAAATTTTCAAAACATTTTTGTTCTCAAGTTGGTTATGCCAACCAGTTTCAAAACACTGTTTGTGGGGAAGGGGGATGCATTCTCAGACTTTCTGAAGGCATTTTCAATTCAGATTATGTCCCTGGAAATTCTGGGTAGGAGACTGCCTTCAAGAAAAGTGTTTTCAAACATGCGGGAGCAACCAAATTACACATATTTATTTATTTTATTTAAAAGTGTCACCAGGCAGGCATACTGAACTACTAAAGCTCATTTCCAGATGCATCCTGGGGGAATGGGGGTAGGGGGTAAGTACAAACAGTTACAGCATATAGGCACATAAAACATACAATTTTAAAGCACAAATTATAAATACATATTTGTTATAAATTACAACTATATACAGAGCAACTAGCGGCAGAGACGGGGGAGTAGGAACAGATACCAATAGTAGGGTGAAAATAAAAGCAATAGGAGTGTACAACAGTAGAGGGTGGGGAGGGGTAATTGCAGACAGTAACAGCATGTAGGTACAATAATTGTTGTACAGATTTATAGACACCAAATTGGAACATAAGAACATTATGAACAAACTGTGTAACCAGCATTGCATAGGCGGGTAACCAGAACTGGGTAAGAACTATAGTAATAGTACAATCATGTGGCATAAGAGTAAACAACATTGATGACAACGGAGTTACAGAATACTATGGAAACATAGTACGCAATATGTATACATACTGTATGTGCCAATGTTTTGAAATTCTGGTGATGTGGTACCGGGACTGCATATGCCAGCTCTGCTTGGAGATCAGAGCCCTATGAAACATTATTAGTTACACCCTTCATTTTACTAAAACACTGTCATTCAGACAGCCCACACTCAATGAGTACCAAACGTGGCATTATAAGTAAATATGGGAGTTACTTATGTTCTGCACTTGCACAAAACTGTCTACGTTCAGCAAAAGGAGACAAACAAATGACTCCTCCCTCAAAAAAACAAAAATACCAATTTTCGTAATTTGCCTTTTTATCAAGACTGAATCCATGGGATCAAAATGTGAGTTTTATTTTTAGACTTTCTCATATTATGTTGCATACTGGTTTCGCTTGTCATAGATAGACAGACAGAGAGAGAGACAGACAGATGGATATGTTTGGACAAACAGATATCACATTATCATGGCATGAGAGCACGCTGTAAATAATGATTCCATAGCACTGTATGAAAACTGTGTAAAACAAAGAACTAAACTGAGTTTACAAATATTTAGGGCCCAATTATCTTTTCATCCATCTGACATGCTTGTTTCCATCCTCTATAAGATGTACAATGCTGAGCTACTGTAGGCAGAAGCTTTCATGCAGTATCATAAACATACTCAACAAGACACAGCTCAATCAATCAGTAGCTGTCAATTTCTAATATACCTTTGCTTTAAATCAGATGCTCACTTCCAGTAGGCGTTAACAATGGTCAAACACTAGTCGAGTTGCAGAAGTCTTCAGTGAAACTCATAAAGTTTTGGTTTTCTGTGAAAGGAGACTCCTGCTCTGTGAGTCTTCTGAGAATGACCTCAGTTTCCAAAATATAGAAGGTTTTGTTAGTTTCCATGACCTTTTTCTCCTTTGGTCAAATAAAGGAAGTTATGGACCACTAGCCGTGTTGTACACTATCTGTGGCAGCCCCCTTGCAAATAAAAGCCTCCTGCAGAGGGATAAGTCATGCTGGCTAGTGGCTACCACAGGTTCTATGTACTATATCTTCACACAGCTAGAGCATACTGAGTTGCATTCTTACAATACCTGGTGCAACAGCAAAAGGAATACTGTCAAAGTGAAAACAAAAGTAAGAGCATGTGTACGTTCACAAAATACATGTTATAAATGATAATTTTTTTACCTGAGGGGTGCTGGTTGTGCAAAGTTACTTGTTTGTTTTCAAAAGACAGTATTTTACTGTATGCTAATGCTACTCCAGTAGCAAAACGGCATTTCCCAGAATGCCTGTGGCTCAAGAACACTAATGATTCATTGGCACCTGAAAGAGAAAAATAGGTAGCAGATACCAACTTGCTGCATTTTATACACAACTCATCTTAGAACTATGTTGTCAGTACTTGCTTCTTCTCCTCACTCTGTTATATTGACATTTTCACGAAACCAAGATCCTTTGCTATTCAACATTATGCACTCCTGCCTGCTGCTTGTCCATAATCATCTGCCTAGTACATAACAAACTGTTGCCATACAACTGGTTGAGATGTTCACATCAGGTGCTTTTGCTTTCCCCTCCTCTACCAACTCACTCTTACACCATCCTTGTTCTGACAGCTCCACTTCCATATCCTCCTCGCTGGCATGCTCCTCAATGGTAAGCAACACTGATGGCGGTGGTGTTAGCGTCTTGCTTTTATAAAATCAAAGTGTTTGTATACCTTACCCTAACCCAAATAATTTCAATGTTTCTCAGGTGACAAGATAGCAGTAGTATCAGCACCTGACCAAGACTCACTGTCACCTTCTTCACACGACTGAACGGGAGACCTAGGCTTGGTGATGCTACTGCTACTGATGCCTCAGTTGGGAGCTAGAGGCAGAGGGGGCATTATCTAGTGCCTTATGGTGGACATGTAATTGTCCATGCCCATGGCACAGAGGTGATTGCAATGCTGCTGGTGCTGTATTGTTCATACAAGACGAAAGGGGGGTGGATAGCTTTTATAGATTGGGAGGGATATTTTATATCCCTACTGGTAGGGGACATTAAAGTCCTTGAAGGAGGAACAGCGGGTGGCCTGTGTATATCTGGTTTGCTTAGGGTGCCTTCAGCACCAAATGCACTGGATGACTGGGACAGGATGAGAAAGTCACTGTTTGTTGTAGGCATGGAATCAGTTGGCTTCTTGGAATGAATGAACTATGGTTTCTTTAGATGGACTATCGCACCCCCAGCCCCAGTCCTTCTCTGTTACATAGAAACATAGAATATGATGGCTGAAAAAGTCCCAGGGCACCATCTAGTCTGATTACCTACTTCACCTAAGTTGGCCATAGTGGCTATCACTCTCCCACTATGGCCTTGCGCCTGTCCCACCCTTGCTTGAATCCTCCCAGTGTTTTAGATGATACCACTTCCTCTGGCAGTATGTTCCACTTATCCACCACCCTAGCTGTGAAAAAGTGCTTGCTTACAGACTTCTTAAATTTACCCTGGCCAGTTTAAGTGAATTTCCCTTCAGGTTTGTGCTTGTACTTAAAACAAACAGTTCCTAGAATGACACCCCATTTACCCAATTCAGGTATTTGTAGATCCCTGTTCTAATAAATATGTTCATTAGTGACATAGGGAAGGATATCCAGGTAAGGATATGTCTCTTTGCTGATGACACAAACCCATGCAGTAGGGTAAACAGTGAGGAAGGAGTGAAGGAATTTCAGAAAGACCCAGTAAAGTTGGAAAGGTGGTCAAAGATCTGGCAGTTGAAATTTAGTGCCATGAAGTGTACAGTGATACACTAAGGGAACTGGAACCCACACACAGTGTTGAATGAGAGGGGTTAGGCTGTTCACTGCGGCAGAGGAGAGGGATCTGAGGGTCATCACCAATGACGCCATCGAGCAAACCATCCAGTGCAGTAAGGCATTGATGTTGCTGGGGTGTATCAGGAGGGATTTTGGTACTAGAAGTGAAGTGATAATGCCCCTGTACAGATTGCTGGTGAGGCCTCATTTAGAATATTGTATCCAGTTCTGGACCTTTCACATGAGAAAGGACATAGATAGGCTGTAGTCAGTACTTAGAAGGGTCACCAAAATTGTCCAGGACCAGCAAGACAGATCATAAGAGGAGGATTTTAGCCTTCAATTTGTACTCATTGGAGGCCAAAAGCAAGAGAAAGAAAACATAGCAGAGACATATATGTTTTTGAGGGTACATTAGGCCAGGGGGTAAGGTAGTATACTTTGTGTAGACTTCTTGGACTATTGGTCTCTTTCTGCTGACAGATTTTATGTTTCTGAGTCCTCCCTTTCACTTCAAGTTCTCAGTGCACACGTGTTGAAGTCCAGCAGTCTCTTCTCATATGCCTCCTCCCCCATCCCCTGGATCATTATGGTCAAATGCTTGCTTAGAAATTGTTTTTTTTTATTTCCTAGCATCTGATTGGTTGGTACCCTTTCCAGTGGTGTCCTCCCTTTCACTTCGAGTCCCCAGTGTGCACATGTTGAGGTCCAGTACTCTCTTCCATATGCCTTTTCCACCATGCCCTGGATCATTATGGTCACCCTCTTGCATAGCCCCTGTCACACAACTATGACTCCCAGTTCCTGTCCTGACTGTTTCTGTGCCACCACTTACAGAACTGGTACATGCTGGAGATGGCATGGTGTAGCCTTTCCATGCATCTTTTCTCTCCACGCATTAATTTCTCTGCTAGTTCTTTTCCTTATGGTTCCTACACTGATGGCAGATGTGCACACATGCCCATCGTTTAACCCACTAACACCCTCCTGAGTCCTCCTCATCTTCACTGAGAGAGTTGCAGCAGCAGAGCAGCCTACTTCACTTGGCTTTAACAGGCAAAAAATGGATTTCTGTGCCCCACAGCCCACACTACAAGCAGTCAAATTAAATGGTTTCTTTCTTTTTAAACAGTTTTTCCATCAGAGTTAAAATAAATTATCTAACAAAGAATGAGACTCTTCAAAGTTGTGGGGGGATGTCACCTCTTTTCAAACCAACAACTTTGGAAGCACCAAATTAAGCATAGACACCATTGGTTTGAGTGAGCAAAACTGGTAGCTCCAGTCCAGCCTTTTAGATGTTCATGTCCCAGACATGTGGATGACTGCCATTTAGGGGCTGAGATAATAGACAAGGGCAGCCATTTAGCAATGCAACAGGCATTGAACCATATAAATATATGGTGCAGCACTTATCAACTCTACCTAAATCCCGAGAAATACACAGTCATGCACCTCGGTAAGAGAAACACTAATGCTGAATACTACTTGGGCAACAGCAGCCTTAAGTCAGTAACAGAGGAGAAGGATCTGGAGATCAAAATCTCTAAGGAACTCCTATTTGGGTCAATTGCACAAGCATCAGCAGGAAAGCAAACGGGGTACTAAACTGCATTCTGAAACATATCTCCAACAGAAAAAGCAAAGTCCTGGTCCCCCTGTATGGGTCTTTGGTGAGACCCTTGTTGGAGTATGGAGCCCAGGTCTGGTCACCGCACCAGAAGGGAGATATTATCAAACTTGAGAGTGTACAAAAAAGAACCATACTTGGTATTACTTGGTTTGATAGAACAGAAGAAGGCCGAAGCTCATCGAGACCGTTCCCCACTTAGTGTGGGACAAATGTTAATAATTTTTCCAAATCCAGGCATCAAGTTTATTCTTAAAACTAAGAAGACTAGAGGCCTCAGTTAGATCCTGAGGAAGAGAGTCCCATACACGTGGTGCCCTTACTGAGAAAAAGTTACCTCTTCTAGATGTTTTATATGGTTTAACCTCTAACTGTTTATTGTGTAGTCTTGGGACTACTTCACGAACACACGTTCTGTAAAAGGTATGGAAACTAAAAACTATACCACTAGATTGAAAGAATTTAACATGTTCACACTAGAATATAGACGGCTGAGGATGACATGTGCTTGCTCTTTAAAGCACTCATGGATCAAGAGCTGTGGGAAAAATGGAGATTGCAATTCAGAGATAATCTTTATAACACTAGGGCACATCCACTACAATTGAAAGGGGAAAATTCTAGAACATGGCGCAGTAAGATGTGGTACACTCAGAGGATAATTCCAATCTGGAATACACTACCAGAGAATGTTGTGGGATGTTCAACCTTGGAAGTTTTTAAACTTCGCCTTGATGAGCTCTATCTGTAAGATCAGCTTTAACAATATATGGCAAGCACTATGGACGACAGTCCCCTCAGCTCTGTATATACCTACAAGACCTATGAGACAATAAAATGTCGTCACAAATTAGCAGTTACAGCCACAAACAGATTAGAACCTAAATTCAAATAGGCTTGACTCTGAGAGATCAACACATCCACATTTCTAATATACTGCACATAAATACTGATGCTGAGGCAACTGTATACTCTTCCAGAGTGTTGTCTTGTGCATCCTATGGATGAGAGGCCTGTAAAGCAAAGGTGAACAGTTATAACACACTAAGGATGCAAGCGGTAACACTTGGGCAGTGTACAGATGCCTCAGTGCTGGTGTTAGTGTTTTATGAATTGTCAGATATATGTGTGAATGTAAAAGATTTAAAAGAAATAAAAAAAAAAATGTGCACAAGGGCCTCCTGTGATTTTAGGAGGTCACAACACACACAAGTAAATCTCAGCAGTGATTGGCTGAGTTAGCATTAACTATTTAGAAAAAAAATCATCTTTCTAAACAAACATTGTCTACATTTACTTCTTTGCTGGTAGACCTTGGGCTGTAAATGCAACTGGGTTCTTACTGGAAGATCGCCTTACATCCCAGAAGAGTTTCATCACCATCATCATCATCACAGAGATCATATGTAACAAAAACTAGAGGGGACAGCCTGTGGGGAAATGGGGGCTTTCATGCCACCACATTCAAGTAGCCTATATCATCTCTGTGGGGCTATGACTGGAGGGGTCAAGCGATGAACCCTCTAGTTTTTGTTACAGACTACCTCGGTGCATTGTCGTTATCATCATTACCAATTATTTTTACTAAAAACTAAGAAACGACATAACAAATCATAGAGCCGATGCACATTTTTAACAGTTTCCATTATGAGATCGGAGCTATTGTGTTACAAAAGTTTACACAATGCTTATTAAAGACTTACAAAGAGTACACAGTACATGTAACATATAACATAGTACAAGAATATTAATCCAATGGAATTCCATTGTTTTCCATGTAAGGAAGTAAAACAGGAGGAAAACAGAATATTAATAAAGCTTTTAATATACACTACTGCAGTAAGGATCACTGCCCCCTTTTTTGTGAAACCAGTGTGCAACTCTGGGAAAAAAAATGCTTTCAGATAAAAAAAAAAAACTTTAAATCATTCTGCTACTGCATATAAATCCCTATAGCAGACTACCTCTACAGTGTTACAATTCTGGATGTGAAATATCTGCACTGGAAAGTTCAATCCCTCATAAATGTCTCATTGGGTGTAACTGTTAGGGATGGAATTCACTGAGGTATCTACATTTTTATTAGCATGTGAATGGGTGTGGGGGATAACATTACAACAAGCAAGAATTGCAGTCACACAAATTGAAGTACACATTGTTCTCAGGCCTGTTCCCACATTAGCACATTTAGAATCAGGACATCTCAGGGGAAAACAAGATCTTTTTTATCCAAATCTGGTACCCATATTGTCCCTAGGCCCTCCTTTGGCTAAAATGTTCAGCGTTGTTGTTTCCAAGAGAAACTATACCTAGGATTCCTACATTTCTCAGCAAGAAGAGCAATGACTTTGGGGGTGTTATCAACCCATAGTGGTGACAGCAGTACCCAGTGGGGAAATCAGTAATATCATGGAAGAGTTTGTCACCCCTCGAGTAGGGTGGAGAGATTCAAAAGGAAACAAAAATCAAAGAAACAAAAACAGAACATTTTTCCAGAGCAGCCTAACATGATGACCGATATGTAAACAGGGAAACAAGTGATTATAACCCCAAAAAAAAAAATAAACCTTAATAAGAATTTCAGAGTTTCTAAGCTGGGACCATTCTCAAGAAAAAAAATGTGATGTATGGTAACCACCATGAAAGAATGTCTGTAACTGCTGGGGTGAAGCACTTCAAAAGGGGAGAAACATTTTATAAGAAAGGGGGAAGGGAAGATGACCCATTTCCTGATGGAAATGAATGACTAGCCTTCAGTTTTCTGCAGAGAGTTTTCCCCCAAAACTAGATGATTCATGGTAGGGGTGGTACACAAACCACAGTGAGATACTGTGATTGTCATAGCCTAGTACACAGAAAAGAACTTCTTAGTGGGAATGCACTGCATTATTGAACCAAGTTCACATAACTTTGCATACTCATTTGTTTAAACAGCAGATTCAGTATGCACCAGAAGATACACAACATTTTCACTTTCATCCGTAATGAAAAAAATACTTACTTTTGCCAAATTATGGAATCATTTTAACCTTTAGCAAATCAGGTCACTTTATAAACCAAATCTAATATCAGTTCTCTAGACATGCATGTTAGCTCTGCAGATAGGCATTAAAGTCCATACTGTCTCTACATGGAGCAGGCTATGTTCTTTGCACTGTGTGTGTTTGTTATTTATGTATGTGTGCATACTAACACAGGATCACATGTAGCAAATGTCTTCCACTTTGTATTTGTTTAACATAACAGTATATTTTTTAACACAGCAGTTCAGGGAGCCATACACCTCTGCACAGTGTCTTAAGATAAACTGACCCTTGATTGAGTTAGACTTATGAAACAATGGATTTACTGTTGCCACATCCCTTCCTTTTAGTCATATTAGCCAATATTAATTATCTATTTAGTACTATTCCTAATCTTTCATTGTTCCATTCCCTGCAGTGACCCCCTGCTGGTTTTTGTAAGGCTAACCTTTCAATTTTCCATGTATGCCCAGGCCAAGAGGCCCTTGTCCTGAAGTGAATCTTGCTGGTCAGGATAGAGACTTCATTAAGCTTACCCTTGCATACTCCATAAAGAATGTGACAGGGCTTACAGATCCATGGAGATGACTGTATTTTACAGGGAAATTGATCAATCAGAAAGGACATTGACCTCTATACAGGAGCATTACTTTCACAGTTAATACCAGTGTACTTTGTCTTAACTAATCCAGTTCAGCTATATTATATTGCATAACATGGGAACTTGCTGAACTGAGTCTGTTAAAGCAAAATGAAGTGGTGTTCACACTGGAGGTAATGTTCTGGAATATAGCCCATCGTTCCCATAGACATGCATTGGTTATACAGGAAAACAGAGCAATTTAGCTTCCATGGGAAATATGTCATCTACAAGGGGGCACAGGAAAATTGACCTAATGTTAAAGGGAAAATGTCAAAGTGATCTGAGAGCCCTGGCATGCTGAGAAAAACATGAGATGGCAGAACCATATTTTATTGGCCCCTACCCTAGTCTCACCTTAAAGTATGAAAGCATAGGGGTACAGCTATCCTCCCTCCCACCACCTATTATACAAGAGGTCAGGCTTCTAAAAGGGCAGAATGCAGGTAAAATCCCAATTTTTGGATGCATCCTTTATCATGCCAACATTATCAGAAAGTTTGGATGCTATTTTCAATGTTTTGATGCTTTTGCAACAGTTTCCGGCAGCAAATGACACATGCATTATTTTCTGTGTTCAATTTTCAGCAAATGTACTCAAAATTAGATAACCTTTTAAATGGTATAACCTTTGAGGGCAAATTATGGGAATGTATAATAATCATGATGGGAGGGCTTTAAAAATCCTGCACAGAGATTCCATGCAAATTTGGTCATAAAATTCACTGGATTACATTGATTTGAAAAAAAAAAAATATGACTGAATCATTACTTGTGGGCACTAGCAAGCTGGCAACCAAAATGAGCAGTGCAGGCCACTTGTCACAAAGGAAAAAGTTCTGCATGCTAAATAGAAAGAGGTTTCTCAATAAAAGATTGCTATTTATATTTTATAACTAGGACAAAGTGCAGGGAGAACATAAGACAGGTAGCACTTATTTCAGTGACTATGGACAGAGCATTATATAGGGTTCCGCAGGTGAATTTAGGATTGACAATATCTCCCCACGTTCACAGTTGACTAATTTCTTATTGCTATACAAGTGAATATCTTCACTGTAGAACCAGAATTTTTCTCAGCTGCATATTCTACAGCAAGAAGGCCTCCATCCCTCTCGGGAACATAGTCACTCTCATTCCTGCCTGAGGTACATAAGGCTGCAGTGGAGTTGTGGGCAAGAATCATGAGCAGAGACAGTAGTGACTTGTCATTTCCAGGGCTGTGTGCAGTATATAGAAAAGTAGAAAATGCTGGCAGAGAAAACCTATCAGCCTACTCCATCTGCCCAGGCAATCATGCCGCTTTATAGGGCCGCACCACTGTCAGTCTTTATTTCTTCCCTCCCTCCCCAAGCCACACCCATATGCCCTTTCTCAGATATGCAGCAGGAGTAGGGACTGCCATGGCACTGATAGGAGAAGAACTGTAGATCACTGATCATAGGTTCGAGTTCTAAAAACATACAAAAAAATGAGTGTTCTGTCACAAAATAGAAGGACAGCTAGAGCACTGGAACACATCCCTCCATTTGCAGCCGCAGGCTCACTAGGTGACCTTATTTTATTTATTTATTTAATTTATTTAGTTAGTTTTTGTTTACTAAGAAAGGAGGACTGAGCCAATTTTCAGCCCTGTACGGGTTGGGGGAGGGATACAGATGGAAGTCAACTATACTTGAACCAGATTAAGCTGTTGGTATTTTTAGCGAATAGAGGAAATTTGGCCCGGGCACTGGGAAGTGCTCCCACTGTTTTTGAGATGTGCCATGGATTCCTTAATGTCCACCTGAAGTGCCACCAGAACAGGCAGATTTCAATTTAATGTCTCATCTGAAAGAAGGCACCTCAGGAGTGCAGCACTCCCTCATGCTACACTATAGTGTTAGTATTGTGATTTTGCCTCAAGTTCCTGGTGTGGGGATAGAACCCACAGCATTCCAATCTTCTGGCCTCAGAGGCAAGCGTGCAGCCTGCTGAGTCACTAACACTGACCTTGAGCAACTCCATTGCCCCACACGTTTTGCAAAATTTTGTAGAACTAGGACTCTACAGACAATAAAATGCTGCATTTTTGCTGTACCATCTTGGGTAAATCAATTTTTATGCAAAACAACATAAAGATGTATAAAACCTCTTTGAAATAACTTGCCTGGGACTTGGAGGAAGAATACTGAGCTTATTACCAAACTATGCTCTGCAGTCAGACCAGTTGGTCCAGTCATCGGTCTATGTTTGACCTGTCATATATGCAAGTCGGCTGTAATAAAGTAATGTCTCTGGACCTTCTGCACAATCTGACGCTGGGGCTTTTGAGTGGCATATGAACTAGTACCTGGTGGGGTGGATGGGGAGATGTGGTCCTATAACAACAGGGCTATGTGACTGGCCATGCAGCGCCAATGGCTCCTGGAAGATAAAGTAGGGGGAAAGAGAGGAGGGCTGGCTGAAGCCATTACTTGTTACATGGGCCCATCCCAAATGGATCTGGTCTTCCTCTTGTTGCACCCCCACCCAAGTAAGCCCCATTATCAGGATTAAAGCAAGAAGCTACATAGGAGTGTTGTCCTAGGAGACAACGCTATAGAGAAATCACCATCTAGTGTGGAATAACAACTGCAGATCAACAAATTAAAAATTGTGTTTTTGCTATAGAGATTATGGGAAGTTTAGGTCTGAGTCCTAGCGGGTTGCTATATATTCCCTGAGACTGAGATGTACAGTTATTCTGGAGTCTTAAGCTAACTGGGCCTCAGGAGGAACAATGCTGTAGCTGAAGCAGCAGCAGAGCCTGATCTATAACCTCAATCAGCTCCATGGTACTATAGAAGGTTGTTTGTCCCGTTATAAGAAAAATAATTAAGAGAAAAACTCTTTCTAAAATGTGTTGACCATGTGAATTATCATTCTTTTCCCATTTTCTTGCCACAGAATTTTGTTCACAGAGCAAAAGGGCACATGCAGAGTCTAAGTAGTGGATAGCAGGTCTATCTGTATTGTTATACAGCTGTATTATGTTGTTGGCACTGTTTGTTTTTAAGTAATAAAACAATGGCAAAACTAGAAATTATATGCGTCCATTTATTTTTCTAATGTCTTGCAGTGGGGAATAGTGAGGATTAAAGAGATGCTCTTGGATATTTTAAACATGAGACATCCATAAGAACGTCCATAACTGGCCAAAATAGGTCCCATGACATACACCTTAACATCTGGGATATCAACAGTATCCCAGATGTTCAGGAAAGTGCCTGGGTTACCTTGGTAATCCAGAGTTGTTTTCTGTTTGTTTGTTTTTTCCTGTTGTCTTCTTGTCTTTTTTCAACTTTTTTTTAAGTTTAAACACACCAGAGTCACTTTACTTATGCAATAATGACCAAGAAGCCAATCATTTCCAAGGTATTAATGACCAGTTGGAGGGATGGGCTGTGCGAGGCAGAGTCAAGGGACACCTCACTCTATCTGGTCAATAATCCAAAGAGATAACCAGCTTCCAGGTTGTCATTGCTATTCAAAACAACAATTTTTGATTTTACAGTTAATTTTACTTACATTTCCTTTTCTAGTGGAATTGCAAGAGTACTACGGCACACGTACATCAACACTGCATGCCGCACAGCATCAGTCTGCAGTTGAATTGTTCATTTCTAGACTTTAATGACTAATCCATTAGCCAACCAGGAGCCTCACTAGGCTCATGAATATTTAATTAGGATTATAATGCGTTATGATAGCAGTAAGGCAACTCCAATGGGTAAGTCACCAACTGCTAATCCCATCCCCATGGTGAACCTCTCTTGCATGTGGTTCATGCAATATGATGGAAGAGGTGTGGCCTCGGTAATCCACCCCCTTTCACGCCTTACCACTTGGTTGGATGTCTTCTGAACATTCTATCTGGGGTGATTTGTGCATACTGTAGCTATGGAATAGTGTATGCTCTGTTTTTGTTGCATGGCATATGCAAGCTCTCCGCTGACAGAGCATGATCCATGAAAAGGGGAAAACATGTCAACAGCTCTGGAATGAAAAGCACAGTTTGCCGAATTTTACTTACCACATTCTGAACCTAAACTGTTCCGGTATAAAGTATTGTGTATGAAGAAGTGCTGCAGTCCAGTCTCACAAAACACAGTTCTTTTAATAGTGAACATAATTATATACAGAGAACTGCATTTTTTAGCTGCTTCTCAAATCACACTGACACAGCAACTGCTATTTCTTAGCTTCACACAGACAAGTACAGGCAGCTAGTCGGGATGTGAAATCTAAACTGTACACTCCAGGGGCCCCATTAGCCAGAGGAACATTCTGACAAGCGCATCTTTACCATTTTGTAATCTCTGAAATCTTTTAAAGGCACAGCGAAGGACTTGGATCTTGGAACATACTGGACTGACCATGTTTTTATTTTCAAAACAGCAGTACAATACAGCCTGGTAACACAATGGTCCCTGAAATACACAGCCATTTTTTTCATATCTTGATACTTTTTAATGCTGGTTATGTACTGACATTTAAAGAGGGGATGCTACTTCTAGGAAGACTGAAAAATATATCATGGGCCAAATAGTCAAAATATTTGACTGTAATAGTAAAATTGATCCAGCAAATTTGGAAATGCCTTTTTTGTGTGCGCGCACATACACACCACACCACACCACACCACACACACACACACACACACACACAAGTTAGGTTAATGGTTACCTTTTCAGCTATCATAACAATGGTCAGCTCTGAATTTTGTCACTGCACTAGCCCCCATTTAGGTGAATCACCTTATTTACAAGAGGGTCCCAAGTAGGGATAGGTGAATCACAAAAAGGTTCTGATGAGCCATACAAGTTCTGGTTGTTATGCATCATTTCCAGAACATTCAGAAGAATTTAGTCTAAAGTAGAAAAACTGTTTTAACTGTAGTTTTTCGCCCATAGCATATTGTCACTGAAGAGGAAGGAATCTAAAACCAGCTTGTAGCAGTATTACAGCAAATACAGTTAGTGTCATATACTGTAACTGCAGTAGTTTGCCACCCTTGTGTAGCCCCATTGTGAGTATGACCACATACTGTAATATGGATCCGGCTCACAGAGTCCTTGTTCTACTTCCAGCTTTCCTTCTGGGTCTTTCCATCACCAACAGCCTTTCTGGATAAAGACTTGCTTGGGAGCATGTTACATTTCAAAATCAATGTTTTAAAAAGATCAGAACCTTATCAGAACCTGAAAAAAACATTTTGATAAGGTTCTTTTACAAAATCTAGCACAGGTTTTGGAAGGTTCTGAACTTTTCTGAAGCAGTTTTCCCAACCCTGATCCAAGTTGGAAGAGGCAGCAACAGCATCAATCAGTACACAACTGAAATGCAAGTCTTTGACTACATTATAATCAAGTCCACCCCCAAGAATACATTTTATAAGGAGAGAACAGAGTAACTAAGCTAGGGAGGGGCAGGTGAGTGGCAGGTACAAAGTGATTTCAGGAGGTTACATATTGACATTATGAAGTTTATAGGGTTGGTCAGTTTCCAAATGGCATTTAGGGATCTTATTCAATCTAGCAGAGACTCAGAAAGCAAAGGCTTTTTCTCCAACTACATGCTTGATTCCAGACACTTGGAAGATTTCTTGCACTTGTGATCTTTGGTAGTAGAGCATTAGAGCTCTCTGACCAGCAAATTTCTGAGGTGCTCAGGGTAACTAATACGCAGCATTTAAAGGGTACACAAACATAACTTTCACTTTTTGACTATATTTTGAAATTGGGGTGTGTGTGGTCTGTTTAACCTAGCAAGTGTTGGGCTTCTAATGTTTCTTTTGAAATAGTTACTGTTATCTAATTTTTAGGGTCCTTAAGTGACAAAGTCATTTTCCTGCTAGATATTCATTCTTTAATTATTGATCATCTCTTGAACCTGGTCACCCCCAGTCAAGTGGAATCCTGCCATGAAGGGTTCATTTACTCAGCTGATGTCACTGGATTTTAAACCCAAATGTAATTAAAAAAACTGATAAATGAGATACACACAAGGTGGATTGCTAAGTAGGTTGAAGGCAAGAAGCAGAGGGTGGTGGTGATGGATGGACGATACTCCAAGTGAAGAGGCACAGTCAGTGGTGTTCCTCAGTATCACACTAAGCCAACCCGGGTGCTGGGCTCCCTTGAGGATGGGGACAAGCTTTAGGAGGATCTGAACAAGCTTTGGCTGAACTTCTGGAGCTTCAGATTCAACACAGACAAATGCAAGGTGCTACATTTGGTGCAATAAAATGAAGGTAAGACATAAATGCTATGTGGGGCACCTCTTGTTGCAATTGAGGGAAAGGGACCTGGGATCATAATCATAGAGAAGCAGCTAAAGCTGAAAAGCAGTATATAACCGCTACCAAAAGGTCCAGCACAATGCTGGGGTACATCCGGGGGGGGGGTGACCAGTAGAGAAAGGGAAGTAACCCTACCACTTTATAAAGCAATGGTCAGGTTACCCCTGGAATACCACATGCAGTATTGGTCTCCTCAGTACAACACAGACATTAAGGCTGCCGAGAGGGTGAAACAGAGGCAACTGAAATGACTACTCAAAGAGGGAAGAAAAGCAATGAGGAGAGGCTGGAGGCCATGTTTATGTTCACCCTAGAAAAAGGGAGGCTGAGAAGGTTATGGTCTCAAACCTTTGCATATTTCAGTTTCAATTTGTTCCAGTTTATTTATTCAGGGAAAGCTCACACAAGGCTATTAAACAGAAGCTCATTTTTAATGGCATCCTCAAAACTGTAAGTCAGATCTATATACAATATGACAAACTAGTGGTACTGAAGCTAAAAGACAAGTTAGCATAGCACATTTAAATGGCAAAAAGAAAAAGTAATGCATGCAAAGCTTCTGGAATTGCACTTTAATTATCCCTGGGTCCCCTGGGTTTTTGTGTAGGTAGAGACTCTCTATCTGTTACAGTATATATACTATATCTATATATAATATACATGGATGGTTGAGGACAAAAAAAGACAAGAGGGAGAAGCACACAATGCCCATCAGAGTAGCTGCCTGTACACTGAGCTCCTGACAACCAGTCCTGAGTTTTGGTTATTTTATTATTTCTGCTCTTCTCTTGTGATTGCTTAACCATCTGCTATAACCTATTACAACCTACACATCTCAGTGACTGACCAAAGAAGAGCTCTTTCATCATCATTGTCTGAAGAATAGGCACCATCATGAATTTGTCCCTTGGAGTAATATTTCCAGCCTGCCACCTGCTCGGGAAGAAGTGAAAGAGATGGAAGAGCCACTGGCTCACCCACTCGCAAAGCTACCTCACTTACAGACCTGCCATACAGAACACTTTTAACAAAGCTTGATAACACAGATAAAATTGTCCGTAAATCTGGACAAACTGTGGACCTCTATACGTTTGGAGAAAAATCAAACAGTGCAACTCTGCTTAAACTTTTTCTGTATCAGAAGCTTTACCATTTGGTGAAAAACCTGCAATGTCAGTGTCAGAAGGCCACAAGACATTTCCCAAAAAATATTCTAAAGAATCTCTGGGGCTCGCAATGGGCAAAATGTTAAACTGGACACATGACTGGAGCTTTGAAGCACTTAATGCTAAGGTAGACTTTCTTTGACATGATGCTTAACTTAGTCATGAAAAAAAATTGATAAGCGCTTCAGTCATGTGAAAAAAAAATTCAAAATGTTCCACCACTCTTTCAAATAAAATGCAAGCACTAGAGCAACATCTACATCAGTTCTTGTAGATAATTATTCCATCAGCTAGGAAATTGAAATTCTTGAGAATCAGTTGTGCTATAAAAACTTCAGGTCTTAGGTTTACCTGATAGTTTGAACTCAGAGTTCCTTTCAGTTTTTTCAAGCTTCTGAGCTGCTGGAGAACAACCTTTCTTTCTTAATGAAGGCTTTTAGAGCTAAAAAAGAGATAAATCTGCTAGCTCCTGGAAGCACCTGCCTCTAGAATGGAAATAAAATTGACAATCGTGATTGGATTTGCATTTGAGTCTAATAGAGTCCTCAGTGTAAGATTCAATAGGAAAAAGGGTAAGTTAATTTATAAAGGAGACAGATTTGTTTATACACCCTGGCCCAGATATTCAAACTGCGCCAGGCTGTGGCGCAAGTTTGGGCGCAGCGCAACTTGGCTGCGAGGTAGCGGATCGGGCGATATTCACCCAAGGCCACCATGGCTCAGCAGCACTGAATATTCCACCCTGGTTACCTCAGTGTGCATGGCGAGTGGCACTGCACCAGCACAAGTGGCCAGAGTGGAGCATGGGGATGCGCTAGCGCAAATTCCATTGCGCCATGCACAGCAACCATGATATTCAAAAGTTGACATGCAAATGGGGCCATAATGTATGCAAGGTGCAAACAGGGCCATTTGCATGTCATTATGGCCCCATTTGCATGCAGGTGCGCCGATCCCCAATGACTTTCACCTGGCACCCTGCCAGGTAGCAGCCATCGGGGACCAACGCCCCCTGCAGCCCAATCGCGGGCATTTGTATAATAAAAGAATAATCCCTACTATCCCTGGTGGTCCAGTGAACTGCTGTTTGCCAGGCCATGAGCATCTGTATAATAAAGAATAATCCCTTCCACTATCCTGGTGGTCCAGTGGACCACTTTCTGTTTGCCTGATCAGCCGGCATGTGTGAATAATAAGCATTCTCTTCCACTATCCCTCGGGTGGTCCAGTGGACTACTGTTTGCCCGATCAAGGGTATTTGTATGAATAAATAAACATTCCTCCAATATCCTGGTGGTCCAGTGCGGCTCGCTGTTTGTCCAATTGTGGTATCTTAAAAATTAAAAATTCAATATCCCTGGTGGTCGCATTACACTTTCCAGATATGTGAATGATTCAATCACATATCTGGAATGTGTAGTGGCACGGCTGCACGCCCATTGGCTCACGCCAGGACCAATGGGCATACAGCCTCACCGACGTGTCAGTCGGGCGGGCTGCAGGTGGTGGAAGTGTTGCTGCCCGCCAGCTGACAAGGGGAGTGGGGCGATGGGGCTCAGTGGCGGGTGGGGAGGGGGGTACCGCTAGACCACCAGGGATATTGGAATTATTAATTTTTTTATACAGATGCCCGCGATCGGGCCAACAGCAGTACACTGGACCACCAGTGATATTGGAAGGAATGCTTATTTATTCATACAAATGCCCATGATCGGGCAAACAGCAGTCCACTGGACCACCAGGGATAGTGGAAGGAATGCTTATTTATTCATGCAGATGCCCGTGATCAGGCAAACAGCAGTCCACTGGACCACCAGGGATAGTGGAAGGGATTATTCTTTTATTATACAGATGCCCGCAATCGGGCAAACAGCAGTCCACTGGACCACCATGGATACTGGAACATTTAAATTTTATACATATGCCCACGATCGGGCAGATAGCAGTCCACTGGACCACCAGGGATATAGGACAAATTCTACTTTTATTTTTACAAATGCCTGCGAACGGGCTGATAGCGGTCCACTGGACCATCAGGGATATTGGGGAATTCATTTTTTTATTACAAATGCCCACGATCGGGCATGGGGGGGCACCACAAGATGCAGCCGGAATTGAAAGTGGCCACCCACGGTGGCAGCTGCCTGCAGCCAGCCTGCACGCGGCAGCACACCTGTGGGTGGCCAACAGTTTACCTTTTGGATCAGCTTTGTGCTGGCGTAGGTAGGGTTTGGCATGCATGGCTCTGCACATCCTGGGCTGAATATTGGGCTGTGCAGGGTATGCATGGCTACACTTCTATTCGCGCTCGCATACATTACTGATGTGTTGTGGTATCGGGATTTGTGCTGCACTTTTCCTTTGAATATCGTGCCGGGTGATTAGTGGTTATGTATGGTGCAACACTGTTGCGCCCATGCAAACTATTTTGAATATCTGGGCCCCTGATTTTACGTATTCTCCCCAACATATAGGCAAAATATTTAACCTTCCATACTGACATATTAGAATTGGGTGAACAATTTATGTTATTGGTTCCAGCATAAGTGAGAATTATACATAGAGGCCAACAACATTTTTTTGTTTGTTTTTGTTTGTTGAGATGGAACAGGTCTCAGTATTTTTGTGGGCTGAATATGAGACAGACTGTGAGAAGGAAGGTGAGGGTGGGTCTCCAAATTCATCAGAAAAAAAAACGTCTGCATTAACTCAGGCACTGGAAGGACAGATGTTAAAACACAAAATGTTGCTTTTCTTGTTGCCTTATTAACTACACTCTTCCCCCTTCATGCTTGATATCTAGGCTGGACACAAGAAAAATTAAAGTTTAAAAAGTTTTCATTTCCACTTGATTAAAAACAAATGTTCTCTTACTAATGTCAGATAGTAAATCTTTCACTGGTGATATATCTAAATTTATGAAGTTACTACATAAATGCATAATGATATAATATTGTAATAAGAGGATTCATATCTTTGTCTTCCTATTTTTAATTTGTGTAATAGATATATGATTTACTTTTACATGAAATACAGTTTAGAACATATGCTTTTGGTCCCCCGTGCTAAGTAAAATAGTGAGTCATTTAATATTTTTGATATGTGACCCTAGGTCTGAAATGAATTGCTTAAGGTAGATATGCAAGCTTTTTTTTTCATATGTAGTTTACTCCTCCATCTGAGCTGGCAGGTGGCTCTGGCCCCTTCTCGGAGGGGACTCATCTCTCCAGCAAGGCTTTCCCTGCACCCACCCCAACCGGCCATCCCCCATGGGTTATCCCTCCCCCATGACAGCATTGGTGGTGAGGGGTGCCAGCCTTCCCTCAGCCCCAGAAGCCAATATCTAGATTGCTGGGGGAGGTGCAGGTGCAGCCTGCCATCACCGAGCCTGCCAGCTCTGATTCCTTTTTCCATTTTCTCCCCCAAGACCTATGCACATGCAATAAGCAGTGCAACTGCCTCCACCTCCATAGAGCCAGTCTTATGCCCTGTGTATGGGTCCACCCCCTTCTAGCATCACACCTGTGCTGACACCCAGCCTCCACTGGGTGTCAGTCTACAGAGCGATACTGAGCCCCCCCCAACACCCCCAAGGAAGGAGAGCTGTCAGTGGATGCTCAATCTTTTCTCACCCCGGCCAACCCCCGAGCGGCGACAGTCCTTTCGAACCCAGGTTGCTGGAGTGGTGTGAGGCAAGGCATCCAGCACCTCAGCTCTCTACACCACCAAGCCGTGATATGCAAGCTTTTTAACCATGTAGTTTATGTCATTTTTACTTTTTCTCATGTGTTTTTTCTCACATTGACATGGTCTAGTTTCCACCAATGTATTTAGAGTGGGTAACTGTATTACTTAATTTTGTCTGTAGATATTAAGTGAAAAATTTAATAAAAAATATACTGTAAATAGTAATTAAAAAGACAAGGGTATATCTGGTATGCCCTGTTTTACCTATCTAGGCTTATTCAATCTGTTCAAAACTTCCATGCACCCTCTAAACTTCTGCTTGTGCCTAATTATCCTGTTTTTGCAGTCCGGTTGGGTTTTGAACCCTGGTGTACTAGCCTTCATTACATCTTTGAGTAGCTTGTTTCATTTATCCACAGATTCTATAAAGAAGTGCTTCTTTATGTGTTTCCTAAAATTATCCCCTTCTAGTTTTCAAATTAATATGTATTTATACAAAATACTTTTTACGCTATCCCTGCTTATGAAGTGTGTAAGTGGAGGGTGATGGCAGATTGGACAAACTGAGAGTCCTTTCAAGCCTTAAATTAATACATTACAATACTAATACTTTGCACAGGGCCCCAGGTCTGTAGCTTAAAGCAGAAGACACATATGACATTGTCCCAGACCTGCAGCTTGGCATTGGATCATGAGGGTAGGGGAGGGAAGGTGTGCATTAGGACTGAAAAAACCCTAACCTTACATGTATCGCTATCTGTGGCTTTTCAACCCTAATTTATGCATTAATGTAGTTTTTTGCAAAGTGCAGGAGGTGAGTCCCAACTTGCTTTGAGCAGGGCACTCTGGGCACTAAGCGAAGCAGACATTTAGTCCTGCAGTAACTTGCTTTGTACAGGACTCTTTGTGCCATGCATATTGCAGGAAGTGAATACTAATTTGTTTATGCAGGGCTGTTTTGAGCCTTGTGCAAAGCAGGAGGTTTGTCCTAATTTGTTTCATGCAGTATGCTTTGTGCCCTGCACAAAATAAGAGGTGAGTCCTAACTTTTTGTACAGGGTTATGTGAGCCCTGTGCAAAGTAGGACATGAGAAATAACTTACATAACATTTTGTTTGTGTATGACTTTATAGTACAAAATGTACACAATTTTTGGAGTTATGTTATTGACTATATGTCATGTTTTGCAGCTTTTAAATATTTTGTACATGTAAGGATTTATTTGTTGTGACAGTTTTAACAATTTCTCAAGTAACTCATGAACCAAAGAACAAATTAAATGTGTTTCTATTTTCCAGTCATATTCTCTGTTTTTGTATGTCAGTGTTCATTGTTGGTTGTGTATAACTAAGCAAATATACCTGTTATGCACACGCTGAGTTCATTAGAGTCCATCTTGATGATTTTTTTGATGCAATCACAAGCACTAGTTTTTTATTTAATTAAAACAGTAACTGTAAATAATTATTTTTGGAAAATCAATGCACATATATTATGAGACTATCTTCTAATAAACCACACAAATTCTCAACCTTATGAGTTATGTAGTGTATATGTTTCAGCTTTTAAAGCTTTTATTTGTGACAAACATTTACTCAGAAAAGGCTATTTTTTCAAAGTGAAAATATGGTTAACACATGTGAGTACATTAAAACTAAATAACTTTGAAATGAAATACAATTTTCTTTTAAAACCCCTCAAGGGCACTCCCTGTATCAAGTGCTAACAAATCTGTAAGTTTCATAAACAAACTCTGCCTAGTTTTCAACATGAAAGTGACAAAAATTGGGGGGTATTTATGCAATTCACAGATTAATAACTTTTGAACCACCAAACCAATTTGTGTCAGACTGGCCACAAAATTGACCCTTGTGATTGAGATGGTGTACACCACATGTCATAGTCCTGAGTACTATGATCGCTAACACAAACTAAACCCTAATATACAGGAACCACTATGAGTGTATAATATACTGTATAGATATGACTGAGAGACTGACAGATGGACAGACAGTCAGATTGGCATGCAAGCAAACACCAGTGAAGATGTAAATGAGAAGATAGCAAATTATATATTTATATCTACCTTCAAGATACCATGCTATTTTGTTCTAATCTATTGAGTGCCATTGACTAACCTAAATATACTGTATGTTGCCTTAGAGTTTTGACTTGGTGCCAGGCTGAGACACTGACAGCAGTACATTGAGTAGTCCCAAGAGGATGTAACATGTTCCCAAGAAGATGTAACATGTGTTTGTGTTTTGCCATTCTTAGCCTCTACTAGATCAGATGTACATGCCTGTTTAAAAGGTGATGTCTGTTTGGGTGAAGTCTTGTCAGCCTCACTTGCACATGAATGTGTGTACCCATGATGGTTTGCACTGGGATTGAGACTTAAGAGTATACGTATGGTTGGGAGAGATCCACAAAAAAAAAAAACAATCTAAATATTTCTTCTCTCCTAGCATCCTTTTATGGATCCCATGAACTGTACTACTATTCCTGCAAGGACCAAGGAAATCTGGGCCCTCAATGAGAAATGAGAAGCCAATTTCAAAGTTACATCCACAACAGACAAAATACAGTCCAACAGGCTTCAAGACATAAGTGAGGAGAGCTAGCTTCACTCAGCCACAAGACAACCCAGGGTTTTGACTGTAGTCTTCTTCAGTGGATAGGGTCTAACTGGCTGACGATACCCTTAAGTACCATTGTTGTCTGGAGCACAGTGCCACCTAATGGGTACACAGTTTACACTGGATGTTTGCAGACCAGTGATTCTGGGGGATAATGGCAAGGGGAACAGAATACAAATATAAAATAAACACACAAAAAATGCAATACATCATAGTTAAATTACATTAGACTAGGTTACATGTTGCACTAAGAGGCACAGTACTAGGTACCAATGCAGCAATTTTAAACAGACGGTCAAATGTCACAATTTAGAATAATTTGTACAGTGCCAGCAAAGATGCATGATAGTAATTAATAGAGACACATGCTAATGTAATGAGAAATGTGATGACAACTAATATAAGAGAAGAGAAGAGATAGAGCAAGGCTTTTCTGTGGGGCATCAGTTACCCCTTATGCAAATGTATTCAATCCATTGTATTTATGGGAAAGGGGATCTCTCCACCCTAAATCATTGACTGCCAGTGGAAAGATGAAAAAGAAATAAAAAAGATAGAAAATTAGAAACAAGTACAAATATGATTTCAGCAGAATTTCAACAAATAGTCCTAAAAGGAAATCAAGGCAATAGCACCCTCAAACTCAGTAATGCATGAACATTACTTAAATATCTAAGGAAGTGTTTAAAGTCCCAATGAAGGTTGAAACCTTGGGGGTTCAGTGGGCAAAGTGAAAAAAATCAAACACTCTGTTTTTTTCAATAACTTTGTTTATCACCACAACTCGGACTCCTCCCTTCCGATTATAGGGCCATGAACAGGGTACCTTGTGGATTGCTGCAAAATGTTTAACAAGTCATTAGTTTCTTTTAAGACAACACTCTCAAAAGATGTAATCAAGAGATTAGTAGTCCTGGGGCAAAACATAGATCTGGGCTTGAAAAGGGCCCTTCTTACATTTTGTAGGTTTTGTCCAGAGACCTCACACAGCATGTCGCCATCAGCTGACAGACTGCTGTTTTCAGGGGCTGTAAGAAAAAATTACTCACCTTAGTAATGTTGTTTCTTCTAATGGAGTCTTGCTATATTATGACATATGCAGTGAGTCCCAACCTTCGAACTGCTCCGGAGGTGAAGGAGTTAAATTTCCATGCTAGGCATGGAACCTTCAGCATGAGCTCAGTTGAAAACTCTGTCTGTTGTTCTTTAAACTTAAACTGTCAGATCTTTACGAGCAAAACTCACTAAGGTTCTGTGTGGAAGCCAGAACTCACACTAGCCAACTGGCTACTAAATATAAGAACACATTTTCTTGGTCTCAAAACAAAGACTCAAGTCAGGGGATCCAAAAAATTAAAAACACCCAAACACCCCAAAAAGAGGGGTGAAAAATAAGGTGGGGATCTACTAAGTGCCCACAGTGCACTGCCCACCCATATCCCAAAGTAGAAGTTCTGAGAGGGGCAGGCAGGGGAGGAGGTCATAATATAGCAAGACTCCATTAGAAGAAACAACATTACTAAGGTGAGTAATTTTTTCTTCAAACAACATGAAGTCTTGCTATATTATGACATATGCAGACTACACAGCAGTACCCTCCATGAGTGAGGACAGAACCTACTAGGAAATAGGCTCTGAAGCACACTCAGTTAAACCAAGCATCACTCCTAGCCTGGATGTCCAGGAGTAATGCTTGGTAAAAATGTGAACTGTTTTCCAGGTAGCTGCTTGACATATCTCTAGGATAGGGATGTCCCTGGCAGCAGCCAGAGACACAGCTGTACCTCTGGTAGAGTGAGCCCTCAGGCCTGAGGAAGGAACCTACCCAGTTTTTCATAGCAAAATTGGATACAAGAGAAAATCCACCTGGCAATGGATCTTTTAGTGGCAGGTTTCCTTACCAACCTCACCATAAGTGAGGAACAGTTGGAGGGAGTCAAACCTGTGACCCTTGGTACGTTCTATGTAGTAACTAAGGGCTCTTTTGACATCTAAACTGTGCAGTCTCCTCTCTCGCCAGAGGAGGAATGGTCAGTGAAGTACACAGGAGAGACATAGATTGATTAAGGTGGAAGTCTGAAACCACCTAGGCAAGAACTTTCTGTTAGTCCTGAGGACCACCTTATCTCTATGAAAGGAGATAAAATCAGGCCCACTGACAATGCTTGTAATTCACTTATGCGCCTGGCGGAAGTGATGCATACTAAAAAACACAGTTTTCCAAGTCAAGTACTTAAGCTCTGCTGAAGACAAGGGCTCAAAGGGGTTGCATAAGCTGGGCAATGCAAATATTACGATCCCAGGCAGGGCAGGGTCCCTGAATGGAGGGTTGGTGTGAAGCAACCCCTTGAAAAACTTGGAGAATACAGGATGAGCTGAAAGAGAAGAGGGTTTACCTGCTGATAAGAAAGCAGACACGGCTGCCAGGTGCACTTTTAGGGTAGCTGGTCTCAGCCCCAAAGCATTCAAATGCACCATATAATCCAGGACTGTGGGCAAGTCAGCAGATTCTGGAGAAATATGCCTGCCAGAGCACCAAATGGAAAATCTCTCCCATTTGGAATTATAAGCAGCCCTGGTGGAAGGCTTCCTAGAAGCCTTCAAGATATCCAATACACCTTGGGAGAGGTGTAGGTAAGCAAACTCTAACTCTTCAAGAGCCAGGCCTGAGATTGAGAGATTTGAGGTTCGAGTACCAAACTCTCCCTGGGCACAGGTTAACAGGTTGTGATTCCTGGAAGACATAGGAAGGTGGACTGCAAGGACATAAGGAGGGTACCAGGTTGTCTGGCCCAATCTGGAGCAATCAGGATCATCTTGCAGGGTTGAGATCTGATCTTGACTAGCACCTTGAACAGAAGAGGAAGGGGGAAAAGCATAGAGAAACTTAGAGGACTGAGCCCAACACTGGGGCCTGCAGCAAAAAAGGGGGAGTTGGTGATTGTCTGGGGCTGCAAAAAGATCTATCTGCGGGGTGCCCCATCTGGCAAATACTACCTCCAGTACTAGGGGATCCAGTGACCATTCATGATGGCCCTGGGAAGTCCTGCTGAGAGCATCCGCCAGGACATTGTCCTTGCCTGGGAGGTGAAGTGCTGTAAGGGAGGTGTTCAGAGAATAAGCCAGAGACCACAACTTCATTGCTTCGGTGCACAAGGCCGTAGACCGAGTGCCTCCTTGCTTGTTGATGTACCACATTGTGGTGGTGTTGTCTGTTCTGACCTGTACAACTTTGTTCTGAACAGATGTGGAAAAAGCTTGAAGTGCTAGAAAAACTGCTCTGAGTTCCAACAGATTGATGTGGAGCAGAGATTCCTGTGGGGACCACAAACCCTGGGTAGTGAGGTCGCCCATGTGAGCTCCCCACCCCAAGAGGGATGCATCTGTAGTAAGGATTAAGGAGTGAGACTGTGGAGTGAAGGGGACCCCTGTCTCAGATTGCTCTGGTCCTGCCACCACTGAAGGGCCTGGATCAGAGTTCGAGTCACTGGGATCAGCTTGGTTAAAGGGTCTCTCCTTTGAGACCAAAAGGCTCTCAAATGGAACTGGACGTCCCTCATCTGAAATCTTGCTCCCTGCACCACTGCTGTAGAAGCAGCCATGTGCCCCAGGAGCTGCAGAAAATGCCTTGCTGGTCAAGAGACCTGCAGGGTGAAAGAGAAGGCCAGAGAAACCAGAGTCCTTGCTCTTTCCAGAGGAAGGAAGGCTCTGGCCTCTTTTGTGTTCAGTTCTACGCCTATGAAGGTGAGAAGCTGAACAAGCTCTAGAACTGACTTTGGAAGATTGAGAAGGAAACCTAGAGATGTGAGCAGTTGCTGAGTTACCTGAAGGTGTAGTTTGACCTGGTCTGGAGACTGACCTACTATGAGCCAGTCGTCCAGATAAGGAAAGATGGCAATCTTTTGTCTTCTTAAGTGGGCAACTGCTACTGCCAGGCATTTTGTGAATACCCTCGGGGCCGAGGTGAGGCCGAAGGACATTGCTCTGAACTGATAATGGCCTGAGGGCAGTTCGAATCTGAGGTACTTTTGATGGGAGCTTCTGATAAGAACATGGAAGTAGGCATCCTTGAGGTCCAGGGAGGCTAGCCAGTCCCTGGCCTTAGAGAGGGTAAAATAATTCCCAGGGTCACCATTTTGAATTTTGGTTTTAAAAGGTACTTGTTTAGGTATCTGAGATCCAGGATGGGCCGCCATTCTCCTGTCTTTTTTGGGATAAGGAAGTACCTGGATTACAACCCTTTGCCCTGGTGTAGGGGTGGAACCCTTTCCACAGCTCTGAGAGCTAGAAGGGTAGAAACTTCTGTTTCTAGGGCAAGTGCCTCTGATGGATTTGCAGGTGGAAAGGACCTGGCTCTCATCTTTGGAAATTTTTTGAAGCTGAGAACCAGTCCCTGGCTTACTACTTCCAGGACTCACTTGTCTGATGTTAGAGACTTCCAGTCCTGGACAAAGTAAGCCAGCCTACCCCCTACCGGTAGTGGAGAATCGGCCCTGGCCACCCTATCAGGGAGCCTGCTTGGCAGGGGCTTTGGGCTGAGGGGTAGAAGCAGGCTTACTTGTACCCCGTCTGCCTCTCCCTCTAAAGAACCCCTCTGGACATAAGCAGAAGAGAAGGCCTGGGTTTGTAAAAGGCCTATGAAAAGGCCTGCCCCTGCCCCTAAGATGCTGCTGCCTTTGAGGAGGACTTGCCTTTCTTTGGCCTGTGCACTCCTATAGGTGGTCCTATATTCATCCATTTTCTTCATATAATTCTCTGTCTGCTCCCCAAACAGAGAATTGCCCACAACAGGAAAATCCATGGCCTTAGACTGGGTATCCTGTGACAGGGTAGTACATCTGAGCCAAGCCATTCTGCGAAGTGCCACAGATGTAGCCATGACCCTAGAAGACACATCATTAGAGTCTACTGCAGCATGAAATTGCACCTTGGATGCCTCAATACCATCCGCAGTCACCTGTTCCAGCTCCCTGGCAAGCTGGTCAGGGACTTGTTTTGCCAGGGCCAGAACAGTATCCCATCTGGATTTCTGGTACCTAGCCGCATAAGCCATACAATTTGCCTGTCTGAGTCCTAAGGATGCTGCCATGTACTGTTTCTTTGCCATGGCATCAATCCTCCTGGAGTCCTTTTCAGGAGGGTGCGAAGCTAGAGGAATATTTGCCTTGTCACAGGCTGCAGCCTGCACTACCCCCACATGGCTGCATCGCTGAGTGAGGAACTCCATATCAGAGCCTGATAATGTATACCTTTTGTCCATCCTTTTATCAACAGGAAGAATAGAGTGAGGAGTTTTTAGAATTTTTACTGTCTGTTTCCTAAAAGATTTATGCAAGGGAATGGACAGTCTCCTAGACTCTGGAATATCCATCATTTCTACAGAATCAGGCTCCTCCTGATCATCAACAGCTTCCTCAACAGGGAGCTGGAGTGTTTCAGCAACTTTCTTATAGAACATAAAATGAGAAGGGGACTCAGATAGCCTGGGAGGAGAAACCCCTAACGGTCTATCTGGAGAGATGTCCAGTTCAACGGGCACATCCAGACCTTCAAAACCACATTCACTCTCCTCATACTCCTCTTCCCCTTCCTCCGGTTCATAAAATTCCTCTAAATCATAATCTTGAACCGGTGGAACCGGCCGAACCGAGCGTTTCCCAGATGGTGTCGGTTCGGACGGAACCGGGGAAAGTGACTGGACGATTTGAATGGCTTTAGCTATTTCCTCAGTGGTTGGACAAAGAACTTTTGGCACACTAGCTGACTTTCTAGTCCTTTTAGTTGAACTGGCCTCAGAGCTGGCTTTCCGCTTGCCCGAGGAAGTATCGCCTGGTCAGAGGGCACTCTCCGCCCGGTTGGAACCGAACTGGCTGGCCATCCGGTCAGGCGGAGTTTTGGCCTCCCTTCCTGAGCCTACCAACTCTCTTTCCACAGTGGCAGGAAAATTCTCACAAATCTGGCAGTCTGCATTGAGGTGGTCAAACCCCAGACAATATACACATGTGGTGTGTGGGTCAGCCTTAGCAAAGGCTTCCCCACAAACACCACAGTGCTGAAACCCAGTGGGCCCGGTTTTTCTTTTGGGTTTCTCAGACATAGTGCCAGCCTAACCAAACTTGCCCATTAGTGGCAATCTGCCAAGCAAGACTCCCTTATCGGTTCCCAACCGTGTCACAGGTCGTGGAAAAAAACGTCATGAAATCCCTTTTTTTTAGAACCGATAAGAACCGGGAACCGCACTCTAGTAAGAACTAGAAAGTTTTAAAAGCAATCTGATCGGTTCAAACCAAACCGAAAAACACGTTTACAAGTTCCACACAGAGAAAATAAAATGTAAGCCTATCTATTACTTACAATACCACAGACAGAGTTTGAACCAACCGGGTTATGTGTTTAATTTCGTCAAGAAACCGAAAATAATACTTTTACCGACAAACGCATCACAGAAAAAGAGAAATCTCCGGAGCGACTGTTCAGTGAGGCGGAGTAAAGAATCTGACAGTTTGAGTTTAAAGAACAACAGACAGAGTTTTCAACCGAGCTCTCGCTCAAGCTTCCATGCCTAGCATGGAAAGTTTACTCTTTCACCTCCGGAGCAGTTCGAAGGTTGGGACTCACTGCATATGTTATAATATAGCAAGACTTCATGTTGTTTGAATAGACATTAACGCATCTGAGGCTTCTAAACTGTCAATGTCTTGGTCAGTAGGGTCATTATCATAAAATTTATTATCATATAGGCTTAGTGTATTATTTGTAGTGGGGGGGGACTTGGACTCACTTTACCCTGCCAACAGTTCTACAATTTCATTATTAAACGAGCTTGCAAGAGAAACAGCAGTGGTAGTAGCATTACCGTGTTCATCGCTCCACATTTTCAACAACAACAAAAAAAGAGCATGTCAGAAGCAACTTGTTTTCTTTTAGGGGAAAAAAATTGCCAAAGGGGATTTTTCTAAAAAAAAATGAAATTATTTAATCAGAACTGAAATTCTATAAGGTCCAGTCTGTGGTATAAAGTTAAGACCTTTATTCAGGAGCGAAATTTGATCAGGTATTAAGTTTACCACAGAGAGGGTTACTGTTTCTTTTGTTTCCTTGTGGTACTGTGGAGTTTTCTATTTCCTCCTTACTTTTCGGTCCCTGCAGGTTTTCCTCCTTTTTCTGGCAATCTCTGTTTTCCTTTTTTCTTGGTTTTCTCTATTGCCTCCTGATCTAAAAAAAAATCTTCCGTTTTTGAAGAGCCTTCACCTGTGTCAGATAGTGTTTCATGTGTGTCACTGTAATTATCTTCTTGGATGGTCAGCTTTTTAGCTCTTTTCCTTCAGTGGGAGTGCCCTCTGCTGGCCAACCTTGTTCTTTTTTGTCACATCAGTATGTTGCCAAGCAAAACAAGTCCTCCTTACCTTTCACTGATCTGGCCTGTTTATGAGTCACCAACTCAAACTCATGTTTTTCAAACTTAATCTGGAGCTGCATGTCAAGTCCACAAAAAAAGTGGACTGTTTGAAATTTGGAGAGCTTCTTTTTGATGTTCTGTATCTCTTATCTACTTTTGTTCTGTTTGTTTGTGTCCTCTGCAATTATTAATTCTAAAAAAGTTGTGTTGCAGAATGCAGCTGCCTCTTCCCACTATTTCCTCCTTGAGAAATTTTCCAGACCACAGGAGGGAATTATGTTTTACTCTAAGACCCCTGGGTGAATGTTTTCTTTCAAAATAGATTTCCAAGGTTATTATGCTATAAGAAAAAATTACTCACCTTAGTAATCGCTTTTCTTCTCATGGAGTCTTGCTATATTAGGACTTATTGCAGTTAGCCACTGCACTTGAACTGCCCCGGAGAGGAAAGAGTTAACTCCAGAGAATCTGGAGTTCTAAAGTGCGAGGGCGCTATACCAAAGCTCTATCTGGGCAGTTTCAAATGAAACTGTCAGATCTTTACGAAGCTAACACTAAGCAACAAGTCTGTGTGGAAAGCTCTACACTAGGCAAATGGCTACCTACTAGTAGTAATAACAACAATAGAAACAACAATAACAATAATAAGAATGAATAATGGTATTATTAGTTTTCCCCCCTGACAGGCACTATTAGGAACCCCTCCCCCAAAGACTCAAGTCCAGGAAGGGGCCAACAAATCACCAACCAGAAAACCCTAGTTCCCTAACCCTAAATAAAAGAGGGTGAAGGGAAGAACTACAATGGCATGACACAGTGCTTGCACTAATTTGCCACCCCACCCCAGTAGAAGTTCTGAGAGGGGCAGGTTAGTGGTCTTATAGTAAGACTTCCATGAGAAGAAAAGCAATTACTAAGGTGAGTAATTTTTCTTCAAACACCATGAAGTCTTGCTATATTAGGACTTATTGCAGATTACACAGCAGTACCTCCATGGAGGAGGGTCAGAACCTACTTAGGAAATAGGCTCTGAAGCACAGCTGTGCCAAAACGAGCATCTCTCCTGGACTGAAACCAGGAATAATGCTTGGTAAAAGTGTGAACTGTCTCCAAGTAACAACTTGACAGATTTCCAGAATGGGAATATCTCTAGCAGCCGCTAGAGATGCAGCTGTACACCTGGTGGAGTGAGCCCTCAGTCCTGAGGGGGCTCTCCTACCTAGTCTTTGATAACAAAATGGATACAAGAGACAATCCACCTTGCAATTGTCCTCTTAGTGGCAGGTTCCCTTTGCCAACCTCGCCCTAGGTAAGGAAGAGTTGAGGATTCAAACCTGTGACCCTTGGTGCATTACAAATAGTAGCATAAGGCTCTTTTGACATCCAAGCTGTGCAGTCTCCTCTCACCTGAGGAAGAATGCGAGTGAAAAATCCTGGAGAGATGGATTGGTTCAGGTGGAAACCTGAAACCACTTAGGGACAACCCTGTGTTAGTCCTAGGGACTGTCTTATCCCTGTGGGGAGAGAAAATCTTCTTCCACTGCCAGGGCCTGTAGTTCACTTATGCGCCTGGCAGAAGTGAAACCACCAGAAAAAACATTTTCCAAGTGAGAAGCTTGAGCTCTGCTGGGGACAGAGGGTCCAAAGGGGTTTGCATTAACTGAGTAATGCAAACTATCTGGCTCCATGCAGGAGCTGGTCTCCGAAAAAGGAGGGGCTGGTGTGAAGCAACCCCTAAAAACTGGAAAACACAGGTTGAGAAGAAAAGGAAGCAGGCTTCCTGCTTGCAGAAAACAGAGACAGCTGCCAAAGGAACCCTTAAGGTAGCTGGCCTAAGACCTAAAGAATTTAAAATGGACCAAAAGTCCAGAAAATGGGCAGATAAGCAGACTGTGGTATAATCTGCTTCTCAGCGCACCAGACTGAAAACCTGTTCCACTTAGAATTGTAAGTGGCGCCAGTGAAAAGCTTCCTTGAAGCCTTTAAATATCCGCGACACCTTGAAAAAGGCGGTGAATCAGCAGATTCTAACTCTCAAGAGCTGCCTTGAGAAGGAGGAATTTGAGGTTCGATACCACACTCTCCCTTGTGCAAAGGCCAGTAAGTCGTGGACTCTGGGCAAGCTCAGGGTAGGGTGGACTGTCAAGGACAGAGACAATGGGTACCAGGGCTGTCTGGCCCAGCTTGGAACAATCAGAATCGCTTTGCAAGGCTGAGATCTGATTTTTACTAGTACCCTGAAAGAAAGGGAAAAGGGAGGAAAGGTGAACAGAAACTTCCTTTCCAATCCAAGTGAAAAGCGCCCAGGTGGGCTGATCCCAGCACTGGAGGCCCCAACAAAACAGAGAAAGTTAGTGGTTATCTGGGGCTGCGAAAAGATCTATCTGAAATGAGCCCCATCTGGCAAGGACTGAACCCAGCACCTGAGGATTCAGAGCCCAATCGTGATGGGCCTGAGAATCCTGTTGAGGGCATCTGCCAGGGCATTGTCCTTCCCTGGGAGGTGAACTGCTATCAGGAGGTGTTCAGGAGTAAGCCAGAGACCACCACTTCATTGCTTCGTGCACAAGGCTGATGACCGAGTGCCCCTGCCTGTTGATGTACCACATTATTGTGGTGTTGTCTGTCCTGACTTGAACTACCTTGTTCTGGACAGAAGCTGAAAACTCCTAAGAGCTAGAAGACAGCTCTGAGTTCCAAAAATTGATGTGGAGCAGAGATTCCTAGGGAGACCACACTCCCCTAGTGGACAAGTCGCCTAAGCGAGCTCCTCACCCTAACACAGGAGCATCCGTGGTGAGGGAATGAAGAGGACCCCTAGTTTTAGATTGCTTTGATCCTGCCACAGTGTAAGGCCAGGATCAGGGATTGGGTCACTAGAACCAATTTGGAAAGGGAATCCCTCCTTTGGGACCAATAGGCCCTCAGATGGAACTGAATGTCCCTCATCTGAATCTTGCCTTGCACTACAGCTGTGGAAGCAGCCATGTGCCCTAGTAGTTGTAGCAAATGCTTTGCTGGTCAAGAGACTCAGAGTAATGGAAGATGCCAGGGCAAGAGACTGCCTACCCTTTTAGAGGGAGAAATGCCCTGGCTAACTTTGTGTTCAACTCTGCACCTATGAAAGTTAGTACCTGAACTGGTTCTGAGAACTGACTTTGGCAATTCAGCAGGAATCCCAGAAAGGTGAGAAGCTGCTGGGTGACTTGCAAGTGGGATTTTACTTGATCTGGAGACTGACCCACTAAGAGCCAGTCATTCAGGAAAGGAAACAAAGCAATCCCTTGCCTTCTTAAAAGAGCCACTACCACAGCTAGAATTTCTTGAATACCCTTGGTGCAGAGGTAAGGCCGAAGGGCATTGCCCTGAACTGAAAGTGGCCTGAGGGTAACCTGAGGTACTTTCGGTGAGAAGGCCTGATCAAGACATGAAAAAATAGGCATCCTTGAGGTCCAGAAAAACTAGCCAGTCCCCTGGCCTCAGCCAGAGTTAACATTTTTAACTTTGTTTTCAAAAGATGCTTGTTCAGGTACCTTAAATCTGAGATGGGCCGCCAATCTCCTGCCTTCTATAGGTTAAGAAAGTATCATGAGCACAGCCCCTTGCCCCGGTGGCAAGGAGGGACCCTTTCTACTGCTTTGCAGTTCAGAGGAGAAGAAACCTCTGCTCCCAAAGCAAGGGATTCTGAAGGATTTGCAGGTGGACCTGTCTGGCTCTCATCTTTGGAAACTGTTTGAAGCTGAGAACCAGACCTATTACTTCCAGAACCCACTTGTCCAAGTTAGGGACACACAGTTCTGGCTGAAATAAAACCAACCTGCCCACTGGTATAGGAGACTGCCCTGGGCACCCCATCAGGGTGCCTGCTTGGCAATAGTCTTAGGCTAAGGGAGGGGACGGTTTACTTGTGCCCCGCTCATCTCTGCCTCTGAAGAGACCCCTCTATGAAAGCAGAGGAGACCTGAGCCTCTACCTGGGCACTTTTGTAGGTAATCATCCATGTTTTTCATATAGCTTTCTGTTTGTTCCTCAAACAGAGAATTACCCACAACAAGAAACAAACCCATAGACTTTGACAGAGTATCTTGGGACAGATTAGTGCATCTGAGCCATGCCAACCTACGGAAAGCTACAGAAGTGGTCATGACCCTAGAGAAAACAAGATTAACACCAACAGCAGTATGTACTTGAACTTAGAGGCTTCAGTGCCATTAGCAGCCACCTGTTCCAACCCGCTAGCCAGCTGGCCATGGGCCTGCTTGGCTAACTGCAATACTGCATCCCACCTAGATTTCCGAAATCTAGCCACATAAGCCATACAACTTGCCTGTCTGAGTCCCACAGAAGCTGCCATATACTGTTTTCTTGCCATGGCATCAATCCTCCTGGAATCCTATTCAGGAGGATGTGAGGCCAGGGGACTAGCCTTGACACAGGCTGCAGCTTGTACCACACCTACATGACTACACTGCTCAGTGAGGAAGTCTGTAACAGAGCCTGATGAAATACACCTTCTGTCCATTTTTTATCTTACAGAGGGACAGAAAGAAGAATCTTATAAAATCTTAGTTGTTTACTTCCTAAATGACTTATGCAAAGGAAAGACAACCTCCTAGCCCATCATTCCTACATAATCAGGCTCCTTTACTCATCCATAGCCTCCTCTAAAGGAAGCTGGGGATTCTGCAAGCTTTTTGTAAACATAAACTGAGAAAGGACTCAGACAGAATAGGAGGAGATTCTAAAAGTCTGTCTGGAGAAATGTCCGCTATGGGCACGTCCAGACCCTACCAGCCACACATGTATTGATCAATTTTCTCCTCCCACTCCTGTGGTTCATAACAATTCTCAACATCATAAACCTGAACCACTGGAACTGAACGAGCCACCTTTACCAACTGTAGATGGTCTGACAGGACCTAGAAACAGTGACTGGACAATCTGTATGGCTTAACTACTCCTGCAGCAGTTGGAGAGACAATCTTGGACTCCAAACCTACTGATTTCTCTGTCATATTCTTATTTCTTTTTTTTTAAACTGGTTCCTCTGAACCATCCTTTTGCCGAGAAGTCTAGCCCTGGTCAGAGGCACTCCCTCTGGTCCAGTGGTTCTGGACTGGGCTGGCCATCCGGGCAGTGGACTTTTGGCCAATAGTTCCCTGAGCCGGCCCTATCTCTTTCAGGGTGGCTGCAGAGAAATTTTAAACACCTGGCAGTCTGACAGGAGGTGGTCAGCCCCAGACAATAAACACAAGTGGTGTGTGGGACAGCCTTGGCAAAGGCTTCCCACAGCATCACAGTGTTGAAACCCAGTGGGCCGGTTTTCTTTTTGGTTTCCCAGACATAATGCCAGCCTAACCAAAAACTTCTTCTTTTATGGCCGTACAGGGTAAGACACTTTTATCGGTTCCTAACCGTTTACCGGTATTTGAAAACCCTATTTAAAATCAAGGTTTTTAGAACCGATAAGAACCGGTACCGCACTCTAAAAGCCCAAAACTTTAAAACGTTAAAATAAGAAACCGATCGGTTCAAAACCGAACCGATAACTAAATTTCCACACAGACTTTCATTTTGTACTTACGGTTTACCAGATAGAGCTTTTAACGAAATGCGGTAAAATAATTACTTTTGGCAGTTCAAATGAACGAAAATACTACGCTTGACCGACCGAGCTGAAGAGTTGATCTCGGGCGACTATTCAGTGAAGCGAATTAAAAAATCTAACAGTTTCATTTGAAACTGCCCAGACAGAGCTTTGGTATAGCGCCCTCGCGCTTTAGAACTCCAGATTCTCTGGAGTTAACTCTTTCCTCTCCGGGGCAGTTCAAGTGCAGTGGCTAACTGCAATAAGTCCTAATATAGCAAGACTTCATGGTGTTTGAAATAATATTTACTGTAATTAATGGAAGCTCAGTCTTTAAAGAGTGAGAAACAGCTGTTTAAGATTTGTGTCAGCAATGCTATTACTTGTTAGTGTGTCAGAATTTTTTAAGTTTACCTTTGGCTTGCACCTTCTGTACTGCGAGTTCTTCCATGGCTTCCAAACAAGTGGGGATGCCTGCCGCTGTAGACGCTCAGCTTTCCATTTGTAGACCTGCTGAGCTTATGCAAGGGTGTCAAGCAGCATAGCTCCCTTACGTAGTTTGGCAAGTATAGCTTGTATTGTAAATGTGACTTCTCCCAAAACTCCAAAATGGCAGTGCTCCTGCTGGTATCCACAGCCACACTGAACATCAAAACAATGAGTGAGACCAAGAAGTAGTGTGCTTAGTGGAGGCGCACAGTCTGGTGTTGGGCCACGAGTTGCTGACTCCTCAAACTCAACAGCAAGAACCAAGGAGAGCCAGGATCTTATGGAGAAATGAGAAGCCAGATTCAAAGTCCAACCTACAGGAGACAAAATGCAGTCCAAGTGAATTTACTTGTGGCTACAAAAGGTTTCAAGACACAAGCGAGGAGAGTGAAATATTGGGGGGGCAAGGGTAAATTTGGGGGGGCTCACTGTTGAGCTTCACTCAGCTACAAGACACCCTGGTGCTTCAACCGTAGTCTTTGTCAAGTGGTGGGGGTCTAGCTGGATAAAAATCCTCTTAAGTACCATTGTTGTCTGGAGCAGTGTCACCTAATGGGTGCACTGTTTACATTGGAAGCTTGCAGACCAGTGATTATGGGGGAATAATGGCAAAGGGGTACATAATACAAATATAAAATAAATATACAAAAAGTGCAATAAATTATTACTAAATTCCATTAAACAAGATTCCATGTTCCACTAAGTGGCACAGTACTAGGTACAGTGCAGGAATTTGAGATGGGAGGTCAAAGTCTAGAATAACTTGTACAATGCTGGCAAAAATATTGCAAGGCAAAATGGATGTATGATAATAATTAATACAGATATGTGCTATGTAATGGCAACTTTAATGACAACTAATATAAACACAGAAACCTAGAAAAAGAACCTGAGGACAGAGTACTGGATAGGTGGGGTAAGATTTAACACTATGACTGAGGAACGGGACTTACGAGTTATCATTAGTGACTCCCTCAGTCAAGCCAGTGCAACAGGGCCTATAATAAGGCAAATAGAATGCTGGGATATATCAGGAAGCATGTTGACAGCAGAACACAGGAGGCAATACTACCTCTATATAGATCCTTGGTGAGGCCACACCTGGGGTACTGTGCCCATTTCCCTGATTCCATCATCATTATCCACCCATCCACAGAGCTTAGTGTCATTTGTAAAGAGGCACAACCTGCCCTGCTTTCCTTATCCAATGCCGTTGATGAGCACATTGAAGAGGAACATGCCCAGGACAGGTCCCTGTGTTATCTCACTCATGACCTTCCTTTCTTCTGATTTCATCCTATTAACCACAACCCCTCTGTTGCCTCCCCTTTAGCCAGTTATCTACCTATCTTACTATGTCCATAGCCATGCCCAGGTCCTCCATCATCTTCAGCAGTCGTCTGTGAGGTAACAAAAGCCTTGCTGATGTCAAAGTAGAGTAAATCCACTGAGTGGCCCTTATCCAATGCCTTCATCACCCAATCAGAGAACACTATCAGGTTAGTCTGTACAGACCTCCCTGTCATGAACCCATGCTGTCTACTGTCCTGGACACCACTGTTCTCCAGGAAATCTGCAGGGGCCTCTTTGACCAGTGACTCCATCAGCTTCCCTACTACAGGGGTAAGACTGATAGGTCTATAGCTCCCTGCTTGCTCCTTGCCCCCCCCCCACACTTATGGAGCAGAACTACACCTGCCACCCTCCAGTTCTTTGGAACTATCCCTATCTGTAATGAGTTATTGAATAGTTCTACCAGGAGTTCAGCCAGTTCCATGCCACTTCCTGAGCACTCTCGGATGCATCCCATCTAGTCCATTGGTCTTATCTATCATTAGGGCTGCTAGCTGCTAGCCCTTTCTGAACCCTTTTGGACTGCAAATACTGGCTGCCTCATCTCCAGGACCACTTTTGTGGCTGCTTTGATGCCACTCTCTGGCAAGGGCCCCACTGTTCAGAGCCAACCTTAGACTTTGCGGGGCCTGGGGCAGAGGTAAAACATGGGGGCCCCATAACTGGCAATTGGCAGTCTGGTGTTTGCTTACTATCCTATTCACAGCAGAACTGGTACTTCCTGTATTTTTTGGAGATGAGCAGGAGACCTCAGTGCCACTGACAAGTGAATACAGTAAAATAACCCACACTGCAAGTATTGGGGGCAGGCAGGAGACTTCAGTGCTGCCAAGCAGGAATTAAAAGAACCTGTGCTGTCTGTATTTGAGGGTGGGGAGAAGAGCACAGTGCCAGTGAACAGCTGAAAGAAAAAAGCCCTTCAGGGCTGTGGAGATTTCCCCATTAAAAGCAACTTAAAGAAAAAAGCTCATTTTTTCCCCCACGGTTTAATACAATAATCCATAGTTCATACATTTATTCCACCATTCTAAGTTGGAATTTCCCCGAAAGTTGCTAATTTGATTTCTGCACTTTCATGGATGCGAAAGTCCGACTTTTGCAGAAATTCTGCTGACGGAAGGTGTTTTTTTCCAAACAGCTCTATCTGCTCTTGCCTCCCTAACCATCCACTTTCCCTCCATATTTCTCAGGATGTATTCTCACCATTTTTCCTCCCCCTGCTATTCTTTGTACCTGGTGAAGGCCTTTTTTGCCCTTCACTGCTTCCCTGACCCTTACCGAGAACCATAAGAAAAAATTACTCACCTTAGTAATTGCTTTTCTTCTCATGGAGTCTTGCTGTATTAGGACTTAATGCAGTTAGCCACTGCACTCGAACTGCCCCGGAGAGGATAGGGTTAACTCCAGAGCAGTCTGGAGTTCCACAGCGCGAGGGCGTTGTTCAAAGCTCTATCTGGCTAGTTTCAAATGAAACTGCCAGGTTCTTACGAAGCTAAACCAATATAGCAAGTCTGTGTGGAAAAGCTCTACACTAGCCATTGGCTACCTACCAGTAGTAGGACAACAAAACACAACAACAATCATAGAATAATAACAAAATCACCTGTTATTGTTAGAATCACCCATGACAGCATTAATAGGCCCCCTCCCCAAAAGACTCAAGTCCAGAGAGGAGCCACCTATCACTTAACAAAAACAGAATCACCTAGTTCCTAACCCAAATGAACAAAAAGGGGGAACTAGAGAGAAATTGAAATGGCATGACAGTGCTTGCACTAATTTGACAACCCCATACTCAAGTAGGAGTTCTGAGCGGGTAGAGGGAGGTGTCCTAATACAGCAAGACTCCATGAGAAGAAAAGCAATTACTAAGGTGAGTAATTTTTTCTTCAAACACCATGAAGTCTTGCTGCTATTAGGACTTAATGCAGATTATACAGCAGTACCTCCATGGAGGAGGTCAGAACCTACTTGGGGATAGAATCTTCAGCACAGTTGTGCTAAACCGAGCATCTCTCCTGACTGGACATCCAGGGAATAATGCTTGGAAAGGTGTGGACTGATTTCCAGGTAGCAGCTTGGCAAATTTCCAAAATGGAATATCTCTAGCAGCCGCTAGAGATGCAGCTGTACCCCTGGTGGAATGAGCCCTCAGTCCTGAGGGAGGTTCTCTACCTAGTTTTGGTAACAGAACTGGATACAAGAGACAATCCACCTGCAATTGTCCTCTTAGTGGCAGGTCTCCTTGCCAACTTCTCCATAGGTAAGAAGAGTTGGAGGGATTCAACCTGTGACCCTGGGTGCATTCCAAATAGCAGCTTAGGGCTCTTTTGACGTCCAGACTGTGCAACCTCCCCTGAGGAGGAATGCTCAGTGAAAAATACTGAAGAGAGATGGATTGGTTGAGATGAAAATCTGAAACCACTTTAGGTAAAACTTTCTGTTAGTCCTAAGGACTACCTTATCTCTGTGAAAAGAAATAAAATCTTCTTCTACTGACAAGGCCTGTAATTCACTTATACATCTAGCAGAAGTGATAGCCACTAGAAAAACAGTCTTCCAAGTCAAAACTTGAGGTCTGGCCGAGACAGAGGCTCAAAGGGGTTGCATTAGCTGAGCAATGCAAACATTCAGGTCCCATGCAGGAGCTGGTTCCGAAGGGGGGTTAGTGTGAAGTAACCCCTTAAAAAACTTGGAAAATACAGGATGAGAAGAAAGGAAGCAGGCTTCCCACTGACACAAAAGCAGAGACAGCTGCCAGATGAACTCTTAAGGTAGCTGGCCTAAGGCCTAAGGAATTTAAATGGACCAAATAGTCCAGTAAATGGGCAGATTAGCAGATTCTGGGATAATCTGCTTCTCAGAACACCAATGGAAAACCTCTTCCACTTAGAATTGTAAGTGGCTCTAGTGAAGGTTTCCTAGAAGCTTTTAAATATCCAGGACACCTTGAGAAAGGTGTAAATCAGCATCTAGCTCCTCAAGAACCAGGCCTTGAGGTGGAGGGAATTGAGGTTCGGATACCACACTCTCCCCTGTGCACAGGTCAACAGGTCGTGGGTCCTGGGCAAGCTCAGGGGAGGATGGAATGTCAGGGACAGGAGGAGAGGGTACCAGGGCTGTCTGGCCCAGTCTGGAGCAATCAGAATCACTCTGCAGGGCTGAGTTCTGATTTTTACTAGTACCCTGAAGAGGAGAGGGAAGGGGGAAAAGCATACAAGAACTTCCTTTCCAATCCAACTGAAAGGCCCAGTGGGACTGATCCCAGAACTGGAGGCCTGCAACAAAACAGGGAAGTTGGTGGTTGTCTGGGGCTGCGAAAAGATCTATCTGAGGGGTGCCCCATCTGGCAAAGACTGACCCCAGCACCAGAGAATTCAGAGCCCATTCGTGATGGCCCTGAGAAATTCTGGCTGAGGGCATCCGCCAGGACATTGTCCTTCCCTGGAAGGTGAACTGCTATCAGGAGGTGTTCAGGAGTAAGCCAGAGACCACAACTTCATTGCTTCGTGCACAAGGCTGATGACCGAGTGCCCTTGCTTGTTGATGTACCACATTGTTGTGGTGTTGTCTGTCCTGACTTGACTACCTTGTTCTGGACAGTAGTTGAAAACCTGAGAGCTAAGAGAACAGCCTGAGTTCCAAAAGGTTGATGTGGGAGCAGAGATTCCTGAGGGGACCACACCCTGAGTGGAAAGGTCGCCTAATGTGCCCCCACCCCAACAGGGAGGCATCCGTGGTGAGGGTGAGGGAATGAAGAACGGTAAGAAGGGGACCCCTGAGTTAATTGCTTCGATCCTGCCACCACTGAAGGGCTAGGATCAGGGTTTTGGTCACTGGGATTAACTTGGATAGGGGTCCTTCCTTTGAGACCAGTAGGACCTCAAGTGGAACTGGATGTCTCTCATCTGAAATCTTGCTCCCTGCACGACAGCTGTGGAAGCAGCCATGTGTCCTAGGAGTTGCAAAAGTGCCTTGCTGGTCGAGAGACCCGCAGGGTAAGGAGGATGCCAGGGCAATGAGTCTGTCCACTCTTTTCGGAGGGAAGAAATGCCCTGGCTGACTTTTTGTTCAATTCTGCACCTATGAAAGTAAGTACCTGAACTGGTTCCAGAACTGACTTTGGAAAATTCAACAGGAATCCCAGAGAAGTGAGAAGTTGCTGGGAGACTTGCAAGTGGGATTTACTGATCTGGAGACTGGCCCCATATGAGCCAGTCGTCCAGGTAGGGAAACACAGCAACCCCTTGCCTTCTTAAATGAGCCACTACTACAGCTAAACATTTTGTGAAAACCCTTGAGCAGAGGTAAGGCCGAAGGGCATTGCTCTGAACTGGTAGTGGCCAGAGGGTAGTTCGAACCTGAGGTACTTTCGTGAGAAGGCCTGATCAAATATGAAAATAGCTGGCCTTGAGGTCCAGGGAAGCTAGCCAGTCCCCTGGCCTTAGGGAAGGCAGAATCATTGCCAGAGTTAACATTTTGAACTTTGGTTTCAAAAGATGCTTGTTCAGGAACCTTAAATCTAAGATGGGCCGCCACTCTCCTTTCTTTTTGGGGTAAGGAACACTAGTACAGACCCTGCCCTGATGGCAAGGAGGAACTCTCTTCCACTGCCTTGCAGCCCAGCAGAGAAGAAACCTCTGCTTCCAAAGCAAGGGCTTCTGAAGGATTTGCAGGTGGAAAATGTCTGGCTCTCATCTTTGGGAACTGTTTGAAACTGAGAACCAGACCTTGGTTACCACCTCCAGAACCCATTTGTCCGGGTTAGGGACAACCAGTTCTGGCTGAAATAAGCCAACCTGCCCCCACCGTACAGGAGATCGGCCCTGGGCACCCCATCAGGGTGCCTGCTTGGCAGCAGCTTTAGGCTGAGGAGAGGGAGATGGTCTGCCTGTGCCCTGCCTACCCCTGCCTCTGAAAAAACCTCTGTGCAAAGGCTGAAGAGGCCTGAACTTGATAAAAGGGCCTGTGGTAAGGCCTGCCTCACCCTTGGGGGCATGCCTTGTGGAGTGGCATGCCTCTCCTTAGCTTTGGGCACTTTTGTAGGTAGTTCTGTATTCATCCATTTTCTTCATGTAATTTTCTGTTTGATCCCCAAGCAGAGAGTTTCCTACTACAGGAAAATCTATAGCCTTTGCCTGAGTATCTTGGGACAGATTAGTGCATCTAAGCCATGCCAACCCACGGAGAGCTACAGAAGTGGCCATGACCCTAGAGGAAACATCATTAACATCAACGGCAGTATGAAATTGAACTTTAGAGGCTTCAATGCCATCAGCAGCCACTTGTTCCAACTCACTAGCCAGCTGGCCCTGGGCCTGCTTGGCTAACTGCAATATAGTGTCCCATCTAGATTTCTGATATCTAGCCACATAAGCCATATAATTAGCCTGCCTGAGTCCCAATGAAGCTGCCATATATTGCTTTTTCGCCATGGCATCAATCTTCCTGGAATCCTTATCAGGAGGATGTGATGCCAGGGGAATATTAGCCTTGTCACAGGCTGCAGCTTGAACAACACCTACATGACTACACTGCTCGGTGAGGAAGTCTGTATCAGGCCTGATAAAGTATACCTTCTGTCCATTTTCTTATCTACAGGAGGAACGGAATGAGGATTTTTAAAATCTTGTTGTTTGCTTCCTAAATGACTTATGCAAAGGAATAGACAACCTTCTAGACTCTGGAATATCCATCATTTCTACATAATCAGGCTCCTCTTGCTCATCCACAGCCTCCTAAAGGGAGCTGGAGGGTTTCTGCCACCTTTTATAAAACATAAAATGAGAAGGGACTCAGACAGCAAGGGGAGATTCTAGGGTCTATCTGGAGAAATGCCCGTTCAATGGGCACATCCAGACCTTCCCAGTCACAAATACACTGATCAAATTCTCCTCCCTCCTGTGGTTCATAAAACCCTCAACATCATAATCCTGAACCACTGGACCTGAACGAGCCACCCTTTTCCCAATTGTAGGGGCTCGACAAGTCCCGAGACAAAGACTGAACAATCTGAATGGCTTTTGCTATTTCTGCAGCAGTTGGAGAGACAATTTTGGACTCCAGACCTGCTGATTTCTCTGTCTTTTTTGCTGGAGCTGGTTTCTCTGAACCAGCTTTTCTTTGCCGAGGAAGTCTCGCCCTGGTCAGAGGGCACTCCTCTGGTCCAGTGGGTACTGGACCGGGCTGGCCATCCGGTCAGCGGACTTTTGGCTCTCCTTCCCTGAGCCGCCCAATCTCTTTTCAGGGTGGCTGCAGGAAATTTTACACACCTGGCAGTCTGACAGGAGGTGGTCAGCCCCAGACAATAGACACAGTGGTGTGTGGATCAGCCTTGCAAAGGCTTCCCCACAGACATCACAGTGTTGAAACCCAGTGGGCGGTTTTCTTTTGGGTTTCTCAGACATAATGCCAGCCTAACCAACAAACTTGCGCTGGCAGCCGTGTAAAACGAAGACACCTTATGGGTTCCTAACATGTCACGGTATTGGAAAAACCCAAATAAAATTAAGGTTTTTAGAACCGATAAAGAACCGGCACCGCACTTCTAAAGCCCAAAATCGTAAAATAACAACCGATCGGGTTCAGACTGAACCGATAATGTATTTCCACACAGACTTTAATTCTTAGTACTTACTGTTACCAGATAGAGCTTTTGCCAAAGCGGTAATTTTTAAACACTTGTTGGTTCAAATGAACCGAGTAAACTCGCTTGAACCGCGAAATGAACCGAGCTGAAGGAGCTGATCTCCGGAGCGACTGTTCAGTGAAAGCGGAGTAAAGAATCTGGCAGTTTCATTTGAAACTAGCCAGATAGAGCTTTGAACAGCGCCCTCGCGTTGTGGAACTCCAGACTGCTCTGGAGTTAACCCTATCCTCTCCGGGGCAGTTCGAGTGCAGTGGCTAACTGCATTAAGTCCTAATAGCAGCAAGACTTCATGGTGTTTGAATGGCTCTTGTACTTATTACTTTGTTACCATTCTAATGCATAGCTTAGATCTTAGATTAAGAGAACAGATAGAGAAAGGTATTTCTGTGGAGCAGCGGTCACCCCTTATCCAACAATTCATTCAATCCAGTGTTTACGGGAAGGGGGGTCTGTCTGCTCTAAATCACAGACTGCCCATGTAAAGCTAAAAAAGAAAAAAAAATAAGAGAGAAAATTAGAAACAAACATATTAATTCAAGAGAATTTCAATAAATAATCCTTAAAGGCAATCAAGGCAATAACATGTTCAAGCTCAGTAACAAATTAAAATGACTGAACTATTTAAAGGAAGTGCCCGCTGTACTACTCTTCCTGCAAACTGCATCTTTGCTATGCTCACTTGGAGTGTTCTAAACATCTGCATGCTATCTTGTTATTACTTATGTCATAATTGATATCTTGCACATATCTACATTACAGTGCAATAATGAACCAATCAGACAGCAGTTTTCACAATGATAGTGACTTGCAGTAGCACTGTACAGCACTGTTGATAGCACTGAAATCACAGAGAAACAGTTAAATCTTCAAATAAACAGCAGATTTAAAAGGCAATCCCACAGGCTCAGAGTGTTTTACATACACACATCAATAAGCAGATCAAATAATTTAAAAAGTAAAATTCAATAAATAAATACAATCAGAGGTACAAATAAAGCAGCTCATATGCCAACATGATATGCTAGGTCCTACTGATAACTTTGCAGGCCCATTTTAAATGCCTCCACTGGGGAAAACTCCTCAGATAGAAAGTCAAGATGTTTCATACTGTCGGGGTCGCCATCAAGGAGGCTCTGTCACCAAATTGCTTCAAGAATGATCTCTGGATGGCCAGCAATGATTCCTTGGTGGAGCGGAGAGAGTGGCAGGGAGTTTACTAGGCCAAATAGTATTTGAGATCAGCAGGGCATGATCCATGCAGGGCTTTGTATGTCAACAAAGCAATCGTGGAGATGGTGCACTACTTAATCAGACATCAGTGCAGTTCCTGCAGCACAGGTGATGCTCCTTATATGGTACACCAACCTGGCAATGAGTGACATTCTGAAGCAACTGCATGCACCAAACCTCCACATAACCAAAAGGTACAGACTGTTACAGTAGTCCAGCCTTGATGTCACTACATTAGTAGTAAGATTTATTTGTTCAACCAGTAGGTAGTTACAAATTTAAAATACTTACAATTAATTTAGAGATATACAAAAACTACAGTGTACATAAGAAACAGCAAGACACTATCATTGAACACTCATTGCATTCTCCTAGATGACACTTGGAAACATATGTATTATGATATAACATGAGTACATTTTCCAAACAACATGTAAATAAATAGAAATTTGTAGTTGCTTTCCTTTTCTTTCTCCTCTTGTTGAGCATTGCTCAGTACCCCTTCTGTCATGTCAGCAATAAAGTACTCTGCCACATGATGGGTTTTTCTCCTGTTTACTAACATATTAACAGTTATACACATGGGAACATGGCCTCCAAAATCACTCCCTTTGTCAGCAATGCAAGATAGGCTTATATTTTAAACAAGCTGTTTCTGATGGCCCTGGTGTTGGTGACCAGCTGCCCCTACCCACACCCAACCAATGACTGTCTACCTCAGGACTTATCACCATGTTCCCCCCATTGATTCCCCCCCTCAATGGCAGGGCCAGAAAGGGGAGGCCTGTCCTCCCACCGGAGCACAATTCAGATAGGAGGCATCGCAAGTAACAGTGTGGGCCAGATGATGGGTTAGGGATCATATTCTGCCTTACCAGGCTTTCTCCTTATTCTTAATTTTCCCCTGTGGCCTGAGATGTGACACAGTGCAGGTATGCATGTGTAGAGGCATGCACACATCACACACCAGCCTCCGGACATCCCCTTACTGTGCTGCGCCAAATGTGCTGCCAATATGCCTCCATGCGGTGGCTGTCTAGGAGTGGTGAAGCTGAATCCCCCTCCCCAAAAGCAGTCCTCCAGATGCTGGATCCTCTCCCACAAGGCCAACCCCAGTTTCCTCGAGTTCACTCCTGAACTCAGGCCATGGGGGTGGCAGGAGGTAATAAGGTGTCTGCCTCAGCCCTCCATTCCACTGGGCGGACAGCAAGACAGGCTTGATCCTGTCCAGCTCATAAGTCAGAACATTAGGGTACCTTAACAAGGTTTGTACCCTTTACATATCTCTTACAGGAGCCCCATGACTCCACTTTTTCCTTGAAATTCACCAGTGGGTGAGGTTATACCACATAACAGAGCCTTTCCTACTTTGCCTTCTGAATTTACCAGATTTCCCAACATGCTTAAGGTGCAGCCCCTTACAATACTCCCTCCCCTCTTTTGATACCTTACACTCTCACAAGAATTAATGGTGGTCTATACAAAATGGCATTCAGACTCCAAGTTCCCAGAGTCATTAATGGTTTCCTGGTGTCCGTCCATAGAGGCTACCAGATGACTAGACAATGAGTTCTGCTGTTCTCACACTCTGGATCCACAGAAAGTTGTTGCAAGTGGCCCTACTGACTGAAACTCACTCCAGGCAGGAGGATTTCTCTCATTGATGACCAGCCCACTACTGTGGGGTCACATCAGCCCTGCTGGCGATGTCCCTGACCAAATCGAGGATACTCTGTCACACAAGAACAGAGCAAACTCTTTGCATCTAGTGGCTGACAAAGCTCTAACCAGCTGGAGACAATCTGGATGAAGAAGCCTATCTACCCTCCAGAAGATCTGAGTAGGTCTGTTCTTCCCTACAGCAATCTCCCTGGACAGGAATTCTGCCTTCTTAATTAAAACTCACTCAATCCTATAGTGCATGGCAGCCATTTTGAATAAGGTTAAACAGAGAACATTTTGACTCATATATGCGCTATAGGATCAAGTGAGTTTTTTTAAGGGGGATTGCCCTTTGATACTCACCATGGTGAGTTTTAAAATCCAGTCTGTCCTTGGTACTAAATCTCCGTCAACAACACTCCAACTTCTGACCCCAGTCTTCATTTTCTTGAGCTCCCCTTCAAACCATGGGGGTCACAAGCAAGAAGACCTGGGGTCATACATGGACAGGTGTGACGGAGTCAAGGGATGACATCACACCCTGTTGTAGGCCACCACTGCCATCCTCATAGCCACTTCACAAGCAGATATCATGCCCAAGAGGTCTATTACTGTCTGAAATCCTGCTAGGGACAATCCCTTTAAAGGGCAGTGATGGAATATCTTCATGGGGCAGGCAACGAGGAAGGCCCCCAGATGAGAACTTTACTGTGCAGTGATCCGACCAAACAACCAGATCAATACCTGGTCCAATGCATGGCCATGTCTTTGGGTCACAGTAGTAATGACTTGTGCAAGGCCCAGAGAAACCATTATCTGGAGAAAGTTTTTCCCAAATAGCAAGAATTGATCATTGATCCAAGCACTGAAATCACCCAGAACTAACCATCTGGACGACTCCAACATCTTTCAGCGATGAAGTATACTACTTCCTGCAGAAATTTCCTCTCATGTCCCAGAGACCAGTATACCAGAAGGATTCTGTAACCTGCACCTGGACCCCCCTGCATGGCCATGCATTCAAACGATGAGGTAGGCTCTACTAAGTGCACTGTAAAGTTCAAGCTGGATCTAAGCAGATGGCCACTCCCCCACCCTTGCTGTCCCTCCTCTGGCAATGTACTACAGAGAACCATACCATAACAGCACATTTCCAAATGCTATGTGGTTTGTGTTTTGTGCAGTAGCAACCCTATTCTGCAGTAACATGTTTTTTCTAATGAATATCAACACTGTAAACAAACAAATGAAAACAAATAATAAGACGTCAACTTCTATCACAGATCACATTTTCTCATTATATATGAATAAACAACGCTTTCATTATGAATCATAAATCATGCTTTCCTGAAATATAAATATGTAATACTCATGGTCCCTCCCTGTGTCTAGGGGCATTTGGTGGTATTTCTTGCCTAGGAAGGGCTGCAATTACAACCAGAACACCCATTATCTAGGACATTTCTGCCGCCACCATGGGTCTAGGAATACGGGGACCAGGGACAACATCTCAGGGGCACCATTAGACAGGAAACCACTCAGAAACCAGAAAGTCCATGCCAGGAGCTGGGATCAAGCAGGTTCATGTTTATTTTGCCAATCATGTTACACAGCATGGAAGGGCAGCCCCTTCACCAATCATTCCCCTTTTGCCTTAACACTTGGAGGACTCCTCATGCCTAGACCCTTTGCTTAGGAAGGGCACTTTTGTACAGATAGTCCCAGTTTATTTTAAATCCTGCCTCCCATTGTGGAGCCCAGTGAGTGCTATGTCCCAAAAGACAGGTGTGCAGTAGTGATCTCCACAGGCAGGTCGAGATACTGTCCTTGGAGTACATGCCTATGTTGATATTATGCCAGACAGTGGCATCACAATAATTGTAGAAACCAGATTATTGTCTATTTAATATGTTCACACCCCTAGTCAGTCTAGCTGCATACTGTATGTCTGCCTCAGCGTCATGCTGATTGGTCTTAGTGACCCCATTCGCAACAGGCTTCTTTGTCCAGCCCAACCTAATTTTGGCTTAACTGACACTATCTCTTTCCAGGCCCCTTCTCCTGGTACTCGCCACTCAATACCAAATATCATAAATACAATTTACCTAGGGGTTCATTACTTACTCAGGTACTGATTACACCTCTTATAGCTTCTTGTGGGCGTACTCACACATTGCTATCTCCCTTGCATAATTTACTGGAAGTGGATCCACATGGACTTAATGTTGGACTGACAGAGACTCACATGAACCCTAGGGGATGAAGGAGTGTGTGGCAATTAGAGTTGCTATTTACAAATTTTGAATATGCTGGCCCTGTATGAGGTACCACATAACTGATGCACGGCCCCATGCCTGTAGCTTGGCCTGTAACTTGGCCTTGGATAATGAGGGGAGGGGAGGGGAGGGGAAGGGAGTTAGAACTGACTATCCTAATAGCACATTTCAAACTTTGAGGTCTAGTCATCGGGCTGACAACCCTAACAGTACATTCAAACTTTGAACATTGACTTTAAAACCATAACACCATATTTCCAAACTTTGTGGGGTTTGTGGTTTGTGTGGTAGTAACCCTAATCTGCATTAATGTCGCTTTTTGCAATGACTATACAGTATATACTGTAAATAAATCAAAATAAATAAATAATTAACATTGACATTAAAGTAACAACCAAAGGAAGTGATTTTTATCGCAAATCCCATTTTCTCATCATATATGAATGAACAGCATTTTAATTGTGATGAGATAAGGCCATATCTTATTGTTTTGGTCATGTTTTATATAATTTTATGTATGTAATGCATCAGAGGTGCCCATAGTGGCCAGTGTAAGTACAAGGGATCATGGGTACAGGCACATGTGCCATGTAGACTGATATGATTCTCTTGTTACTACAGAAAATAGCTGTTGCTGCTAGCAGAGGATAGAGTTAATTCAATTATTTGAAGGGAGACAACAGAAAAAATTAAGCAGAGCTTGCATGCAGACAGGTCCATTTGTGTCTGAATGGACCACAGCATCCCCAGGAGACAGAATGTCTGGCTTCCTATTGTATCTGCAAGGCTACAATGACTTAAGCTTGTTACCAGCTGAAATGGGCTACCATTTAAGTAAACAACTGTACTGAGTGCAGTTTAGCTACAGCTATCTCCTAGCAGGGAGGCTGGAATGTTCCCCCAGAAGTCTGGTTTGAGCTGGCTGACCTCTGAGTCTTTTTTTTTATATTCAGAACCTCAAATCTGTGATATTGCAATACAATACTAATCTCTGATTGGTTGGGTAACCATAGAAACAGAATGCTAGCCAATCACAGGGCCAGCTACTATCCACTGGACCTGCCATTTTGAAACCTTTTAAACCTAGGATGCAGGGGGGTATCTGAACCTTTTAGCTTTTGCCTTTTTTGTTTGAAGCCATTGTTGCATTTGGGACAGTCTCTACCTGCTTGATGAGAGAGCAGAGGCAAATTTCTTCTCAAAAACACTCCTGGATCGCCAGAGCCAAATCTTCAAATGCCACTTCTAAGGGCTTTGCACTTAAAAATTCAACCACTAAGTACACGAGGTAAATCTTAAATCTCAGAGTTTTAAAGTGTAGGTTTTTATGTATACTTTCCATTTTATTTTCAATATCCTGTAACCGTCTAAAATTATTTGTCTTTATGTTATTTACTGTTTTCTTATTAATTTGGTAAAGCCTTTGGCTTATTTTAAAAAAATTCTGCTTGTGTCTTTTGTGTGGGCTGCCTTGGCAAGGGTTGTTCAGACGATACTATGCCTGAGTGACTGTTTAAGGCCAAACACTACCAAAAGTGAAGTACCACTAGGGACTTCATGATGAAAGGAGGGGAGGAAGTACAAAGGGTCTCAAGAAGAGCCTGTGAAGGTTTGAACCAAGTTCTGCATTTCTTGGGAAAGACACACAATAGGGTTTAAAGGGTCCCCCTCAAAGCCTATGAGTGCCTGTGGCTTTCTGGGTTCATTGTGCAGTGGCTGAGAGGGTTCTACACCAGGAACACAGACTTAAGACTGTATTTGTATCCCCTCACACAAAAGGAGGGTGCCCTGGGATTCTCTGGTATATGTTCAGTTATTAAACATGAGCGTACTAAACGGACAGGGAAAGGATATCCCTGACACCCTCCCTCCCTTCACCGGAGGGATTTGCTGTGATGGAGAGAGAGAAATCCCACCCCACAGGAGTGATCTGATGACAGATCTCATGAGCAGCAGTGCGATTGGTGAACTGCTTGAACAACCACACACAAAGTGGGCAGAAAATTGGAAAAAAGGCAAATTGGTTACAAGACATAGTTCCCACCCTGTTTTGTTTTGTTTTTGCCACAAGTACAAGACAGACTAGTGGTAGTCTAGGGAAGAAAGATGACTTCCAAGTACAGTGACTACACTGTGAAAGAGCAGAAGCAGCTGTGCCAGGAAAGAAGGGTCCATCATGAGGGGCGAAACAAAAAGAACTTCATGGAGGCTCTTGTGGCAGCCAATGAGCAAGCGACTGCCCAGGACCTCGAGTCACAGCCAGTGACTGAGAAGGACCAGACTTTGGGCATGAGGTGCCAAGGGACATCACAGTGTCCAGTCCCAGTGAGGAGGACAGCGAGACCAGAGGGAACCCAGGGCCACAGCACTGGGGAAGGCCACCGCCAAGCTGGAGCTGGAAGGGATCAGGCTGCAGCTGGAGTTGAGGAAATTGGAGATTGTAGAAAAGTGGCAAGAAAGGGAACTGGAGTTGGAATTCAAACAGAGAAAGTTCAAAGCTCAGCAGCAGAGGGAGTTCGAGCAGAAAAAGTTTGAAATGGAGATGCAGAAAAACGCGCCAGAGAGAGGATGAGGAAGAAGAAAAACAATGCCAGAGAGAGGCTGAGGAAAAAGAAAGGCAGCTTCAGAGAGAGTTTGAACTGGAGAAGCTAAGACTTCAATGACCAGTGCCAGAGGAGGTAAGTGGCAGGGGTGAACCTGAAACTCCAGGGCTGAGGTATAAGTTAAATTCAAAATTAATAACTGAATTTAAAGAGGGGGAGGATAGGGATGCATTTTTTAATTAATTTGAAAAGGTCTGTATCCAGGCCAAAATACTCAGGGAGTCCTGGAGCTTCCAGCTATCCCTGCTACTTACTGGTAAGGGGTGTGAGGCGCTAGGCCAAATGGACAATGAGGACAGCAGAGACTATGAGAAACTTAAAAGTGCTTTACTTAAAAAGTGTGAACTGACTCCTGAGGCCTACAGACTTACATTCTGTAAACTCTGAAAAAGCCCTGACATGAGCTTTGAAGAATTAGCCACAAAGTAACGTCAGTTTTTAAAGTGGTGGAGGAGGTGGAAGCAAACTCTGTGGGAAAAATTGAGGAGGTTATACTCTTAGAACAGTTATTTTGGGCTTGCCAGTGGAGTTGAAAACTTGTCTAGAGGACCAGGATCCCAAAACAGCACAGCAAGTTGCTGAGCTCTTGGATCACTATGCCAGGAGCAGGCCTGCTCTGAAAGGAAGTGGGGAAGCAGGTGCTGCAGCACAGAAAGGGAAAAGTGCACCTTCAGGGCAGCTAAAACCCTCAATATCTCTGCAGAAAGGGGAAAGCCTCAAGTTACCAAGAAGGGAGGTCTTGTAAAAAAAGAATGATGAATGTTGGTTTTGGAAGCAGCCAGGGCATCTGGCTAGACAGTGTCCTAAAAAGGCAGCATGGACAAAGTGTCCCTTGAAAGCAGATGGATGCACTGTTTATCCCTGAGAGTATGTCTGTGAATATGACTTCTCAAAACTCTACATTCCCCCACAAAGATAATTTGATGCTGGTGCCAACTCCTTTCATGGTGGAACTGCTTACCTGGGTATCCTGTGACTTTTGGCAACCACGACTGGGCGCCTACTGAAAGGATGACTCAATCGAGGCGCCTGTCATCGGGGTGACTGGGGAAGGTGGGCTACCGGATGGGGGGTGCGTGACATAGTGACATCCTGTCACTATATGTCTACGCGCATTGGGGGGAGCATGCCAAGTGTGGGGTAGGAAAGGGACAGAGGGGTTGTAGGGGATGGCACTGCAGTAAGCTGCCGAGCTGCTTCCATGGCATGGTGGGTGGGTACAGGACTGCGGCTGGAACGGTGCTGAGTTTGGGTCCGGGTGCAGGTACTGTTTGTTGCACCTGGCCCAAATTTTATTTGTTCCACGTTGCACTCCCCCAACATGCACCCTCTGGAGTTGAGAATCTTTAAGTAGGGGGTATGGGTGCTTGGGGGCTACCCACATAAAATGAAAAAATCCAACTCCCTGATGCTGGTTTTCTGTGCACCGGGGAGTACATCAGTGAAATATTTTTTCGGCAATGTGCCATCACCCTAATGGCGATCGCCCTTAAGCGATCACCGTTATCACTTACATCCGCTTACCTGGCATCTTTACAAAGAAGATTGCACTAGGGCTCCCTCTACATGTGGCCAGCACAGGCCAGAGCACACAGAAGACCTTACATTGCCCCTTTTGCTAGTCTATGATAAAGCGGCCTAACTACAGGAGTGCAGAATGGTGAGGCTGGCTACAAATAATATCAATGTCTTAGCAATTCACATAGTGCTATCATATTACTGGATTATGTTATTATCATAGTACTATTTATAATCACAACATAGTTACAGACATTATCCTCTTATGCATTTTGTTTAATAAGTGTAATTTCAAGGCAAGAATGTGCATTTACAGCCTCCTTTTCATTCTGTTCCTCCTCTTCGTCGTTCTTCTCATGGTTCCGTTAACAGACATGGCATTGTCATCACCATCCATCTTGACAGTGCCAGGCTGGCATTGTCATCACCAACCAGCTCATAACTGTGTGTGTCACTCAACAAATCTGTCCAACTCCAATGTGAGAACAGAAACAGGGTAAATGACTGCAGACGTCACAGCTCCTCGGGCCTGTTCACTACAGCTATTCCTCACCAGATTTCCCCCTCCTCTTCATCATCCTTCTCTACAACAGTCTGTTGTCTTTATCAAAACATTAGATACAAAATATTGATAGACTGTAAGTGTAACCCCCCTGCAAATGGGAGTTCCCAAAAATCTTTATTGGGCTTGCCTAAATGCCCACTAGCAGGCTGGTGTTCTGTGTCTTAGCAATTTAAAAATGTTTCGATGTGAGTGCCCTGTTAGCCACTGTGCCTGTCTCTTTAAGAGCTGCCTATCTTGAGGTGTAAAATTAATCTGGATGGGGACCGAGTAGTCTCAGGCTCGAGTCCCACCTGGGCTGCAGTGTTATCGCTCCATTCTACCATCACTACTTGCACAGAGGGAGACCTGGTAGGAACTGTGCCTGTTTGCTGTTTATCTGCTTTAATAATAATAATAATAATATTGCAGTTTGTCTAACCTGACTTCCTTTGCAGCATAGACATTTCAGTATTGCCCCACCATCTTGGTTCTGGACTGCCTATTGGAACCAATCAGTACGTTTGGGGACTCTAAAATGGTGTCTGTCCCCAAAGGTCTTGTGGGAGCAAATTTCTGTAGAAATTGTAGTTTTTGCACTTTGGCGCCTACATGGACCTGGAGGGGGAGCCCTTGCTTTGACAGACTGATGGATCAACCAACCAGAACCCTTTGGACTGAAGGGAAATTCCCAAGTTGCCTGCTGCAGGTGTCAGTCTGGAGTTAGAGTTTGAAGAGTAAACAGCTCAAGTGTTTCAAGTAGCTGCTTCTGCATAGTTCGCACGGGAGATTGGTGGAAAGGCTGAGTTTGGCCTGTCTGCCTGCTGTCCCTCGAGAGGGAATTCTTTGAAAGGCTTAGCAATTAGACTGTATCCGAATTGGAGTGTGACAAAGCCACTGAAGAGTGACCAGATTTAAACCTGAAGAAGATTGAAGATTTGCTGTACGCAATCGGCCTGTCAAGTCATCCAGTTGTCACAGAATTCCCGGTTTTACTCAGAGACACTGATTTTGCTGCCGGACTGCTATCCGCATTGTGGTATGGTGATTGCTTTACTATAAATGTGCTGTTTGCTATTAGTGGGTCGTGATTTGGTTCCCCACTGTTTAATTGTGCCACGCTTGCTGGAAGCTGCATCCAGCTTTCCCGGACTGAAATCCAAACTGTCTGACCGGGCCTGGGCCCTGCCACACTGGCCCAGCCAGCTACTTCAGGTGCAGAGAACACCATTGATGAGAGACCTGCCTGGAGACCAGCCCCCTGCTCAACATCACAAACAGGAATGACACCACTGTGAATCGTGTGGGCCCTGCTTCTCCTGGCAAACCAGCAAGTCATCCTGCAGTCTCCATTTCATCCAACCTGTGTCCTGTACTGGGTAGCGTGAGTAAACACTAGGGTAACTCCCTGCAACAACAGCTCATTTGAAGTGTGTCATCTGATTTAATTGTTTTGTCTAATCATCATGAACTGAGCCTCCTGGCTCCGGATTACAAATTGTGTGTGGTTGTGCATGCCTTTCTTTTCATCACAGGCCCCCAACCAGCTGCGACACCGGCCTACACCAGGCAACGTTCCAGGCTAGCTCACCTTACTTCCAACTGGGTGCCCAGAGCGTGTGACTGTGCAGGAACTAAATGTGCATGCATAATTGCCTGACTAGATCAGTTTTCAAATCAATCAACCTGATCACGCCCTTCCCTTGTTCAATTCCCCTGAATAAATCAGATCTAACTCTTTTTGCATTTTATCTGACTGTGGTTCCAATTTGTACCAAAATCACTGTACTGTTGTTATTTGCTGTGCCTAACCTTGTTTTACAGGGGGTTTCCAGGGTCGAACTGGTGGAACCAGCCCTGGTGGTAAGTGCAAAGAGTGTGGGAATCTGTATGTTGAATAGGGGCTACTGTGAAAGTGTTTGTTGCATATTTTCTAGGCCACTAGAGGGGAAAGAGGGGAGTTACAGTGTCCCAGAGGGCTGTACCTAGGTTAGCCTTGTTACTAACAACCCTGTCCTCTGGGTGGAGGCCCCGTTTCAGTACCCAGGCTCTTAACCTGCAACTAGCCAAGCAGGCTGGGGTAGTAGCCATTGGGATAGCGCCACTTAGGGGTTACATCTTGGAGGCACTGCTTGGATTAGCCTCCCCTAGTGGCTAAAATCAAGAATTATTGTTAAAGAGTAATGGCTACCCCAGTCATACCTCTCAACCTCCCTCATCACAAATCAGGGACAAGGCTTAAAATGATCAGGGACAAATGACCAAAATCAGGGACACATCTGAAAAGATAGTAATATTATTTCCAGAAGCTGTGCACAACATGCTTCCTAGTGTGAATAGCATTTTATTAATGAGAACTAGACTGTAACACCAAGGGCTAGCATTATTTTGTGATTCAAATCCCTACTCTTCAGTGACAGACGCACCAAATTTAGGAGGGACAGAAGAAATTTCTGAGGCAAAATCAGGGACATCCCTGAAAATCAGGGACAGTTGAGAGGTATGACCCCAGTAGAAATGGCTGTACACCAGTTGGTGGGGTGGTATATGGGGCAGGAGATTGACCACCATAATTCTTTGCTAATACTGGATATACCTATGGGTAGGGATGTAAGTTTGTCATGGCAGTCATACACGTCATTGATTCCATGATGTTTCATCTTTATTCAGGACTTCCATGACTTTCACTAGTGTCATCAGAATGCAGCAATGATGACAGTGCCACAACATTTACTACTGTTTACTAATTATTTAATGAACAAACAATGAGTCATTAAAACCGCATCCATGGCAAACTTACATCCCTACCTATGGGCACTAGTAAGGACACTGTTGAAGGGGCACTTTCCAAAGTTGAATGCTTGAAAAAAGCTGTAGTGGTTGATCGACAGGCTGATTTAGCTGCCCAAACTCTCATGGCCTTGGTGGAGTGTAACAACCCCCTGGACAGTTCAAAGGTGCCCCACACTATCGTTCCAGAGGGGTTCCCAACTGCCTGGAGGGTGATAACTAAAGATAGCAAGGGTCCCTTAGAGGATGAGCTTCCACTGTTATCTGAGTCTTTTGAGAAGAAGTTTACTAAGTTGTTACTGGAGGAGGGTAAAACTGTGGAGGATTTAAAAAAAAGTATTCCTGCCACCTGGGAGTGTCCCTTCTCTGCTGTCCATACCCACCCCAGCACCTGTTCTTTCACCAACTTCTGCACCTGCCTCTGAGCCAGCAGGTAGTCATGACCCTTACCACAAGCTTAAGGTATTCTCTGGCATCTGCCCTACTCCTAATGGGGAAGTTGACCTGGAGACCTGGATAGACTCTGCTACCCTTGCAGTATAAGAATGGCAGTGCTCAGAGGCTGAAAAAAGGGCCCGCCTGGGTGAAAGACTCCAGGAGCCAGCCCTATGTGCTTTTCACTCCCTGAGATCCTCTGACCCTGACGCCAAAGCAAAAGAGTACTTAGTCGCCCCTGAAAATGTGTTTGGGGACACCACTAGTGTTGAAGCTTTGAAATGGAAACTTAAAGATGTTAAACAACAGTCGAGGGAATTGTGTTCTACCTACATGGATTGATTAGAGGGGAATCCTACAAACCATTTTTCGGAAAGGAGGCTGGGCCTCTAGTGAGGTAGACCGGGTAAGACTGGATCATGTACTCCATTCTGCCCGGCACTCCAGCTGGGTGTTGCTCAAATTGCTACTGCACCAGAGGAAATCTGGTCCCTTGCCCTTCCATATGTTGATGAAGGAGGTATGGGAAGTTGAGGAGGAGGAAGGCTCCCAGGAGCCCTGCGCAGTTGTAGCTGCTGCAACCCCTGCTCCAGGCATGGGGGTCAGTCACAGATGGCTTGGAATTACAGAAATCACCTGAAGGAATCCGAGAACTAAATGCCAGCCCTGGGGGGGGCCCAGCAAGAAAGGGACTGCTACAGATGCTCTGCCATGGGATGAACTGTTGAGGGAGTTTAGAGAAACAAAAAAACAGTCTCTTTATGAAGGCCACTCCTGTGGGTACAGGCCCAATGCTTATCTGACTGCATCTGCTATGGGGTGGGGGTGCACACCCAGGTATCTCCTGCTAACAGCAGCTCAAAAATTGATGACTTGACTATGGAAGTGAGCGAATTGATGAAGTGTCTCCAAATGCTCGCCACACCACAGACAGATGTGGAACCAGGGCTTTCTGTTGGTAGTACCCCCGCCTCAGCTCCCAATGTGATGTCTTGGCCACACCAGACCCCGGAAAGCATATTTTGTCATAATTGTGGGAAGGATGGGCATATGAAGAGAGAATTCCAGTCCCCAAAAGACCTAGATAAAGTTGTATACAGACTTCAAGGGGAGCTGCGAAAAGCAAGATCATGGCCGAGGAGCACCAGAAATTACCGCAGTGCAGGATTGAGAAATCCTAACTCAAACTTCTTTCTGGTTAAATCATCTGTCCAGGCCTCTGCTACTGCCTCTCCAGACTGGTCCAGAATAGTAGGACCTTCGATGGAGACTTTGGTGACTGTCAATGGTATCCATGCTCGGGCTGTGCTCAATAGTGGGTCGCAAGTGACCATTGTATTCCAGGATTGGTATGACAAAAACTTATCTGATGTGCCATTACAGTCTCTGGAAGGTCTGCATGTGTGGGACCTGAACGACAAGTCTTATCCCTACCTAGGATATGTCCAGCTCTGGCTGTCTTTCCCTGCGACTGTAACTGGTGTAGATGAACAAGTAGAGACACTAGCCCTGGTGTGCCTTCTTACGGGATTGTATGATGGGATTCCCTTGCTCATTGGAACCAACGCCCACATGTTTGGAAGACTAGCGCAGTTGTGTCAAGAGAAACAAGGGAAATGGACTGGGTAGGCACTGAGAATTCCAACCCTGATAAAGAGAGCCTATGATCTGCAAAAATGGACTACCAAAGCAGATAGAGATAAGCTGGTGGGGCTTGTGTGGAAGAATGATCTGATTCTCTGGTACTACCTCCCAACGCTCAGTATACTATTCATGGAGAGGTTCGCATTAGAAAGGATGTGAAAAATAAAATACTGATGCTAGATGCCCCTGGTGAGGGGAATTTGCTTGAGGGTTATTGGTTAAACCCAGAATCCTACCTACCCGGGCCCATGCCTATGCACGGCGAGTGATGGTCCAAGTTCGGAATGTGTCTGATTGAGAAATTTGAGTGAACAGGGGGTGTACACTAGCTGCGGTACACTGTGCAGACACTGCAGTGCTGCCTGGCAACAAATATGCCAGTGAGAACGGGGAGGCGATTCCAGACCTATTCGACTTTGGTGACTCCCCATTGCCTGCTGAACAGAAGACTCGAGTCAGTAGGAAACTTGCCAGGGAGACCAAGTGTTTTCCTTAAAGGAGTGGGATGTGGGGTGCATCCATGGTGCTGAGCACACAATCAGGCTTCACAATGACAGACCTTTTAGCGAGTGGTCCCGCTGCCTTGCCCCAGCTGATATAGATAATGTTCGGAGCCACCTACAGGAAATGCTAGCTGCCGGCATTATTCAAGAGTCAGGAAGTCCCTATGCATCTCCCATCTTAGTCGTACGTAAGAAGAATGGGTCCGTAAGGATGTGTGTGGATTATCGGACTTAAAATAGATGGACTGTACCAGATCAGTATACCATGCCCCACATACAGGATGCCCTGGACTGCCTGAATGAGAGTCAGTGGTTTTCAGTACTTGATCTGTGCAGCGGGTACTACCAAATCCCGATGGCTCCTGAGGACCGTGAAAAAACAGCCTTCATTTGTCCCTTGGAGGTCTACAAATTTTTGAGGATGCCTCAGGGGATCTCGGGTGCCCCTGCTACTTTCCAGAGATTGATGGAGCGTGCAGTAGGGGACATGAATCTGCAAGAATGCCTAGTATACTTGGATGATGTCATCATCTTTGGACACAGCCTCGAAGAGCATGAATCCAGATTATTCAAAGTCCTTGGCCGTCTGGAAGAATTCGGCCTCAAGCTGTCTATAGACAAGTGTCATTTTTTCCAAACGTCTGTAAAATATATGGGACACATAGTGTCAGCTGAGTAGATACAGACAGACCCCAGAAAAGTAGAGTCCCTGACCACCTGGCCTCAACCAACTAACTTAAAAGAACTGCAGCAATTCTTGGGGTTCTGTGGCTATTAGTGGAGGTTCATTAAAGACTATTCAAAAGTAATCCGGCCACTTCTTAATCTCATCTCACTCAAGGTTATCCTCCTACCAATCACAGGTATAAGAAGGGATCTTTCAAGGAAGAAGAAAAGGTGTATTTCCAAACAGGTGAACCATTTGGAGCCCGTTGGACCCCTGAGTATGAGGCAGTGTTCTTCGAGATCATCTACCAGCTCACTCACGCCCCAGTGCTTGCCTATGCTGACCCTACTAAGCCTTATGTCCTGCATACAGATGCCAGTCTCAAGGGACTTGGGGCCATGTTGTATCATGAAGATGGCCTGAGACCTGTGGTTTTCACCAGTAGAAGTTTGCCACCATCTGAATGAAACTATCCTGTTCACAAGTTGGAGTTTTTCACTCTAAAGTGGGCCATAGTTAACCAATTTCATGAGTGCCTTTATGGGGCCAAAATATTGGTAAGAACTGATAACAACCCTCTAACATATATACAGACCCCTGCAAACTTGGACGCCACTGGCCACTGGTGGCTTTCTGCTCTGTCAACTTACAGTTACGTGGTTGAATACCGCCCTGGACTGAACCATATTGATGCCAATGCTCTTTCACGGTGGCTAAGCCCCCAAAACAACTGGGTGAGGCTGTCAGAACACTCTATTAAAGCACTGTGCCAAAAATTTGTTAAAGATGAGCAGCCCTCAGCAGATACAGTGGACTGTTTGGTGGACTGTTTGGGGCCCCCCCGATACTTGCATACCTGTAGCCTATTGTCATTTTTCTGCATTGGATGTCAGTGCCCTGCCTCAGTTTGATAATGACAGTATTCAGAGGGCCCAATCCCAAGATCCCATGATCCAGCCCACACTTGATGCCCTACGTGCCAGGAAAGATGTGTCTAAACTATGTTCTACCGATTTAAGGACTTCATTATTACTCAAAGAAGGCCCCCGATTAAAGTTGTGGGACCAGTTACTATATCAAGAGACAGTAGATCGTCGAGGTCAGTTGGACAAGCAACAATTGGTGCTACCTACAGCCTTCAAGCAGCTGGTGCTGAAGTTCCTGCACAACAACATGGGACACCTTGGTATTGACCGGACCCTCGACTTGGTGAGGTCCAGATTCTACTGGCCAAAAATGGGTGCTGATGTTGAAAACCATGTCACAATCTGCAGTAGGTGCCTTAAGAGAAAAGCCTTGCCTCAGAAAGTTGCTCCTCTTGTTAACATTTCAACCACTGCCTCCATGGAGCTGATTTGCATAGACTTCTTGTGTCTGGAGCCTGATCAAAAGAACATTGGCAATGTATTGGTAGTAACCGATCACTTTACCCGATATGCCCAAGCTTTCCTGGCCAAGGATCAGAAGACTTCTACTGTGACCAAGGTGCTAGTAGAAAAGTGTTTTTTCCATTATGGTGCACCCCAACGTATCCATTCTGTTCAAGGAAGGGACTTTGAGAGCAGATTGATTAAGGAGATGCTCTCCCTGTGTGGGGGTGCAAAAGTCTAGAACCACTCCTTACCAACCACAGGGGGAACCCCAACCTGAACGCTTTAACAGGATTCTCCTGGATATGTTGGGCACTCTTCATCCCAAAGACAAGTCCAAATGGAGCCAACAGATTAGCACCTTGGTACATGCTTACAATTGCACCAAAAGTGATGCTACTGGGTTTTCTTCCTATCATCTCATGTTCGGGAGAGAAGCCTGGTTGCCCGTAGATGTCTGTTTTGGAGTCTCCCCAGATGGGGTAAGAGCTGAGAATTATTTACAATATGTGCAGAAACTGAAAGTTTAATTGAACCATGCATACCAATTGGCTCAGACAATGGCTGCCAAATGAAACCTTGCCAACAAAGAGAGATATGATCGATAGGTGAAGGCCCAAGAGTTGTTGCCTGGGGATCGAGTGCCATTACGTAACTTGGGAGTGCATGGCAAGCATAAAATCACCAACAGGTGGCATCATCTTCCATATGTAATAGTAAATTGGATGATTTACCTGTGTACAAAGTGCGCCCTGAGAATGACTGTAAAGCTATCAAGACCATGCACAGAAACCACCTACTGCCTATTGGCCAAGTGATCATTGAAGCTGAACCATCAGAGATTGCCTCTCCAGGGCCGGTGACTTGAGCTGCTGTTAAAAAGAAACAAAGTCAACCTGCCCCAGTGGTTACAGATTCGAGGCCTTCCCCCCAGCAGGCTCAGAATGATAGTGACTGTCAGTCCACCTCTGACGATAGTGAGTGTGATGATGTTTATTACCCTTCTTATGAACTGAGTCAACTGTTTCAAGGTAACCCTATGTACAATTGTGGGGATGAAGCTGAGCCCTCAAGACTGCCTAACCCTCCAGCTTCTTCCCTGGAGCCAATGCTCCCTGAAAGTAAAGTGCAGAGTGTTATGTCTAAAGCGGCAGAATCTTTGTGTCTGGTAGAACTCTTTGAATTGCCTGAGGAGGAATATGATGTGGTAAATCTCCTTTGTGACATACCAGAACTTGAAGAACAATATGAAAGTGTTGACAGCACCCCTTCAGTGCCGCAAAGTCTAATTGTGCCAGAGTCTCCTCAGAATGAGCATCCTGAGCCCTCTTCAGAAGATAATAATGAGCAAAGTATTGTGGGGACAGAGGCCCAGATATTCAAAAGAGTTGCGCCATGCGCAATAGGGTTGCGCCAGTGCAAGTCCGAAAATGCGCCATTCTGCGCCATTCAGTGGGAGGCAGTTGCGCCTCCCAAATCACGCTGAGCAACAGCGCAATGATAATGAACATATGCGCAACTGAAGGGGGAGGAACCATGCATAAATGGCGCAGTGCGATATTCAACAACATGCGCCATGCGCAATAGGGGAGCAAGCAGAAGTTGAGCCATAGCGGAAATGAGCCAAAATAAAAAGGAGCAATGGAGAGGTGCAAGAACGCTACAGGGAAGGCACATGAAGCTGAACTCTAGCCAGAGAATATGGGCAGCAGGGACATACAGGGCAGGCCAGAGAAAGGGCACCTGAAACCCACAGGCTCAGGGGAAGGTGTGGGGAGCCACAGTGCAGAAGGGGGAAGTACTTGCCACACAGCAGTGAGGCCAGCACAGTCAAGTGTTCCCGGTGCAGGGGAAATAGCAGCCAGGACAGTGGGGGAACACAGAAACAGCTGCCGGGGAGGGTGAATACAAGCCAGGGACATGGCCAGTGCCACCATCCAGATGAAGGCAGTAATGAGGGGGATGAGAAGGCGGGCAGCAGGGGGGCGCGGCCGTGGAAGGGCCCGTCGGCGGTATGACCCCAACAGGCAGTACCGAGCCCGCACCAGCTTCGAGCTGTATAGTGATATGGAGATCGTGGACCGGTACCACCTGAAGCAGGCAATTCTGAGGCGGCTCTGTGAGCTGTGCAGTGATGTGATGCAGGCACCCACATGGCGGAGCCATGCTCTGTCAGTGGAGAAGAAAGTGACAGCTTGTATGTGCTTGCTTGCCACGGGTACCTTCCAGAGACCAACTGGGGACACCACAGGCATAACCCAGTCAGCCGCGTCACGTCACCTCACCCAATTCCTCAGCGCACTGCTGTCACATGCTGTGGAGTACATCCATTTCCCCAGTGCACCGGCAGAGCGCACAACAAACATACAGGAGTTCCACAGGGTAGCACATATGCCTGGCGTGCTAGGGGCAATAGACTGCACCCATGTGGCCATCCGCACACCACCTGGCCCCGAGGGGGCCGTATATATACATCGCAAGGGCTATGCTAGCATCAACTCCCAGGTGGTGTGCAATGCCAGGGGGCGCATAATCAATGTCTGTGCCACGCACCCTGGGGGAGCACATGATGCCTTCATCTGGCACCAGTCGGCACTGTGCCACAGATTCAAGAGTGGGGATATCCCCACTGGCCACCTAGTGGGTGAGTATGCAAACCACACGGACAATTATAGGGCCTGGGGGGGGCATGGTCAGAGGTTACATGGGTAGTGGCCTACATGGCCCGGGACAGGGCGATGCTGATCACCAAACTAACCTCCACCCTCTACACACAGGTGACAGTGGATACCCACTCCGTCCCTGGCTGCTCACACCCTACCGGTGGCCCACGACCCCATCGCAGCAATGCTACAATGAGGCACATGCCACCACACGTAATGTCATCGAGCAGGTGTTCAGGACACTGAAGGAATGTTTCCGTTGCCTGGACACCTCCAGCGGTGCCCCACAGTACAGCCCCTCAAAGGCCTGCAGGCTATTCCTGGCCTGTTGCATCCTGCATAACATGGCCAGCAGTGTGGGATAGCCGTGCAGATTGAAGAGAGAGGATCTGATGATAAGGAGGACGATGGTGCCGGTGACAATGGTGATGGGCAGCCCCCTTGGTGGCGGGACTAACTGCTCCAGCTGGCACAGCTGCACCGGGACACCATCACAGAGGAGCACTTCAACAACCACAGGTAAGTCATGGGGCCATGTGCAACCACCAGTGGCAAAGGCACAACCCACAAACACACATGGACACACATCGAGGTGCATGCCATCAAGGGAAGTGGCCGAGCATGGAACCACACACACCACCAGGGATGGGTGAGGTCTAACATGGCACGAGACACACACACACACACACACACACACACACACACACACACACACACACAAGCACGTACCAGACATGCACAAAGGTAGGAGCTGTGACCCAGAAGCCACCCCTAGCCACACACATGTCCACAGACCACCACACCCACTGCCTGTCATTATGCATGTGTCAGATGCTGAGCACCATTGCACATTGGTGTACAGTGCAATGCAGGCATCATCATGCACACGCAACTGCGGACAGCAGCCGGGAAGGTGTGCAGATGGACTGTGTGTCTGCATGCAGGGCCGGGTAACCACCCATGCATTGCCCGCTGAATGACACAATGCACACAGGGCAGCATCAGACAGGAGCTGCGTTGGGAGACAGGTCAGTCACGTGCCACAGTGCCCCAGCTGCCATGAATGTGTGGGCGGCCCCACCGAGACCTGCCAGCACTGATAGGCTGACCACTGGCCTCATGGGGTGGCACCGATGGTCCCCCAGGGGTTTCACTGCGTGAACACGACCGTGCTCACGCAGGGGTCTGCAGCACACCGAACATGCCTGCACCAGGCGTGCTCGGGATGCCCACAGCCGAACCCGGTGTCGACAAGGATGGTGTCGCTGCGGCGCTTCCGGGAGCGGGGGTGAACAGTGCACTGTGTGGTGTCTGCGAGGCATGGGCAAATAACTGTGTGCCCAATGTGGCCATGACAGCAGTGAATGCCTGTGTCTGCCTGTCAATGGCAGTGGTCACATCCTTCCGCAACCGGTCCATCCATTCCAGGATCAGAGCGGTGTCTCTGCTGTGAAGCTCCTCTGCCCACTCCAGAGCTGCACGCAGTGCATTCACCGACGTCGCAAGCCGCATCTGCTGGTTGACTGATGCTTGCAGTATGCGGGTGTGCTCATCTAAGAGGTCATCTGCCTGCTCGGCATCCTGTCCCTCAGGGTGTGTGCAGCCCTGATGCTCAGCACCCCTTGAGGGTGGGCACTGCACACCAGGACCAGGTCAGGGCATGTCCACAGGTGGTGCACTGATGCCACCCCCTGACACTGTACCCCCAAGCCCATTGGCTGACTGCTGATGCTGCCCCTCTGGCTGCCAATCCCCAGGGCTCACTGGTGCCGCCACAGTGGCTGCAACAGTCCCACTGTCCTGTACACACACCAGTGCTGCCCCACTGGTGCTGACAGGCACAGGCTGGGACTGTGATGACACGCAGGCCTCCACAGTGGCACCACCCACAGCCATGGCCGTGATGTTACCTGCTCTGTGGCCATCCTGTGGCATACGCATGTCACTGCCCATGACGTTAGTGACATCATCATCAGTGATGGACCTGGCACCTGCCCGAGTCACAGCATGCTGGCATCCATGGATGCTGGCACACTGGGACACAGGCAGGGCCTCCTCCACACCTGTTCCAACAACACCAGTCTGGACAGCCAGGCGGGCCCACTGTCGCACTGAGCCGCATATACCTGTGGAGGTGGATGGGCCCTCCTCCATCTCCATCTGACTGGCCTCAGTGGAGAGGCCCACCACCGCTGACCCATGCAGATGCTCAGGATCTGTAAGGGAAAACAAAGTCGCGTTACTGCATGTGACCTACCCTGCCCCCCCCAATAGACAGACCATGACCTACCATGCAGTGATGGGCTACCACCCTTCTGGAAGCCACCACCCGGAACACCCTCAATGGCACAATGCTGCATGCTGCCAGCAACCCTCTCCTCCTGTGGGGTCAGGCGTAACACCTCCGGCTGTCCCCCACCTGTCGCAGATCGTGCTGCCCTGATGGCAGCCACCTTCTCCTTAATCCTCCTGTCTGTGCCCATCTTCTTCTTGCACTCCTGCACGGAGCGCTGGTGGCTGCCATGCAGGTTCACAGCACACGCCACCTTCTCCCATGCAGCAGCATGGGCCTGTGGTGTTCCCTGGCGTCCGCTGAGAAGCAGCTCCTGGTCCAGGTAGGCCTCAAATAGGGCATCTGTCTCGGCCTTGGTGAAATTTGGCCTCCTCCCACAACTCTGTTCCTCTTCTCTCACAACTCGCTCGGTCATGATTCAGCCTGTGAGAATGAAAGTTGTTACCTGTGACTGAGCAGTCCCATGCATGTCCCAAAATCCACAGTCCACACTCCCAAACAGCATGCAACTCACCAATAGACTGCAGTACCGACTATGGCCAATGCAGCCCCATGTCGCACTTTTGTAGCGCAACCCAGGAAAATGAGGAGAGGCGCAACTTTAAGTTGATGCAAATTGCAGTGCTGCGCTACTGAATGGCTGATTAGCTGATTTGCATATGACGGCTGCATATCACACTTTTGCGCTTTGCGTAATTGTGTTGAACGTGCTGAGCCAAGGGCGCAGTTCTGTGACATGCGCAGTACACACCTAACTGCGCATGCCTGGGTTGATGACGCAGATGCCTACCACGCTGCTGACGTGCTGTGTGCGGGAGGCAATGCAGGGCATGGCCACCATTGTGCCAGTGGCGCTACAGCGATGTTCACCTATATGGCGCTGTGGCACTGGGGCATCATAGCGCAGTGGGGCAACAGCGGTGGGCGCTACTGGAGGTAGCACACAGGCACCAATCATGCTACATGCATTGGGTTCCAATCGCGTTATGCCTGTCCGTGCGCCAGAGACCCTTGACCCTGTGCCCGACCTTTGCCCCCTAGGCGCCATGCGTCAGGCATGGGTGCACCACTATTGCGCTGTTAGGTGACAGCACGATAGGGAATGGCAGTGCTGTACTGCGCAGCATCTGCACGTGGTGGAACCACGCTGCAGAGCGCCATTTTGAACCTACTGAGCAAGAGAGATGGTGCGGAGGAGAGCTGCCCAGTGGAGCCAGATTGAAATGGCAAACCTGGTTGCCATTGTTCAGCCACTTTTTGGTCCACTGTTTGGGGAGGCACCCCTGGACAGGTCTAGGAGCCAGGTGTGGCAGGAGGTGACTGATGCCCTGGAGGAGGCCACAGGAATGAGGCGGATGGTGGAGCAGTGCCGCCACAGGAATGGGGACCTGAGGCGGAGGGACCCAGACCTGCTTGCCCGCCTGCGGGCACGTGCCAGGAGGGGCACAGTGCCACGGCCAGGTAGGTGTAACGTCCATACACTTTTATCTTCCATATGGGTATCACGGTTGCATGTGTCTGGAACATGGGGGACCGTCTGGAGTTGGCTGTGGTGCTGTTATCAGGGTGTGGGGTGGGTGGGTCTGGCTGGGTGGGATTGCACACACATGGGAGCAGGGACTTTGCTACAGGATTGTCTGATGTTCCTCGCTCCATGTTTGCACCTTAGGGCCAGAGAGAGACAGCTGGTGAGGGAGCAGGCGTAGCTGGAGGACTGGACCAATAGGAGGGGTGAAGGTCCACAGCGCCAGGGGGACCAGCCTGATGATGGTGAGTGCCTTACCTCCATGATTACTATTGTATGCTGTGTAACAGGGCGGGCAGCAGGGCATGGCCACCATCCATTGACACCACTGCCATGGACGCAACTTGTTACAGTCAGCACTGTCCAGTGGCACTGCAGGTCTATGAGTGCGTCAATGGTGGTCCATACGTGCACCGGGTACATGGCTGTGCCACTGCCTTCGCACCACATAGCCATGTCACTAAACAGCCATGGTGGTGCTGTGCAGGACTTGGCCGGTGGGTGTGTGCAGCGGTACGCATGGCTGTGTGCACCTGGGTGGGCAGGTCTTGTGGACATGATCACTGTGGGTGGTCACACACCATCACAGAGGCATGTCCCACAGCCGTATGCCATGCACAATGGGTGGGCTGTATGGGGCTGTGCATTCACACCTATTGACTGTACTCCCTTGTCCTAGGTATCCGGCAGCTGCGCGTGATCAGGGAGGCACTGGGAAATTCTCACGTGGCCAGGGCATCGCTGAACATCCTGCAGAGGTTGGCGGCTGGGTCAGGCAGAGGCATGGGCGGAGCAACTGGAGGCGGGGCGGGCTCCCACTGACCATATAAATGCCCTGATTTCCCCTACCCTCCTGGACCCACCCTCACACCCTCCTTTCTGTACCATTTGTTCACCCTACCACCCACCCCACCTTGTTTGTGGCCTCCCCACATTTGTACATAATTGTATATAGTTTTGTTTGATGTTTTTGATTACAATTATTTTGATATGAATACTGTGGTGGTCTCTGATTTGCAGTGGGCTATAGGTGCTCAGCTGCAGTGGTGTGCATGGTGTCAGGGGTGGTACAATCATGGGTATGTGTGTGTGTCCGTGATGAAGTGACTATGGTGTGGGAGTAGCTATCAGTCAGTGTCTGTGGTGTGTGTGTTGTTCCCTGTGCACTGGATGACTGTGTGCAGCGATCCATGGTGCATGCTCTGTGTCCATGGTGCACCTGTCAGCCCATCCATGGCCTGTGCAGCTGACACCTGCATGTCTGTGACCTGCACGGTCTGCTGGCATGTCAGTGGTGGCTGTCCATGCAGGGCAGCCACTGTACCATCACAATGCTGGGTTGCCTCCTGTCACTGGTGTGGTGCATGTCTGCCTTGGGTGACACTGGGGCCTCCGCTGTTGTTGTCCCACCTCCATGCTGTTGCTTGTGTGTGTTGCAGGGGATGTGCACCACTGTCTGTGACTTGTGCTCCGGGCAAATGCTGGTGGCGTACAGGTCCACAGTGCCTGCGCAGGGTGGCTGGCACTCCTGTGCCATGGAGGACTGCTGGCTGTGTGTGTCACGGTTTCCATGGGCCACGCTGGGGGCTTGGTGCCCTTCTGCGTCCCTGTGTTGGTGTGCCCTTGGGTATGGGTGGGTGTTTGTCCATGCACTGTGTTGCATCGGTGTGGTGCATGCTTCCATGCACCACTGTGGGTGTCTGCGCTGGCTGTTGTGGCCAGTGCTGGGTCGAGTGTGTCCTTGGGAGGGTGTGCAGGGTGCTGTACCACTGGTGGTGGGGTCGGGGCATACCCTGTCACGTGTGGGTACCTCATGTGCCAGCCCATGGTGGTCTCTCAGCTGCCTCGGGGGCTGTGCATGGTGGCACTGTGTATGCCGTCGTTGCATCTGCTGTGCTGCCACCCACTGATGGGTGCTCGTGGTGGGGCTGCCTTGCATGGTTCTGTGGTGCACAGGGTTTCATTGTCACAGTGGGGGTGGTGGCATGCATGGGGTATCCTGCACTGGTGGATGCTGCTCCTGGGCAGGGTGTCTGGGGAGTCCACGGTGCAGGGTGTGCTCTGCATTGGGGGGATAGTGTGGCATGGGGGTCGGCCCTCCTTGTGTGCCGGTAACAGCTTGCCAGGGGTGTGATGGGTTGTGCAGTGCATGGGGTGTGGGAGGACGATGTCTGTTCTGCTGTGTGTTCCTCTGCCCATCTGTGGCATGGGTGGTGGGCCCCTGCATCCATGGTTGTGCTGTTGCATTGCTGCCCTGCTGCTGGGAGGCATCCCTGGTTGCGCTATGGCGCCTCTGGACTGCTCAGCTGAACATCCCTTGTTGCGCTATGGCGCATCAGATATGCTCAGCTTCCCCTCCCTAGTTGCGTTATGGCGCAGGTGGTGCAATATTCAGTCATCGGCTGTAGGCGCATTTTGGCCAGCTCAGTTTTTGAATATCGCGCCTCTTGCATATGGGCGCAATGGACTTGCGCTTGGTCCTGCTGTTGTGCACTTTTTGGGCACAGTTTGAATATCTGGGCCAGAGTCTACAGAGCCAGAAACTGATAGTGTTCCCAAGCTGGACATTTCAACCAGTGCAGAGGCATCCCCCACTATAGCAGAAGAAACCCATACCAGTTCTGACCGCCTAGAGCCTGTGTCTGTTCCTCTCAGAAAGCCTGGGCAAGCTGTTAAGCCAGTGATGCGCTTTAGCTATTACTCCATTGGGAGGCCTGTGAATTTGGCTCTCAGTGTTGTTCATAAGGGTGTTTACATTTCCAAGAGCTCACTGCCCAAACTGAGCCTGTCTGCCACTTCTAAGTTAATTGTTCTACCCTTAGAACGTGGTGCCCCTGCCCCATCTAGGTTATTCAAAGTGCAAGAAACTATTACGTGAAATGTATAGTAATGTTATTGCATAGTTCATAATAAAGTCAGTATTGAATGTATGAAAAATGTAAAGCTGTTCTAATTATGAATATAGTATATGAATAGAGAACACTGAATAAATATAGGAATGTGCAAAGTTTATGCTTACTGATGCCTCAGTCATTATAGTATTCTGTAGTAATGTCATGTACTGTATATAACATATCGTATATTGTCTTTTTCCATGCTATTATGGTATAGACTTGATGAGGATGCCAAGTTCTTTCCAGGCAGAGAAGGGTGTAACCCCCCTGCAAACAGGGGTTCCCAAAAGTCTTCCTTGGGCTTGCCTAAATGCCCACTGCCGGGCTAGTGGTCTGTGTCCTAGTGATTTAAAAGTGTTTGCATGTGAGTGCCCTGTTAGCCTCCGTGTCTGTCTCTTTAAGAGCTGCCTATCTTGGGGTGTAAAAATAATCTGGGTAGGGGTCGAGTAGTTTCAGGCTCGAGTCCCACCTGGGCTGCAGTGATATCACTCCATTCTGCCATCACTATTTGTACAGAGGGAGCCCTGCTAGGAACTGTGCCTGTTTACAGTTTATCTGTTTTAATAATAATAATATTGCAATTTGTCTAACCTGCCTTCCTTTGAAGCATAGTCATTTCAGTATTGCCCCACCATCTTGGTTCTGGACTTCCTTTTGGGACCAATCAGTACCTTTGGGGACTCTAAAATGGTGTCTGTCCCCAAGGGTCTTGTGAGAGCAAATGTCTGTAGGAACTGTAGTTTTTGTACTTTGGTGCCTACACGGACCTGGAGGGGGAGCCCTTGCTTTGACAAACTGATGGATCAACCAACCAGAACCCTTTGGACTGAAGGGAAATTCCCAAGCTGCCTGCTGCAGGTGTCAGTCTGGAGTTAGAGTTTGAAGAGTAAACAGCTCAAGTGTTTCAAGTAGCTGCTTCTGCATAGTTCGCACGGGAGATTGGTGGAAAGGCTGAGTTTGGCCTGTCTGCCTGCTGTCCCTCGAGAGGGAATTCTTTGAAAGGCTTAGCAATTAGACTGTATCCGAATTGGAGTGTGACAAAGCCACTGAAGAGTGACCAGATTTAAACCTGAAGAAGACCAAAGATTTGCTGTACGCAATCGGCCTGTCAGAACATCTAGTTGGCACAGAATTCCCGGTTTTACTCAGAGACACTGATATTGCTGCCGGACTGCTATCCGCATTGTGGTATGGTGATTGGTTTACTATAAATGTGCTGTTTGCTATTAGTGGGTCATGATTTGGTTCCCCATTGTTTAATTGTGCCACACTTGCTGGATGCTGCATCCAGCCTTCCCGGACTGATATCCAAACTGCCTTACTGGGTCTGGCCCTGCCACACTGGCCAGCCAGCTACCTCAGGCGCAGAGAACACCATTGCCGAGAGACTTACCTGGAGATCAGCCCCCTGCTCAACATCACAAACAGGAATGACACCACGGTGAATCGTGTGGGCCGTGCTTCTCCTGGCAAACCAGCAAGTCATCCTGCAGTCTCCATTTCATCCATCCTGTGTCCTGTACTGGGTAGCGTGAGTAAACACCAGGGTAACTCCCTGCAACAACAGCTCAATCAAAGTGTCTCATCTGATTTAATTGTTTTGCCTAATCATCACGAACTGAGCCTCCTGGCTCCGGATTACAAATTGTGTGTGGTTGTGCATGCCTTTTCTTTTCATCACAGGGCCCCAACCAGCTGCGAAGCCGGCCTACCTCAGGCAACGTTCCAGGCTAGTCCACCTTACTTCCAACTGGGTGCTGAGAGCGTGTGACTGTGCAGGCACTAAAAATGCATCCATAATTGCCTGACTAGATCGGTTTTTGAATCAATCAACCTGATTACGCCCCTCCCTTGTTCAACTCCCCTGAATAAATCAGATCTAACTCTTTTTGCATTTAATCTGACTGTGGTTCCAGTTTGTACCAAAAGCACTGTATTATTTGCTGAGCCTAACCTTGTTTTAGAGGGGGGTTCCAGGGTCAAACTGGTGTAACCAGCCCTGGTGGTAAGTGCAGGCAGTGTGGGGATCTGTATGCTGAATAGGGGCTACTGTGAAAAGTGTTTGTTGCATATTGTCTAGGCCACTAGAGGGGTAAGAGGAGGGGTTACAGTGTCCCGAAGGGCTGTACCAAGGTTAACCTTGTTATTAACAACCCTGTCCTCTGGGTGGAGGCCCTGTTTCAGTACCCAGGCCCCGTAACCTGCAACTAGCCAAGCAAGCAGGGGTAGAAGCCTTTGGGATAGCGCCACCTAAGGGTTACATGAAATATTGTGAAGGGTAATTTAATGTCCTAAAATTAACATATTTTCATCTGTTTACGTTTCTCAATGCATTATGTTTGGGAGTGGGGATATAATTATGCACAGTAAATCCCCCATCCCCATCTAGGGTATCGAGGTAGTAATAAAAATGGGAGAGGGGACACTTCACAAACACAAGCAACCATAGTCCAAGGCATTTGAAGCAAAGATACTCGTTCGTTACCTGGGTTCTTGAATCTAAGTGACTGGGAATCACAAAATAGGGAAGCAGGCACCATTCGTTAGGCAGGTCTTATCAACTGCTGAGGCAATGTTCGTTAGAAAACAGGCAGAATCAAAACATAGAAACATAGAAACATAGAAACATAGAAGTTGACGGCAGATAAGGACCGCAAGGCCCATCCAGTCTGCCCATTTCTTTTTCTATCTTATAAATGTGCCATCGGCCTTTGCTCTGTCAGTGGCCTATCTATTCATAGTCATTTGTATTGCTCCTTATGCCTATCCCATGCCTGTTTGAAGCCCTGCACTGTATTCATAGCCACCACTTCTTGTGGTAAGCCATTCCAGCATCCACCACCCTTTCTGTGAAAAGAATTTCCTCACATTCCCCTTAATCGGCCTCCTCTAATCTCATGCTGTGTCCTCTTGTCCTGCTATTTTCTTATATTTAAACATGTTAGACTCTTTCACCTTGTTTATGCCCTTAAGGTGTTTGAATGCCTCGATCATATCACCTCTCTCCCTCCTTTGCTCAAGGGTATACATATTGAGCTCGTTAATCTGTCCTCATATGTCTTCTGATGCAGTCCCTGCACCATTTTGGTTGCCCTTCTCTGGACTGCCTCAATTTGGTTAATGTCCTTGTGAAGGTGTGGCCTCCAATACTGCACGCAGTACTCCAGATGGGGCCTAACTAGTGTCTTGTACAGAGGGATTATTACCTCCCTCTTACGACTTGTGATACCCCTACTAATACATCCTAACACCCCCCTAGCCTTACCTACTGCTTTAGAGGTCTGCTTGGATGATTTTAGGTCATCAGTGATGATGATGCCCAAGTCTCTTTCTTCCTTTGTGACTGCTAGCAACTCCCCTCCCAGCCTATAGGTGGCTTCAGGGTTTCTCTTCCCTATGTGAAAATACAAAGTGATTTCATTAAATGTGAAAGCAGTAACAACCACTCCATGGAGCAGGGGGTATTCTATGCGGTGGGTTTCTTTCACAGACACAGATGGAAAATCTACTACAACAGTCTCATCTGCTATCAAACTATTTCTTTCATGCAGATCTCCCATAAGCTGAAAAGGCTAGAATTCCTGGCAGCATTCTTAGTGCCGAAACAGGGCCTCTACTTGAGGTAGCTCGATACTGATGACTCTAGCAACTCATATCCCATTCCTTGCCTTCTCTCTCTGACAGTTACATTCCATTCCCTCTACTATCTCTTAAGGCAATTTCATTCCTATACTTTTCCTCTGGGCTTATGACAGCACGAGATGTTTCTACTGTCCCAAACCCTTTCACTCTCTTCAATTCATTTCCACCATCCTGATCTTACACCTGCCCCACCCGGGGGTGATTACTCATGGAGCATTCTCTTCTTTCCCTTCTAGGTCTTATTTCTTTACTTTTCATTTGATGTTATTATAGCAAGAACTGAACCACCAGAACCCTGTCAGACATCCAATCGCTGATGCCTCGGCTGGCGGCTGGGCCTTATTTCATTGGTTTTGGGTGCCCCCAGACCTGATTCCAGTCCTTACCAACATGCTCCACTCATTCCAACCTCTGAACTGACTCCTCAGAGGGACTTCTGCCAGTGCCACACAGATCACCCAATGGACTGCCAGCCCACTGGGGTCCCAGACATTACCCTGCCACATGGACTTTCCCCACCTCCACAAGAGGCTCACCGTGGGTTCCAACTCTGCAGTGGCCTCCAGCCTGAGGATTAGGGGTAACTGTGCCGCTGTTATACCCTCAACTGCAAGGGCTGCCACTTCCAAGCCATGCCCCAGGCCCTATTTGCCATAGCAGTCCTGCCCACAGTAGACCATTCGGACCCATTGGCTGAACTCACCCACGGGTAATTTCTCTCTTTTAGGGCATTAGGCCTTGTCAGTGCTTACCCTACCAAGGTCCCAAAATTCACTTGACAGGCCTCCTTTTCAGTCAGAAGGCAGCACCACATCCCAGACTCAGCAGTACCACTAGCGCTGCTCTCTCTCTCTCTCTCTCTCTCTCTCTCTGCCTAATTACACTTAGCAACCAGCCTAGCTACACTTAGAAAAAAAATTAACTATTAAGTGCCCAAAGGGTGCTTACATTTTTATAATATGAACATCTTTAGGACCAGGGAGAATACAGTGATTTGCATACAGATAAAGAAGAGATTATGGGAGGGATATATGTCTGGAGCTCAGCAATGAATATTAACTATTACTACGGCTCAGCACTGGTCCACAGCTGTCTAAGTAGGTTGTTGACTATGTCACAATGACCAAAACAGCAATGGACAGCAGTGGCACACCAACACACCTCCCACAATTAAGGTACAGTAAAATATGTTAATTGCTCAGCAATGAATATTAATATAAAACTGCCAGCAGGTACAGGCCATTCGGTCTATCTAGTCTGCTCAAGTGTGCAGCACTTCAGTTCATTAGACTGCAGCTGCCACCCCTCCCTCATATGCCCTCCCCTCATCCCTCCTCCTGGTTTGTACCCTCCCCTTGAATCTGTCCCACCCCCTCTTGAAGCTCCAAACGCTCTGCAGCAGTATGATTTCGTCTGGCAGAACGTTCCACCCTGACACCACTCTTTCTGTGAAATACTGCCTCTTCAGTTCCCTCTTGAACCTGCCCCCTTCCAACTTCATAGAGTGTCCCCTGGTTTCCTTCTGCCCTTCAGATTGAACATACACCTGGTGTCTACTCTTTTCAAACCTTTCAGGTACTTGAAGGTCTCAGTAATATCCCCTCTCTCCCTTCTTTCCTCCAGGGTATACATGTTGAACTCTCTCAGTCTCTCCTCATATGGTCTGTCCCCCAACCCCCGGATCATTTTTTGTTGCCCTGCGCTGTACCCCCTCCAGTAGTTTGATGTCCCTTTTCAAGTAGGGGTGCCAGAATTGCACACAGTACTCTTAGTGCATTCTCACCAGGGATCTGTACAGGGGTAAGAAGACCTCCCCACTCCTAGAAGTAATCCTCCTTGCTATGTACCCTAGCATACTGCTTGCCTTTGCTGCTGCCTTCCTGCACTGAGCTGAGTGGTTCATCTCCCCAGTTACCAGCACTCCCAGATCCTTCTCCTCCTTGGATTTTGTTAACAGGACACCCTCCAGCCAGTATTTGTGTCTTAATAGGTTGCTGACTGTGTCACAACATACAAAACAGCAATGCCCAGCAGTGGCACGCCAACACACCTCCCACAATTAAGCTACAGTAAAATATATCCATTGCTGACCTAAAGGGCTTTTACTCCCATTTATAGTCTGCTTTACCCTATGCCAAGTATAGCATTTGGAAACCAAAATAGGTTAAGCTGAATTCTCAAAGTCAAACTGAATTCATGCGGCTCAATTCAAACCTGAAATGAATTTGCCAATAGCCCACTTCTCTCACCCTTACTGCTGTGACACCTGAGTAGAACATGCGTTGAGAGCGCAATAACTCTATGGAGAAATGGACTGGCTTAACCATTACTGCACACAGTGTTTGTAGGTCCAATCATAATTCAGGGTGAATACAGTAAAGCTTAATTGGCTTCTCTGCACGGTCATGTTGGGAAAGTGAAATCCAATGGTGTCTTATTTTTCAATAAAGATTTTATCTCTCCTGGGATATGCCGGGCTGGTGTTCAGCTCATCCCTGGGCACCATCAACCATTCCATACCTTACTCCTTATTCAAGGACTAGGTTCCCCCATAGATTCCCCCCATGGTGGGGTCAGGGGAGGGAGGATCGGCCTCCTCCCCAGAGGCTCTCAGACAGAATTGCTCCTGGCTGGAGTGGCAGGACTGGTCACAGTGCCGCAGGCGAGGCTTCATGAAACCCAGGTCCCCTTTTTTCCTCCAGTTTTTCTCCTAGGTCCCTGGAGCCATGGTAACACAGAAGATGCATGACCTAGAGGAATACATACATTATGAAACCGCAGCTCTTTCCACCTTCCCCTGACTGAAGTCAGCATCCTGAACATTGGAGCTACCACCAGGCCTCCACCTGGTGGCAGCCAAGAGCTGGGACAACTCCCCATCCCAATCCAAGAGAGAAGATCAGACTCGTCAGGCAGTCACTCATCCTCTCCCAGCCCTCCCCCCACTGCCAATCACCAATGACTTTAGCTTGTTCCCAAACTTGGTTTGCTGGCGTGGCAAGAGATGAGCACTTACAGCACTTCAGTCCTCTGCACCACTGGGCCAGTTTACATACTAACATTCTAAAATGCCAGCAGAATAAGCCTAACAGTCTCTCGAGTCTGCTCGATTTCAGCACCTGCACTGAGGGCCGATTTTGGTGTCCCCCCCTTCCCCTTGGGTTATACTGTCTCCAGTCCCAGATGTTCCACCTGTATTGGGACTGGTCACATTTACCCTCCCCTTGTACCTGTTCCATCCCCTCTTAAACCCATCCACAGTCTCCGCCTCTAGCAGCTCCCGGCTTCAGTGGAGTCTTAATGGGAGTCAGTGTGGTATAGTAGTTAGAACTCCAGCTTCCACACGTAGAACAGTTACCACATTTCATTGTCAAGCTTCAGCTTGGGAACCATGTTGTCACAGGTTTGAGCCCCACCTGAGTCAAATACACATTGTGTTACCTTGGGTAATTCGCTTAACCGTGCAGTGCTTCAATCTACCCAGTTGTGAAAAGGGATAGAAGCAGAGCCCACTGGAAATTGGATATTGCATCTCATTGGGGCTATCCTGGGTAAATAAATTGTAAAAGAAAAATGCAGAAAGTTAATTTTTGTGTAATGACCTGTAAGGTGGGAATATAGAGTTTATCTTGTTTAGATTTTTCTATCTTGCATTGTCCAGTCATGTAATACTCTTTATTTTGATTCCCTTAGTGTATTATGTAGTTACTGTTAGTTGTCTGGTTATCTTGTACATTTATATTTAATGTATGTATGGCTGTGCAGTGTTTAAAAAGGGTACAATTTAATTTTACTGGCTATTCTGGGATCTTCATCTGAGGGCATGTACCAATCCAGTAATGACTGTTTCTTGTACAGGAGCAGAGCGATGCAGTGCCTAAAGTGGACTGGGGGGGGGCCTCGGTCTAGAGGCCTTGCAATGCGTGAACAAGGGCCTATAGTGGGATGAAAAGGAAACAGCCTCGGGTGAGTTCCTAACCTTGTTGATGGAGGTGGCACTGGTGAAGTGGGTAAGTCTGCTTTAGCCTGGGGAACCATGACAAATTACCCAAATCTCTTTTTAAATGTTTAATCCCCTTCTTTGTCTTTTGAACAGACTCAGAAATGTGTTGGCATGAGCTAAACATAAACTGGCTACAGCACGTTCAACCTGATCCTCTTTTATCACATTCATCCCTCTCATGATACACATGTAAGTCTTGAACTATAAATAGAATGGCCTCAAGAGTATCTACTATTATGGTGGAGCCCACTTATAAGAACATTGGATAAAGGAATGTTTCATTTAGAAGAACATTTTGTGCATGTTGCGATTTTTGCCCATTTCTTTCAGTGGCAGTAAAACTCATTTATAGGAACAGTCAGCCCTTTTACAAGAACAGTTTTTCCTGCAGAGGTATTGGTAGAGGGGGAAAAACTCCAGAAACATGCACACAGGGACTGGTGGTGCTCAATGAGATAAACCTGCAAAGTACAACTTCAAACCCGAGCGCTTACCACCCAAAAACTAAAAACCACGAGGCTGATTCTTAAAAATAATAGTTTTATTAACACTAAAATTCAAACAATAGACATCATGAGCAAATGCTAGCCCAGCCTAGGCTAGGTTGGCATTTGCTAGGATGTCTGTCATTTTAATTCAGTGTAAATAAAACACTTTTTTTATTTTTTTAAGAAGAGCCTCATGTTTTTTTTTTTAATTTCTGGGTGGTGAGTGCCTAAGTTGTACTCTGTTGGTGGAGGGTCATTATCACCTCTGAGTGTGCTAAGCCTGGGTGGAATTGTGATCAAGTTTCTTCATTACTAGTCACTTCAGTAGTGAATGGGTGTGTGAAAGATGCTGCATGAGGAAGGCACCATACATTTCTTCATGGTTAGCAGTGGCACTGAATGAACTTTACAACAGTGCTCTAATTGTTTGGGTAACAGCTCTTTTAAAAAGCTGTATTATACTGCCTTTAATAATGGGTGCTTTAAAAATGAGTTTGAGCCCAGTTTCGTTATGTCAGCTATAAGTTTTAAATGAATGTCCATTGTTTTCAATGAAGCCTTCTTATAAGAACATCCTGGTTATATGAACATTTTTGCTTGGCATTTATGGTGTGCTTGTAACAGGGCTCCATCTTTTTTCTTGATCTGTGCACCACCATAGCTCAGAGTTCAGTGATTGGACGGCTCCTGGTCGTGCCTCCATCAAGCATCAGCAGGCCTCAAATACTTATCCAAGCATTGCTGCTTCTCCTTTTCAATTTATTTTTTTCAGCCTTACACACGTTTTTTTGAATGAATCATAAGTTCCTCTTGCCTTCCCACTTAAAAGAGAACACCTGTCCTCCCACCCCACCCCCAAACCAAACCCCCCAGATTGGGCTTTTAAGCCTAAAAAATATTTTTTTAGTTATCTCTGTGTCATAATATCTGATGCATCGGCCATAATGTAGACATGTCCGGAGCAGTGCGGCACCATTTCACATGCTCAGCACGGCTCTGCACTGCTACACTGTATAGATGATACAGCAGAGGATACAGTGGAGCAGCGTGGCACCATTTCACATGCTCAGCACGGCTCTGCACTGCTACACTGTATAGATGATACGGTAGAGGATACAGTGGAGCAGTGTGGCACCATATCACATGCTCAGCATGGCTCTGAACTGCTACACTGTATAGATGATACAGTAGAGGATACAGTGGAGCAGTGCGGCACCATTTCACATGCTCAGCACGGCTCTGAACTGCTACACTGTATAGATGATACAGTAGAGGATACAGTGGAGCAGTGTGGCACCATATCACATGCTCAGCATGGCTCTGAACTGCTACACTGTATAGATGATACAGTAGAGGATACAGTGGAGCAGTGCGGCACCATTTCACATGCTCAGCATGGCTCTGAACTGCTACACTGTATAGATGATACAGCAGAGGATACAGTGGAGCAGTGCAGAACTGTGCTGAGCATGTGAGATGGTGCCACACTGCCCCATATTTACATTGCAGCTGATACATCATATCAGATATTATGACACAGAGGTAATTATAAATGTATGTTTTAGGCTTAAAATCGAAATGGGGGGTTGATTTGGGAGTGAAGTGGGAGGACAGATGTTCTCCTGTAACAACAAAGCCTCACCTGATCAGCACAATGAGAACAAGAAAACAGCAGCTTATCTTTCCTATCAAACAGATCTCCACACACAAGCTGCAATATTGCTCTATTTACAGTGCATGCCACCCCCCATATCATGTGTCTTAACTGCTATCTGCTGGGTTCTCACTTGTAAAAGAGATTTGACACAATGGGAGCAGTGATTAATAGTCTTTTCCAAATGGTGTAACATCACTAAATGTCATCATTTCAAGTAAGAGACGTGAACACAGGCATGGTCAACAAGTCTGATATAAACATCCAAAGGATATGCAACAATACCAGAGCAAACTCTCAGAGCGTGTTCCCTCAAAACTACTTTATGCTTGCCATTGTCTGGAGAATTTATTACAGAAACAGGGACTTAGGAAAATGCACTTCTCTGGCACTCGCAGCTCTGAGGAGAAGCCTCTTAAAAGTTCAAGAGTCAGGACAGGGGCTGTGGCCCAAAATTCCCACGGCTACTTTAAAATTACTGTAGGAATATGCTAGGAAAATGCTCAGAACATGTCAGAGAAAAGGGGGAAGAGATGCAGTCAAGATCATGGTCTCTTTAAAAGATCATAATCTATATTACAAACAGTATAGTCTAATTTAAATGTATATGCTGACGCGCTTTTTCATGGATTTTTAGAGCTGGCAATAGATTGGCAGCTTTAATGTTTTCCAGTGCAACAGTTGTAAAGTCAATATTTATTTAAAATGTATTTAATAAAAGAGTCCTCTAAGGTATAAAAATATTCCATTTTCAAGAGTATCCTGGGAAAATAACAGAGTTGGCAAATCCTACTGAAATCCCAGACATGTCTTCACCAAGTTGTTTACAATGCTTTAGCAATGCATTGTGGATGAGATGGTACTGGAAGGCAATACTGAGAGTGAAACCCGTAAGAAGCTATTGTGCAGTGCCACAGAAAATCTGGACTGCAACTGATACTTGTGAATAACGTAAGTGTAAAAATAAAATACTGATTTCTTAGGAGAGTGAAGTACCAGCATTAGCTTCTTAGCTTACAGCATGTCTGCAACACTCTCTGGAGATTTTAATTTTTTAACTTCCATTATGTATGTGGGGGGGGACCAGAATTCCTTTAGACATCTCTAAACTTCCAACATAAATTGTGTAGTATACAGGGGTGAAGGGTCCAAGGCTTTAAAATAAAATGCTTTTAGGGAATCTAAACACTCAGTCCAGAGAGTTAATGGTGGAGGTGGTGTCCAGAGAGTTAATGGTAGTTGTGTGTGTGGGGGAGGGTACTTAAATATATGAAGTAAAACACTGTGGTGCAGTCAACACCTGGCACAGCTCTTCCCTACCGACAAAGTCAGAGATCTATTAGGGGGCTGAACTGGCAAGGGTGCAGAGAACCACTGAGGGGCCACCAAATCATCCACGGCTCCTTACAGGATGCCTAGGCAGAGTAGTTCCACTTTGGTGGGCTCCAAGAGAGAGGGGGGAGGCAGAAAGGTTATATACATTAAAGCCAGAATTTTAATGCCTCTTAAGAGCTTTCTCAAAGCTCTCTTAAAACGCCATATACTGCTGTTGCTACTTATTTCAGGCAACTTTTGCCCCAACCCTCTTGCCCCACACAGTGTGGTAGTACAGCTACCGGCAGGGCTGGGATGCTCTCCCTGGCAAGTATCAACATCTGCAGTCTCCTCAATAAACTTGATTCCCTCACTGCCTGAGTAACACATCATAACCCCAATAGCCTATTAGTAATTGAGACATGGCTATCCCCTAAGATCCCCTACTCAGCAATATCAATTCCTGGATATGCTGTTTTTAGGCAAGACAGGCTCTCCAAGAAAAGTGGAGGCTGTACGTTTTACCTAAAAGAGTCTCTTAAGGGTCATGTCATCAGTGTGCCTCACACTTAGAATAACATCCAGGTCCTTGCCACTAAGATACTGCTTGGGGCACATAACAAAATCCTGACAGTGGCATCGGTCTACATACCCCTCAAGCTGACCAACCAAGGCCTAAACTCCATACTGGACATTATCCACTCCCTGGGTCAAAGCTCAGAAACAATTCTGCTCGGGGACTTCAATGTCAACTGGTCCTCCCCCAGTGTGCACAAATATAAGGACGCTCTGACAGCGGCAAATTTCTCACAAATGGTCCAGTCGCCCACCCGGGTGAACTACAGCACAATGACCACAGTGCTTCTGAACTGGGTACTCACTAATTGCCCTAATCACATCACAAAAACTGTAGTTCTCCCAGACTGTATAAGTGACCACTCCCCAGTCCTATGCTCCTGGACAAACAAATTCACAAAGCCTCTTCCTAATACTATTAACAGTAGGAAACTTATTTCTGGTCACCTCGGGCCTCTTAAAATTCTCCGAAGAGAACATGATTGGACACCAATAGACTTAGCCCCCAACGTGGACACTGCCCTTGAGTACTTTATATATAGTTTTAACACTGCATGTGATGTACATGCCCCCTTCAAGAAACGTAAGATCAAGGGTGTCAACAACCCTTGGATTATAATAGATCTTCTTGAGTAAATGAGGTCCCCGGGATTAGCTCTGGCATTGTGCTAATACAACTGGCACCCAGGCTGATATCCAAGCCTACAAAGCAGCAAGAAATGCCTGTACAAGAACAATTTGCATCACGAAGACCAGCTACTATAGGAACACTCTAGCCAATACATGGAAAGACGGGAAGAAGTTCTGGATCAATCTAACCAATATTACAGGGAAAGACCCCAAAGTACCATCCTCTATGATCAACTTAAATGGCAACATCACCTTGGATTAAGTCACCATGGCTAACGCTTTCAATGTGGCCTTCACTGACCTCAGTCATGTGCTACCTCCAACTTTCTTTGACCCTTCACTGGATGCACTAAGATCTGACAATGCAAGTACAATGCAGGGGCACCCGCCATTCTATTTTAAAGTCATCTCTGAGGATTTAACTAAAAAGCATCCACTCAAAGTGCTTGGGAGGTCCAGATCCAGTTGTGACTCCCTGGATCTGAAACTCCTTGCCCTCACCATAGACAAAGTCCTGACCCCAGTCTCCAAAATCCTTAACCAGTCCCTCATGCTCTCACAGTTCCCCCCAAAATGGAAATCCACTGTGGTGACACCAATCCACAAAAGTGGTGATAAGACCATTACTAGCAACTACAGACCCATCTCCATACTCCATTCCTCTCCAAAGCACTTGAGAGAATAGTTGCAGACCAGCTTGCTGAATACTTTGCAAAATATAACCTTCAATGCCCTGAGCAGCATGGCTTTCATAAGGGGCACACCACCACAGCTCTCCTCAAATTCACCTCATATATCCATAATGCCCTGCACCTGGGACATCTTGTCGGTGCCACCTTCACCGATTTGACAAAGGCGTTCAATACTGTAAACCACTCCCTGCTTATTGAACAATTATCATGCACAGGACTCTCAACTGACACCACACGGTGGTTCCAAAGCTACCTCAGTGACCGAACCCAACAGGTAAGAATTGATGAATTCCTCTCGGTTTGCCTCCTGGTCCACTCTGAAGTCCCTCAGGGATCCATCTTGGGTCCCATGCTTTTCAGTATTTTTTCTAAACAATCCTCCCTCCTCCTGCCCCGATAGAATTTGTCTATAAGCAGATGATGCAATTATCTTTACCTCCCACCCTGATCCATCCTTTCTTCAGTTGCAGCTGCAAGCAAGCTTTACGGAGGTTGAGACATGGTTTAATCCTATAAGCTGATCCTTTACTACAAAAAAACAAAAACAATGATGTTCCATGGTACCCACAACAAACATAAAAACAGAGGTATATCTATCATAAACAGGGCTGGGGCCATGCTGGAGCAAGTTCATCTGTTTAAATATCTGGGGGTGACCCTTGACTACACTCTAGCTTACTCTGAACACATTGATAACATTGCTAAAATCGTGAATACCTGGATAGGTCTGCTATACAGACATAGGAACTGTCTCACGGCCGAAGCCCCAAGCATTGCTATTCAGAGCTCAGTTACCTCAATAATTGACTATGGGCTAGTGATATATGGATCTGCTACTGACACTGCATTTCGATGCATTACTATAGCACTAAACAAGGCCTGTCATCTCCTGACCTCAGCCCCCCACCTTTCGCACACCTGCGATATCTATGAACAAGCAAACTGTCTCCAACTGTCTGGCAGACTTTGGTACCAAACATGCATCCTAATCAAAAAGGCCAATTTGGATCTACTACCCTCAGGGGTCATGACCTTGCTGGCTCCTCATGGCAACCAGAAGCTCGGAAAGTCTTACTTTTTTCATTCCCCGCAGTCGCACTACTCAAGGACAATACTCCTTCAAATCCAGAGCCTCATCCTGGTACAACTCGCTTCCTCCAGAAGTTACCAGCAATACCTCACTGGGCACTTTTAAGTGCAGTCTTCGTCAGCACCTTGTCACCAGGGCCTCATGTGACTGCTTCTCTTAAACTAGCCATATCCACCTCCCTCTTGCCTTCCCCTTGAAGTCTTCTCCCTCTCTCACTTTTAACCCTTTTTCTTTTTGGCCATCCCCATCCCATCCAATCCACCTGTACTCTCATCACCTCCCCTGCCCCTCCCCAGATCCCTCTCTGACAATGCTCTATGTATTGCTGTCCTCCCTCCCTCCCTTCTACCTCACCTATACTTCCTTTTGCTCCTTCCCTACAGACTCTTCCACCTGTACTTGCCCTTACTACACAAAGCTTCCATCTCCGTAAAATTTTAATTTACATATAACCTGAAGTGTATATATGCCAACTAATGTACCTGACAAAGCCTCTGGCTGCCTGGAATTGTCTTACTTGTTAGATGCATTTTGACTGTGTTCATTTCTCATTTTCTGACGTGGAACCTTTGTAAAAGAGCCTTGGATCAAAATTGTTATCCGAAATCTTAATAAATAAATAAAATAAATAAATAAAAAATAAAAACACTTCCCAGCATCTACCACTGCTCATTTCCTTCACTGTACTGGTGAGACTGGGCAGCCAAGAGGAGGCACTCGTAGCAGTGGGAAGGGAAAAAGTGGGTGGTTATCAGAAGGGGAGATCCTAAGGAAGGAGGAAGGGGCACCCAGCCAAAGAGGAAGCAGCTGCTTGTGGGGGACTCTATTATTAGGGGGATACACTTGGGAGCAGAGGGAGAAAGGGAGAGGGAGGTGAAGTGTCTCCCTGGTGCATCAGCATGGCGGGATGGAGAGTGGATTCAGAGGATCGTTGGGACAGCAGGAGATGAGAGGGAGCAAGATGTCATTGTTCGCCTAGGGATAAATGACCTGGCAAGGGACAAGGCAGGGGTAGTGTGCAGGGAAAGTTCAGGAGCTGGAGAGGGGCCTCAAGCAGGTAGCACGTTCAGTGGATTTTGCTGAAGTGTTACCTGTACACAGCTGGGGAGAGGCGAGGACACTCCACACCAGGGCCTTTAACAATTTATTGAAGGCATGGTGCATGGAGGAGGGTTTGGGCTACATTGGAGACTGGGAGCCAACCTGGGAGTGTAGGAGCCACTACAGGAAAGACGGCTTCCATCTTGCCATGAGGTGGAGCAGAGTCCTTAACAGGCGATTTAGATGCTACTTGGATGAGAATTTAAACTAGCCAGGAGGGAGGCAGTAAAACCAAGGGAGGCAACAATCCTTCTCCCTCCCCCAAATGATGATGCAGCTGGGAGAGTCTAAGGGGAGTAAGCTTACCCAAGCCAAGGGTGCAAGAAGATAGGGGTGGGAACAAGGCAGAGGACAAGGGGGGTATAAATTAGGAAATCAAGAAAAAAGCAGAAAAGTAGACAGGTAACAGAGACAATAACAAGGAAAGAGGGGGTCAGACAGAGCTACATGGAACAGCACAGGCGGGAGGGAAGCATGGAAGCAGCAGGGAGGAAGTAAGGTATAGAGAGCCATGTGGACTAATGAAAAGAGACTGGAAAATAAAATTCCAGATCTGGAAGCCATCGTGGCAGAGGCTAGCCTGGATTTGGTGGCCATAATGGAGTCAAGGAGCACTAACAGTCACAAGTGGGACACGGCCATACCGGGCTATCAGGAAAGACAGGGAAGGGAGATGGGGTTGTACTGTATGTGAGGGAAGGAATCCAGGCCATGGAGATATGGGGCACCTGGACAAAAGAGAAGGGTTGGTGGTACCATGTGTCATCCTGGAGACAGGTATTGGATCTGCTGTCATACAGGGGTGGTATACAGACCTCCAGCACAAGAACAGGAGTTGGATAAGGCACCTGGGGAAGCCATCATCAGGATGGCAAGTAATGAGGAGATGTTGCTAGTTGGGGATTTCAGTCTTCCATATGTGGATTGGAGCCTTCCAACTGCAGTTTCTAAAAGGAGTAGGGCCATCCTTGACTCTCTAAAAGATGCTTTTCTTAGGTGGCTAGTCAAGAAACCCACTAGAGATGGTGCAGTGATGAACCTGGTGGTTACAAACCAGGACAGCATTGCAGACGTCACAGTGAGCAGTCCCCTAGGTACACATAGTGATTCTACCTCTGTTTCCTTCCAATGGATGTATACTGTGCCTCTTTTGCTTCCCTGATGTAAATTGCCACCCCTCCACTCTACCCATCCCTCTGTTGCATCCATAATCCATATGAGATGTATCCAGGGATCACTAGGTCCCAGTCATTGTTCTTCTTGGCCCAAGTTTCTGTAATAGTAACTAGATCCAGCCCAGAGTCTGGCACCAGTGCCTGGAGTTCACTAATTTTGTTACCCAGCCTGGTAGCATTGAGGAATACCATACTCCAAGTTATGTTCCCACCTTTTTGATTATTGAATGACCTCCCCCTTTCCTATTCCCTGATATCCCAGGTGTCTTGCATTTTTCCTTTTTTCCTGGTCTGTTTGGTCTACATTCCCCACTCTCCTAGTTTAGCGCCACTCAGCTGCTACTTCTCGTATACCATGCCCTCATCCCTTGGGGTGTTCTGGCTAGGTTCCCCACTTCACCTACCTTAATTGTGGCGATCCTAACCCCAGCACCATGGCAGTTAATTTAGCTGTCTGCCAATGTAGACAAATGTCTGCCCTACAGCACTAGTCCCCTCTCTTGTCAGGTGAAGGCCTCCACCAGTGAAGAGACTACTGTGCCAGAATCACCCCAGTACCCTACATAGTGGTACCCCTGCTTCTGACACCAACCATTTAACCACCCATTGAATTCCTCGATCTTCTCCTTGCTCACCCTGTCCTCCCCCTTCTCCCTAGCCCAGACAGGGAGGAACTCAGAAAAGGCCAAGAAAGCTAAGTGCTTCTTCAATCTGTCCCCCAACCTCTGGAAGGTTTCTATCACTGTCTCCATAGGCCATTTCACCAGATCATTGGTACCAAATGTACCTGCTCCCTCACCTCCTCCTTCACCTCCTGCACTATCCTCCCTATCCTCTCCTCTCCCAATCCTGGATGGATAATGCCCCAGGCAGGCATCGAACCACCCTCCTCCCCTTCTCTGCAATGCTCCTCTTTGTAACTCTAACCACAGGGCCCCTATCACTCGAATCCTCCTAACTAACTTATGCCAACTCTACTCCTGGCTGTTACCATGTCTTCTTTTCCCTCAACACCAACTGACTCGAGGTCCTCCATTAAAGTGAGGCACCTGGACCTTTTCCATGGGTGTAAAGTGATTTGTCTTTGGTATCTCTTGGGTATGGCTGACAGCTGTGTGACTGCCCTGCCACCAGCCAATGGACTTCTGGGGTAGTGGGAGGGCACCCGTTTAGTCAGAGTCATTGCTAGAATATTTTCTGTCTTGCTGCTGCCAACAGATTATGGAGCTCTCAGACAATCTTAATTATTGGGCAATGTTCCCTCCTCCAAACTGTAACCCTGGAGATAAGCACCCCTAATCCTCATAGCTGACTTCCTCCCCACTCCCCTATGCTCCATTCTACCCTCCTGAATACTTATGAAACTGCTTGAGTTACTTTATAATGTGTGTACATCAACTGCCTGTCTTATCTGTCGACATTGACTGCCTGTCTTATAACCTTATCTGATATAGGTAGAAGCTAAGATTAACAGTATAAGCAGTAACCTGTAACAACCCACCCATGACACAGCCTAATTGTCAGTCTGCCTGTTTTATAACTTTATCCTATATAGGAAGAAGCTAGGATTTAACAATTTTAGCAAACGTCAGTAATACTACACATCAGATACAGTATACTGCACCTTAGCTAGGAACTTAAGCAAGGCCTTCAAGCACCTGCTAGGTTACCAACTGCAGTTAGACAGTTGTTACTCCTTCAGAGTCTCCTGAAGAACTGTGGACATACCTGTGGACATCCTGCAGATGTCCCAGAACAGAAGCCATCTTCCTACTCCTGTGGTACTCCCACTCCTGGAGATCACAGTCCTATGGGGGTTTAATAGAAGGCTACAACAAATCCTTCCCCTTCAGATGAGTTTTAGGTGCTGGCTCTTTCTTGGTATCAGTATAAGATCCCAACACTGACAATCCTAACACCCCAAAACCCGATACTGAAAGTTCGACAGCTACAGTACATACCTGAATGTGACAAAATCCCTAATGTGTGGTGACTTGTATGGTTTGGGGGATTGTGTATATGTATCTGATGGGGGGTGTTGGGGTATGCAGCCCCCCAAGAAAACTTTCCTGGACATTGCACCTTTCTTGTCTGGCATTGTTGGGAATATGGCTGTCGGGATTTCACTCTCAGGCTTTCATAACTCGGAATTCTCAGTAATGTGATTTTTGTACCAGACCCCTGTTTCTGGAGAGAGGGGGAGCAAAAGCCTGTTCAGCCACCTCCTAAAGGTCTCCTGATTTGCCCTGCAGTCAAATACAAATAGTGCTGCTGGTAGCTGAAACTCACTGCTCATCCAGGCTACAAAAAATCCTTCCCCTTCAGCTGAGCTTCAGGTGCTGTTTCTAGGGGAAAGGGAAGCAAAGGTCTGCTCAAGCACCTCACAAAGGTCCCCTGATTTGCCCTGCCATCAGATACAAATAGTGCTGCTGGTAGCTAAAACTCACTGCTCATCCAGGCTACAAAACATCCCTCTGCTTCAGCTGAACTTCAGGTGCTGTTTCTAGGGTGAGGGGGGAGCAAAAGTCTGCTCAACCACCTCCAAAGTGTCCCCTGATTTGCCCTACAGTTAGACACAAATAGTGCTGCTGGCAACTAAAGCTCACTGTTCTTCCAGGATACAACAAATCCCTCCCCTTCAGCTGAGTTCAGGTGCTGTTTTGGGGAAAGAGATCAAAAGCTGGATATCAAGTAGGGTCTGTGGTTTCTGCAGCGGCTAGAAACAAGCATTTGTCAATGCCGAACGTTTGCGACAAAACTGTACTACAAAATCATATCCGTCTGCAACCCCTACATGGTGCTATCCCAAGGGCTACTACCCTTGCCTGCTTGGCTAGTAGCAGGTTAAGGGGCCAGAGTTCTGAAACGGGGTGGCTCCACCCCGAGATAAGGTTTGGTAGTGGTCAGGCTAACCTGGGCACAGCCCTCCGGGACACTGTAACCCCCCTCTTTCCTTGCTAGTGGCTGAAACAATACACAATAATAACTTTCACAATACCCCTGATACACCACACAAGTACCCACACTGTTTGCACTTATCACCACGGTTTTTCTCTGGCCTGGCCCTGGGGACCCCCCCTGTAAAACAAGATTATACACTGCAAACAATAGCAGTACAGTACTCTTGCATGAACTGGAACCACAGTCAGGGTTAATGCAAAAAAGATTTAGATCTGATTTATTAAAGGGACTTGAACAAGGGAGAGACGTAATCAGGTTAATTTGCTTAAAGGCTGTATAGATCAAACAGTTATGCATGCACTTCAGGGTCCATAAACAGTCACACACACACTCTGGGTACCCAGATGGAGAATGGTGGGCTAGCCAGGAACATTGCAGCTGGTTGGGGCCCTGTGATGTAAGAAAACAACATGCACAACACACACTATTTGTAATCCGGAGCCGGAGGGCTCAGTTCACGAAAAGAAAACAACAAAACAATCAGATGATACACTTTTAGATTAGGCTGTTGTTGCAGGGAGCTACTGTGATGATTACTCACGATACCCAAAACTGGACACAGGCTGGATGAAACTTGAGACTGTAGGTGGTTGATCTGGAGTGCCAGGAGAAGCAGGGCCCACATGATTCGCTGAGGCGTCGTTCCTGTTCAAGTGTGGAGCAGGGGGCTGATCCCCAGGCAGGTCTCCCGTCAATGGCTTTCTCTGTGCAACAGGTAGTCTGACTGGGCCAGTGTGGCAAGACCCAGGCCAAATGGAGACAAATTTGGACACAGTCTGTTTTGGGCTGGATACAGCTTCCAGCAAGCAAAACACAGTTCACACAGTGGGGAACCAAATCATGACCCAATAACAACTCATAGCACATTTACATGTAAGGAAATTCTACTGTACCAGGCAAACCACTCTCCAGTCATGATCGCAAAGTCTCTGCACAAACCAGGGATTCAAAAGCAGCTGGAAATCCTGAGAGGCCGATCGCATTCAGCAAAATCTTTGGTCTTCTTCAGGTTGATCCTGGTCACAACTCAGTGGCTTACTTCATTCTCACAAACTCGGATTCAGTCCAAACTGATTCTCTTCTCCCTCTCAGTAGCAGCAGGCAGGCATGCAGGCCAAAACTCAGGCCTTTCCACAGAGACTGTATTGAGCTCTTGCTCCTTCAGCTCCCAACTTAGATCTGCCTCTAACAGCAAGCAGCTTGGGAATTTCCCCAAGATCCAAAAGGTTCGGTTGGCTGATCTTCCTGTCAGTCACAACAAAGGCTCCCACTTCAGGTGCAGAAAGGTGCAAAAAGCCCCAAACTACAATTCCTACAGATTCTGACTCCAGACAGCTCCTGTAGTCTGGCTCCATTTTAGGTTCCACCAGAACTGATTGGTCCAGTTCGGCAGTCCAGGACCAAGATAGTGGAGATAACAAAACAGTTCTTGCTGCAAAGAAGGCAGGTTAAACAAACTACATTATCATTATCACTCTAAATAATTTTCAGCAAATACATCTTTCAGCAGAGCTCCCTCTCAGATTACTTATGACTGCAATCCAGGCAGCTCTTAAAGGATACCTAAACAACATTTTGACAACAAACTATTCAAAAATCTGACTCTGTAGGTGACTAAAGAAAAGGCTGCTGTATTCATTAAGGCTAAAACTACATTTATATAATTTACCTAAATGTGGTTCCAGAGCATTTGAATATTGTAAAATCAGCCTTCTAATTTCAAAAAAAACTGTCTTGCTTGCTTCCTAAAATGGCCGCCAAATGTGTTATGTGATGACATCATTGGGAGTCAAAGTCAGAAAGATATATGGCTCTCTATAGTGCTAACTAGTTATTTTTTCCCTTTGTATAGAATTGTTTCACCCAAATGGTCAAAACCATGTGCATTATTTTGTATAATACACATGTTAGGCTATGGTTCTGTTCATTTTGTTTACTTTAACATGCTGAAATTGTGTTTAATCCAACCGACTTTCTCTGTGGCAAACCACAGTGCAGTACAAATCTTGAATAACCTGGTGGTCTAGTGGTCATGGTGGATCCAGGATGCTACAGTTGGGGTGCTGGGGTGGTGTGCATGCTTAATATTCACTTTTTAACATTTTTATTAAACCTTTATATTTTTTGCTATTCTTTTCTAGTACGTTTTTGACAGAACCTATAAATGTAATCCATAGTTTGAATATAAACATTTGTACAATCAATAAATCAAGCTTCTTCAACAAAGTGAAATGCAGCAGCAGCAGCCGCACAGAAGTACATTACTATGTGTGTGTGGGGGGGTGCAGCCACACCCTTCACCACCCCCTAGAGCCACCACTTTTTTGTAGCAAAGTTCTTGTTCAGTCCAATGTTAGAGTTCATACTTTCTTGAAACTTGAAAATATGCTTGTCTTGTCTTCTTTTTCCATGGGAAATAATAATAATAAGAAGAATCAGCATTTATACCACTGGAGTGAGCACTCCCCCAGTGGAATAAACACTGATATATACACTTCACTGAAAGAAATCCTGCTGACGTCAGTAGAGTAAGGATATCACACATATATCCATACTCTGCCTGCGTCACCATAGTGAGAATATCAGCCATTTATCCTCACTCTGCTCACGTCACCACCCATTCCCCTCCCACAGTACACCTAACACAAAACACGGAAAAATAGCAGGAGAGAACTGTTATCCTTCACAAATTACTAATCACCAGACAAAATTAAACCCACCTGTCTAGAAAGCAATAAATGTAGCCCACATAGCACTCCTCCTCCTCCTCCTCCTCCTCCTCCAGGTCTGCAAGCACCTTCCCGTCTGTGCAAAATCTGCCTCACGGTAAAACCTAAAAAAGGAAAAAAAATAAAACAAATAACGACTGTGCCTAAATAACGAAAATGGAAACAGACAACAGTAACAGTCACCAACAAAGATCACAACAGCTCTGGATCAACAAAATGACACAACAAAAAAGCTCCAAAACTATCACTCTGCAAGGAAAAAATCTTCAACCTATGTACACAATTTGAACACGATACTGAGCCACTTCCTGAACCGGACAGAAACGCACAAGACCTAACAATTCAAGAAACACAAGGAGAAAAGATGCCAAACAAAAACAAATATGTTCTCGATCTACATTACATAGACAACTACATCCACAGCTCCAAAAACTCAAATACCCTATAAAAAACACAAGTGCTGATATAAACCATTTGCACTGATTCCTACAACAAGACATGAACATCATCACTAATTTTGAAGACATTCTTCCAAAGCATTTAAACGAACTGTTATGTCACTACTTCATCTCGGCTAAAAAAAAGAATGGGTCCCATTATAAACCACTTACAATCTGGTCCAGATTCCAAAGTCTGGAAAGATATCTAAAAGACAAGGCTTACACTGAGTCACTATCAACTTCACTCAAGTTTGAAAAAACAAGACAGGTAATTTCATCCAGACAGAAACACCTGAAACAACTAGGTATGGGAAACAAACCATATGCATCAGATGAAATCAATGATGAAATAATTGAAAAATTATACGAGTCTCAACAACTAGGTCCAAACAACCCTCAGTCACTAATTAACACCATGTGGCTGACTATAACACTATATTTCGGAGTCCGAGGTAACACCGAGACTTACAATATGAGATGGGGAGATCTCTCTCTAAAACAGGATGCTGACAACTGAAAATACCTGGAATACTCAACAGAGCGACAAACAAAAACCTGAAGTGGATCTAACCTGAAAGACACCCGCATGACCAAACCACGAGCCTATGAAGTAGCTGATCCCACAACTTGCCCTATTAAGAACTACTTAATATATGTTAACAAGCGACCTACAAAGATCAACGTTCTAGATGTTCCATTCTTTTTAGCCATCCTCTACCCTATCAAACTACAATGCAACACTTGGTTTAAAAACCAACCATTGGGAATTAACACCATAGCCAAAATAATGAAAATGATGACAGAACAAGCTGAAGTTTCCATAAATAAAACACTCATCAATCATTCAATACGCAAGCACTTAATTCAAAAGCTTGCTGACAATAATATTGCCCCAACCGACATCATACAGATATCGGGACACAAACAAATAGAATACATTAACACTTGCTACACTCTGAATGACGAAACGAAATGAAAAATCTCCTCAATACATAGTAATTTCAGTGATGATGACCAAACCCAGCACAAGCAGACACACTGAATCTGAAGCAAAACAAACAAATCGAATCACACAAGAAACCTGAGCCCAGTAACACGTTACCAACTACCTGCCTGCAAAGTATACCATCCACATTTCAAAATGCGACAATAACAGCTACCAATATTACATTCAACATCATTTAAGGTAAATACAAGCTGAACCATATTTCAAAATACAGTCTGCAGTAGGTACAAAAATCCATTAACTAACGTATCCCATTCTTTTTTCAGGACATCAATACCTCTCTACAAAAGACAGAAAACAACCACGTAAGCTATCAGACTCAGAATCCAATCAACTCACAACACCTTTACTGAAATGACTGACTGAACTTAACCGACATATGTTGAAATGGGACAAAGAAATACTCCAAACTACAATTACCGAACTTTAGCTGACAGAACAACAGCTGCCATTATTTTTGAAACATTTATCTTTCTTTCCATATACAGTACTGTATTATTTCAGTTAAATAAATGTGAAACTTCTCAATTTATGTTCGTTTACATACCTGAAGAAAAGAACATGTACAGTATCCGAATAAAACGGAAGTGCTGTTTCAAAATGTAAACATGTCTGTGGCTCCACTCCTCACTGACTTCAGCAAATACACTGCCAATAAATGTAACGTGCACCAAGCATTACACACTCATTTACCCATAAGTACAAACTGCACCAAGCATAAATATCCAAACACACCAAGTTATTCCCAGAAGTGAAGCAATTCTTCCACATGTCACCACACAAACACATCCCAAACGACATGACACCAACCAATCACAGAACAGCCACACTCACACTCACACATATCCACCAATCACATGCCTTACACATATCCCATTCATATCTACTCCTCAAAACTAACACCTCAATAACCAGATAGATGAGCTCCCACCCCAATGGTATAAACCGCACACATGATGGGCAGTTCGTGGGATATGGAAAATATTCTCACTCCTGCATCGTGAGCTGTGCATTCTCACTCTGCAGGAGTGAGAATATTTTCCATATCCCACTCCTGCTCATCATGTATCCCCTATTTATATAGTGGTTTTCATACACATTGTATCCCAAAGTGCTTTACAAGCAATACTAGACTAGTAGTGAAGTGACTGAATGTGTAGTGGCAGCCATGTCTTACATTAATATCCACACACAGCCTTGGACAATTGCATGAACTGGTTTTATGGGAAGGGGAAGGTTAGCCAGGACAATGGGGTTGGGTAGTGATCAAGGTACTGGCAGCCCACATCTTATTTCTCACAGTAAGCTGCTCAGATTTCTCTCCTCTGTCTTCCCCCTTCCCTGAATATAGCAGTACCTTGCAAGAGTGGCCTTCTCAGTCCCCCTCTGGTATTCATTCTTCACTATTCCTCCTCACACTGAAAACAGGTGAGCTCATCACCCTTCTGCATTGTGAATGCAAGTAGTAGAGTCCCCATTTTATTTTGACATATCAAATATAAACATATATTTCCAGTAAGTCAGGCTGATAGCAACAGAGAACAAGGGAAATGATGGGCTTTCCTATCCTTAAAAGATCTAGGCTACCTTTGATTAGGCACTGCTAAATGATGGGTGTGCACATCATTATGCACGTCATTTAATGGTGCCTAATCATAGGTGGCTTAGATCTTACATGGGTAGGAAAGTTTATTTTTCCACCTGTGCAATGCAGCTATCAGCCTGGCTTACCAGAAGATCATGGTTATTATTAATATGTAAAAAATAACATGGGAGACTGTACTAACCACATTCATGATGCAGAAGGGTGGTGAACTCACCAGTTTTTTGGTGTGGGGAGCAGGTGAGAGGCATGAATGCCAGAGAGGAACTAAAGAGGCCATTCCAGCAGAGTATATTTATATTCAGGTTAGTTGAAGACATAAAGGAGGACATTGAGCAGTTCACTGCGAGATCTGAAATGTGGGGCTGCCAACATCGTGATCACTACCTGATTGTGGATGAGAGTAGCCAGTGATGACAAATACTCAGAGTGGCAGGGCTGCACCTAAACTGTTACTTGAATTCAGTGTAGGGTGATTACCCTCGGTGGGGGGGGGTGTTGACATTTGTTAGGACAGTATTGATGGAGTTGTGTATAGCTCATTCAAGATTTGGAAGGGTGATAGCCTGCCAACCCGAATTGTGGAGTAGAGCACAGAAACGTACTGGAGAAGAGTTGCTGGGAACTGTCCTGTGGGGTTCTGCAGATCACAGGTAAAGGAGTAGACTGACACTGGAAGTTGGTGGATTTGCTCAAGTTATTAGTATGCCTCTCCTTTTAATATCATTATCCATTGTAAGTGCAGCCCTTATGAGGGCATGAACAGCAGTTTTTCTGGTGGGTCATGATGCTTATTGCTTGGCCCTCCAGGAAGACCTAATTGTTGGTTAATGAGGTGGGAAAAAACACAACAGGAGAACTGTACGTACTACCGTCACTGTGCAGAAGGGTGGTGATACACTCAATGTTTATTATGGGAGAAGAAATCAAACAATGAGAATGTGGACTGGAGAGTGATTTGGGAGGCATTTTTTAACAGTGCCAGCTGATGATGCATATTGGTATAGGCGTGCACAACTCTCTGAGGTACAAGATTACAATCTGAGGTATGATAATTCTCTTGATGTGGCACCAGGCAGTACTAAGGACAGGGTATGAATGGTGAGCTGTTAAACAGAAGGCAGGCTAGATGCAGGAGGTTTACATGGAAAAAGAAAACCTTATTTGTTGATTAACAAGAGAGCATGGGCTTTGGAACTGAACCAGACCCGTACTTTGCTCTGTGACCTTGAGCAAGTCATTACACTTCCTTGTGCTCCCAGGCCACACCTTTAAGCAAGCTTTCAGCTTAGAGTGTCTCTCCTGGTTAACACAGAAGTGTAGAATCTGACGGCAGATAAGGACCACTTGGCCCACCCAGTCTGCCATTTCCCTACCTAATGGATAAGCTGCAGATCCTAGTTAACCAGCAGCCTACTTCTTTCTACCCCCAACCCCTAGAATTGCCTTATGACTGTCTCATGCATGCTTGAATTCAACCACTGTTTTTGACTCCACAACCTCCTCCGGAAGGCCGTTCCATGCATCCACAACCCTCTCTGTGAAAAAATACTTCCTTATATTACCTCTGAGCCGTGCCCCATCTTCAAATTGTGCCCCCTTGTTCTTGCACACCTCTTTTTTGAAAGATGCTACCCTCTTGGACTTTGTTGATTCCCTTAAGGTACTTGAAAGTTTCTATCATGTCCCCCCTCTCCCTCCTTTCCTCGAGGCTATACATATTAAGCTCCTTTAGTCTCTCTTCATAGGTCTTCCGGTGCAGACCCTGCATCATTTTAGTTGCCCTGCTCTGGACAGCTTCCATCCTGTCTATGTCCTTGCGGAGATTGGATGTCCAGAACTGCACGCAGTACTCCAGATGGGGTCTCACCAGCTGTCTGTACAGAGGGATAACAACTTCCTGTTTTCTACTGGTGATGCCTCTCCCTATGCATCCCAGTATCCCCCAGCCCTCTTTACTGCCCTCTCACATTGCTTGCCCACCTTTAAATCACCTGATATGACTACCCCCAGGTCTCTTTCCATTTTTGTTGTTGTTAGTATCTCACCCCCCATTGTGTACTCTTCCCCTGGGTTTTTGGTTTCCAGGTGCATTACCTTGCACTTCTCAGCATTGAATCTAAGCTGCCATACATTTGACCATTCCTTTAACCTTGCCAAGTCCCTTCTCATCCTTTCCACGGTTCCACCCCACCTTGTGTATCAACTCTGTTGCAGATCTTTGTGTCATCTGCAAAGAGACAACTTTTCCTTCCAGTCCCTCTGCAATGTTGCTTATAGAGACATTGAAGAGGGCCGGTCCTAATACTGAACCCTGCGGTACCCCACTAGTAACCCCCCTTTCTTCAGAGTGGACTCCATTTACTATTACCCTCTGTGTCCTATTCTCCAGCCAATTCTTTACCCAGGCTGTCATCTTGGGACCCACTCCCAGGCTGGCTAACTTGATTATTAATCTTTTGTGTGGGACTGTGTCAAATGCCTTGCTAAAGTCTAGGTAGGCCATGTCCACAACCCCTCCCTGATCTACTACTTTGGTCACCCAGTCAAAGAAATCTATTAGATTCGTCTGGCATGACCTTCCCGCTGTGAATCCATGCTGGCTTGGGTTCTCTGCCCCTCTGGCCTCTAGGTACTCGACAATTCTCTCCTTCAGAAGTGAGTCCATCATTTTCCCTATCACTGAGGTTAAACTAACAGGTCTGTAGTTTCCTGCTTCTGCCCTGCTCTGACTTTCGTGAAAGGGAATCACATCTGCCCTCCTCCAGTCCTCAGGTACCACCCCATCCTCCCATGATTTGTTAAAGAGGGCAGTCAGTGGTGTCACTAGTTCTACTCTTATTTATTTTAGAATTCTGGGATGAATCCCATCAGGACCCATTGCTTTGTCCACCTTCCGTTTTAAGAGTTCTTTCAGAACCCTTTCTTCTGTAAATGGGCTGATATCAACTTCTGTATTCAGTGTTTCTATTGTTTGTTTTAGGTACCCCTCATTTGTAAATACTGAGCAAAAATATTTGTTTAGTATCTCTGCCTTTTCACCGTCACACTCTGCCCACCCACCCCCCACCCCTTTATTAAGCCTCACTGTCCCTCCCTTGGTCTTTCTTCGCTCCTGATGTACCTAAAAGGTTTATCCCACTTTAACTGAGCTGGTTATCTTTCCTCGGTTCAGGCCTTTGCTGTTCTGACTGCCTTCCCAGCTTCCTTTTGCTTTAACTGATACAATTCTCTGTCCTGCTCCTTCTGTGATTCCTTGCACTTTCTGAATGCTTTCTTTTTCTCTTGAACCTTCACTGCCACATCCTTTGAGAACCATAGTGGTTTCTTACATCATTTTGTTTTTGTTTATTTGCTTCACATAAAGGCTTGTTACCGCTATGATTGCAGTTTTTATTATTCCCCATTGTTCTTCCACCACTCCTTCCTGCCCATTTGCTAGTGCATTCCTTAGGCACTCACCCATTTTGGCAAAGTCAGCCCTCCTGAAGTCCAGTACTTTTGCCTTTGTATGGCTTGACTCTATTGCTGTGTTTATTGTGAATCATACTGTTCGATGGTCGCTAGTTCCCAGATGGCTACCCACTTCTAGATCGTGATCCTCTCTCCATCTCCATTTGAGAGAACCAGGTCTAAGATTGCTCCCTCTCGAGTGGGTTCCAATACTAGTTGTCTAAGGCATGCCCCCTGTAGGGCATCTAGAATAACCCCACTCTTAGAAGTGGCTGCTGCAACTGCACTCCAGTTAACATCTGGCATATTCAGATCACCCATCAGCAATATCTCCCCTTTTTCTGCCATTCTAAGTATACTTTCTATCATTTCCTTCTCCATTTTCTCCCCCTGAGAGGGGGCTGTGTATACAACCCCTGTGCGGATTGTGGTGCCATTGCCTGTCTCTAAATTGACCCACAGTGCTTCTTCTCCTCCTCCCTGTTTACCTTTTTGTTCTGTTGCTGTGATTCCTTCCCTTATGTAGAGAGCTACTCCTCCTCCTCGTGTTTTACCCTCCCTGTCCCTCCTGTAGATAGTGTATCCTGGTATGTTTACATCCCAGTCATGGTTCTGTGTGTACCATGTTTCTGTGACTGTCACGATATCCAGATGTTCCTCCTCCATCAAGGCTACTAATTCAGGAAGCTTGTTACCAGACTATTGTCATTGGTACTCATTGATCTCCATTTTTTGATGGCTTTACCTTCTGTAGCAGCATCCCCCACTGACCTTTCTACCTTGGTCTTTTTCTCATTTATTACCCTGTTTTGTAGGGGGAGGCTGGGATTTTCCTGCTGCTTATCAGTTCTCCCTCCCCTTGACTAGTTTAAAAGCTTAACAGAAAACAAAACTCAGTGCATCACATAACCACTAGATCATCAGGTAATTGAAGTGTTGTACTGTAATGCAGTTTGCCAAGAAAAAAGTCAGCTGGATTGCAAAACATTTTCCACAAGTTAAAGTAAACAAAATGAACAAAATCATAGCCTAACGTGTACTGATCAAAATAATCCACGAGTTAATAATACATGGTGTTGATCATTCTGGCACAACAATTTAAAACAAAGAGAGAAGGAAAAACTAGTAAGCACTATAGAAATATATGTGGGTTTCTGTCTTTGGCTCAGATGATGTCACCATGAATAATCACTTAACACACTTGGCAGACATTTTAGGGAGAAACCAAGGCTGTTTTTAGAAAGTGAAAGACTGATGTTTACATTTTTCAAAAGCTATGAAACTGCATTTATATTATTTATATAAATGTAGTTTTAGCATACATGTAAACAGCAGCCTCTACTTTACCTTGTTATGAAGCCAGATTTTGGAGTTTGCAGTTTTGAAAAACTGCTTGTTTACGTACCCTTTAAAGAGACAGTACACAGAGGCTATACAGGCACTCCGTGGCAATCACATTTAAACTGCTAAAATGTAGGACACCAGCCTGGCAGTGAGCATTTAGGCAAGCTTGTGGAAGACTTTTCGGGAACCCCCATTTGTAAGGAGCTTACACCCTTCCCTGCCTGGAGGAAACTTGGCATCCGCGTCAAGTCTGTACCATCATGCATCAGTTAACATAAACTTAATACTTTACCATACATATTCACTACACTTCATGATACTATATCCATTCTGACAACACATTGTGCATATTTCACACAGGCAAATTGAACATTACTATACTGAATCAGGTAATAACTTCTTGTACCTTAAACAATGTAAGAGGGGGCCCTTCTCTGTCAGCTGACTTGGGTCTAGAGGGGGCAGGGGCACCATGGTGAGAGGGAAAGACAAGTAACCTGGAAATGGCTGTCAAGCTCAATTTGGGCAGTGAGCTTGGTGAGACATAAACACCTTTGTGCACCACATACAGAGGCAAATCCACTGGTCTCCCGGGAGAATCATAACTGAGGCGTACTACTGGCTTGCCAGCTCAGCCAGTCTTTCTGGGAGGGACAACTACAGTCTCTGTACTCTCAGCACTGGTCTAGGAACTCTCATCACTTGTGAGGGGTGCCTCTGCCTGGGTGGGAATATCCAAACTTGGGGCACTGTCAGCTTCTTGTTCTGCAGGCTCTGTTTCTACAACACTTGACTCATTTTGTGAAGGCTCGGGCACAATCAAGCTTTGAGGCACTGAATGGGGGTGGTCAGCACTCTCACAGTGTTCTTCAAGTTCTGGTATGTCACCAGAAAGACTCTTCTTCAGGCAAATCATACAGTTCCACAATACACAGAGACTCAACATCTTCAGACGTGATACTTTGCACTTCACTTTCCAGGAGCATTGGCCCCAAGGATGAAGCTAGGGGGTAAGGCAGTCCAGAAGGCCCAGCTTCATCCCCACAATTTATCAGGGGGTTACCTTGAAACACTTGACTCAGTTCATAAGAGGGGTAATATGCATGGTCATATTCACTTTCGTCAGAAGTGGACTGACAGTCACTATCATTCTGGGCCTGCTGTGGAGAAAACGTTAAATCTGTGACCACGGGGGTAGGTTGATTCTGTCTCTTTCTTGCAGCAGCACGAGTCACCGGCCCAGGGGGCTCAATTTCTGGGGGTTCAGCCTCAATCATGACTTGGCCGATAGGTAGCAAGTGGTTATGGTGCATGGCCTTTACAGCTTTGGAGTTGTTCTCTGGGTGCACCTTGTACACAGGTAAATCATCCAACTTTCCAACTACTACATGGGGCAGAGGGTGCCACCAATCAGCAATTTTGTGTTTACCATGCAGTTCAAATTGAGTAGCAACACACAGTTTCCAGTTCAAAGCTCTTGAGCCTTTACTTTTTTATCATGCCTCTCTTTGTTGGCTAGATTTCTCTTGGCGGCCATTGTCTGGGCCAGTTGATAGGCATGGTTCAATTGAGCTTTCAGTTTTTGTACATATTGCAAGTAGATTTTGGCTTGACCCCATCTGGAGAGACCCCAAAACAGACATCAACAGGCAGCCGGGTCTCTCTCCCGAATATGAGGTGGTAGGGAGAGAACCCAATAGCATAATTTTTCATACAATTGTATGTGTGTACCAAGGTGCATTCAAATTTGGAGAGTGCTCCCTCTACAGTGTCTTTACTGGTACCCAAGGGACTATCCAGCATAAGTAGAGCATTTTGGGGGTCGATCTCCTGCCCGGTACACCACCCCACCAACTGGTGTATAGCCATTTCTACTGGGGTAGCCATTAATCTTTAACAATAATTCTTAATTTTTGGCCACTAGAAGGCACAAAATCCCAGAGGTGAGCCTCCAATCAAACAGTTATGCACTTCAGGGTCCATAAACAGTCACACACTCTGTGTACTCAGATGGAGAATGGTGGGCTAGCCAGGAACGTTGCAGCTGGTTGGGACCCTGTGATGGAAGAAAACAACATGCACAACACACACTATTTGTAATCCGTATCCAGAGGGCTCAGTTCGTGAAATGAAAACAACAAGACAATCAGATGACACGCTTTTAAATTAGGCTGTTGTTGCAGGGAGCTACCCTGATGATTACTCATGATACCCAAGACCGGACATAGGCTGGATGAAAATTGAGACTGCAGGTGGTTGCTCTGGAGTGCCAGGAGCAGCAGGGCCCACACGAATCACCGAGGCATTGCTGCTGTTCAGGCGTGAGGCAGGGAGATGATCCCCAGGCAGGTCTCTCGTTGATGGCTTTCTCTGTGCAGCGTGTAGTCTGGCTGAGCCAGTGTGGCAAGGCCCAGGCCAAATGGAGACAAATTCGGATACAGTCCATTTTGGGCTGGATACAGCGTCCAGCAAGCAAAACACAGTTCACACAGTGGGGGAACCAAATCATGACCCACTAACAACTCACAGAACATTTACATGTAAGGAAATTCTACTGTACCAGGCAAACCACTATCTGGTCACGATCGCAAAGTCTGTGCACAAATCAGGGATTCAGAAGCAGCTGGAAATTCTGACAGATCGATCGCATTCAGCAAAATCTTCGGTCTTCGTCAGGTGATCCGGGTCACAACTCAGTGGCTTACTTCATTCTCACAAACTCAGATTCAGTCCGAACTGATTTTCTTCTCCCTCTCAGGGGCAGCAGGCAGGCATGCAGGCCAAAACTCAGGCCTTTCCACAGAGACTGTATTGAGCTCTTGCTTCTTTAGCTCCCAACTTAGATCAGCCTCTAACAGCAAGCAGCTTGGGAATTTCCCCAAGATCCAAAAGGTTCAGTTGGCTGATCCTCCTGTCAGTCACAACAATGGCTCCCCCTTCAGGTACAAAAAGGCGCAAGAAGTCCAGAACTACAATTCCTACAGATTTTGACTCCAGACAGCTCCTGTAGTCTGGCTCCATTTTAGGTCCCACATTACTGATTGGTCCAATTCGGCAGTCCAGGACCAAGATAGTGGAGATAAACAAAACAGTCCTTGCTGCTAAGAAGGCAGGTTAGACAAACTACATTATCATTATCACTTTGAATGATTTTCAGCAAATAGTTACATCTTTCAACAGAGCTCCCTCTCAGATTACTTATGACTGCAATCCAGGCAACTCTTAAAGAGACAGTACACAGAGGCTATACAGGCACTCTCTGGCAATCACATTTAAACTGCTAAAACGTAGGACATCAGCCTGGCAGTGAGCATTTAGGGAAGCTCATGGAAAATTTTTGGGGAACCCCCATTTGTTGGGGGGGGGGGTTTATATGTCCATTTGCAGACCGCAGCTGACAGGGAGTGGGTCTGAGAGAAGAAACGAGACTTGCTGTGAACACAACCGTGTGCACAGTTGAGGAGTCAGAAGTCTACCGGTACTGAGTCGGAGGACTAAAGGGAAAAGAGAGGAGACTTGGGAGGGTGCAAAGAGAAGTACTTGGTACAGCAGCAGAAGCTAGGTAAACAAGGTTTTTCCATGGAGCAGCAAGCGGGGGGGGGCAGTACCTCACTGCTGTAAACGGGATACACTGCTACATTTTGTATTGGGAGTTCGCATTGTTAATTACCAATTACTGGGGTCACATTGGGAAGTAGAGTGCAGAGCTGATTTTTATCTGATTGTTTTTGGAAGCCATCGCTCTCCAAAGGAGTAACCCCCACCTACTCCTGGGTGCTCCACCTTTATAGGTGACAGACAAACCACGCCTACATAAAGACACAGGGATGGCTAAGCAATACAGCACAAGAAATAACCTGACTGGTGTATAGGCAGCAATACAAGGGGTGTAGCTGGCAACTAGGTCCACAAGGGCACATACAGTGGAGTAGAGAGGAGTAAGTCAGTAGGAAAGGAGAGAGTGAGAGAGAGAGAAAGAAACAAAAAAGGGACAGAGTAGGAGGGGAAGAAAAACAGAAAGCTTAGAATGCTGCATGGAGTGATGCAGTGCTCTGGGTGTGGTGCAGCAGTCTTCAAACATTCTGGGTACTGTGGTGCTGCCCCATTTGCAGGCACCTCTCTTGGCTGAGGGTGGAGGTCACCAGTCTCCGGGCAGAGCTGGCAGGAGTACTGGAGACACTCACCCCCACCCAGAGGTCACCATGTCCCCAGCCAATGACACAGCAGCAGCCCAGACAGATGACAGGATGGACTACGGTGGGCTCAGGGAAGTTCAGGGGAGTGGGGTGGAGACACATACCCCATCCAGTCCAGCTCTTGAACCCTTACACAGTGTTGGAGGAATGGGACTGCCCTGCAAGGGAACCCGAGGCTGAGACCAAGGAGGATGTGAGGGTTCTCCAGCAGGGAGACGCAGTGGCAGGAGGAAAGAGAACCCAATAGGAAGAAGAAGTTACTCCTGTTGGGGGACTCAATTGTCTGGGGAATGGATCTGGGCACAGATAGCAGGGAGGAAAGGGAGGTCAAGTGCCTTCCAGGAAGCACAGCTCAGAAGGAGGGGGAGAGGATTCAGAGGATTGTTGAAGCTGTGGCAAGGAGGAGAGGACTGGAGGTCATTAGCCAGCTGGGAACAAATGACCCATCCAAGGACAAGGCTTGCTTGGAGCAGGTGAAAGAGGACTTCACAGTGCTGCGAGGGCACCTAGGGAAGTTGGCAAGCTCTGAGACATTTTCGGAGGTGCTGCCGGTCCACAGCGGGGGGGGGGCAGGAATAGGAATCTATGCATTAGTAACTTCAACACATGGTTGAAGGGCTGGTGCAACAAAAAGAGGTATGGCTTCACTGGGGAATGGGGACCCACATGGAACAGTTCAACCCTGTACAGTGGGGATGGACTGAATCTGTTCAGGAAGGGGAAAGCAGCCCTCAATTGATGGTTTAAATGCTTCTCTAAGGAGCATTTAAACTAGCTGGGGAGAGCAATAACAGCTGGGATCCTCAAGCAGCCCACCCCCACATGGTAGGGTCAACAGAACAATGGAGCAGGAAGAGGAGTTGATATCAAGGTCACCAGGACCAGGCAGAAAGGGATTAGCAAAGGAATTGGGAACACAGAAGAAAAGTACCAGAAAAGGGGGGGGGGGATGCAGGGGATCAAAAACAGGAAGAGGAGGAGGTTAGGCAGTAACATTTGGAAGGAATTGGTGACAAATGCACACAGCCTGGGAAATAAAGCCCCAGACATGGAGGCCTTAATAATAGAGGCAGACCCGGACATAGTAGCAATAACTGAAATCTGGTTTAATGCTAGTCATGGGTGGGAAGTAAATGTGCCAGGGTATGTTCTGTTCAGGCAGGATAGGGAGGGCAGAAAGAGGTCAGGAGTAGCCCTGTAGGTCAGAGAAGGTATTAAGGCTACACAGGTATAGGGGAGGCAGGGGAAGACCAAGGCACTATGGGTCACCCTTCAACCTGGAAATGGCACAGCAATATGCACAGGGGTGATATACAGGCCTCCAGGACAGGGGGAGAAAGTAGACAGGGAGCTAGTGGATGAAATACATGAGATGGCAATGAAAGGTGAAAGTCTACTGATGGGGGATTTCAATATGCCAGACGTGTATTGAACCAGCCGTGCATCTGCTTTGGCCAGAAGCACAGACATCCTTGATTTCCTCCAAGAGGCAGGACTCAGGCTGCTTGTGCTTGATCCCACCAGAGAAGGGCAATTCTGGACCTGGTAATGACCAACTGGGATCAAATCACAGATGCCCAGGTAGCAGAGCAACTGGGATCCAGTGATCACAACATAGTGTGGGTCAGTATAACATAGAACATAGAAACAAAGACTTTGACGGCAGATAAGGACCACTTTGCCCACCCAGTCTGCCCATTTCCCTACCTACTGGATAAGCTGCAGATTTTAGTTAACCAACAGCCTACTTCCTGCAACCCCCCACTATAATTGCCTTGTGTCTGTCCCATGCATGTTTGAATTCCCCCACTGTTTTAGACCCAACGACCTCCTCAGGAAGGCTGTTCCATGTATCCACCACTCTCTCCGTGAAAAAAAATGTCCTCACATTACCCCTGAGTCATCCCCCCTCTATCTTTAAATTGTGCCCCTTGTTCTTACACATCTCTTTTTCTGAAAGATGCTACCCTCCTGGACTTTGTTGATTCCCTTGAGGTACTTGAAAGTTTCTATCATGACCCCCCTACCCCTCTCTTCTCAAGGGTATACATGTTAAGCTCTTTTAGTCTCTCTTCGTATGGCTTTTGGTTCAGACCCTGCACCATTTTAGTTGCCTCCTCTGGACTGCTTCCATCCTGTCTATGTCCTTGCGTAGATGAGGTCTCCAAAACTACTCACAGTATTCCAGATGGGGTCTCACCAACTGTCTGTATAGAGCAATAGTTATCAAAATTTATCACAGTGAGCCTCTCCAAATCCGTGGAAAAGATTGTGAGCCTCCCCCCAAACTGAAATAACCTTGGGCCTCCCTAAAGAAAAATAACATACTGTACTTTGCGCAGTACACCATGAATAAATTGAAACCCCTTTGAGTACTTGGCTCACACTCAGTTCTTTGTCTTATACTGACGTTGAATCTTTGAAAAAGAGCTCCTGTGCTCAAAGGTGTTATCGGAATAACAAATAAATAAAATAAACACATATTATTGTTCAGCTTATTGTAACCACCGCCAGTCCACTTGCTCCACTATTTTCATTCTTGAACCATTGTCACCCCTTGTTGCAGTACCTTCATGGGTCAGATTACTTTCTCTGTTTCCTCTCTCTATATATGAAATAACCTTCCTACATACTTTCTCTCCCCCTCCGTCCCTGCTCCTAAGCAACTTCTCGGGGATTGCTTTACTTCTTCATGCTATTGATTTTAGCACTTCTATGCTCAACCCCTGTATTTGGTTGTTCTGCCATCAGTCTACAAATTGATTAAACACTCCTTATTAGTTTATTGTTCATATTTGTTTGCATTATTGTTCATTGAATATTTCTTGATTGTTTTGCAGTTTCCTTTCACTCCCTACCCTTCCCCGGGTACACCTGAAATGAGCCTTGGCTCATTCACCTTTCCTTGTCACCTATTAGTACATAAATACATAAAATTCACTTACTATTATCCTCTTTCGGTTTGCTTCATCTCTTCACACAAAATATATAAAACTCAAAATTTAAATAGAGTACTTTTTCAGACTTGCTTGAGCCTCCCCAGGAACAGGTTGAGGCCTCCCCAGGAAGGCTGGCCTCACCATTTGAGAATCCCTGGTATAGAGGGATAACCACTTTCCTTTTTCTATTTGTGATGCCCCTTCCAGAGCATCCCAGTATCCCCCTGGTTCTCCTTACTGACTTTTCACATTGCTTACCCACCTTTAGGTCATCTGATATGACTACCCCCAGGTCCCATTCCATTTCTGTAGTTGTTAGTACCTCCCCTGCTATTGTGTACTCTTCTCCTGCATTTTTGTTTCCCAGGTGCATTACTTTGCACTTCTTTGCATTGAATCTAAGTTGCCATATGTCTGACCATTCCTCTAACCTTGCCAAGTCCCTTCCCATCTTTTCTACCCCCTCTTGTGTATCAACTCTGTACAGATCTTTTGTGTCATCTGCAAAGAGGCATACATTTCCCTCAGACCCTCTGCAATGTCACCTATAAAGATGTTAAAGAGGACTGGACCCAATACTGAACCTGAGGTACTCCACTAGTAACCCCTTTCTTGGGAATGTGTTCCATTCACTATTACCTTCTGTGTCCTGTTGTGCAGCCAGTTTGCACCCAGGCTACCACCTGGGACCCACTCCCAGGCTGGCTAACTGATTATTAATCTTTTGTGGGGACTGTGTCAAATGCCTTCAAAAAGTCTAGGTAGGCCATATCCACAGCCCTCCCTGGTCTATTACTTTGGTCACTCAGTCAAAGAAATCAATTAGATTCGTCTGACATGACCTTCCTGTTGTAAATCCATGCTGCTTTGGGTCCTGTGCCCCGCTGGCCCCTAGGTACTCAACAATTCTTTCTTTCAGAAGTGATTCCATCATTTTCCCTACCACTGAGGTCAAACTTACAGGACTGTAGTTTCCTGCTTCTATCTTGCTCCCACTTTTGTGAAGGGGAATCACATCTGCCCTCCTCTAGTCTTCAGGTACCGCCCCATCCTGCCATGATTTGCTAAAAAGCCTGGTCAGTGGTGTCACTAGGTCCTCCCTAAGTTCTTTTAGGATTCTGGGGTGAATTCCGTCAGGCCCCATTGCTTTGTCCACCCTGAGTTTTAGGAGTTCTTTCAGGACTCTTTCTTCTGTGAATGGACTGGTGTCAACCCCACTACCCAGAGTGCTTCTGTTGTCTGGTTTAGGTAACTCCTCCTCATCTTCTTTTGTGAATACTGAGCAAAAGTATTCATTCAGTATCTCTGCCTTTTCACTGACCTCCCCTCTCCTTTATTAATCTTCACTATCCCTCCCTTAACCTTTCTCTGCTCCCTAATGTACCTATAAAAAGTTTTATCCCCCTTCTTAACTGAGTTGGCTATTTTTTCCTCAGTTTGGGCCTTTGCTAGTCTGACTGCCTTCGCCACTTCTTTCTGCTTTAATTGATACGGTTTCCTGTTGTGCTCCTTCTGTGATTCCTTATACTTTTTGAATGCAGCCTTTTTCTCCTTAGCCTTCCCTGCCACCTCTTTTGAGAACAATAGTGGTTTTTTACTCCACTTTGTTTTCTTTATTTGTTTCACGCAAAGGCTTGTTGCCTCTATGATGGCAGTTTTGATTTTTCTCTATTGTTCTTCCACCCCTCCTTTTTGGTCATTTGCTAGTGCATTTTCAGGTATTCACCCATTTTGCCAAAGTCAGCCCTTCTAAAGTCCAGTATCCTTGTTTTTGTATGGCTTATCTCCATTGTTGTGCTCATTGTGGACACTTACTGTGCAGTGGTTGCTTGTTCCCAGATGTCTACTGACTTCTAAATTTGTGATCTCTCTCCATTTGAGAGTACCAGGTCTAGTATTGCTCCCTCCCGAGTGGGTTCCAACACTAGCTGTCTAAGGCCTGCCTCCTGCAGGGCATCGAGAATGACCCTGCTCTTGGATGTGGCTGCAGTACATGTTATCCAGTTAACATCTAGCATATTCAGGTCCCCTATCAACAGTATCTCCCCTTTTTCAGTCATTTAGAGAATGTCTTCTATCATTTTGTTGTCCATTTCCTCCCCTTGAGACGGGGGTCTGTATACAACCCCTGTGCAGATTGTGATGCCATTCACTGTCTCCAAGGTGACCCAGAGTGCCTCTTGTCCTCCCCCTTTACTTTTTAATTCTGTAGCTTTGATCCCTTCCCTTATGTATAGAGCTACTCCACCTCCTCTTTTACCTTCCCTGTCCCTTCTGTAGATTGTGTACCCTGGTATGTTGACATCCCAGTCATGGTTCTCAGTGTACCAAGTTTCTGTGACTGCCACAATATCCAATTGTTCCTCTTCCATCAGGGCTACTAGCTCAGGAAGCTTGTTTCCCAGACTATGGGCATTGGTACTCATTGCCCTCCATTTAATGTTGGCTTTATCCTTTTTTCCCCCATCCCTGCTCTTATTGTCCTTGTCTATTTTTCCATTTACCCCTGTCCTGCCCTGTGTTGAGCTCTGTACCTCAGTGTTTACCTTACTACCTGCCATGTTTTGGGGGAGGCTTGAAATTTCCTGGCTTTTATCAGTGCCCCCTTGGCTGGTTTAAAAAGCTTGCCAAGGAAGCATTAAAACTATCACCTTGGGCTTGGTTCCTTCATTGGACAGATGCAGACCATCATGCCAGTATAGACCTTTATCTCTCCAGGTGGCCCCCCCAGTCCCCAATGAAGCCAAAGCTCTGTGCTCTGCACCAGTTTTGCAACCATTCATTGAACTGCATGGTGTGCAGTACCCTAGCCTCACTCCTGCCATGGACTGGTAACACCTCTGAGAAGGTTACCATGCTTGCTACCCATCTGAGGCCTCTCCCCAACTCCACAAATTCATTCTGCACTGCACTGATCCCATGCCTAGCTAGGTCATTTGTCCCAAGGTGGACTATGCTATCTAGTTCCCTCTCCTGTGATGCTGCTTCTGCAATCCTGAGGATTCGCTTCCTGTCCCTCCAAGCCATGGCACCAGGCAGGCCCTTTACTTCCTTCTCCTCTCTCTTCCCCAGTTTTACCCCCCTAACAATTGAGTCCCCTATTAGAAGCTGTTTCCTTCCCCTGTGGGGTCCCTTGCCACCCTTTTGTGGGTCTCCCTTGTGGATGTCCTCAGCATTCTTCTGGGTCTCCACTGATGGTGCCACCATAGAGGAACCTTGCTCTGCCAGAATGGCATATGATTTGTGTAGAGGTACAACTAGGGGGCTTCACCTCTGGTCCACCACCCGCAACCTCCCAGATTCCACTGTGGTCCAACTGCTCTTCATACTTGGCAACCTCTGAGGCAGTGGTTGTAGCAGTGGTGCTCTTTGGAAGGGGGAGGCCTCCTTAGTCCTTGCTAGTTCAGCCTGGAGGTGAGCAACCTCCTCCCTCAGAGCTGACAGTTGCCTGAAAATAGGACTGCAACGCAGTTTCCAGAACGTCTCCCGGAAAACTGCTGCCCCACAGCCAGTGCATTGCACCACTCCCCACATGTCCCTCTCCCTTATAATATACAATATGTAATATATATATATATATATATATATATATATTTTAAATTATTATTATTTGTGGTGTGTAACAACCTTTTTGCACTGTGCTGGGTTATTAAGGATATGACACTTCTGCCCCATGACCTGTTGAGGAAGTGATGTCAGAACTGTGGCTATAAAGGAAATGCCATGCCTGAGGGGGTGGGGTGTGGGGGTGGGTAGTCCACAGCCACTGGTGACTGTTAGAAACAATCAAATACACAACTGCTCCACCACCCTGGTGAGTATTGCCCTTTATAGTAATTCAACTAACTCCACAATTTACTAGACCATGGCTCCTGCACAAACCACTCTACTGAGTCCAGGGATAATAATAACTCACTCCTCAGCCAGCAGGACACTTTTAAAATGTTGCAAAAATATCCTTCCAAATCCTAGGTCTCAACCCCAGCAATCAAGCAAATTCAGTTGTATCTCACTCCCTCTGGTTATAAAATTATTACACTTTTAATGGAATCCTGCAATTCTCTGCTTAATGTCAATAATGAAAAAAAAAAAGAAACCTTTTGTAGAAAACGTAGCTCCCCTTCTTAACAAGTCCCACCAGTAGTATGCCTTACCAGGTTTCCAGGTCCTAAATGGAGTTATAGTTTGTTCTTTGCAGTGTAGCTAGGTTCTCAGCTTCCAACAGACAAATCAAAGTCAGTCTGACTGGCTTCTAACTGTGAAGGATGCCTAAGACAGCACAGTGATGAAACCCCACTCAGAGCCAATTGATTGACTAGTGACACCTGTGATGTAAGCAGGCCTTTCGATGTAGGCAGTCTGCTATGTCTAATTCCAATACACAAAATCTTTCAGTGAAACCAGGGATAAAAACTTAACTTCTCAGCCAGCAGGACACTTTTAAAATGTTGCAAAAATATCCTTCCAAATCCTAGGTCTCAACCCCAACAATCAAGCAAATTCAGTTGTATCTCACTCCCTCTGGTTATAAAATTACTACACTTTTAATGGAATCCTGCAATTCTCTGCTTAATGCCAATAAGGAAAAAAAAATGAAACTTTTTGTAGAAAACATAGCTCCCCTTCTTAACAAGTCCCACCAGTATTATGCCTTACCAGGTTTCCAGGTCCTAATGGTGTTATAGTTATAGTTATAGTTATAGTTATAGTTATAGTTATAGTTATAGTTATAGTTATAGTTATAGTTATAAGGACAGAGTTTCAGTCAAGTCATACTAGGACAAAGGTTTTAGATTTCAAAAATGCTGACTTCACTGAAATGAGGAGGGGTATCAAAAGAGTCCTGGAGAAAACAGGGATGGGGGGGTGGAAGAACAGTGGGAGCATCTAAAAGCAGCCTTACTGGAAGTAACAAACCAATGTATCAGATTAGTATCCAAAGCCAAGAGAAGGAGAAAGCCACTATGGTTCTCGAAAGAGGTGGTGGAGAAAGTCAGGGCTAAATGAAAGGGTTCAGAAAATGTAAGGAGACCCAAAGGGAGGAGGATAGGGAGGAATACCTAGAGTGTCTTAGAGAAGCGGGAAGGCCAGTAAGGAGAGCAAAGGCGCAGACTGAGAAAGGTTTAGCGCAGTCAGTTAAGAATGAGGACAAGACATTCTACAGGTACATCAACGAAAGGAGGAAAAACAAGGAGGGGATTGTAAGGCTCAAAGAAGAGGGACGGGAATGCAAGGAGGGAGACATGGAAAAGGCAGAAATACTGAATGAATACTTCTGTTCAGTAGCCATGAAAGAAGGGGAGGGACAGGAACTACAGCAGTGCAGCAGATGCAAAGGGGTGAAGAGGTGGACAATAGGCCATTCACAAGGGAGAGTGTCCTGCAGGAGTTCACTAAATTGAGGGTGGACTACGCAATGGTACCAGATGGCATACACCCAAGAATATTAAGGGAACTGCGAAGGGAGATAGTGAAACCTCTGGCAGCCATGTACACAGAGCCATTCAACACGGGGTGGTGCAGAGGATTGGAGGAGGGCACATGTGGTCCCTCTGCACAAATCTGACAGCAGGGAGGAGGTGGGGAACTATAGGCCAGTCAGCCTCATCTCAGTAGTGGGGAAGATCATGGAGGCATTGCTTAAAGAAAGGACAGTGGGGCATCTAGAACCCATCGGTGCCCAGAACCCTAGGCGACATGGATTCAAGATGGGTAGCTCAAGACAGACAAATCTGATTAACTTCTTTGAATGGGTGATGAAGGAAGTAAATCAGAGTGAGGCAGTGGATGTTGCCTACCTTGATTTCAGCAAAGCCTTTGCTGCCATCCCACATAGGAGATTAATAAACAAGCTGGGTAGTCTGGGCATGGGGGACAAGGTGGTAAACTGGATTAGAAACTGGCTAACAGACAGGAGGCAGAGGGTGGTGGTAAATGGGGTACAATCTTGGAAGAGGGGGGTGACCAGTGGGGTACCTCAGGGATCGGTCCTGGAGTCAGTACTTTTCAACATCTTCATTAGCGACATTACAGAGGGGCTGAAAAGAAAGGTCTGCCTGTTTGCAGATGACACCAAGATCTGTAACAGGGTGGATACCCCAGAAGGAGTGGAGACAATGAGGAGGGACCTGGGAAAGCTTGAGAAATGGTCTGAGGACTGGCAACCGAGGTTTAATTCAAAAAAGTGAAAAATTATGCATCTGGGACATAAAAACCCTGGGGAAGGCTACAGGATTGGGGGGACAGAGTTGTTGACAGTCACCAAGGAAGAAAGGGACCTGGGGGTTATTTCAGATGACCTGAAAAAGTCAAAGCAGAGTACTAAGGCAACAGGGAGGGCCAGTGACATGCTGGGGTGCACAGGCTGGGATATCACCAGCAGAAAGCGGGAGGTAGTGATGCCATTATATAAAACCCTGGTCAGGCCTCACATAGAGTACTGTGTGCAGTTCTGGAGGCCGCACCTTCATAAGGACATTAACAGGCTGGAAACGGTCCAGAGAAGGGCAACTAAGTTGGTACAGGGCTTGCAACACAAGAATTACAAGGAGAGATTAAGGGACCTCAATATGTACTCACTGGAAGAGAGGAGGGAGAGAGGGGACATGATAGAAACATTCAAGTACCTCAAGAGCATAAACAAGGTGTAGGGGGAGACCTGTTCCAATACAGGAGGAGCACAAGAACAAGGGGGCATGACATGAAATTGGAAGGTGGGTGATTAAGAGGGAATGTGAGGAAGTTCTTCTTCATGGAGGGGGTGGTGGATACATGGAATGGTCTGCCACAGAAGTTGGTGGAAGTGAGCACTGTGGATGGATTTAAACATGCATGGGACAGGCATAGGAGAACCGCGGTGATAAAGCAGAGGGAGGGTCAGAAGCTGCAATCCAGTAAAGGGCTTACGGGCAGACTAGATGGGCCTAGCGGTGCTTATCTGCTGACAGTTTCTCTGTTTCTATGTTTCTATATGCAAGTGCAAGAGACTACTCTGCAATGCAGACAAACTTGGTAAAACTCAGACAGCGTTCAGTTGCACTAGTCCAAGTGTAGCCTAAACATGTACTATCTGAGACTGCTGGGGGAGGGGGCACACCTGATACTGAGGACCCCTGTGTTTGCTGCCAAGTGATGCTAACACGTGACTCTCTATGAGAACGGACCCACAAGAAAGAGCCGAGCCTCCAAGGGATGAACACATGCAGCTCCTTTGGGAGTCAAGCTCATTGTGGCCAGGTGAAAACCCAATGGGCCGCTCAGCCACCCATCTCAAGTCCATGCTACCCCCACCAGGACTTCAGTTGGGAGGTCTCAAAAGAGCAGTTCCCTGCAGCTGCCTTATTCAGTTAAAAGTGCTCCCGTCTGCTTGTCTGGGTGCGTGTCTGCCTTACCTGCCGACGTGATCATGGTGTCCTGCAGCTAGTGTTGTACGTATGAGGTGGGTCTCTCTCTCTCTCTCTCTCTCTCCTCTCACTCTCTCTCCCTCCCTCTCCTCTCTCTCTCTCTCTCTCTCTCTCTCTCTCCTTCACTCCTTACTCAGTGCTTCTCCTCGGGACCCAGCGGTACATTTCCTGATTCAGTCATGCTCAGCCACTCATAGGGATAACAACCAATTCCAGGCAGCTGAGAGGACCTCATGGGTGTGAAATGCTTTCGCTGCGTCCACCCGACTGCAAAACCCACAGCAAGTGGGGATCAATTCCTGAGGGGAAAAATAAACAGGAGGATTGGGTAATTTCCGTCCACTGCTGAGGTAGGATAGTTGGCAGCAGAGCTAATGTGGGTGTTAAAAATGTCAGACTGGTGAGTCTGGCAGTGAGACAGGTGGCTGCAGTGAGGGGTCCCGTGTCCACGAGAATCTTGCATGTTAAATAAGCTACTTGTGGATACATGAGTCTACCAACCCCAGAGGCCGACAGAATCCCTGACAGAAAGGCTCCTGGTGTAGAAAGCCGATCATCTGTTTGCTGACTGGCTTCATACAAATCAAAGGACCGGAGCACTCTCTGATTGGAGTGGCTTCAGTCCTTTGAAGTACACAAAGTTGTGGCCCAGTAAGCAGCGAGTGGTGTCACAACCACAGTCTGTAGTCATTGGGGAAGACTGTCAAAACCCTTGCAGTTTCAACTGCAATGAGCTCAGCAGTGACACCCCCATGAATTCTCTTGTGCTTGTCCCCAAACGTTTGGTGCGCAAACACAGCGAATGTTAATATGAGTAGACTGGGTGGGCCTAGCGGTCCTTATCTGCTGTCAGTTTCCACGTAAAAGCCTGCTCAACCACCTCCAAATGGTCCCATGATTTGCCCTGCCGTCAGACACAAATGGAGCTGCTGTTAGCTAAACACCCTGTTCTCCCAGGCTAGAGACAATTCTTCCCGTTATCTAAGCTTCAAGTGCTGTTTCTGAGGGGAAGGGGAGCAAAAGTTTGCTCTACCACCTCCAACTGGTCCTCTGATTTGCCCTGCAGTTAGACACAAATACTGCTGCTCGCAGTAAAACTCACTGCTCTTCCAAGTTAAAGCAAATTCCTCCCCTTCAGCTGATCTTCAGGCGCTGTTTCTGGGTGGATGGGGAGAAAAGGCCTGCTCAACCACCTCCATGAGATCCCTTGATTGATTTGCACTGCAGTCAGACACAAATAGTGCTGCTGACAGCTAATCTCACTGCTCTTCTCAGTTTCAATAAATCCCTTCCCTTCAGCTAGCGTCAGGTGGTAAATGTTTCTGAGGTGAGCAAAAACCTACTCAACCACCTCCAAAAGGGTCCCAGATCTGCCCTGCTGTCAGACACAAATAGCTGCAAGGAACCACTCTCTGGTGTCTAGTGGCACCCCCACCCGCCGATCATCATCTCCCTCAGAAAAAGGTATTTCCCTGCTGCCTAGTAGCACCCCCACCCACCAATCACTGTCCCCCTTGTATTATGGATATTCCCTGGTAGCTAATGGTGCCCCCACCCACCCACCAGTTGTGTCCAATTATTACCTGAAATAAAGAAAACCATCTTCGATATTTCTATTTTTTTTACGTAAAACTGTCCCTCGTGATTCTATGTCATAATGGCTATTGCGCAATAGAGATCACCGTTTGGGCAAGTATACATCGCCAAAAATGAATTACGGTGATGTACACTCATAGCGACTAGAAAACTGGCAACTGGTTTTCTATGTTATGCGGGAGGCTGTGCCCCCCGCACCCCCCTACTTAAGGCTTCTCAACTCGAGGGGGGTGCATGTTGGGAAGGTGTAAAACTTAAAAACATGAAAACCTCGACCCAACACCGAAAACTAAAGCACCCAGAACTGAACCTGGCACCTTCCCAAACCCTACCCACCACCTACCCACCATGACACATGGCCAGCTTGGCAGCTGACCGCCACACTACACCCCACATACCCTCCCCTTCCACCCATCATGTGACGTGGTCCCTCCCCCCATGCATGTATATATAGCAACATCCTGTCGCTGTACTCGCCTACTCCTGTATCCGGTTGCTACCCTGCCAGGTAGCCCAGATCCTGGCCTTGGGTGTTAGTGGCCTTGGTTAAGCACTCAATCACGGTCGCCTTGTTCACTGGATACCATCCCTCGCAGATCAGCCCCCACCACCCACTCAGCACCCACCATGCCACACCCCCAGTACACATCACCCCACACACCCTCACTCAGCTGAATAGGTCCCTGGTTCAAGATCCACCCTCGAATCGAAGACACGTCTTGCTTCTGTAACTGGCAACTGCAATGTGAGAAACTAAGGTAAATGTGGTTCAATGTATTTCAATGGGGTTTTCAACTTATATTCATGACTCAGCCATTTTTGGACATTTTGACACCAAATTTTCAACATAGCCTTTTGGGGACCCCACCTCATGAACAATATGACTGTCATTACTCAACTGCTGCCCGAAATGTGACTTTGTGGTCGCTTGACAAATTCACTTTTTGGGAGGGATTTAAAAAATGTTCCTGCCTTGTTCATAAGGTGGGGACAAAAGAAGACTATGTTGAAAATTTGGGGTCAAAATATGTAGAAATGGCAAAGTTATGGCAATTTGTTGCAGTTTCACTATGCACACTCGTAGCTTTGGAAATTTGTAATATTTTGACACCAAATTTTCAACATAGACATCTTATAAGCTCACCTCAATATGTGTTTTTGCACCTGTGGCTCAGAATTACGTTTTGGTGGGAATTCAAACATTTTCTGTACCAGGTGCATGAGGTGAGGTTATACGATGGCTATACTGGCAATTTGGCCCCAGTTGTCCTGTAAATGGAAGTGCAGGGCCCTTCCACAGTGACATACATATACGCATTTATGGATGGATGGGAGCACAGGGCCCAAAGAGCACTGCACTTCCACAGGCAAATAAGTATATGATTACTCTACCTCAAGAACTATAGATGGGTGGGAGCACAGGGCCCAGAGGGCTGGGCACTCCCACAGGCATATCTCGAAAAGCAAGGAAATTCTTTGCAAAAAAACTACGTTAATGCATCAGTTAGAGTTGAGGATAAAGTGACAAAAGTAGGAAAATATGACATTAGGGTTTCCAACCCTAACACCCCACCCCCACTGTGCACACACCAACAGGAGCAGGGTGTATGCCTTGGGGGTCATCAGCCATAATGCTCACTCCATTCTCTTGTTCTGTACCCATCTCAGCTTATTTACTTATGGAATGGGGGAGCATCATGGCTGATGATCCCAAGACACACCCCTGCTCCTGTTGGTGTGTGCATGGTGGTGTGGTGTTAGGGTTGGAAACCCTAACGTCATATTTCCCTACTTTTGTCACTTTATCCTCAACCCTAACTAATGCATTAACGTAGTTTTTTTTGCAAAGAAATATATATATATATATATATATATATAGAGAGAGAGAGAGAGAGAGAGAGAGAGAGATACAGTATACAGATTCTAAGACTGACTCACATTGCTTGTACTGCATTATACTGAATTGTATTCAATTTGTGTATCTTGTATCCTAATGTACATTAGCACCTTATCTGTATGCCACTGTATTGAAAGCATTCCATGTATTTCTAATTTATCACCTGTACCATTCCTAATTAATGTAAATGTATTCTATTTCCTATGTGCCATCTTCATGGCCTGGGGTCATGCCTGAAAATGGTTCGTTGGATCAGTGCACCCACCCGGTAAACAAATATATATATATATATATACACACACACTCAATCTCTATAACTGAAACTCACTGCTGTTCCAGGAAACAAATTCTTCCTCTTCAGCTGAGCTTCAGGTGCTGTTTTCTGGGTGGAAGGGGAGCAAAAACCTGCCAAACCACCTCTAAAAGGTCCCCTGAGTTGCCCTGCAGACACAGATAATCCTGCTGTGCATTCACTGCTCTTTCAGACTTTAATGAATACACATTTAAAACAGACAAAATTGTAAAGTCAAAGGCCATTGCCGTAGATGTCAATGTTAACTGTCTTAGTTATGCATGATTAGGCATTATGTATAAAGCAGACACCTGTGGGGGGAAATAAAAAATTACTCACCTTAGTAATGTTGTTTCTTCTAATGGAGTCTTGCTATATTATAGACATTAGCAGTTTGTTCCAGCTCTAGAACTGCCCTGGAGTGAAATGGTTAAAACCATTCAAAAATAGAATTTTGGCACGAGAGCAGCTCTATCTGTGTCATTTCAAACTTGAACTGTCAAATCTTTCGAGCCAAACTCACTAAGGTCTGTGTGGAAGCTGTAACCTACACTAGCCAAATGGCTACCTAAATAATAACAACCATTGATGGTCCCAATACCCAAGACTCAAGTCAGGGGACCAGAAATACTAACACCATTCTAATAATATGAAAATGGAACATAAGTATAATAAAACACACACAGCGTACACATACACACCCCAAACTCCCAAAGGGACAAAATGCTAACAGGACATAAGTAGTGCCCACACTAAGTTGCCCGCACCCCACCAAGTAGAGGTTCTGAGAGGGGCAGGTTGGGGGTCTATAATATAGCAAGACTCCATTAGAAGAAACAACATTACTAAGGTGAGTAATTATTTCTTCAAACAACAGAAGTCTTGCTATATTATAGACATTAGCAGAATACACAGCAGTACCTCCATGGAGGAGGCAGAACCTACTTAGGGAATAGGCTCTGAAGAACAGATGTGCCAAACCGAGCATCTCTCCTGGCCTGGACATCCAGGGGTAATGCTTGGTAAAGTGTCTACCGTTTTCAAGTAGCAGCCTGGCAAATCTCTAATAAAGGATATCTCTGGCAGCAGCTAGAGACGCAGCTGTACCCCTGGTAGAATGAGCCCTCAAACCGGGGGCTCTGCCCACTTTCTGATAACAAAATTGGATACAAGAGACAATCCACCTGGCTATTGATCTCTTAGTGGCAGGTCTGCCTTTCCCAACTTCACCATAGGTAAGGAAAAGTTGGAGAGATTCGAACCTGTGACCTTTGGTACACTCTATATAATAACTAAGAGCTCTCTTAACATCCAGGCTGTGCAACCTCCTCTCACCCGAAGAGGAGTGATCAGTGAAAAATACTGAAAGGGAGCTAGATTGATTAAGATGGAAATCTGAAACCACCTTAGGCAAAACTTCCTATTAGTCCTAAGGACTACCTTATCCCTGTGGAAAGAAATAAAGTCAGTCTCCACTGACAAGGCTTGCAATTCACTTATGCATCTGGCAGAAGTGATAGCCACTAGAAAAACAGTTTTCCAAGTTAGGTACTTAAGCTCTGCAGAAGACAGAGGTTCAAAAGGGGTTGCATTAACTGGGCAATGCAAACATTAAGGTCCCAAGCAGGGGCGGTTCCCGAAAAGGAGGATTAGTATGGAGTAATCCTTAAAAACTTGGAAAACACAGGATGAGAGGAAAAGGGGATGACTTTCCTGCTGACACAAAAGCAGACACAGCTGCCAAATGAACTCTCAGGGTAGCTGGTCTGAGACCCAAGGAATTAAGATGTACCATGTAATCTAACAAAATGGGCAATTCAGCAGATTCTGGAAATATTTTCCCAGCACACCAAATGGAAAACCTTTTCCATTTAGAACTATAAGTAGCCTAGTGGAAGGCTTTCTGGAAGCCTTTAGGATCTCAAGAACACCCTGAGAGAGGTGTAAATCAGCAAACTCTAACTCCTCAAGAGCCAGGCCTTGAGGTTGAGGGATTTGAGGTCCGGATACCAAACCCTTCCCTGGGCACAGGTCAACAGATTGTGATTGCTGGGGAGGCACAGGGGAAGATGGACTGTCAGAGACAGAAGGAGTGGGTTCCAGGGCTGCCTGGCCCAATCCGGGACAATCAGAATCACCCTGCAAGGCTGAGATCTGATTTTGACTAGTACTTTGAATAGGAGAGGAAGGGGGAAAGCATAGAGGAACTTCCCTCCCAATCCAGAAGAAGGGCATCCAGGGAACTGAGACCAGCACTGAGGCCTGCAACAGAACAGAGGAAGTTTGTGATTGTCTGGGGCTGCAAAAGATCTATCTGAGGGATGCCCCCTGGCAAAAACTATCCCCAGCACTTGAGGATCCAGGGACCGTTCGTGATGGCCCTGGGAAATCCTGCTGAGGGCATCTGCTAGGACATTGTCCTTCCCTGGAAGATGAACTGCTATGAGGGAAGTGTTCAGGGAATAGGCCAGAGACCACAACTTCATTGCCTCGGTGCACAAGGCCGAAGACCGAGTGCCCCCCTGTTTGTTAATGTACCACATTGTTGTGGTGTTGTCTGTTCTGACTTGTATCACCTTGTCGTGGACAGATGCAGAAAAAGCTTGAAGAGCTAAAAAGACAGCTCTGAGTTCCAGCAAATTGATGTGGAGCAGAGATTCCTGGGGGGACCAAACTTCCTGAGTGGAAAGGTCGCCCATGTGGGCTCCCCAACCCTTAAGGGAAGCATCTGTAGTGAGAGTCAAGTCGTGAGAAGGGGAAATGAAGGGGACCCCCACTCTTAAATTGCTCTGATCCTGCCACCACTGGAAAGCTAGGATCAAGGTTCAAGTCACTGGGACCAACTTGGAAAGGGGGTCTCTTCTCTGAGACCAAAAGGTTCTCAAGTGAAACTGAATGTCTCTCATCTGAAATCTGGCTCCCTGCACAACAGCTGTGGATGCAGCCATGTGCCCCAGGAGCTGCAGAAAGTGTCTTGCTGGTCGAGAGACCTGCAGAGTGAAGGAAGAGGCCAGAGCCACTAAATTCCTTACCCTTTCTGGGGGAAGAAAGGCTCTGGCTAGCTTTGTGTCCAATTCTGCCCCTATAAAGGTGAGTACCTGGACTGGCTCCAGAACCGACTTTGGTAGGTTTAGCAGAAAACCCAGGGAGGTAAGAAGCTGCTGGGTGACCTGCAGGTGAGGATTTTACCTGTTCTGGGGACTGGCCTACAATGAGCCAGTCATCTAGATAGGGAAAAACAGCAATCCTCTGCCTCCTTAAGTGGGCCACTGCCACTGCTAGACACTTTGTGAATACCCTTGGAGCAGAGGTAAGGCCGAAGGGCATTGCTCTGAACTGGTAATGACCTGAGGACAGTTCGAATCTGAGGTACTTTCGATGGGATCTTCTGATTAGGACATGGAAATAGGCATCCTTGAGGTCCAGGGAGGCTAGCCAGTCCCCTGGCCTTAGGGAAGGTAAAATCATTGCCAGAGTTACCATTTTGAACTTTGGTTTCAAAAGATGCTTGTTCAGATATCTGAGATCTAAAATGGGCCGCCATTCTCCTGTCTTTTTTGGGGTAAGGAGGTATCTGGAATACAGACCCCTGCCCTGATGCAGGGGAGGAACCCTTTCTACTGCTCTGAGAGCTAACAGGGATGAGACCCCTGTTTCCAGAGCGAGGTCTCTGAAGCACTTGCAGGTAGAAAAAGTCTGCTTCTCAACTTGGGAAACTTTTGAAGCTGAGAACCAGACCCTGGCTTACTACTTCCAGAACCCACTTGTCTGAGGTTAAAGAAGCCCAATTCTGACTGAAGTAAGCCAGCCTGCCCCCGACTGGTACAGGAGAATAGCCCTGGGCACCCCATCAGGGTGCCTGTTTCGCATGGAGCTTTAGGCTGGGGGTGGGAGCAGGTCTGCCCACCCCTCGTCTGCCCCTGCCTCTGAAGAAGCCCCTCTGAGCATAGGCAGAGGAGGCCTGAGTCTGAGAGAAGGCCTGTGAAAAGGCCTACCCCTACCCTGGCATGCCTTTGAGGAGTGGCTTGCGCTCCTTAGCCTGGGCACTCTTGTGAGTAGTCCCATATTCATCCATCTTCTTCAGGTAATTCTCTGTCTGCTCCCCAAACAGAGAATTTCCCACCACAGGAAAATCCATAGCCTTAGTCTGGGTATCCTGTGACAAACTAGTACACCTGAGCCAGGCCAACCTACAAAAAGCTACAGATGTGGCCATGACCCTAGAGGAAACATCATTAACATCCACAGCAGCATGAAACTGAACCTTAGAGGCTTCAATGCCATCAGCAGCCACCTGTTCTAGTTCACTAGCCAGCTGGCCATGGGCCTGTTTGGCCAATTGCATAACAGTATCCCATCTACATTTCTGATACCTAGCTACATAAGCCATATAATTTGCTTGCCTGAGTCCCAGAGAGGCTGCCATATACTGTTTTTTTGCCATGGCATCAATTTTCCTGGAATCCTTGTCAGGAGGATGTGAACCCAACATGACTGCATTGCTGAGAAAGGAATTCTGTATCAGGGCCTGACAATGTATACCTTCTGTCCATCTTTTTATCTACAGGAGGTACAGAATTAGGAGCTTTTAAAATTTTAATTGTTTGTTTCCTAAAAGACTTATGTAAAGGAATAGACAATCTCCTAGACTCTGGAATATCCATCATTTCTACAAAATCAGGCTCCTCTTGCTCATCCACAGCCTTTTCTAAAGGAAGCTGGAGGGTTCAGACAGCATAGGGGGAGATTCTAAAGGTCTGTCTGGGGAGATGTCCGGTTCAATGGGCACACCCAGACCTTCCCAGCCACATTCATACTGTTCTTAATCCTCCTCCCCCTCCTCTGGTTCATAAAATTCCTCAATATCATAATCCTGAACCACTGGGACCGGACGAACCGACCTTTACCAGATAGTGGTGGTTGGACGGACCTGAGACAGTGACTGGACAATTTGTATGGCTTTTGCTATCTCTGCAGCAGTTGGAGAAGGAATTTTGGACTCCAGACCTGCTGATTTTCTTGTTTTCTTTACTGGAATTGGTTCCTCAGAACCAGCTTTTCTTTGCCGAGGAAGTCTGGCCCTGGTCAGAGGGCACTCCCTCGAACCAGGCTGGCCATCCGGGTCAGTGGACCTTGGCCTCGTTCCCTGAGCCTGCCCAATCTTTTGCAGGAAATTCTTACATACCTGGCAGTCTGACTGGAGGTGGTCAAACCCCAGACAATAAACACATGTGGTGTGTGGGTCAGCCTTGGCAAAGACTTCCCCACAAACATCACAGTGTTGAAACCCAGTGGGCCCGGTTTTTCTTTTGGGTTTCTCAGACATAATGCCAGCCTAACCAGAAACTTGCCCTTTTAACGGCAGTGCCAGGCAAGACACCCTTATCGGTTCCTAACCGTGTCACGGGTATTGGAAAAAAACGTAATAAATCCAGTTTTTAGAACCGATAAGAACCGGGAACCGCACTCTAAAATAGTAACTTTTAGTTTTAAATGAGTTTTAAACCCACTGATCGGTTCAAAACCAAACCGATAACTTACAAGTTCCACACAGACAAAACCTTCATTTACTTACACGGTTACCACAGATAGAGCTTGAACTGAAACGGTTTTGCGGTTAAAATAAAACTATTCTCAGTTAAATCCAACGAGAAAACACTTTTTAAACCGAGAAATGAACCGAGCAGAAGGAGGAATCTCCGGAGCGACTGTTCACTGAGGCGGAGTAAAGAATCTGACAGTTCAAGTTTGAAATGACACAGATAGAGCTGCTCTCGTGCCAAAATTCTATTTTGGAATGGTTTTAACCATTTCACTCCGGGGCAGTTCTAGAGCTGGAACAAACTGCTAATGTCTATAATATAGCAAGACTTCATGTTGTTTGAAAGAAAACACAGCAGCTAGTCAGCTGCATTCATTGTAACAGTGCTTGCTAATGGTGCTAATTAACCAAGTCCCAGTTGTTAAGACACCTGTTCAAAGACCTGACTCACTGGCTAGCTAGAACGCTGCTACACAGTGGCAGATAGCACCATCAACACTACTACACCCTGGTGCCATACATCAGGTTTACATTGTCAGCTCTTTTGAAGTTCCATTCCAATACTGGCCCTGGGAACTCTCTATACATTTTTCAGCAACCACCAGATGTCACAATAAAGCAATTATACTGCACATGCCCTCCTTCTTACTTGCTTTGTAATAGAACTAGAAAGTTCATGCAGTAGTATTATGACTCTGCAAAGTTAGCAAGAAGCTGTAGCTGGTTTAGCTTGTATTATTAATTTTTATAATTATAATTAATGACTACCATCATTAAATATGGCCACCATGAGCATTTTTTAAAATTCCCGTCCCTCAAAGTTACTGTTTAGCTTTGAATGCTACATTCATATTATACTGTGGACATATTGCAGAGACATGAAACATAGAAATTTGCAATTTGTCAGCAGAAAAGGACTGTTTGGCCCACCCAGTCTGGCCAGATTTTCCCTGCCTATTCTGTCTTCGCAGACACTACCTTTCTCCATTGGCCCTCCCTCCTCCCTGCCTATTTACCAATATTCCTATATTCCATTTCAATGCATATTTGAAGCCACCCACTGTTTTGGCTCCCACCACCTCTGCTGGCAGACTGTTCCAGGCATCCACTGCTCTTTCAGTGAAGTAGTACTTCCTCACATCCCTCTTAAACGTCTTCCTTCCAGCTTCATTACATGCCCTCTTGTCCTAGTGCACTTCATCATTGGAAGTAGACTCTCCACCTATACCCTGTTCATCACCATGAGGCACTTGTAGGCCTCTATCATGTCCCCCCCCTCTCCATCCTCTCTTCTAGGGTGCACATGTTGAGATCCCTCAGTCTCTCCTCATAGGGCTTTTGATATAACCCTGCACCATTTTAGTTGCCCTCCTCTGGACTGCCCTCCACCCTGTCTATATACTTTCTGGGACATGGCCTCCAGAACTGGACACAGTACTGCAGGTGGGGTCTCACCAGCGACTGATACAGTGGTAACCCCACCTCCCTCCTCCTGCTCGTGATAGGTCTCCCTGTGCTCCCTAGCACCCATCAGCTCTGTTCACTCCCTCGTCATAATGCTTGCCACTTTGAGGTTATCAGATATGATTTATTTATTTAGCTTTTGTTTACCAGGTAAGTGCGCTAGACAAAAAAAATACCTACTTTGAGGCACGACTCAGGAGAGTTACAATAGCAGGTAGCAACAAATAAAACAAAATGTACAGTCAAAAATATACAGTCAGCAGAATGTAGAGAAAGGTACAAAAAAGTTTCTAAAACAGCTGCCAAAAGAATAGGCAGTAATAAGGTACAAATAACTGCAATGCAGACAATAAGGCAATCTCCATGAACAAACTATAGCAAAAGTAACCAAGACAATTAGTGGTCATAAAATAAGTAAGGGGATTCAGGACATAGTAAACAGTAAACATGAAACAGCTGTCAGTAAGGGTAGTGAATCAAGTATGTGCTAGCAGCAACATCCAGAGTAAACCAACCCAAAGAAAAGGCAATGAGTTGGAAGAAAAACAGAGGGGAACAAGGATTAGCATGAAAAAGGCGAGAGCGTAGAGATTAGGAGATGTCAGGAGCAGAAGCATTCATCAGAGGAGCTGAGATAATTGAATAGTTCTCTTTTGAATGCAAGGTGAGACTGGCAGACCATAAGATGAGAAGGTAGGGAGTTCCAGGCTCTAGGGGCAAAGTGAGCAAACGCTTGCTCACCCATTTTAGAGGAGCATTTAGAAACAGCCAGGAGGGCTTAATCTTTGGAGCACAAAGGGTAGGCAGAGTCAGTGGGAGTGAACATAGAGGCCAATGAGGCAGGTTTAGAGGACCTAATGATATTATCAGTTGAGCAGCACGGAAGAATGTAGAAGCACTGGGAAGGGAGGGAGAGCCAATTTAGATTAGAACAGAGTGAGCAGTGGTGGGTGAGTCGAGGGGCAGATAGGGAAAATCTGCACACATTACAAGAGATGTTCCATTTAAGGAAGCAACTGGAATTGACCTGACAAAAGGAGATGATCACACAGCACAGGCTGGGAAGTAAGACTCCCTGGGCAATAGTGACTCTGGCCGCAGGAGTGAGAGCAGAGTAGATGCTGTACACAAGTCCAAGCTTGGTATTGACAGACTTGCAGATGTTAGAGATATGCTGTGAGAAGTCCAAAGTAGGATCAAGTGTAACACCTAGGTATTTGAAATAGTTGGTCACAGTGACGTGGGAGCCGTCATGACACTAGATGTCAAGACCAGTGGCATTAACACAAACCTTTTGAGGGGACCCAAAGAGCATGGCCTGGGTCTTGTCAATGTTCAGTATAAGGCAATTTTGGGTGAGTCAGGTTTGGACTTTGTGGAAGTCAGAGGTGAGCCGGAATTGATGTTAGTCAGGGACTTAGAGCCAGAGTACAGTACTACGTCTCTGGTGTATAGAAGAGTATGCCAATAGGAAGAGGTGTTGGGAATATCATTGATAAAGACAGAGCAGAGCAGTGGGCCAGGGATGAAACCTTGGGGAATGCCAACATTAATGGAGACAGGGGAGAAGAGGGCCTTACTGAATGAGACAACCTAATGGTGGTTACAGGGTAGCTAGAGAACCACACTGAGGCAGAGGTGGAGACTCCAAGGGACTCAAGTTTATGTAGCAAGAGAAATGATTAACCAGGTTGAAAGCCTTAGTAAGGTCAATGAAAATGGCCCCAGTAATCATACCTTTGTCCATGTTGGACTTTACATCACTAGTGAACTGGGCAAGGGCAGTGGAGGTGCTGTGAGTGGGCCTAAAGTCATGCTGGATGGAAGATATCAAGTTATATTTTAGTAGGTGGCCTGAGACCTGACAGTAAACAAGTTTTTTTCAAAGGTTTACTGTCGGTAGGTGGAATTGCTATAGGGAGGTAGTTATTAATAGATTTAGGATCACCCTTCTTAAACAAAGGTATGATCTTAGCCATCTTTCCTTTACTGGAGACGGTAGAAATGGTAAGAAAGAGGTTAAAAAGTGAGGTGACAGGGGAAGCGAGGAGAAGGGGGGCAGCCAGCTTAAGTAATTTTGGTTCAAGCCTATCTGGGCCAGCACTACCAAAGGGTGAGATGGAGGTAAGAAGACACAAGATGTCTCAGCGTGAAACTTTATGAAGATACAGTGGGGGGATAGAAGGGCAGTTAGGGGAGGGGGGCTGCAAAGGGCAGGACCAAAGAGCCTTGAAATGAGAGAAATTAGAGAAGAACGAATTGAATGTATTGGCAATAGTGATAGACTTATTGCAGCTGACATTGCCAATGGCCATATCTAGAGGGGTTTGGCTTTTACAATTTCCCGTCAGCCCCTTGATTTGTAACCAGAAGCTCTTGGAGTCTCTGGCCGAAGCATAGAGAAAATCCTTGCAGTACTTACTTTTGGTCCACCTGGCTTCTTTTTCCAAGCATTTCTCATAATACGATAAGCAAGCCAGTCAGAGTGTAAGGAAGAAGATTTAAATTTGGCCCAGCATTTGTCTCTAGCTCTTAGCAGAGAGAAGAGTGTTATACAGCCATTTTTTGGCATGTATATTTCCACAGTGGCATGTATATTTCTAACTCACCTTGACCTATTTCTCTCAGTGGTGCAATAGCAATCCTGCTATCTCACAGCGTCAGGCCCACCTGCATACCAGGAAATTTCCAGGTGGGTGGTTCTTCCCACATTCCAATCGCTGAAAATCTTGGTGTTTCTTATTACTACAAATTATTATACGATTTAAAAATACAGGCAGTATACCATGGTGAATGTAAATCTGATGTGAGTACATGACTCCTTGACCCCCTCATATTCATTTTCCTGGTGGGCCCCTCATACCAACTTTCTGGGCTGGCCAACATACCTCCAGTCAGTAACAGCAGGTCCATATAACCCACCTCCAGGATGCATGGATCCTTTTTTTAGTGAAAAAAAGAAAACCTCTTCAAGCTTCTGTTGTAGAATTTACATTTACAGTATGTAGTACTTTTCATACACTGTATCCCAAAGTGCTTATAGGCAATTTATTTGCACAGGCTAGCTAAGATTAGATGCCACATCTCATGTCCAGTGGGGTCCTCCTTCTGCTGAGGGCAGGTTGATGCCTCTCAGTGCTACTGACACCTTGATTGAAGTGCATTAGTGTGTGCCATAACTGCTAGTTGGTGACTTCAATCTGCCCAATATGGAGTGGATCCTTCCATCTACAGCTTTCTTGACTCCCTTCAAGGGCCTGTTTGCAGCCAGCTAATCAAAAAAATCACTAGGGATGGGGCAGAGCTGAACCTGATGCTTACCAACAGATGTCCCAGTAGGCAGTCCCCTGGGTACCAGTAATCACCATATGGTATGGTTTAACATTAAGACAGGGAATGAAGGTTAATTACATAAGGAAGAGGGTCCTGGACTTTAGGAGGGTGGATTTTAAAGAAACAGGGACTGCCTTGAGGGGGCGATTGCCAGGGAGGGGTGGAGGCACAGTGGGAAAAACAAGGGAGGGTATAACTAAAGCAATCAACCTCTACGTGAAGGAAGGGAGCAGAAGCAGAAGGAAAAAGAGACCATTATGAGTCTCTAAGGAAGCTGTAAATGTAATTGCCTTGTTCCCCAGAGTTACTAGAATCTCACTTAGAATCAGTGGCAGGCAGGGAGAGGCCGCTTCTGAGATGCCAGTTAAATGGGTTTCACACTGTCACACTCTGTTTTCAGTTTCAGCTGAGCTGGAGTGATGATGTCACCTTAGAATTCTTGCAGCAGCATAAGCCACAATAGAATGCTAGCCGCAGGGGTTAGCAGCAGAATGTTGGGAGGGAGTCAGTATTCTGAGAATAGTAGTCTGTGTAGAAAGCTGAGAGAGGAGGAGTGCTGCAGAAGGCAGCTCCTCAGACTCAGCTGTGAAAGAGAGCTACCTCAGGAGAAAGGGGTTGTGTGTTCTCACCCTAGAGAGGAACACAGAAGACCATTTGTGAAGTGGTAGAGACTTTTCCTGGAAAGTTTTCCAGTGCTGGGGTTGGGGAGGAATTCCAGGATTCAGGGACAATCCCCTGGTCCAGCCTGGAGAGGGTGGAGCGGCCTAGAATCGCTTGTTCTGTGAGTACCTGAGACATTTTGTGGAAAAAGCCCTGGGGCACCTACATTCCAGTGGTTAGTTTTCTCTGACAAAGGGACTCTGTTCACCAAGACTGTGTTTCTTGTAAAAGTGTCTGCCTACTGTGGGGTCTAGGGAGACTTGCCAAGTACAGAACGTTTAGACTGTGTATGATTTAAAAGCATCTGGAACAGTGGGGGTCTAGAGTAAAGACATAGCCACATACAGAACTTTTAAAGTCAGGACACCTCTGTAGTGTGAAAAGTAGAATGTTAAATGCGCAAAACATTTCAAGAGAGCATCTACAAGAGTGTTTCAGAGAAAGGTGTTGTAATCAGATGAATTTGCCGAGTATAGATTTGGGAGCAAAAGGTGGGAGACCCTCATCTGAAGTAACCAGGTTTACCTCTCCGGGTTCAGTCTGGGCACCTTTGTTTTCTCTCAGCGCATTTGGCCAATGCCTGAGGAAAGCACCCAAATGTGGAATTGTGGATCTCCCTGTGAGCCGGAATGTGCTCATGGGTGGTTTAGGGAGCCACCAGTAAACGCCATGCAATATGGAAAAGTGTCCTAATACTGGCCAGGGTCAGTGGTAGACAAGAAGTACAGGAACTCGCACACTGGCAATTACGAAATGCAGAATGAAGATTCTCAATCTAAAGGATAATGGTGTCAAGACACAACTATCTAATTTGGCACTAGTAGATTTAGTTAGAGATATTGAAGTATTTCTAGGAAAATAGCATTGTTGTACAAGTCAAATGTTGTTATGGAAACCCTGACTGCAGATCACAGGTCCAGAAACACTATGTTAAAACACTATGTCACTATGTTGCTAGTTTAAGAATTTCAGTTTCAGTGTCAGTGGGAAGAAATACAGGAACTCAGTTCCTGCTGCAAAAAAGGTACAGAAACGGAGTTCCTGTGCGTTTCTGTTCACTTTCATCACTGGCCGGGGTGCCAAGTCAAAGGAAAGAAGAGAAGTGTACCAGTTTGGGCTGTGTGTGCCCAGATTCATTCAGAACCTGAGGGTTTGCTCTGTGTGTGTGTGTGCTCTATATCTTAGTAATCTGCATAACCAGTGAGAGTAGCTCTGTGGGGGTCCATCTTTACTTTGTTTATTCTCTGTGATGTGAATAAAAGCCACACTCTAGAATCCCAACCTGGTTTGGACATTACAGTTATTGCTTCCAGTGTCTGGATTTACTTGGGTGCCCCGACCAGAAGTTCAAACCTAACATAATGCTGAGCAAACGTTTTCTCCCAGGGACCCAGATTGTTGGCCATGCTAAATGGTCCCCCCAGGTGTGAGCCAGGAAGTTGCCACACTTGGTTTGCCTGTCTAAGGATGGCAGGCTCCGAAGTAGAAGTATGGGTCAATAGAAATGTATTTCGTAGTGACTACCCCCACCCCTCTCAGTGGTGCCTTGGTTTGAGAGGAGCAGCCCTGCTTGTTGAACAAAGGGGGCCGGTGGGGAGAGGTTACACAATGGTGGTGAAGAAAAAGCGGGTGGCATTCAGGCGGTATAAGGAAACTAGAGATGGGCAAAGCCGGTGCTAACTTGGATTTGGTTTTGGATTTACCAGATCTAGGCTGAGTTCGGATTTGGATATGTCAGATTTTGCCTATATGTATAATTGAAGGAAAAAGGGGCTTATCAAGAGAAACGCACCAGAAAATGTCAATGAAGTGACAGTAATATTAAAAGGGTGTCCTCTGCCTGAGATACATTGCACCTTGCTGTTTAAATTCTTAATTTCTGACCAGTCTACATGTTTTGACCCCACATTTTCAATACGTTTTTTTTTTTTTTTAGTGGTGGTGTTCAGATCCCAGAGGAAAAGCCATTTTACAGAATGATGGCGAAATGGCGTTTCCAGTGGGATTTGAAAACTGACACTTGTCTAGTTCATGAGGTGGGGTAAGAAAAAGGCCATGGTGAAAATGTAGGTTCAGAATCTTAAAAAACATGTAGTTATGAGCTGAAGTTGAAATGCACTGCAAACAAATCTATAACTTCATGGTTTCTTGAGATGGACCCCAAATTAATATGGGTTTTACACACATCGAATTATATCGTGTCATTTTCAACCCAATGGAAATGTCATTTTGCAGAACGATAGTGAAACAACATTTCTGGTGAGATTTGAAAACTGACACCTGCCTAGTTCACGAGGTGGGGTATAAAAAGCCTATGTTGAAAATTTGGGGTCAACATCTTTAAAAACCACAAAATTATGAGTGTGTTAAAATGAACTGAAAAATCCTAAGTGTAAAAATTGTTTTAGACTTAGGTTTTTTTCTCAGTTCGGGGCTGGACATGGTTTGGAGAGATTGTGTGCTGCGATAAGAGAGGATTACCTCAAGGGACCTTATAAAAGTAATTGAGTGACTGGGAGGGTGAGGGGTGGTGGGGTCCAGAGGGGTGGGAAATGTATCAATGGATGATTTTCTTTTTACAAGTTAGTGGGGGGGCAAATGAGGACAGCATTAGACTGTTTTCTTTTTTACAGGATTTAACTTGGATTGGGGGGAGGTGGGTGGTATGAGTACTAAGAGGGGAAGGGTGAGGTGTTTGTTTATTGGCCACTGGGCTTGGGCAACCCAGTGGCCAAAAGAGATTGGGGGGGTTTGTGGGGCCACTGGGCATGGGCAACCCAGTGGCTGAAAAAGGGGGTCTCTGTGTGACCACCGGGCTTGCGCAACCCAGTGGCCAAAAAAGAGGGGAGAGGCATCTGTGTGGCCGCCAGGCTTGAGCAACCTGGTGGCTGAAAAGGAAATTGGGGGGGGGCAGCTGAGTGCATACCTCTCAGCTGTCCCTGATTATGAGGGTGTCCCTCATTTTGCCCCTAAAAATTGCTCTGACCCTCTTGGAAAAGGTATGCCCACACAGAGAATGTGCTGAATATGTGGACTTTAAAGCAGAGAATATTCTAAGATATTCTAAGATGCAAAATCAAAAATAAACTTTGTACAAGTGAAGACACTTGTTTCCACACTGTTCTGAGCTTGTATCTCTATGTTTGAGGATGTGTTCCTCATTCTGATGTTCATTGTCCCTAATTGTCCCTTGTTTTGAGTGGCTATATCTCTCACTGTGAAAAAAGGTTGATGGCCATGGGGCTTGGGCATCCCTGTGGCTGAAAATGAGTTTTTATTTTATTCTTTTGGTAACCAGGTAAGGCCAATTTGGCACAAGTGCCTGTTTTCAGGGGTGACCTGGGAGCACTGGGGGAGGTTAAGTGACTTGCTCAGAGTCACACAGTATGCAAGTGGAGGTTGTGGGAATCAAACCCAATGCTGTTGGATGTACTAAACTCATTCGTAGCTCATTACTCTAACCTCTAGGGTATGCTGGCAGCCCCAAGCTGAGATGAGGGGGCCGGGGGCATGTGGGGTGTCTTTTGTGTGGCCACAGGGCTCGGGCAACATGGCCAAAAAAAATGAGGTTGCGTCTTTACGCCTCTGTGGCTGCCAAGGGACCCAGTCCCTCCCTCCCCTGCATTCTCTAACAAAATGGCGTGCTAAGCAGCTTTGTCGTCTGCTATATACCGAGTTCATGCTCATGCGCAAACTTGATATATAGCTGAGGCATGTGCTGCTCGGATGCCCTTTGACCCCTTCCCAAGTCTACCAAGCCTGTTACATGACAGGGGAGTAAGCCTGCCACATGACAGGGAGGCTGGAAAATGTGAGATTCAAGCTGAGCTGGCTGTGTTCAGTTCGGGTCTCGTAAAAAACAAGCCACTTGTGTTCGAAGTGGCTCAGTTTTCAAGGGAGGGCTTTGGTCCATCCCTAAAGGAAACAGAAGGAGGAAGACAGGAAGCTATATTTAGTAAAGCAGAGGAAGCAAGCAAGGTGGTAAGGGGAGCAAAGATGCAGACGGAGGAAAGAATCACCAAAGGGATCATTAAAGTGGATAAGACTTTCTTCAGATACAAAACAATGAATAAAGTGGGTGATTTTATACATTTTATTGGACTAACAAGAGATTTACAAATCTCAATAAGATATTTACAAATCACTATTTTAATTACATTTTATTATTATATTAAGCTCTGTTTATAAATCTTTTGATGAGACTAAATAAGCTGGGACTATTTTCTATGAGATATAGAAGGTTGCGAGGTGACCTATGTCTAGCTTTTAAAGCTATGAATAATCAACTTTTAAAGGAGACAATTGGGATTACTAGTCAAGTCAAAATTGAACATACTAGATCACATACGCAACACATGAAAGGTGATAAAAATATGTCAGTTAAAAGGGCAAAATGGTTTTCCCAAAGAATTATAAACAAATGGAATACTTTACCCCAGGAAATAATTGAAAGTGACACAAAAAACACATTTAAGAATAGACTAGATGAATATATTGGAAGTTACAAATATGAGTATCACCCATGATAGGGTGGCAAGTTCTCTAAGGGCTAACACCCGTTGAACTTGTAAATTACACTATGAACCTATGAACCTATTTGTAAATATCTTGTTGGTCCAATAAAAGGCACCAAACCACCCACTTTGTTCATCTTTTTGTACATGGAACAATATGGCTACAACCAATTCAGATACATAAGAGAGAAGAGGAAAGCAAGGGGAGGGATAGTGAGGATTAGAAGGGCCAGGGGGAAGACTACAAAGAAGAGGACCAAGAAAAAAACAGACATCCTGAACAGGTACTTCTGCTCAGGCTTGTAGCTCTAAAGGTGGACAAAGCTATGGGACTGGACAGGATACATCCAAGGGTTCTAAAGGAACTCAGGGAGGTGCTAGCTGCCTCCCCACTGACAGCCTTATTTACTGGAAACAGGTGTTGTTCCTGAGGACTGCAGAACAGCTGAAGTAGTTCCTCTACATAAGAGCGGCAGCAGGGTGGAGGCTAACAGGCTTACATCAGTGGTTGGGGGAGGCAGTTAATGCCAACCCTGCTAAAGCAAACACTGGTTGAGTATCTTGAATCCAGTGGGTTGCAAGACCATACACAGCATGGTTTCACTGGGGATAAAGTCATGCCAAATGAATTTGATGGATTTCTTTGACCAGATGATAAGGAAAATAGATCACCAGAGGTCGGTGCATGTGGCCTACCTGTACTGAGGCCTTCGACACTGTGCCACACAGCAGGCTTATAAAGAAACAGCAGCCTGAGGGTGGGATCTGAAGTGGTAAATTGGGGTAAAAATTGTTTAACAGATAGGAGAAATGTCACTCACTTGAATGATGGAGGAGCGATCAGTGAGGTGCCACAGGGCTCAGTACTGGGACCAGTCCTCTTTAATATCTTCATAAGTAATATTGCTGAGAAACTGGAAGAGAAGGTATGCCTTTTTGCAAATGATACCAACATCTGCAGTAAGGTGGACACTCGGGGAGGGGTGTAGAGAATAACCAGAAATCTAGAGAACTTCAAAGGGTGGTCTAAAGCATGGCAGTTGGGGTTCAATGCCAAAAAGTGCAAGATCATGCACCTAGAGCATAGGAACCCAGGCACTGAGTATAGGATGGGGGTAGTTACCAACAGTTACTAAACAGGAAAGGGACCTTGGGGTTACATCTGATAACCTCAAAGTGGAAGGGCAGCATGACAAAGCACTGGGTAGGGCCAGTGGGATGCTGGGTTTCATAGCGAAAAGTATATCAGCAGGAGGCTGGAGGTGGCGCTGCCACTTTCACACATGCTGGCAAGACCCCACCTGAAGAACTCTGTCCAGTTTTGGAGGCCACACCTCAGAAAGGACAAAGGTAGGATGGAGGCAGTCCAGAGGAGGTGTTACACTTGGGTTATGCCCCTATCGTCCCACATACACCTCACACTGTATTCCTGGTCTATTGTACTGTGATACTGCTATTTTGCATTAACCTATAGTTATGAGCACCAATCATATAAGCATGGGTGCTAGGAATGTGCTTTGCTGCTAAGATATGCTAATATTGTCATGCATGATATATTATACCTCACTATAATACATTTATCTAGATTTGTTTATTTTTTTATAGATATTCCATATAGCATCTACCTAATCACTGATAAGATGACTCAGAGGGATCATCAGTGATTATTGTATACTCATATTCTCATATAATTATATGTAATGTGTATTTTACACTCAGGCAGATATGCCTGTCAGCAGTTCTGTTTGTCTAAGCAAGTTGACACAGAGAGAGACAGCTTTGTTATGTCTCTATGTTTTATATTGTACATAAGCAAGAAATGTAGTTTGAACTGTCAACATTTCTTTTGTCTAACCTATAATGCTAATGGAAGCATATTCTGTCTCATATGATACTCATTAGCAATTCTGTCTCCCAAGTCATTCTCCAATGGAGAATGACTTAGGACCCAATACATATTGTTTCTCGTATCTGTAACTATGTTGTAATCTCTGTTGCTATGCTGTTATCTGTAGTATTTAGCTGTTTGCAACCCATTGTAGCACACTCGAGACACTGCTGTAGCTGCTCTAGAAGGGCAGAGAGCTGGAGCGCGGGAAGAGATGGAACAAGATCTTAGAGAACCTAAGATCTACAATTCTGGAGAGTATGTAATTCTTCAGGAGTGGTGAGAAACCCATCTCCCTTGTGATTTTCTCTGTCACATGCTTGGTGTAAGTAGCATAATAAACTTTATTAGTACTCCTTGCTTGTTTATGAATGTTTCTTGGCAGACTCCGAGACACAAGAATCTGTATTATTATTATTTTTTATTGTTTACCCTACACACCAAGAGTGTTTAGACAACATAATGGTGACCGCAAAATGGTGTCTGGATGTTTTTGCCAAGTTTCATTTTAATTTCCTCTGTAAATTAAAACACTGAGTGAGTGATCTCCAGTAAAAACAAGCTGAAACTGTCTAATGTTTTAAATTTTTCGGTCAGTTGTGTGTTCTACAGTGCAGACAAAACAATCTCTTGGCAGATATTCAACCTCTGTGTAATGAGTTGTTTTATTTTTTATTTTTATTTTCCTAGTCTTTCTCTGTGGGAACACAGCTATAAAGGATCTGAAACAAACAGACAGCTTTCTTGTGCATGCAAATCCTGATGGGTATTTACTCATCTAAGTGTCCACATACGCCAAAGGCTGTATATGTGCTTTCATAAATTTTGGTTGCAAACAAAGTTTTTTGATCCACAGACAGCTAAGGGTTTCTTATCGTATATGATATGTCTAAATATATCAGTACTGAGTTGAGGCTGGATGCCTTAACAAGCCAAACTGCTAACAGCAGTTGGCTTGATTTTGTTAAAGTAGCAAAATCTAATGGTAGTCCTTTAAGGGATATCATCAAAGCCCATTATGGGGAATTGAAAAAGGGTACCAATGTTCCTGAAGGATTATTAATTGCAACGTTGTTTAATTGCTTTGATGTCGTTCTAAATAAGATATCTGTTTTGAAAAGTGAGCATGATGCTTGCAAAATGGAGAATTCTGCCTACAAGCAGGAGATTAGTCTGAAAGGAGCTTCTCATACAGAAAGAATATCTGGACTACTGTCTGATCTACAATCTAGAAAATGAGTCTCTATTTAACGAGAGAAGCAACCACGACCTGCATGCCTTAAGAGATAACACTAAAAAGGCAAAACTTAAAAAAAATGTTTTTCAAACAAATGGTGTTCTGGCTAGTAACATTAATTCCTTACGTTTTGAAAACAAGGGACTTTGAGATGATAAGTCTGAAGTAATTACTGAAAAAGTTAACGAGCTGGTATTTCAACACCAGACCTTGACGGTACAGCATGATTCAGTATATTTTAATTACAGCAGACGTGAAATGAAGGTTTTGAATCTAAATCATGACGCAGTTTCTGTTAATAAAAAGCACATTTTACAAGATGTGATTGTCTTGAAATCTGAAAACAAAGTACTTAATAGCATGCTAACTCCTGCATCTGAGTTACAATGTAGGAGTAAAAAGTCACATATAGCAAACTTGCGCCATCAGCCAGAGGTATTGGCAGGGCATACTAACTTAATGTCCAAAGACCTTGCCTCTTCTGATGTTGAAGAGTTTGATTCTGAACACTCACAGTATGCTGTGGGGTGGACTAGAGCAAAGGCTAGCCATTTGTTTTTCTGTGATTCTGTCGTGGCTTGTGGGTGAACTGATGGACACTGACACAGAGTTGTAAGGTGTTGGAAAGGCAATTGCCAGTCCAGAAATTTATTGTAGACAAAAATGAACTCAAAAAGCCATCAAAAGTAACTACATTTCAGCAAATAAAATACAAAATGAACAAAAACAACATCAAATAGAATTCAACTCCTGCTTTCTTGAGGCACAGGCAGCAATAGTCACCTCATCAGCAAATAGAGTTGGCTACAGGTTTGGAAAGGAGCAGACCTACACAGAGGGATCAGTAACCGGCTGATCCCAAGAGGAATCTGAGGTCTTCCAGCCAGGATACCTCTTTTATAGCAAAACATAATCATGTGACTATTGATGTCTCCTCCCTGAAACCATCTAGTACAGCAAAATGCTTACAAACATTTTATTATTTCAGTGCTATTAGTTCAACTGAATGCATGTCTTTTATACATGTTTACAAATGTTTCAGTTCATAAAACAAAACAATATAACAGATAAAACAGCTTTGCTGCAGGAACAGGTGTCTCCTCCCCTTCCCCCTACTATAACTAAGGGAAGAGAAGGGTCGACTGCCTCCTAAGGAGCCTGCAGAAACAAACAGCCACAGAGAGAGAACCACACCCAGTCCCTGTGTTTGCAGGTAGGAGTGAACTTTAGGTTTCTAACAGTAAGAAAGGCTGTTTGCTTACAATGAAAGCAACTTAAAATACAAAGAGTTAAACTATCTTTATGCTACCTTACCAGAACCACAGACAAAATGCACTTTGGGGAAAAATATTGCAGACTGCAACACGCAGTATTTCAAAGTGGGTAACCTTTAGCAGTTTCACAACACACAACTTCTGAACTCTAGTTACCTAGCAAAGTGCTTTGTGCTGTAAACTCTAAAAAGTATGCTTTATTTGGTGGTCTGGGAGCAGGGCTTTTTTAAACAAACACAGACATGTTTTAAAACCAGCAGCTACACCCACAGTCTCATGTGTAGTTTCAACCCAAGTTCCTGTGTTTAAACTATGCTTTTTAAAACACAAACCTCAGTGAATGTGACAAGGGAAGGCTGGTATTTGTTCTCATGCAGAAAGGAAAAGCACTAGACTGCTAGAAAAGGAATACAGAAAAGAAGCACCCAATTTTAACTCAGGTGGCCAACCTGAAAAAATGGGACAGTAGAGAAAAAGAAAAAGCAGAAAAAAGACAGATATGCTACTGCAGTAGACTTTTACTTTAGAAAACAGAGAGCATATGAACATAAATACCAGGCACCCTTCCACAGATTCACAAAATGGAGAATTGTTAGAGTCTCAAAATGGTGGACACACATGTCACCAGGTTGCATCCTCATACCATCTCCAAGATGGCCGCTCATGGTCATGTGATGATGGTCATGACACAGTAACCCATGATGCCCATGAGGTAATCCAAAATGGCCGACCACCATCTCACGGAGATTCTGATCCTGCAGCCACAGGGACCTGTGATTGCTGCCATAACCAAACAAAACAAACCAGAGTTGTTTGGCATGATTAATAATGTTATCAGTAACACTAGTGTTTCTGAGGGACAGAAGATTCTCATTAAAAATGATGCTGACGTACTTTTGAACAAGGCTGATACGCAATATGTCATGAAGTCAGCGTCTGATGCTGAAGAAATAGCTGATGCTGTTAATAATGTTTGCTTTGTTAGCAATGTTTGTGGTATTCAAGTGTCCTTGGATAAAGAACACACTGAAGTTAATTACATGAAATGTTGTTTTAATTTCCTGTGCAGTGTAACATCAGCCAAGACGACTGAACGTACTGCTTTTCCTATGCAGTGCATTAATACCTTAAGCTGCAACATTAAAAACAATGTTGCTACCGTCCAGCAACATTCTGGTGGGGGACCCCACTTTACATTTGATGGGGGAAGGGACAACCCTGATTCCAAAAGGCCCGTGGCTGTGATATTTTCAGCATCACAGGCCACATTGGGGGGGGTTACAGGTTTGATTTCTGAACCTGAGCTGACAACTAACTGTCTCAGCACTATTTTCTCCACCCCTGATGGCTACTGAACCACAATCCATAGCTGGAGAATTACGTGCAGCTTGCACACCACTTTTCTCCACTGTACAGGCACCCTTGATAGTGCCAGCATTCCCTGCACATGATGCAGAACCCCCTCCATCAGTGACACCTGGATCATCCCATACTATGGCTGCAATGGCAGGCACTACAGGTAAGAAAGTACAAGGTATCCTAATACTGATATCATTGGCTTTTCTTTTGGGATCACTGACCATGGCCCCAGCATTGGTTAATCCTAACACAGTTTTAGAGCATTATTTTGAAACTGCCACATCAGATATAGCAATCTCAGCAGTTTTAGCCCAAACATACAATGGACACATCAGACCCATTGCTTATGCATCCCAGATGCTTGCCCCAGTGGAGCTGAAATACAACCGTTGTGAAAGGAATCTTTTGGCAACATACTGGGCAGTGAGATGCTTTATGTACATCGCTGGATATGCACCCATTGTGCAGCATTCCAATAATTTGCCAACTAACTTTCTGTTGTCAGACAGAGTAAAAGATGACTCTGTATCCAATGCCAGACTTACACACTGGTCTCTCATTTTACAGGATTATGACATCACTATCCTTCCTATCAAAACTTCATTCTTGTTGGTCCATGGCCTACAATTAGCAGGAGAGACCCATGATTGTTCACTCCAATTCACCAGCCTATCTGTCCCAGTGTCCTTTCTGACAGAACCTCAGAAAGTGTTAAAAGACACCCCTGTGTGCCATGTTTTGACTGATGACTCAGCCACACATACCAATGAGTGTCAGATAGCAGGGTCTGGAATTATTTTACATTCTGGTGATGACAGAGTGTGCATGGCTAGTAACTGCATCATCGTATATGTACGATTCACAGGCAATGTTAAAACATGCCTGCCAAATAAAATGAAAAGCAGAGAGGCGAGGAGTCTCCTAATTACCACAAATATTTATGAATGGTTTAGAGAGCTGGAACATCCTTGAGAAATGCACAGTTTGTGTTAAGAAAGGAATAAAAAGATTTTTCCTTACGTAAAATGATACCAGCACTCCATGAGAGGGTTAAGTTCTGCCAGCTTCAAGAAATGTCCTTGAGGTAATTACAGAAAGCACTGCAGACACAATGTTTTTATTACAGTTTCTAATTGGGACTGTTTCTCTCTAAACTGAATTTCTTTGGCAGAAGACAAATTTCTGTTCCAGTACTCTATAGTACTACTGAGAAATACAGTGACTTGCTTGTGTACATCACAACCTAACAGTTTACAAATACTGTACATTCATAAGGTTCGAGCATGTTGTATGTATATTCCTTATGCTCCATAAGAAGAACCCTTATTTGAGGGCAGTGCATAGGTTTCTTAATAAAGGAACTGTGGAATAACTTCCAGAAATAGCTCTTATAGAAAGTGAAAGGAACATCAAACCTATCCAAACTCACTAGGCATTTTGGTTTTGTTTTGTTTTGTTTTTCTTACTTTTAACAAAACACAGGTTTAGACTCAGGCCTATTTGGCTCTGACATATCTATTTGAAATAGGGCTGGTATAGCCATTATTCAAGCACATACATTAAAGGTTCATGATAGTATAAAATATAATATCATCCCCCCCCCCAACCATTGCGTGGTATACATGATTTTGCTCAGTAAGAGTGATTTACATTTACAATATTAAGGATATTGTGAAGGAGTTTGACCTGGCAAATGTTCATGTTAATGAATTAATTTCTGCTCACATTAAGGAAGCAGATGAGCATCACATAGCTAGGAAAGTCCTTTGCACTGCCTATAGCTAGTATGTTCTTATAATCCTTTGGTTATCTCTTCCAGGATCTGGAATTAGGATATATTGTTGATCTCATACATGACAGCTGTATGGGTCAGTGGCATTGCCACATTTTGCACTCCTATTGCATGTGTTAATAAATGTTTATTTGAATCTAGCACAATTCCCTTGTCAATGGCAAGGAACCTTTTAATATGTCACCACATATACCAGTATTGCTCCATGTTTCGAAATGTATTCCTGCACAATCCTGGAAGCCATGTTTGTGACTCTCACAGTGTCATTGCCGCATTTTCATCTGGCAACATCCATCTCTGATCATCTGGCAACCGTCCATTCTATTGATCATCTTAATGGGAACTTTTATCGTGAAATGGTTGAAACTATCTCCTTTCCTTGTTTACCATGAGGTCTTAGGATCATGACTGACTGACTCTGAACTTTGATTGTCGTACCTGAAAGGAACATGACCTTTTATGCAGATGTGACATCTTCCAACTTGTCTTACCAACTTGTGAATATTGGCCTAATAACTAAAATTAGGCTCTCACTTGTGAACTTTCAAATAAACTGTATTCAGTCCAACCAATTAAGATTCTACAATCAAGCTCATTGTTACGCATACTATGAAGCTAGTCTGGGGTGGGGGCAATCTCCTATCTCAGCAAGAAGATTCCTCTTCATTTGATCTACAATCAAGAAATCCATTTTCTTCACTGCTTGTTTTCCAAGCCTGGCTGGCACCTCATACAAACTGAGAACTGTCATAAACTTTTACACTTTTGGCAGCCATGTGATCATCTTCAACTGAACACTGCTGCTATTCCATAGTAAAACTCAATGTGCAATCTAATGCACCCCCTACTGAGGCCTATGAAAATACTGCTGCCTCCTGAACATTTTGATCTACCTTTGGAAATTCTGAATGCATCAAATTTGAACTATGAATCTTCATCTAACACTTGAAGAAACCCTGGATTTATCCTTGGAACTGTTCATAGTTTATGCTTCATGGACTTTGACATTTCGAGTCCTGTCTGACTTACCAACTTAAAAATGCCATCCTTCAAAGTGGTAAATTCTGCTGATGTGGAACATTGTGTGATGACCAACTATACAGTCTTCTGATATGGACTAAAAGTTATGCAAAGTAAATTTTTCTAATTACTGTTTTTACTCCCTAAACAGGTGCTAGGTTATATGGTAATCACACCTGTTCCCATCCTGGAACCAGATATCATTAAGTATAGTCCTAACCATCTTGATGCTCTATCTCAATTTTTAATTATTTTTAATATCCATACAGGCAACTTAAGTTTGTCTCTTCAGTTTTTTCCCAATAGGACACATACACACCTGATACATATCAGTATTTACTGATTGTTTTGATATTGAAAAACCCCATTGTGAAGTTTTATTCCAAATGTTTATAGTAATACAAGGTTTACTAACATTTTCCCTTATAATTACATTTTGTTGTTTAAAGAAAACCTTGAAATACCTGTGTGACCGGTTAATTTTCCTCCATCAGGCTCGTGCCTTGGGCCTGTAGATGAATGGCGCCTAACCTCCATCTTTTTGTTCTGTTGCCACTTTTACAATTAGGGCAACAAAGAGGAGATTGTTATGCTTGGGTTATGCCCCTATCGTCCCACATACACCTCACACTGTATTCCTGGTCTATTGTACTGTGATACTGCTATTTTGCACTGACCTATAGTTATGAGCACCAATCATATAAGCATGGGTGCTAGGAATGTGCATTGCTGCTAAGATATGCTAATATTGTCATGCATGATATATTATACCTCACTATAATACATTTATCTAGATTTGTTTGTTTTTTATTGATATTCCATATATTATCTACCTAATCACTGATAAGATGACTCAGAGGGATCATCAATGATTATTGTATACTCATATTCTCATATAATTATATGTAATGTGTATTTTACACTCAGGCAGATATGCCTGTCAGCAGTTCTCTTTGTCTAAGCAAGTTAAAAACAGAGAGAGACAGCTTTGTTATGTCTCTATGTTTTATATTTTACATAAGCAAGAAATGTAGTTTGAATTGTCAGCATTTCTTTTGTCTAAGCTATAATGCTAATGGAAGCATATTCTGTCTCATAGGTTACTCATTAGTAATTCTGTCTCCTAAATCATTATCCAATGGAGAATGACTTAGGACCAATACATATTGTTGCTCATATCTGTAACTATGTTGTAATCTCTGTTGCTATGCTGTTATCTGTAGTATTTAGCTGTCTGCAACCCATTGTAGCGTGCTTGAGACACTACTGTAGCTGCTCTAGTAGGGCAGAGAGTTGGAGCGCGGGGAGAGATACAACAAGATCTTAGAGAACCTAAGATTTACAGTTCTGGAGATTATGTACATTCTTCAGGAATGGTGAGAAACCCATCTCCCTTGTAATTTTCTCTGTCACATGCTTGGCGTAAGTAGCATAATAAACTTTATTAGTACTACTTGCTTGTTTATGAATGTTTCTTGGCAGACTCCGAGACACAAGAATCTGTATTATTATTATTTGAATTGTTTACCCTACACACCAAGAGTGTTTAGACAACAGAGGCTGAAATGGTCCTGGTGTTGCACAAGTAGTCCTGCAAGGAGAGACAGAAGAATCTTAGGATGCACACCTTGGAACAGAGGAGAGCAAGAAGTGACATGATAGAGACATACAAGTATCTCATGGGAGTGAACAGGATGCAGAAGGAAATTCTCTTTCAAATGAGAAGGATTACCAAAACCAGGGGCATGCGATGAAGCTGGAGGGGGTGACTTTAAGAGAGAAGTGAGGCAATACAGTGTAGTGTCCAGTTCTGGAGACCTTACCTACATAAGGACATAGAGTGGAGGCAGTTCAGAGGAGGGCAACCGAGACGGTCCAAGGATTACATCACAAAACCTATGAGGACAGGCTGAAGGACTTAAATATGTACTCCCTGGAAGAGAAGAGAGAGAGGGGGCTATGATTGAGACAGGTAAGTACCTCACAGGGAGGAGCAAGGTGCAGGAAAAAAATTTTCACAGAAGGAGATGCTCCAAGAATATGGGACATGGGATGAAACTGGAGGGAGGGAGGTTCAGAGGGAACATGAGAAAGTACCTCTTCATGGAGAGGATGGTGGACAAATGGAACGCCCTACTGGAGGAGGTAGTGGGGGAAGAAACGATTACAGTATTTAAGAATGCATGGGATAGGGATCAGGGGATCCTGGTAGTCGGGGGAAAGGGACAACCTAGTTCAAGGGAAGCTTGAAAAAGCACAATATGTGCACAAATGAATCACCGTTACATGCGCAAATGGGCAGATTAGGTGAGCCACAGGCCCTTATCTTCCATCAATATCTGTGTATGTATGTATCTATATTTCTTCCCTGAAAGGGTGATAGATGCCTGAAATAGACTGCCAGCTGAAGTGGTGGAAGTAAAAACAGTGGGGAGCATTAAGAAAGCGTGGAGTAGATATAGTGGTGTATTAGAAAACTGGCAGGGAGGAGAGAGGGCTGCTGGAGACCAGTTATGATCTGCAGAGACTGATTAGGCAAAGAACATCAGACTGGGTGGGACAAATGATCTTTTCTGCTGACAAATTTGCATTTTGACCCCAGATTTTCAACGTAGTCTTCTTATGACCACTCCTTCTGAACATCACAGGTGTCAATTATAAAATAGTAGCCAAAATATAATTTCAGGCCACAAACGTCAAAACACATTTTGTTCGGGATTTGAAAAATTACAGCTGTCATATTCATGAGGTGTTGTGAAAAAATGGCTATGTTGAAAATTTTGTTGTCAAAATATTGAAAATTACTAAAAGTTACGAGCATGTGTTGAAAAATGTCAACATATGTTCATAACGTTGTTTTTTAATATGTTTACCCCAAATTTTCAGCAGAGCCTTCATATGACCCCACCTCATGAATAAGGGTGGAGAAAATGCTCAACTCCTGCCAGAAAGGTGATTTCATGAAGCAACTTTAAAATCATCTTTCAGGATGGATTTACATAATTTCACTGCCATTGTTCATGAGGTGGAGTCCCAAAAAAGCCATGTTGAAAATTTGTGGAAAAATATTTAAAAATGAGCAAGTTATGAAGACAAGTTCAAAACCCATTGAAATACATTGAACAGCATACTCAATTTCCTCAGTTTTTAGTCCGACTTTGAAGAGTAAAGATGTGTATCCAGTCCAGAGAGGATTACAGCATTAGATCCCCCCCCCCGGTAGGCAAGTAAGTGGTGGGGGTGCTGAGTGGGATTGCAATGGTGGCGGCAGCAGACATCAATGGACGATTTTCATTTTTACAGGGGTATAAAAGTAAATAGAAAAAGACTATGAGGGACAGTTTTCTTTATTTCAGGTGCTGATACTAGGGATTGGGCATATAAGTGTTGGTGCTATGTTTGGCAGTTCCGGGGATCGGCTCCCCAGTGTCACACAATGTAAATGGGCAGGGTAGGGGTAGTAGCCAGCACTGGGGAGAAGGCACCCTGCTGTAGGAAAATTAATGGGTGCCAAGTGGGAGGGTAACGACAGCGGCAACAGACATTAATGAATGTTTTTCCTTTTTACAGGGTGTATAAAAAAATACAAATAAAAAAATACTATGAGGGACTGTTTTCTTTACTTCAGGTACTGACACTAGGGATTGGGCACCCCAATGTCAGTGTGTTATGTTTGGTAGCACTGGGGGTGGGTTATCCAGTGTCGCGCAATGAAAATGGGTGGGGTTAAAGGTAGTAGCTAGCACCAAGAATTGGGCAACCCAGTGTCAGAAAATTAACAAGGAAGGGGTGCGAGGGATTGAGGGATGGTTTTCTTATGTTTGACAGCAGCAGAGCTGGGCTCCCCAGTGTCACACAGTGAAAAGAGAGGAAGGGTAGTAGCCAGCTCTGAAGATTGGGCACCCCAATGTCAGAAAAATAAGAAGGAAGGGGTGCAAAGGATTGAGGGATGGGTTTCTTTATTTCAAGTTATGCTGGGGGTCAGTAGCAGGCTGAACATGATGCGATCAGCTGTGCTTGCTGGGCAAATGCAGATCAAAGGAAAGAGATGCAGTATGATTGGGCTAGCTCTTTCCTTTGAACTACATCAAGTTTCTACCGAACAAGACTAGAACAATGTCATGATCAGGTTAGCTAATGATTGGTCTGACATGGATGAGCCCCTTGCAGACTGCCCTGCATTGGACTGACAGTGACTCACCTCTCAAAACCCACTGTCATACCAAAATGTTCACTTTGCACAAGCGCAAGGGCAAACAAAAACATAGCCAGCAATGCATGCACAGTAACAAAACAAGTACATATGGTGCAGTTCATAAGGGATGCAGACTCTGTAGCACAAAAAAAATTGATGCAAAAGAAGCTGCCATCACTAGCGTGGCCATGTTTAGCATACCAGCCACATTACCAGAATAAGGGGGTTCCAAAGCACCCTTTAAATAGCACAGTACTGCACCAGAATGCAGTAGTGCCACAAAATGGCTATTGTACAGGCTGCCTACATACCTGCAGCAGCCCATGAGGAGAAGGAAATGGATGCAGAGGTTTAATTTATCCTTATTTAGAAATTATTCACCCAGAATAGCCCAGCTGAGATGACCCCACTGACACTGATGTGGGGGGAGTAAACTGCAACAACCAAACCACAATCTTGAATGCTTCCAACAAATTCTTTACTGATCTCTCATTTTCTACTGGGACTTTTCCCCTTTCCTCACCTAGTCTGATGTCCTTCCCCATTTCTGAATTGGTGCAACATCCTTCTTTTTACTTAAAAAGCGTCAGGGTTTCAGAGGTGTGCAAACTCTTGAGGCAGATCCCAGAATATAAATCTACTGGCTCAGATGGGCTCAAGCCTAGACTTTTTAAAATTGCTACCAATGAACTGTCTTCCCCATAACTAGAATTTTTAAGTTTGGCCCTGTCTTCTTGTATTGTTCCAGATCCCTGGAAGATGTCTCACATTGTACCTATGTTTAAAAAAGGCAATAATAATAAAAAAATCTATAACTACAAATCTATTGCCATTCTACCTATTCTCAGTAAGGTCATGGAAAAAGCCATTGCCACTCAACTCACTGATCATCTTTCTGCCCATGATCTCTCCCCTGCACAGCACGGTTTCCACCGGAACCACTATACCACCATGAAGCTTACATGCGCTGTTTTAATAGATCTCACAAAGGCCTTTGCCATGGTTTATCACACTCTACTCTGTGACAAATTAGCTGTTCTGGGCATATCTGTCACTGACCTCCCCTGGTTCAAAAGTTAGTTGTCTAATAGGTAACGAGTCAGGTTAGGATCCTCCCTTTCAGACCCTGCCCCTATCATAACTGGAGGCCCTCAAGGCTCAATACTTGCGCCCTCTTTTCCCTCCACATTAATTCTGTCCACCACTGTATTTTAAACAGTACACCAATCTTGTATTCTGATGGTCTGGTGTTCTCCTCCAGCACCCAGAATGTGGCTGACATCAACAAAAATTATCATCTGACTTACAGACCATCCAAAAATAGTTCCATGAAAATTGGCTTTTAATGAATGCTACCAAGTCACAGGCTATGTTATCTGGATCTGCACTATGGTTAAGGAACATCCTAACTCCTCTTTCAGTGGTTTGCAATAATGGTACACCTTTGGTCACTGCCCCAACCTTTAGTTACCTAGTGTTCGCTTGACCCCTCCCTGGATTTTGCATTCCATGTGGCATCTACCTGCATGCCAATTAATGCCAGACTAGGTCTTACTTATAGGCCTAGCCATAATCTGTCCCCTAGAGACTGAACTGCAATAATCCAAGGTACTGTGTTCCCCAAAATTTCCTATGGTTTGCCTGTTTTTTCAGAAACCTACAATTCAATATTACACAAATGTGATGTGGCATATAATAATGTCTGCCATTTTGCCCTGGCTAGTAATCAATATGTCCATCACTGCACTCTGTACTCGAAGCTTGGCTGGCTCCCTCCATCTGCAATGCATCATCTCTCATTGGGAGGCATCATATACAGTGTTGTTCAGAATCAGGTGCCATTACTGCTTACCTCCCTTCTGATAACGTACAGAAATGCCTACCCACTCAGATCATCTGACCTTGACCTCTTAGTCACACCCAGGACCAGCATCAAACTAGGTGAGATATTTTTTTGTGTCTCTGCCACTAAACTACTGAATACCGCACCGGCCGATATCAGACACTGTCCCTTTACCCACACCTTCCAAAACCAGTACCACTCCAACTTAGAATAGTTTGCTGTATGTACCTGCTTCTAGCCTTTGACTTCTGACAAACTTTTTGCTTATGTTTAGGAGCACCTTTGCACTTGTCACTTTGTATATCTGCTACAATGAATGTACATCTGTATGTTTCCATTGTGTTTTATCTCATTGTAATATTATTGTTACATGTTTCAACTTGTCATTTCCACACACTGTTTTGCTTTTTGGTTGTACTTCTCCCAGGTCGTGCCTGAAAATAGGCAAATGATTATCTACTGCACCCTACCGGGTTAATAAAAACTAAAGAAATAAATTACATATTGGTTACTGTGGGTCCTGCCCTCTACCCATTTCCACAACTGGGTGGTCTGGAGCACTGGGAGGTTAAGTAGTAGTAGTTGTTTTATTATTGTATTTTTCTGCCCCTTGGAACTGGCAGCTAGCAGAGGGCTCCTCTTCAGAGCCTGGCCTCCCTGATTTAGCTGTTTCCCGATGATTCCTCCCCCCATAGCGGGGCTAGGGGGAGGAGTGCTGCCCCCCCCCCCCCGGAGCACAATCCAGAAGCTGGGTTAAGCTGGAACTGAGGACACAGCCACGCCATCATGGAGCCTGACAGTTCCATTTTCTGGTTTTCTCCCTGCCTCCCTCCCTCCCCCTTGCAACATGATTGTGTGTGTGTGGAGGCATGCCATGTACCCACACTCCTGTGCCTCCCTGACTATGGCACTGCCCTCTGGCCTCCACTAGGGGGCAGCCAAAGAGTGGGATGACAACCCTCCCCTCCCTGGGAGAGGAGAGCTGTCTGTTGGAGGCTCGATTCTCTCCCTCCCCTGCCAACCCCCAGCAACCTGTTGTTGCTCTTGACCCTGAGTCGCCGGCGTGGCATGAGGTGTGGCATCTAGTGCCTCAACCCTCAGCGCCACTGGGCTGGCTCTAGTTTTATTTATTTATTGTGCCCTTCCCTGGAGGCCCAGGGCACCACTGTAAAGAAGGAATAGCACAATACAACCAATACATAGTAATTAACAATAAAATCATAATATAAAATTTGACCTCTTTGAAACAGTAAAACAAAGTTAAATACCAACTGAAACCACAATTAAATACCAAACGCCTGCATAAACAGATGAGTTATAAGTCCCTTTTTTAAAGGCTTCTGCTGATGAGGCCTCCCTCAGAACCTTCCATAATGAGTTCCACAATACTGGATCTGCCACCATGAAGGCTCTATCCCCAAATATTTTAAGTCTATTCCTGGGGACAACCAGGATGCCCTCCTCAGAAGAATGGAGGGGACAAATGGGAAGATATGGATGTAGAGGTTTTCCCAGGTAGCCTGGATCCAACCCATGCAGGGCCTTATAGGTTAGAAGACCAGCCTTATAGAAGATACGCCACTTAACCAGCAAACAGTGCAGTTCCTGCAGTGCAGGGGTAATGTGACTGGGCCTAGAAAGGCCTTTCTACAGTCTCACAGCTGTGTTCTGTACAAGCTACAGGCATCTTAGCATAGCTCCACTGACCCCAAGGTAGAGGGCATTGCAGTAATCAAGACGAGATGTCACAAAGGCACATACTAGAGATGGCAAGTCTTCAAGGGAATAACGAACTTAATCCAGCTGATATTTCTAAGATGGTAGAAGCCATTTCAAATAACTGCCAACACCTGACCCTCAAATGTCAGCCCTTCATCCACAATGATGTCCAGATTCTTTACATTTTGGACAGTGTCAAGCCTGAAGCTACTGAGGCAAGGCCCTATACCTTCTCAGACACTGCCAGTCCTCCCCCCTTGCCCAGCTCAATCACCAGTACATCAGTTTTGTCTAGATTGAGTTTCGGCCAGCTCAAAGACATCCAATCCTGGATCTCGGTAAAACACTCATTCATCACATCCACCACTCCCCAGTTCTGGGATGCAAAAGACAGATACAGCCAGTGTCATCTGCATAGTAGTGAAACCCAATTCCATACTGCCCAGGGGCAGAATGTACACTGAAATAACATGGGCAAAAGGACTGGCCCTTGGGGTACTCCACAGTGCAGGTCCCATGGGCGTGATGAGAAGTTTCCCATCACAACCTACTGAGACCTGCCTCTAAAGAAGGACTCAAACCAGCTGATGATTTTGCCAGTGAGTCCCACACATATTCTCAGAGATGGTCTAATAACAGGCCCATGGTCAACAGTGTCAAATGCTAAGGAGAGATCCAGGAGAACAAGAACTTACCACTCTCCTCCATTCCTCGCCATGATCAAATCATTGTGCACCCTGACCAAAGCAATCTCGGTGCTGAACTTTTACCAAAACCCCAAATGGACAGGCGCATATATGTTGAATGTCTCCAGGTGAGTCTCTAACTGCACTGCAACAACCTTATCAATAATTACCTTGCCTAAAAAGGCAGGTTAGAGACAAGCCTGTAGTTCTCCAGACCATCTGGGTCCAAAGTAATTTTGTTTCAAGAGAGGCCTCAATAGCACACTTTTCAGTTCAGCAGGGAAGACCTCCTCCAACAAGGAACGCTGAATAATCCCAGTGAACACTGGGCCTAACTGCTCAGTACAGCCCACCAAGAGTTCTGTTGGGCCAGGGTCCAGTTCACAGTAAGTTGTTCACAGCCCTGAGATCACCTTAACAACCTCCTCCACCGTCACTAGCTCAAACTCACTCCATGACCACTGACCGCCATTGTAACATCCAGCCCCAACACTGCTGGACAATAACTGCCCAGAAGAAGATATCTCAGCCCTAACAGGGGACACTCTGTCCAAGAGGAACTAAGCAAACTCCTCGCATTTCACGGATGACACGAAAGTGACTTGCCCAAGATCACACAGTGATGCACTGGTTCCAGCAGGGTTTGAACCTGAGTTCTTCCAGTTTCCAAGTCAAAACATCAAGGGACCACACAAGATACTACAACCCTGGGTGTCCAGGAAACAGACTGACTACTGTTTATTGGGTGCTTGTGCTTTTAATGGGAGATAGTGTGTATTCTTTGCCCACTCTGAATCACATGGTGCTTGCAAATACTGCAATCACCTATGCAGTAGTGCCTGTGATGTCATATTCCGTAGCCCAGATAGCAAGCTAACAACCTCATGAATTTTAATATTCCTTTTACAAAACTGCATCATGTTGTTCATGAACACAACTACCATGTCTGTTAGCAGTGCTCCTGTTACCTCATGAATCTTGTGGCACTGCAGAAATGGTAGTGGTCTCTATTTACCATGTGCTACTTTCACCTTCAGGAATCTAGCCCAGTAGGTCCTGTCTCGGGGAGCTTACGGTAGAAGAGTGACACCATGGCAGGTTTATTTTGCCAGAACCACTCTGTTTTGCTTTGCAGTCCTCTCATTCAACCCTCACATGATGATACTCTTACACAGTAAGAGACACCCCTAACGGGACCCATCAAATGGGGGACACTCAACACAAAGAACTCCCACACCTAACTGTGGGTCTGGTCCCAATCTGAACTTTGTGTGCAAAAAAAAAAATATATATATAGCTTACTGTTTACTGCAGTATTGTAGATTGTATCAGGCTAACTCTGCTGACTCCCAAGCTAACATCTGCTGTAACCAGAAATCCCAGAATCCCCTGCAGCTGATGTCATAGCTGGGATGCCGCAGTGGGAGATTCAGTAGCCTGCTGTGCATGTTAGAGCTTTTTTATTTATTTGAAAATTGGTGACTGGGAAAGGAACACTGAGCCGGGGCTCATTCGAGGTGTGATCCAGAGCAGGGCAGCAAAGGATAAAAAGCAGTACAAAGCTTACGAAGATACAGTGTTACAAACAGAGTGCTACGTCTTAGCACACAAAGAGCACAGAAAGTGCATCATGATCAAATGAACAGAAACTGTCAGTTAAGCATAATGTCAGCTATATGGGGACTGTTAAAGGGAGAGGAAACAGGAGCTGGGGGATAGGGAAAGAATCTCAATCGATATCTGAGGGAGGCAGGGGAGGCAGTGAATGGAGGGAAGAGGGAAGTTGGTGCCAAAGTAAGGAGAGAGGATAGGTGAAGGCTGATTGGCCAGCTGAGGCACGGGATGTGGTAAGACAAAGGTGCGATGGTCCCTGGGGCAGAGGGAGCATGAGGCACGGGGAACAATGGAAAGGAGCGATGAAAGGTAGGAGGCCAGAGACCCAAACCAGTATCTAGATATACAGGAGACACAGCGCATCCGGCAATGCGATGGAAGGGGAGGAGTGAATAGTGATGAGCAAAGTGAGCAATGATAAGTTTGAGAGGGTGAAGAATTGCAGAGGGCATCCCGTCCGACCAGGGAGGTGGCAGGGACAGACCCTTACACCACATCTGCATAGTCAAAGACAGGAAGCACCATTTTAGTGACAGGTTCTCAGCAAACCTGCAGGGAAAGAGAATACTTATTTCAGTATAAGGCACCAAGTTTAGGATTGAACTTGGCATGCATAGCATCAAAGTGGACAGAGAAGTCAAGCTTGCTACCAACCACACACCAAGGTACCTGAAAGAGGGAACCACTTCAAGTGGAGAGCCATCTTGGGTGGAAAAAAATGGGCATTGGAGTGAGTTTGGCCAGTTTTTGTCTGGTGCCAAATATCATGGATACTGTTTTATTTCTGTGTTGACTCAAAGCTGGTTTGACTGGAACCATCATAAAACATAGTGGAAGTCTTGCTGTAGCTGGTCTTCCATATCAGTGGTGGAGGGGCCAGAAGTGTAGACAATGGTGTCATTTGCATACATTAGAATATGTGAGTTGGCACAGGCTGAGAGGAATTATTGTGGAAGATGGAGAAGAGTATGTGGCCCAGGACAGAGCCCTGGGGAATCCCCACCTGGATAGGAAGAGGAGGGAACAGGACCTTACCTACCCATACTGACTGTAGATGGCCCATGAGACACGAATGGAACAATCAACAGCAGGAGCTGAGAAGCCAGCAAAACCCAGCTTTTTCAGAAAGAGAGCGTGAGACACTGAGTCAAAAGCCTCAGTCAGATCGATGAAGATGTCTGCCGTGATGTGACCCTGATCCATCCCTAAGAGAATATAATTAATTACATGCAGGAGTAAGAAGACAGTGGAGTGATCTTTCCAAAAACCAGACTGGAATGGGGAGAAGAAATAAGAGAGAAAATCAGGAGTTTCTGGGGTAGACAAGCTTCTTTTGCAACTTGGTAAGAGGGAAGGAGGGAAATAGGCCAATGGTTTCCAGAGGAGGAAGAGTCATCTCCCCCCCACCACCCTTTGTGCAGTGTTATAACTCTGGCCAACTTCCAAGACTGTGGGACCACACTGACGGAGAAGGAGAGGTTGAAAAGGTGAGTCAAAGGAGATGCAATGGCAGGAGCAGAGATATGCTTAAGTCTAGGATCAAGTCCATCTGGGCTAGATTTATTCAAATTCAGGGAGTAAAGGGCAGTCAGGGTCTCTTGGGTGGAAACAGTGGAGAAATGGAAGCCCTAGGAGGAGAAGGAATAAGGAGCATGATTTGAAGGAGTTGTGGGAAGTGGAAGAGAGGAAGAGAGAGCACGAATTGTGAAGAACTCATTAATGTGTAACGCAACAGAGGAGGGGTCAGATACAGGTGAACCATTAATCACATTAATCACATTAACTGAGGGGCCAGACTGAGTAGGGGGAGTCAAAAGGGGAGTGAATTACTTTCCAAAACGTTGAAGGGTTGTTAAGGTTGTTAAGGTTATTTTGGAGGTTGGACTGGAAGTATTGTGATTTTACAGTCCAGACAACCTTTGCACCGGAATTCATGGGACTTGCACTGATCAATAATTTCAGGGGTAATCCAGGGATGATGATAGGATTTTACCTTGGATTTTTTGAGAGGGGTGTGCTTGTGCAATTATATACTAAGATCAGATGTTTGCTGGTCCCACTGTTTTCCCATGGATAAGTACAGTCCTATGTACAGGAAGGGCTGGGAGTCCCAATAACACAACAAAAAACAAAAAAAAAAAATCTGAAAAAAAAAAGTTCCTTTAAGAACTGGATCTTGCAGTCCTTGGAGAACTGCCATGTCCTACAATTCCCTTGCTCCACACTGCTCTGCATGGAGCAAGGGAGCCACTCTGGTGCCAGCACAGGCATCTAGTTGGATGCTCAGAGTCCAGTCTCCTGCACAACCCCAGCCCCTCTTCACTCCTTTCCATGCACAGATCTGGGAGGCCCAGGATCATGAATGCCACTACTAGTGTGGACATACCCAGGTGTGGCTCTTTTGGGAGCGGGCCCTTAGCCAGGAGATTGTCTTGTATGATAAGCATTGTCTTGAATCATTACCTTTCTTTAGGATTACAGTTATGCTTACTGCCATACAAAAATCATAAAGGAAAGGAATACTTTGTGATTGGCTAAAAGAATTAAATAAATCTGCCAAGATCTATCTGCAAAGAAGTCTGTTAATTGTAATGTGTTATGAGATGCTTTCATGAAAGGCTATGAATATACATATATATATATATATATATATATATATATATATATATATATATACACACAGTACATATATGTAGTTCTAATTGTTATACTTTTGTTCCAGTTGTTATTTCTACCCTGTAAATATTGTGGGCAGGATTCTCAAAGAACAGTAAAAATCCCGCAGCTGCGGGAAAAAGGCTTGCAGCACTGCAGAAATGCACTTGCATGATATTCTTAAACTCCCGCAGCTGAGGGAATTCCGGAAAAAGTCCCACCGCTGTGGAATTCCAGCAGCTGCGGGAATTCCGCAAGTGCTGCGAATCCACAGCTGTGAATCCGCAGCTGTGGAAATGGCTGAGAAGGCACAGCAATAGTACAACAAGTAGCAGAAGCAGCAGACATTAACATTGCTGCCATAGTATGAGGCTGACAGCACCCGCAAAGATACTAGCAACCAGTCCCTCAACTGGGACCACTGCAGCACCACAGGTACCAGCAATACCATGGCACCACAGTGGCTGACTGTCACTGCTGGTCGTCCTTCCCTGGGGCATTCCTATTGCCTGCAGGGGTAGCAGTCGCTGCAGGCTGGTCAGGCTCTACTGCCCGTGGGGCTCCATCATGGGCTGCACTGGGTCTGGTGGTTGTTGCCTGTTGCCATAGCATGGCAATGTGTGCTGTTGTTGTTGTAACATCAGCCACTGCTATACTATCTGGGATGCTATTACCTGTGCCTCACCGCCACCTTAATTGGTTCCAATTGTTGGGGCACTACTGCAGTTTGCTGAGGGAGAGTTACACCTCATTCCACTGTGTGTAACATTTTCTCCGTTACTGCAGAAAAACCTGGCTGAGAATAGCCCTCCAGGGGATGTGCCTTACTTATGTCACAGCTTTTTTCCCTCAGGAACGTCCACAGCTGCACTTTTTTTTCTAGTCCATAGTGTTTTTTTCACAGCTGCAGAGGTTTTTGTGAATAGCACTTAGAGCAATCTCCCCTTTTTTTCCATAGCTACGGCAGTTTTGGGGACTTAGGGAAGGTTTTGCACCTTCTGAAAGCTTTGTGAATCCAGCCCTGTAGCTCTGTTTTATTTTCTGTAATATATGTGCTCCTCACTTTCTATTGTAGCTTCCTGAGTCATGCCTGAAAAAAGACAGTTTATGGCTAGTGCACCTACTCAGTTAACAAAAATGAAATAAATAAAATAAAGATATGGTGTGGCGTGGCGTGGTGTGGTGCGTGGTATGGTATGGTGGCAGTCAGAGATAAATAGTGGGAAGGAATAAGACATGAGAGAAGGTGAGTTATATCCTGTTAACATACCAAACGGTGGGTTGATTCCCAGAGCATTTAATCTAAGGGAAGTTGATCACCACAAAAAATGTTGTCAGGGTATAGACACTTTTCTCCAATGTGGAAATGCTAAATTTCTTCAGTTGTATGTGAGTTTGGGAGTTCTATGGACTATTTGCCTTTTACTCCTTTTTCATCCTTGGTATGATACTTAATAGGGTATTGTATCTCATTCCACTTATAAAATGTTTTTAGTGAAAAAATGAATTAGAGTGTTGTTTAAGCTTTTTTCAATCATGTCCATGAAAAGTAAATAGAAATGCTAGTGTGTCTTTTAGAGATTTGCATATGGTGTTGTAAAAGCACCACTATAAATGTGTATCTTGGCACCCAACTTACAGGATCACGTCTTACAGTGGTACTATCACTTTCTTGAAGGTTGGGTACATCGCATGGACTACTGAACCAATCAGTGAGCAGTTTTCACAATGCTAACATCAAAATAGCCCAAACAGCACAGACTGCAGCCAATGAAATCAAAAAGAAAGGGTCGATTTTCAGAGCCCCATTAGATCAGTGCACCTTGCGCCGACACCCCAACTGTGGCAAACTCAGGTGCACCAGGGACCCTGCACCCAGTTTTGTAAAAATTGGGGTCCTAGCACCAAACTCCAACTTGCTGCAAGTCATCTGTGCACTGAACAACAGGCACACTGGCAGGAAATGCCACAGACTGCAGGCATTTCGGACAGCATTGGCGGCCATGGGGGGGGACCCGGAAGCTGCTGGCAGAGTCCGTGGAGGGCAGGCCAGGGCAGGTTAGGGGATGGTGACAGACCCTGGCGTTGCACTGGCATGGCTCCATCCATGATGGGCAGTGGGTGGGGGGGGCAGTACTGTGACTGCGGTGGGGGCAGGCCCTGGAATTAACCAGCCACAGCCCACCACTGTGGAAACACTTGGTTGAGGGTTGAAAGGCAGCAGATGTCTCCTGGCAGTGGGGGCAACAGGGGGCATGGACCACCTCCAACCATGGCAGGGCACTTGGGGTGGTGCACAGACCATTAGATCAGCTCCTGGCTGGTCTAACTCTGACAGCCCGTGTGCCCATTGCTGGGGTTTTCAGAATTCCAATTAAAGGGATACTGCAGCGCTGTCTTTGAGCAACCCTCCCTCTGCCTTGCCGTACTGGTGCATCCATTTCAAGGTCGGTGCAAGCCCAACCAGTGCAGGTGGACCTCCAGTTACAACAAGGGGCACATCTGATAATTGGGACTGGTGCAAGGTGCTGTGCAAGGAGCCCTTGCACCGTTTCTCTGTGATACAAGCCCCTTGCGCCAGTCCCGATCCTTTGAAAATTGAGCCTAAAAAGTTAAGTCTTAGTGCAAACAGCTGATTTAAAAATTGTAACTAGTAAACCGATGTTGCATGAACTGAAAATGCAATCACCTGACTGAAAATACACTAGCATCACTTGTGAGGGGGCAGGAATTTCGTAACTCATGTGGCTCCCCCACTCAGGAGTTATGTTCTTGCCGACTCACACTTGAAGACTAATCGCATATTTTGAGTCAAGTCATTCCATTTCCCCTATATATTGCTACTTATCTCTGACTGCAATTATATGGGATGGGATGGGATAAGGATAGATGTAAGACCTTCTTGTACTCTTTCAGAGATCAGGTCCAAAATCATCTGAAACAGTTGATTTTCCTACCTTTAAGGAAGCAATTTGTGTATTATCTTTTTTGTACATGGGTAGGATATCTAACATCTAGAAATGTGTTTACCTTTACCCTGAAGTGTGAGGATTCAGTTACAGTATCTAAAGTTTTGCAAAATAGCTTACACATTGATCATCTGTGTTTTGTTTCACAGCTGGGTCCCCGGCCTTTGTTTTAATTTCAGTTACTGTGTGGAACGTTTTGTATAATAGCTTACAAGTTGATCATCTGGGCTTTGTTTCAAGACTTGGTGCCTGTCCCTTGTTTTAACTTCAAATATCTATCAGTTATTTAATTTTTGGTCTATCAGACTAACACAGTTTACCTACTTTGCCCACATAAGCATAAGTTCTAAATTGGCTCTGCTGGCATACACAATTGGCCCATTATAAATGTATCATAACACTGTATGCCTGGATGTCAGTAGATAAATATGATCAACCCTTTTTATGTTGCTTGCACGCATGTGCAAGAAACATAGTGCCATCATCGGAGATTTCGGAGGTGTGTCACCTCCTCCTCCAATTCAGTCAGTGAGCTGGCAGGCACGGCCCCTGTAAGCCAATGCATTTTGGAGCTGTCTATTTCACGCTCCAAATGCAGTGGCACTCTGATTGAAGGAGCTACGCTTCAGTGAGCACCGATAGCGTAGCTCACCCCCACACGCAGGCCGCGTGCCTCAAGACGCCTTGTGTAGCCGACGGGTACCCAATCCCCGCCGCTGAGCTGCTGCGCCTGCCCCTCAGAAGCTGGTGCCACGCTGGGAGCCCACCCAGCATGGCAAACGGTCCCACAATGTCTTTATTTTTGTTTTAAACCTGTAAACAAAACGGTCCTCATGGCGTCTCGCCCCCCTCCACAACCCGCACCCACCCACTGCGCACACAGCCTCCCCACACCCCATCCTCACCCCATACTTACCTCCGGACTCTGGCGCGACGATCTTCGGTGGACCGGGAACACGTCTGCACTCTTCAAAGCCGACCGCGAACTGAGGAAATGCCGGTAAGCTGTATAATGGGCTAGATAGGAGGGGTTCAACTTTATTGCATATCTCAGGCATTTTTGGGAATTTTTGCACCAAATTTTCAACATTGGGTTTTTAGGATCCCTTCTCATGAATGATGTCACTGTCATGGCATTATTCGGGCCCGAAGGGTGATTTCACGCAGTGACTGTGCAGTGACTGCAAAATCACCCTTCGGGCCTGAATACTGCCATGACAGTGGCATCATTCATGAGAAGGGGTCCCAAAAACCCCATGTTGAAAATTTGGTCCAAAAATTCCAAAAAATGACTGTTTTACGAGCATGCGTTGCGCAGTTCCTACGTAGGCTCGTAAGTTCGCGAAATTTCAATATTTTCACTCCAGATTTTCAACATTGCCATTTTACCTCACCTTCTTATGAGTAGTACAGCTGTCATTTTTCACATCTCACCCAAAATGTGTTTCCGCCCTTGTAGCGCAGAATGGCATAGTCGATGTGCAAAATCAATGTACGGGACAAATTAAGAAAATCACAGTGACACTGTTCATGAGCAGAGGTCTTAAAATGGCTATGTTGAAAATTTGTTGAAAAAATTCCTAAAAATGACTGTTTTACAAGCGTGCGATGCACAGTTCCTACGCAGGCTCGTAAGTTCACAAATTTTCAATATTTTCACTCCAGATTTTCAACATTGCCATTTTACCACACCTCCTCATGAGCAGTATAGCTGTCAATTTTCCATCCTGCTTCAAAACATGTTTCCGGTCACTTCATGTAGCGCATATATATATATGGCGCAGTCGGTGTGCGAACTCAGTGTATGGGACACATTAAGAAAATCACAGTGTCACTGTTCATGAGCAGAGATCTTGAAATGGCAATGTTGAAAATTTGGTGAAAGAATTCCTAAAAATGACTGTTTTATGAGTGTGCGTTGCACAGTTCCCACGCACGTCATAGGTTTGCGAATTTTCAATATTTCCACTCCAGATTTTCAACATTGCCATTTTACCACACCTCCATGAGCAGTACAGCTGTCATTTTCACATCCTGCCCAAAACGAGTTCGCTCTGATGTAGCGCATAACGCGCAGTCGGTGTACACCAATGTATGGGACACATTAACAAAATCACACTGACACTGTTCATGACCAGAGGTCTTAAAATGGCTATGTTGAACATTTCGTGAAAAATTTCCTAACAATGACTGTTTTACCAGCGGGCGTTGCGCAGTTCCTACGCACGCTCGTAAGTTCGCAAATTTTCAATATTTGCACTCCAATGACTTCCAAATACCTAAACAGCACATAGAAGCAAGCAACATTCGGCATTGACAAATGCTTGTTTTATCTAGTATTTTCTATGTTCCTATATGTCCTTTCTGATTCTTGATTATTGAATGCTGTTCAGTTTGACTCGGTTTCATAATAAAGCTTCAAAAACCTTCTGGTCTCTATTGACTGAATGTTATGATTCTAGTTACCTAATCTCCATCTCAAAGTATGTGGTTTCCTACATGTTTTTTACATTTGTAAGTGGCAGCAGGTATCATCAGTCCAGAACAACTAGTTTTACAAGGCTCCAGTATTATGCAAATTTATTGTACCCTCAATTTTATTAAATTTCATAATGTCTTTGTAACTTTTTTATTGTCACATGGTTCTGAAGGGAAAGAGGGTGCATTTTTCCCATTTTGTTCTGATGTATGAATACTTTAGTGCTGTATTTCATAAGTACTAATGAAGGATTTGACAGTGTAATCCCTTCATATGAGCATTCTACAAGTTCCATGAGTACTGATTTTAAGAAATTAGAAAAAAAATTATAGAGTATGTCATGTAAACCTGTGATAAAATGAATAATTTGTTCCCTAAGGTATATTTTGCCCTATATAGCTCAATTAAAATAATGTCCTTCATATTTCTAATTATCTCTTAATGACATAACAGATTCATCAGTAAGTATTATACTGGTTGTGCCCGGGGGGGTATCCACTCTTTGTTAATTTTGACTTTGTTTTCCCAGGGAGCATTACCTTTGACTTAATGCTTTACTGACTATGAGTAGAATGCCTGGAGGGAGGTTAAAAAAGGCTGTTCCCAGCATAAACTGGAAAGCAGTGCTGTACATGAATATCCATGGTAGTCCATTCTTTGTGACCATCACAGCTCCCTAAATAAAAGTTATTACCACGTCAGTTTAAACTACTTCTTCACAATACGATGCTCTGAGACTTTATATATGATGCAGTCAATCAGCTTTAATCCCTAGAAAATGTCAGATGAGTGATGCATATAAAAAGGTTTATATTTATTTTTAATTATGTTAGCGGGAAAGCACATCACTTTAAAAGAAAATACAATACCCACAAAACTTGACCTTTAAAAGGGTTCACATCAATAACTGAGCGGTTAACAGTTTGACACTCCACTGTATTGTAATCTGCTTTAGGTTTAAACACAAACCTGGGTGATTTGGTCACTCTTTTGTTTTCATTCCATGATAGTGGGTGTCTGTTAGGAGGATAAGCAGGTGCATTTCTGTGATAACAGATTAGGAGCAGCCAACATAACAAGTGAAAAAGGAAATGTTGTTTATAGTTTGTATTCCAGCCGAGGCCTCTTTCTCTCAAGCACAAATGTTATGTTTGTGGAAACCATCCTTTAAGAGCCATGCTGCAGCTGCACACTGCTTATCAAATAACCCTGCAGTTACTGTCAGAGCCATATGAAAGGTGGAAGATGTAGTTATTTTTAAAAAAAAATGTATGAAATGAGTATAAAAATCCAGAGGCCTGTTTGACCGACAAGCTCAGAATCAAGTGCTGATATCATAGCGCTACAGCACTGGAAAAAGATCCATGACCTCACTGATTTGTTTACATAAAGCAGGCACAGCTTTATCTATACAACGCAATTCATTTACTTGTACCTCGTAGAGTAATAAAAAAAAAATAGTATCTGCCATCTACTGGCCAAAAGGAAAAATTACAATGACTTAATAGGACTACTTTTTTCTCTTTTTTACTTTTTGCAAAACGTTATTTTATTTATTTTTATTTATTAAATTTTGGTGACCGGGTAGGCACACTGAGCCCCGAAGGTCCCTTTTTCAGGGGCAACCCGGGATAACAATACAAGATAAAATACAGTGGAGAAAAACCTTTGATTACATAGGTTTTTAAGCATAAGGTGGTTATAGACAGTGGTTACAGATATGGTTATCATCATGACACAGTTTTGCCTTGGTACTACTTGGCATAGTGATATACATGAGGTAGCATTGGTCCCTAGGTGTCCAGATACTAGAGGGAGGTACATGGTCAGCTCACCTTTGGGAAGGTTTGATGCAGAAAAAGGAGATACCTTAAGAGCCATAGCAATGGCATGCACTTGTGGCCAGTATATGGGACTTGAGCCTGGTGCAGAAGTTCGTGAGTGAGGAGGCGTCCTGGACCAGGGAGGGAGCTTGTTCCATAGGCTGGGGGCTTGGCAAGAAAAGGATCTGCCGCCAGCATTGGTCCTTACTCTGGGGACTTCTAGTACTGTTCGTTCTGATGTCCTTAAATTCCTAGGACTGTGTTTAATGGCTATGGTTCCAGCTATGCTTGGTGGAGCGGGGGGTTTGAGTAGCTTGTAGGCCTGGACAAGCAATGGGTATTGGAGGTGAGCGGCCAATGTGGGCCACTGGAGCTGGGCCAGAGTGTCACAGTGGTGACATCGTGGGTGGTCTTGGGTAGCAAACCGAGCTATTTTGTTGTATAGGATTTGCATCCTGGATACCTCTTGCTTTGCCATGCCCTGTATAATCGGGGCCACACAGGTTAGGGTAGGGAGCAGGACACTTGCCGCAGTGGAGAGCCTAGCCTCAGGGATGAGCTGGTCCCTGAGTCAGTACAAGGCACTGAGATTGTGATGTAGGGTCCTGGTGACCTGGTCCATGTGGTCCTAGTAGGTGATAGACTGATCCAGAGTTAGGCCTAAGTATTTTAGGGAGGGAACTACATTAATGCTTTTGCCAGAGAGTGTGGTTAGTTGGAGGGATGAGGACCTGTCGAGTCCCAGTGATCTTGGCCCGAATAGCATTGCCTTCGTTTTGTCTGCATTAAGTACCATTCTGTTCTCACACAGCCATGTCTCTAGGGATGTGAGGTCCTTTTGGAGGAGCGGACCAAGAGCGCCCACATCGCCCAAGGATCAGTAGATGACAGTGTCATCAGCATACTGTACAACTGAGCTCTCCCCACAATAGGTACTTAATTCATTGGTAAATAGGGAGAATAGGAGGGGGCCTAGTATTGAAACCTGAGGTACTCCCTGTTTTAGAGGTAGTGGCTCTGACATGGCCCCCTTCTATGTGACCCTCTGTGTCCGGCCTGATAAATAACTCCCAAACCACTTGAGGGCATGGGGGTCTAGGCCCACATTGTGCAGCTTCTGTAGCAGAAGATTGTGGTCGACAAGGTCAAATGCCTTGGACAGGTCTATAAAGACTGCACCTGTGGATATCTCTTTGTCCATTGCCCTGAGCTCTTCGTCCGAGAAGTTAATGAGGGCAGTGTCAGTACCGTGGTTTGGTCTGAATCCATGTTGAGAGGGAGCAAGGAGCTGATGAGCTTCCAAGTAGTCCCGGAGTTGGTTGTAGATTAACCTTTCTTTCAACTTGTCAAGTGTGCAGAGAAGGGAGATTGGCTTATAGTTGGTTAGTTTTTCCCTGAGTCCACCTTTGTGGATAGGGACTACATTGGCATGTTTCCACTGGTCAGGGACTGCCCTTCCTCAGTGATCTGTTAAGGAGCATGGTTATGGTCTGATAAGGAGGTGGCTCCAGCCTTGAGTAGCTGAGGGTTGATCCATCTGTCCCTCTGATCCTTTAGGTTTCAGCGCCTTTAGAGGGTTAGGACCTCAGTGCGCTTTTGCCAGTCTCAGGTGGAAAGAGGGTCATTCAAAGTGTGTTGCTTCAGCTGAGCTTGGGGCCAAAGTCAGGGAAGATTGGCCAGTCTTGTTGGCCTCCAGATCTGTGAAGTGGTTGTTAAGGCAGACGATATTAGAGAAGAGTCAGTAGTGAGCTGACCGCTGATCTCCATGGGGCGGATTCAGTCTTTTGCTGCCCTTGATCAGGTCATTGACATGATTCCAGAATTGCTTAGGTGCTCTGCTAGTTTTCTGGAGGTGTGTGATGTACTCTCTTTAACAAGTTTAATGGCTCCCTTGGCTTTGTTTCTTAGGGCTTTGTATTCCACAAGATCTGCCGAGAGGGTGGAAAGCCTGAACTTCTTCCAGGCTTTGTCCCGAGTAGTCATTAGAGCTTTGAAGGATGGAGAGATCCACTTGTAACAGCTGCCTTTTGCCCTCAATCTCTTCATAGGAGCGAAGAGGTTGGCAACTGTACTTAGTAAGTCCTAAAAGTATTCCAAGGCCTCAGCCAGAGTTGGGAGGAGTGTTATGGGACTCCAGTCCCAGCTACTTAGGTAGTGACTGAATTGTACTTTCAAGAATTTGGTGTAGTCTCGGGCAGTAAGGATTCTCGGCTGGACCTTGGGTGCTCTGTTCTTCCATATACAGAATATTGGGGAATGGTCACTCAAGGAGTCTGCCATTGTGCCCGCACTCTGGATGTTTGCAGGGTTTGACACCAGAGCCTAGTCCAGGGTGGTGTGATTCCAAGTTTTGTAATTCAGTCTGGTCGGTTCAGAGATGACCTGCGTCAGACCTGCTTCATGGGTCAGAGACATCGAGGCATGGCCAGGGTCCTGGGCCCAGTTGAGGTTGAAGTCACCCAAAATGAGTAGTTCTGTAGCTACCACTTGGGCCAGTGCATTCATGATGGCTTCGAGTGATTGGAGGGCAGACTTTGGTGGGTGGTAGACAAAACCTATTGTTAGTTGCTTGGTGTGTCCTAGGTTGCGGATCAATATGCCTTCACCCTCAGCAGGGAGACTTCCTGCAGGGTTAGAGTGACATGGTGAGGCTGGGTCTTGTATAGATTAGCACCCCACCCCTTTTGGATTCCCTGTCCTTGCGGTAGGTGCTATAGCCCAGTGCTTGTATCTTGTGATCAAGGATGTGGGCTTTTAACCAGGTTTCAGAGATGGCTAGGACATCAGGCTTGTAGATGTCCAGCCAGGATTGGGCTTCATGTATTTTAGGACTGAGGCCACATACATTCATATGTGCTATCTTCAGACCCTTGGCAGACACCCAGCGAGGGTTCTGAGGGGATGCCACCAAGATATTGGTGGCATTGGGGCCGGGGTTTGGTTGAATATCTCCTGCCAGGAGTAGTAGCGCTACCAGTAAGCTGAGTAGTTAAGTACTGGGTATGGTGAGGAGGTTCCTTCAATGCATCCTGCTCATAAAGTAGAACATGTTGTAGCATATACCCTTTTTTACCATCTCGTGCACCTTTGAGCGAGCAAGCATGCTTGAGATAGGGTTACTGCTGTGGAAACTGTGGGGGGGGGCATTATGCAGATGGCCTCCAGGTTCGAGGTGGCATGGGTCAATAAGCCTATCCACCCAGAGGAGGGTCAGTGAGTAGATTATGGCAAGACGTGCCCCCCAGGGAGAGGGAAGCTTTGGTTTTGAGCACATCGGGGTGCGGGGGGAAGCATGTGCTTTGTAAGGCATGGATGAATGATCTCTATACAGATCAGTTGGAATAGGGTGCTCTAAGTCTAGCTGCCCTTAGATCTATCAGAGGGTTGGCACTCGCTGACAGCTTAGGTTGTCAGCTGCAGAGCAGTCCCTGGCTTAAGGATAGATTTCGGCAGCAGTTTTTAGATGAGTTTTTCACTAGGAGAGGGCCACTGCCTCATTTGCTGGAGGGGGAGGAAAAAAAAAAAAGCAAAAATGCTTTATCTATTCCAACAACAAAATAAAAGGACATGTATGGTACCAGTAATGCCAAAAGAGGTAGTGAGGAGTAGTAGTAGGTGGTTGCAACCCACGGTAGTTTGTTTGGTGTTGCTGGCCTGCTTAACTGCTAGCTGGTTTATAGTTGAAAGGGTATATAGTCGAATTAGGGTGAGGTCCCTAACAATAGGGCAGGTAGAGCAGTAATTGAGAGGAGTTAGATGGAGTGGCTGGAGAAAAGGTTGAGAGCAAATGTGTGATCCTGTGGGTGGGACTGCTTTAAAAATGGGTGGTGAGAAAGTGAGTCAAGTCAGGTATTAAAGACAGGGAGGCCAATAGCATGAAAATGTGCAGCAGGCAAGTGACCAATCAGCTGCTAGGCTGAGGAAGGGGCAGAGAAAGGGTCGATTTAATACTGTGAGGAGGAGAGGGAGGGGGGTTGGTGAAGAAAGTCAGTCCAGAACACAGCACAGAAAGACATTTCCCTGAGATCAGGAAGTGCCAGGCGTTGGAAAATCAGCCAAGGAGTAAAGCTGCCCATCAGTGCCTGGTTCCTCCACTGGGCATCCAGTCAAAACAGTGGCATTCAAAACCATGAGTTTCAGAGGTCCGGTGGGTACCTGAATCTGTCCGGGGGTCAGTCGGGTGGTCTGTTAGCTGTGGCCTGCTCAGAGAGAGCCAGGGCCACAGGAGCAGCTTGGGAAGCCCGCAGATGGGCTGTCTGTGGAACAAGGAGGGAAACAGAGGATTAAATACAGCTAGAGTACAATAGCAAGTCTAGTGGGGGGCAGGCAATGGGGAAGGACAAAGCATGAGGTAAAGAGGTGGTAAATGCAGGGCAATTATTTAGAGCTAGAAGAGGAGTTAGGGGGGGGTCTGTGCTTTGGCACCGGGACATCTGAGGAGGACAGCAGCAGCAGGGGGGTGTAAGGGAAGGGTTTGTAGGTAAGGCAGAGAAGAAAGTAGGGTGTTTAGAGAGACAGCATTACAAGTGGGGTAGAGAAATTAATAATTAGCAGAGTGACCAGTGTGGGGAAGGGGCAGGGTTTGTCAGTAGGGCAGAAATGGCAAACTGCAGCAGTCTTGCTCAGTAGCTAGGTTTAGCTCAGAGGTACCAACTATCACTAACAACACAGATCAGTATTTAGACTATGACATTTGTCGCTACACTACTCAGCAATATTATACTGTTGAGTAGTGAGGAGACACATGTAGAGTAGCTATCACAGAATAGCCCAGTATAAAAGCAGCAAAAGGAGTGACAGCTATATTTCCAATAAAACAACCATAAGAGAGGTCCTATTTTAAAATAAGGCTGGTCAGATTTTACCCATATCTTGCTATAACCTACTAATTCACAGGCTATATAATCAGTAGTGACTCCAAGTGTCCCACATTTCGCTGGGCTCTACAGTATTTTATTGTATTTACTGAAAAATTCAGTCCAGAACAAAGCACAGAAAGAGATTTCCCTGAGATCAGGAAGTGCCAGGCGTTGGAAAATCAGCCAAGGAGTACAGCTGCCAGTCAGTGCCTGGTTCCTCCACTGGGCGTCCAGTCAAAACAGTGGCATTCAAAACCACGAGTTTCAGAGGTCTGGTGCATACCTGAATCTGTCCGGGGGTCAGTCGGGTGGTCTGTTAGCTGTGGCCTGCTCAGAGAGAGAGCCAAGGCCACAGGAGCAGCTTGGAAGCCCACAGATGGGCTCTGTGAACAAGGAGGAAACACAGATGATTAAATACAGCTAGAGTACAATAGCAAGCTCAGTGGGGGCAGGCAATGGGGAAAGACAAAGCATAAGGTAAAGAGGTAAATGCAGGGCAATTATTTAGAGCTAGAAGAGGAGTTAATGGGGGGGTCTGTGCTTTGGCACCGGGACGTCTGAGGAGGACAGCAGCAGCAGCAGAGAGGTGTAAAGGAAGGGTTTGTAGGTAAGGCAGAGAATAAAGTAAGGTGTTTAGAGAGACAGCATTACAAGTGGGGCAGAGAAATTAATGATTAGCAGAGTGACCAGTGTGGGGAAGGGGCAGAGTTTGTCAGTAGGGCAGAAATGGAAAACTGCAGCAGTCTTGCTCAGTACCTAGGTTTAGCTCAGAGGTACCAACTATCACTAACAACACAGATCAGGTAACAGGTTTCAAACATGCATGGGATACCCATAAGGGGAGCTTGGTAACAGGGCCGGTGCTGGGGGGGGGTTAAGGCTGGAGATCAGTTATGGTCCATGGCAGCACAGTAGGTAGGGACCTTAGGGCAGACTAGGTGAGCCAGGAGGCCCTTTTCTGACAACAGTTTCTATGTTTTTATGTTAGTAAATAGCTGGTACATGAGCATTATACATTCATGTTGATACCAATTTTAAGATGTTAAATATAAAGCCTATGGTACCAGTAACACAATGCCATTAGTAAGTGCTGCTCAAATATTCAAAATCCACAGATCAGCCTATTGTAAACTTAAATCAAAAATATATATCTCTATAGAAATCAGGTCCATAAAGAAAAAGAGAGAAAAAAGGAAACAAACGCAGAAGGAAAAGTGTGCATAAAATAAGCTAAAGCCGGGGGGGGGGATATAATATGTATAAAGCAAGTGAGCAGCACTGCATTTTCATTATACTTGTGAAAGGATGAAAGTTCAAGTAAAATATAGGTCCTAAATATTGAAAACAGTTGAAAATGATAAAAAGGAAAGGAAAATATAAGAAAAAATTACTCACCTTAGTAATTGCTTTTCTTCTCATGGAGTCTTGCTATATTAGGACTTCTTGCAGTATGCCACTGCACTTGAACTGCCCCGGAGAGGAAACAGTTAACTCCAGAGAAACCTGGAGTTCCACAGCGCGAGGGCGCTGTTCAAAGCTCTATCTGGCCAGTTTCAAATGAAACTGCCAGGTTCTCTCACGGCCACACTAGCATAGCAAGTCTGTGTGAAAGCTCTACATAGCCATTGGCTATCTACCAGTAGTAAAACAACAAAAACACAACAACAATCAAAGATAAAACAGTATTACATTATTATTAGTATCACCCATGACAAGCACTAGTAGACCCTCCCAAAAAGACTCAAGTCCAGGAGGGGCCATATACCACTTTAACAAAAACAGAATCTCCTCGCACTCCAGCCCAAATGAGAAAAGGGGGGGACTAGGGAGGAACTAAATGGCATGACACAGTGCTTGCACTAATTTGCCAACCCCATACCCAAGTAGGAGTTCTGAGAGGGGTAGAGGAGGGTTGTCTAATATAGCAAGACTCATGAGAAGAAAAGCAATTACTAAGGTGAGTAATTTTTTCTTCAAACACCATGAAGTCTTGCTATATTAGGACTTCTTGCAGATTACACAGCAGTACCTCCATGGAGGAGGGCCAGAACCACTTAGGAATAGGCTCTGAAGCACAGCTGTGCCAAACGAGCATCTCTCCTGGACTGGACATCCAGGGAATAATGCTTGTAAAGTGTGGACTGTCTTCCAGGTAGCAGCTTGACAAATTTCCAGAATGGGAATATCTCTAGCAGCCGCTAGAGATGCAGCTGTACCCCTGGTGGAGTGGGCCCTCAGTCCCGAGGGAGGTTCTCTACCTAGTTTTTGGTAACAGAACTGGATACAAGAGACAATCCACCTTGCAATTGTCCTCTTAATGGCAGGTCTCCCTTTGCCAACCTCTCCATAGGTAAGGAAGAGTTGGAGGGATTCGAACCTGTGACCCTTGGTGCGCTCCAAATAGTAGCTTAGGGCTCTTTTGACGTCCAGACTGTGCAATCTCCTCTCCCCTGAGGAGGAATGCTCAGTGAAAAATACTGGAAGAGAGATGGATTGGTTTAGATGAAAATCTGAAACCACTTTAGGTAAAAACTTTCTGTTAGTCCTGAGGACTACCTTATCTCTGTGAAAAGAAATAAAATCTTTTTCCACTGACAAGGCTTGTAATTCACTTATACATCTAGCAGAAGTGATAGCCACTAGAAAAACCGTCTTCCAAGTTAAAAACTTGAGATCTGCCGAAGACAGAGGCTCAAAGGGGGGTTGCATTAGCTGGGCAATGCAAACATTCAGGTCCCAGGCAGGAGCTGGTTCCCGAAAGGGAGGGTTAGTGTGAAGTGACCCTTTAAAAACTTGGAAAATACAGGGTGAGAGGAGAGGGAAACAGGTTTCCCTGCAGATACAAAAGCAGAAACAGCTGCCAGATGAACCTTCAAGGTAGCTGGTCTGAGGCCTAGGGAATTTAGATGGACCAAATAGTCTAATAAAATGGCCAAGTCAGCAGATTCTGGTACAAATTGTTTCTCAGAACACCAGAAGGAAAACCTCTTCCACTTAGAATTGTAAGTGGGTTCTAGTGGAAGGCTTCCTAGAAGCCTTTAAATGTCCAGGACACCTTGAGAAAGGTGTAAATCAGTAATTCTAGCTCCTCAAGAACCAAGCCTTGAGGTGGAGGGAATTGAGGTCTGGATACCACACTCTCCCCTGTGCACAGGTCAGCAGGTCGTGGGTCCTGGGCGAGCTCAAGGGAGGGTGGAATGTCAGGGACAGGAGAAGAGGGTACCAGGGCTGTCTGGCCCAGTCTGGAGCAATCAGAATCACTTTGCAGGGCTGAGTTCTGATTTTTACTAGTACCCTGAAGAGGAGAGGAAGGGGGAAGGCATACAGGAATTTCCCTTCCAATCAACAGAAAGGCATCCAGGGGACTGAGCCCAACACTGAGGCCTGCACAAAATAGAGGAAGTTGGTGGTTGTCTGGGGCTGCGAAGAGATCTATCTGAGGGGTGCCCCATCTGGCAAAGACCATGCCAGAACCTGGGGATTCAGAGTCCATTCGGATGACCCTGGGAAATCCTGCTGAGGGCATCCGCCAGGACATTGTCCTTCCTGAAGGTGAACTGCTATCAGGGAGGTGTTCAGAGTAAGCCAGAGACCACAACTTCATTGCTTCGTGCACAAGGCTGAAGACCGAGTGCCCCTTGCTTGTTGATGTACCATATTGTTGTGGTGTTGTCTGTCCTGACTTGAACTACCTTGTTCTGGACAGTAGCTGAAAAGCCTGGAGAGCTAAGAGGACAGCTCTGAGTTCCAAAAGATTGATGTGGAGCAGAGATTCTGAGGGACCACACTCTGAGTGGAAAGGTCGCCTATGAGCCCCCACCCTAACAGGGAGGCATCCGTGGTGAGGGTGAGGGAATGAAGAACGGGTAAGAAGGGGACCCCTGAGTTAGATTGCTTTGATCCTGCCACCACTGAAGGGCCAGGATCAGGGTTTTGGTCACTGGGACTAATTTGCAAGGGGTCCCTCCTTGAGACCAAAGGACCTCAAGTGGAACTGGATGTCTCTCATCTGAAATCTTGCTCCCTGCATGACAGCTGTGGAAGCAGCCATGTGCCCTAGGAGTTGCAGAAAGTGCCTTGCTGGTTGAGAGACCCGCAGGGTAAAGGAGGATGCCAGGGCAATGAGCCTGTCTACCCTTTCCGAGGGGAGGAATGCCCTGGCTGACTTTGTGTTCAATTCTGCACCTATGAAAGTTAGTACCTGAACTGGTTCCAGAACTGACTTTGGAAAATTCAACAGGAATCCCAGAGAAGTGAGAAGCTGCTGGGTGACTTGCAAGTGGATTTACCTGATCTGGAGACTGACCCACTATGAGCAGTCGTCCAGGTAGGGAAACACAGCAACCCCTTGCCTTCTTAAATGAGCCACTACCACAGCTAGACATTTTGTGAAAACCCTTGGAGCAGAGGTGAGGTCGAAGGGCATTGCTCTGAACTGGTAGTGGCCAGAGGGCAGTTCAAATCTGAGGTACTTTCAGTGAGAAGGCCTGATCAAGATATGAAAATAGGCATCCTTGAGGTCCAGGGAAGCTAGCCAGTCCCCTGGCCTTAGGGAAGGCAAAATCATTGCCAGAGTTAACATTTTGAACTTTGGTTTCAAAAGATGCTTGTTCAGGAACCTTAAATCTAGGATGGGCTGCCATTCTCCTGTCTTTTTGGGGAAGAGTATCTTGAGTACAGCCCTGCCCTGATGGCAAGGAGGAACCCTTCCACTGCTTTGCAGTCTAGAAGAGAAGAAACCTCTGCTTCCAAAGCAAGGGCTTCTAAGGATTTGCAGGTGGAAAATGTCTGGCTCTCATCTTTGGAAACTGTTTGAAGCTGAGAACCAGACCTTGGCTTACCACCTCCAGAACCCATTTGTCCGGTTAGGGACAACCAGTTCTGGCTGAAATAAGCCAACCTGCCCCCCACGGTACAGGAGACTCGGCCCTGGGCACCCCATCAGGGTGCCTGCTTGGCAGCAGTTTTAGGCTGAGGGAGGGAGACGGTCTGCCCAGCCCCTGCCTACCTCTGCCTCTGAAAAACCTCTGTGCAAAGGCTGAAGAGGCCTGAACTTGATAAAAGGCCTGTGGAAAGGCCTGCCTCTACCCCTGGGGGCATGCCTTTGTGGAGTGGCATGCCTCTCCTTAGCTTGGGCACTTTTGTAAGTAGTTCTGTATTTATCCATCTTTTTCATGTAATTTTCTGTTTGATCCCCAAACAGAGAATTTCCTACTACAGGAAAATCCATAGCCTTTGACTGAGTATCTTGGGACAGATTAGTGCATCTCAGCCATGCCAACCTATGGAGAGCTACAGAAGTGGCCATGACCCTAGAAGAAACATCATTAACATCAACAGCAGCATGAAATTGAACTTTAGAGGCTTCAATGCCATCAGCAGCCACTTGTTCCAACTCACTAGCCAGCTGGCCCTGGGCCTGCTTGGCTAACTGCAATATAGTGTCCCATCTAGATTTCTGATATCTTGCCACATAAGCCATATAATTAGCCTGCCTGAGTCCCAAAGAAGCTGCCATATATTGTTTTTTGCCATGGCATCAATCTTCCTGGAATCCTTATCAGGAGGATGTGAGGCCAGGGAATATTAGCCTTGTCACAGGCTGCAGCTTGAACAACACCTACATGACTACACTGCTCAGTGAGGAAGTCTGTATCAGGGCCTGATAAGGTATACCTTCTGTCCATTTTTTATCTACAGGAGGAACAGAATGAGGATTTTTAAAATCTTTGTTGTTTGCTTCCTAAATGACTTATGCAAAGGAATAGACAACCTTCTAGACTCTGGAATATCCATCATTTCTACATAATCAGGCTCCTCTTGCTCATCCACAGCCTCCTCTAAAGGAAGCTGGAGGGTTTCTGCCACCTTTTTATAAAACATAAAATGAGAAGGGGACTCAGACAGCAAAGGGGGAGATTCTAAAGGTCTGTCTGGAGAAATGTCCAGTTCAATGGGCACATCCAGACCTTCCCAGTCACAAATATACTGATCAAATTCCTCCTCCCCCTCCTGTGGTTCATAAAAATCCTCAACATCATAACCCTGAACCACTGGACCTGAACGAGCCACCCTTTTCCCAGTTGTAGGGAGTTCGACAGGTCCCTGAGACAAAGACTGAACAATCTGTATGGCTTTTGCTATCTCTGCAGCAGTTGGAGAGGCAATTTTGGACTCCAGACCTGCTGATTTCTTTGTCTTTTTTACTGGGACTGGTTCATCTGAACCAGCCTTTCTTTTGCCCGAGGAAGTCTCGCCCTGGTCAGAGGGGCACCTCTGGTCCAGTGGTGCTGGACCGGCTGG